>CM028379.1:65260820-65399132 GCA_013146195.2 Codonopsis lanceolata | reverse complement strand
TTCATGCTCAGAACATGGGAATCATCCTTAAGATATTTCCAGAAGCATAGACACATGAAACACATTATGAATCTCGATAAAGACGGCGGTAAAGCCACCACAGTAAACTCCCAACTCGCTCGAGAACCTCAAAGGTCCAACGAACCTCGGTGATAATTTCCTTTCTTTCCAAATCTCGTGGTACCCCTTCTAGGCGATACCTTAAGAAACACAAAGTCTCCAACCGAAATTCCAAATCTCTCCTTCTATTATCCGCATAACTTTTCTATCGACTTTGAGCGTTGAGCAATCTATCCAGAATTAATTTCACACTCTCAGCGGCTATTGAACAATCTGAACCCCATAATTTTGTACGCAACCTCATCCCAATAGGAGATCTACACTTCCTCCATAAAGAGCCTCATACGGTATCGATGCTCGATTGGTAACTATTGTTATACGCAAACTCCGCCAAAGGAAGGTGTGTATCCCAACTCCTTTAAAATCAATCGTACAAGCCCTTGACATATCCTCAAGTATTTGAATTGTTCTCCGGCTGTCCGTCTCGTGAGGTGAAAAGGCTGTACTAAATTCAACTTGGTCCCCATAGCTTCTTGCAAACTTGCCAAAACCTCGATGTAAATCTCGGATCCCTCACAAAACAATACTAACTGGAACCCCGTGCAATCTAATAATCTCCTGCACATACAATGCCACATACTAGCAGATTAGCAGTTACAATATTGAACCGCGGTGCAAAAAATAATGCGATAAAATTGATGAATTGTGGTGCAAAAACAATGTCCTCCGTAGTGCGCCTACGGTTCATTAAGGGTATCGTAGTCATTTTTTCATTAAAAGTGACTTTTTCCGGTTGAAAATAAAAAGAGTGTACTTTAGCGATTAAAAGTTTCAAAAAGTTGACCGACCCGCAATTTTTTCTTTATATTATTCCATTTAAGCCCATTAATCCAATTAATGACCCAAATTAATTCCAGTCCAATTCATTCTAAGTGTGTGACCTAATAGGTTCCTAAATTACGTTGACAATAATTAATTATTATATCAACTAAATAATTAATTATAAACAATGAGCGACATCAAGCAATATATCATTGTTACCCAAGTAATAGGAATTATCAGTGATTACAAATAACTGATTGTGACTAAAATAGTTCTTGTCCATTTGTCCAAATATTTGATTAAACACAAGGCATTGAACATGTCATCCTTGTTATAGTTTAATCTAGGTTTCTTAATCTCTGAATAAACTTATATAACAAACAAATAAACCCAATATCTCATATTGATTTATTTGAGCACGACCATGCATTTACTTAAGTCTCACTCATCAAGGGGCTCATAAATATTATATTCATGTTATGTAGGAGGGACAAATTCTATCTACATCGTTCATATCCCTCGGCATAATTTGTGGCATATCCAACATTTGACTTTATAATCACCTTGTTACAAAATGATATTTATCGGTATCAAAATATACGACTCCTTATCTAGGGTATATAACGACTTCAAATCAAAGGACAACGGACACATTTTCCACTATTAGAATCGCTTATGACACTCACATAACGATCTGGGCAGCATTCTCATGCGGGTAGAGCTGTCAAAATGGGTTGGCGGGGCTAGCTAGCCCACAACCCACTTCAACCCACCATTTGGCGGGGCGGAGCGGGCCTAAAAAATACCAACCCAACCCACCTCTTTTGGGTGGCGGGGCGGGCTAGCCCAACGGGTTGCAAGCCTTTTTGACAACTCTAGGCGAGCCAACCCACAACCCGCCATTTAGCGGCGCGGGGTGAACAAGCTCAAAAACGTGGTGGGCCTAAAAAATGCCAACCCAACCCACCTATTTTAGGTGGCGGGGTAGGCCAGCCCAATGGGCCTAACCCATTTTGACAGCTCTACATGCGGGTCAATCCAAAATGAGGTATAAGTACGAGGCTTATTTGATAGAAATTTTTGTCTTGAGACACAAGGAATTTTACGTTTTTGAACCCTCATTAAAGATTTTAATGATGAGTAGTGAAAAGGGGTTACTCAATTAATGTTGGGGGCGGTTGTTTTCTTCAAGTGTCTTCTCAACTGTCAGAGGAATAGTGTCAAAGTGGAGGACGGTAGAGTTTTCAAGACAAAAAAAGCGGGAACCCAAAATATCTCTAATAAATATAAATGATTAATATATTTAATGAATATTTTAATGTGACAATACCTACTTATGTCGCACTACCTGATATGTCACTTACTTATGATGTATGGATTTAACGTCGGTGATAGAATTTTATCAGTAGATGACATGGCAACTGATGAACAGTGTATATAATCCATATGTTTAGCAGGTGAAGTCTTTTCAATAGGTAGATGAACAGGGATTCAGCAGGGGGGATAAATAGCTTTAAAGAAAATAGCCTTTTAAAATAGGTTTAAAAATGTTCTGCTGAAGTATATGCTGAAGTATCTGATGATGATGCAAGTGGATTATCCATCAATATAATCATCAGCAAGTAGAGGCTATTGAGTATATGAGTATTTGTTATTTTTTAGCTTCTGCTAGAGGCTGAATAGCCTTACGCTTGTATCTAAAAGGTAGAATCTGAAGAAAGTATATCTATGAAAGAACAAGCATGTAAACAAAGTTATCCATGTATAAGATGCTAGCAGCAGTAGGGCATATATTATGTCAGATGTATACAGTTTTAAGGAGGTTAAGAGATCAGAGACTGGGAGATCCAAATATGTGAGTCATTGTCTCCTCCTTAATTCAGTGGCTTCCTGCTTAGTTACTTCGTCTTTTGATTGCCTTTTTCTTTTGTTGTAGCTTGTTGCTTACTCTCCCCTTGCATAGCTTTATACAAGTTTTCTGCGTGAGTAATAACACTTGTAGTAGCAACAACATTTCTATTGGTTTTAGCAGCTGAGACAGATATTCCAATTTTTTGTTGATCAGTAGGTCTAGGTACCAGTTCCCAAACTTGTCATCTCTCAAACTGATTTAGTTTTTCTTTGCATAGCCTTAGTCCAGTGAGGATCTTCCAAAGCTTCATCTATCTTTTTAGGTTTAAATAGAGGAGACAAAAGCATGAGAATCAAGAGTTTCATTTCTTGAGGTGCTTCTTGTCTTAAAGTCACCAAATGGATCACCAATAATATTTGGAGCTGGGTGATGTCTACCTTCTCTAAATTCTTTGGGAAAAGATCTGGAAAGGGATTTGAGATTATCAGTAGGTAGGCCAAGTAGTGAGGATGTTGGTCCAGCTCTTTGTGAATCATCGGCTGCTGAAAGATCAGAAGATAGTAATTGATTGAGTTTGGGTTCCAACTGGTTGAGGTTGGTCTTCCTACTGATGTGAAGTTTGATCGTATAGTATATTAGCATGTAAATGATTTGAGATTGTTCTCCATTGAGCTATTAGAGTTTCCTGTCACGAGAATCTCAAAATTGTTAGAAACATCTTAAGTCTCATTGGACTCAAGTAAAGACAATTCATCAAAAAGTAATATGAACTGTTTCAACAATCATTTATATATATACACTCTATAAGCTTTACTTGTATTTAGCAAAAACCAACAATATCATATCAACATATTATAAGTGTATCATCAGTGTTTGATGATTTCTGATGATCATTTATATCTTGATCTGTAAGGATCTGTTTGAAAACTCCTCCTCAGTTTGAGCATATCTTTGCATATATATATATATATATATATATATATATATATATATATATATATATATATATATATGCAAAGATATGCTTAGTTTGAACTTTGAGTCATTCTGCCTTGCCATTATCAGAGATGATTTGTCATTGTATAATTCCTTCATAGTGTCTTCCAGTAAGCCATGAGATACCTGTCACATATTATGAACTTACAAGAAAATGGTTAAGTCATAAATAATTAGATAGAGATAAAAAGATTCGTGTTGATTTTACAAGAGAATACATGTTCATTGAAGAAAATCTTGAGAGCTCTTTTAAAGTTAATAAGAACATAGAATTATGAATAAAAACATGCAGGTACTGAAAGATAGGAAAGTGTACACACATTCCGTAAATATGAAGTACCCCGGGTTTAGGATTTTGTACAGCCACTACCACTACTACATAAGCTTTACGTGATTACATGTTGCACAACAGTTTAAGTACAAACCCAAGAATGTAGTCTCTTTTTCAAAGAATCAAGATCTCAAGAATGTCTTAAATGTATGTATTAACAGGTCAATTTCAATAGATTCAGACAAGTCTATCTATAAAGATATAAGTAACAAAACTTAGCACATATGACACCAAGAGCAACAGTTCTGAAATAGAAGAGTATTTAAGTGTTGAGAGCATACAAAACAAGTGAAGGTGATAAGATAAATCTAAAGATTTTCAAAAGAATATCCTTCATATAGTTGCTAGTGATTGATCCCTCAATAAGTTAACAAACTTACTTCAACCACTTAGGAAATAGAAACCAATATAAAGAGATACTTAATTTGGTCAAGTTTCTTAATACAAAGATGAAGTTCATAGATGAGATATAAATAGAGCAAAGTTTTTCAAAAAAAGGTTTTGAGAGAAACATTAAAACAGTAACTTAGTTGAGTTCACGTAGGATATGATTTTAAGCAGACATTCAACTCATGTAAAAGAAAAAGAAATTTTAGTATGGAAATGAGTGAACTTGCTTAGAGTCAGTAGGCTTCTTGTATATCTTACTTATATTCAACATATCCGCTTTATGAACTCTAGCAATTATATCAGTCATTTCCCTTGCAATTTTGAAATAATAACCCTCATAAAAATGTTTTTCAAGAAACAAATGAAATAAGATTTTGAAAACTAGGGTCATTTCTTTTCATTCCATCAGTTGTTTATCTATAATGTTCATATATTATGTAATTCTTTGTTTCCATATATCAAAGTGATTTTTATATAAAAAAATGTATTGAATAAAAGTATTTGATTGAAAAGTTTTTGAAGTTGCCATGATCAATCTTTCAAGTTGTTAAACTTGGAAAAAATGGACTTTTCAAAAAGTTAGGCTCTGATATCAATTGTAAGTCCAGAAGGCAACAAAATGAGGTTAGAGGGGGTGTGAATAGCCTTTTAAAAACTTAAGGGGTTATTTTGAAAACCTTTCAAAGTTGCAGCGGAAAAGATAAGTTTTCAGCAAGCTGATTAAAATCTGCAAGTAGTAGCTGTTGAACTTAAAACAGTTTGGTTTGGTTTTCTTTTAATCACTCAAGTATAAAGACTGAATTGAAGGACAATATATAAGATCAACTATATAAAGAATTCAGGAATGTAACTGTTAAACACTTAAGTAGATAGAAGCTGCTTAAGTGTATGAACAGTAAAAACAATAGGAAAACGTAAGGAAGAATACAATGATTGTTTAAACAAGAATTAGAAAAGAATAATATATGAAAGAATATCTAGTAATTGTTTGAGAATTGGAACACATCAAGGAAAGAATTGCTTGAAGGGATATTTTGAGTGTCCAGTCCAAGGTTGAAACTGATCAAAGAAAGAATATCATGTAAGAGAGGAATGATAACTTCAACCTCTCTATCCTCTAGATTTGTATATCTTCCGCTCTCTATTCTCTTCTTTTCAATCCTTGCTTCACAGTTTTTTTTATAGATATCCTTGAATGATGTTTTGAAAGAGCAGTGGAGGTCTTGAAAATAACCGTTTCAAGTGAGATATTTGAAGAATGATGATGAGATCTATCTTTTATTGCAAAGAGATCTTTGTAGAGGAATAGAAGTGATATCTCCTAGCATAAAATAATAAATATGGTGGTTAGCTAGTTGATAAAACATATTGTAGAGAATTTAATATAAACATAAAAAGTCTTATGTGAATAGTTCTATGTTTGAAATGAGGATGGCTAATAAGAGTAATAAATATTGAGAGTGGACAATTTAATGTTAACAGAGATTTGAATTCCTAGACAAGGAATTGTGTTTCCTTTACCCAGATTTAAAGATTAGATTAAATGGAAGAGTATGTGCAAAAGGAATAAACATGTAATAGGATATCATTACTTTATAAAGATTATTGGTTTTGTTTAAACTATAAAGCATGACAAAAGTAATCTTTCTTAATAGCATGACGACCGATAATCTTTTAATATTTGAGCACGAAGGCCAAAAAGCATTTATCAAAACAGTTGAAATCTTTTTGAAATATTTTAATGAATAACCAGTTTTAGTGCGCATTTCAAAACAGTGGGCATCAGCACGAGTGATAATATATAAGAGAGTTATTGACTGTTGGAATAAGAAATCCATCGGCAGATACCAACTGCTGATAACTATTGTTTAACGGCAGGCATGTTAATTATAACATGCAGTTTTACACTAATCGTTAACTTACATATATTAAGTACATCAAATCATGATGGCCAATAAGAATTAAATATATGAGAGTGAGCCAAAGGCATGCTTATTTATAACAAAGGAATCTGTTTTTTTTAAACGTTTATGAATAGAAGATAAAGCAGGTGATTTATCAAACAGAGCGTTATCAGCAGGTGTAATAAAGCATTTAAGAAATTATGGCTGATAAGTAAAGGGATCAACAACTAGCTAGCTGATGATGACTAAGACGCGACAAATAGATGAATAAGACTTATGTGAGCTGCCTACTTTAGTCTAAGTTTATTTTATTTTGCTTAAGGCGGTAAAACATTAGTTGTAGGACCTAGGACTAAGACTAATTATTATAAAAATAAAGTGGAATTTTTAGCTTATCATGCAAGATGAATACATCTAATCCTAGAAATTTGAGAATATTCAAATAGATGAAACCGTTTATGAAAGTATATGTTCTGCTCGGTTAAAAAAGGCCAAGCCATATAGCTATAAATGTGGTACTAGTTCGCTATGTGAAGCTGTAGTTCTAAAGTTTTCATGTACTGTGTAGATTGGCATATTATACTAAGCTTGAGATTAAGGTTTACCCATGCCTGAAAGTAGTCCTTGAGGGATGAGAACAAGTGAGATTAAACATCTTCGATATAATCTGAGGCCAAGAGCAAAGGCAAGCTTCTCATCGAGCAAAAAAATCATTAACTGATAGGCACCCGTTGAGGCGTCTTGGGTAATAGGTATATTCCGCAGATAAGAAATTCTATTACGGTTAAGAGTTATCATATTCGCGAGGAACTGAAAGGGGTGTTTAGCACCAGAGCTAAGTAAGATTATTTTATCAATATCATGACTTACATTATTATTTATATTATTCCAAATGTTTTTTCCTTCTATATCGAAAAAAAAAACTTTTATTGGAAGGCTGTACCTGCTTGAAGATAGTGCAAGTCTTTTGCTACCTAGCGGGGTCTCTACCTCTCGGGGCTCTTCTTCCTTAAGAGTGATCCTAAACGTTTAAACGTAACACTAAAAAAGACTAAACATAACACCCGCTTAAAATGTCTAATTACTAATTTGCCCTTTTGTAAACAAAAAAAAATTTCATGACATTTAATATATATATATATATATATATATATATATATATATATATATATATATATATATCTCCAATTCATCAACCAAACAATTCCTATTTCTACCAATTGACTCTATCTCTCTCGCTCTCTAGAAACTTTTCTTCTCTCTCACTCACTCTTTCATTTTCTCAATGGATGTTGTGATGACAACGTTTATGTGGATTCTCATTTTATGGTAAGTTTATATAATTTATGTTTATTTATTTATTTTTTTCTTAAAAACAATTTTATAAGCTGAAAATAAAAAAAAAGTCTCGGTTAGCTTATGGTCGCCAGTCCTAAATGACATTTTTATCCTAAAACCGCCAATAACTTAGGATAATTTTATTTTTAAACCAAAAAACTTGGTGGCAAAAATATTGGGCGAAAAATCAATAACATCGCCAGGAGGTACCGATTTTAATGATAAACTACCGCTAGCTCCCGGTGACTGCATAACATTAATTTCGCTACCTCACCTAGCGGCTTTATTTTTTATTTTTTTTGCCCAAAATCAGTATTTTTTTATTATGTAAAAATAAAAAAATAGGTAGTAGGACAATATAACACTACGAAATATTCATATTTTTACGTGACTATCACTTTCAGAAAGAGCAACAACTATGTTTCTCATTTTTTTCATAACTAAGGAAATATTCTGTAATCGAGAGGAAACAAAAGCTTGGGTTGGAGATATCATACGTACTCATGATATGCTTTTGTTTGTTAAAAGAGTTAAAGTTTACGATGATAGATCCCGTAAAGTGTGGACTGGTTGTGAGTTCGGTGGGAAGTGTAGGAACGATGGTTAAAAGAATGAGGCAGATATATATAAAAATGGTTTGTAAAAACTTGAGTGTAAGTTTGAAGTGTATTTGGTGAAACAAAAATCTATTGGATGAAGAGTCCAGGTTAGTGAGTCGACCATTAGACACAACCATCCACCCGCGGACAAAACACAACGACATAGTCATGTGTCAAAGTTATTGGCACAGGAGTTTGAAATATGCTGACAGGCCTATCCTACCCACTTCGGCCTTTATCTCCATATCTTCTCTGGGTATTGGAGAAGAACCGGTCCAGATTGGTGGAGACGGATCCTGGTTGCAAATGGAGTCTTTACAATATTCTATACATATATATTTACACATACTAATACCCACAACATTATTTATACTAATAATATAATAATTAAAAAAAGCAAAACTTTTTGAAAAAAAATTCACATACCACCGAGTGCTAGCGGTTTTATTTCAAAAATGCTGCTAGGTTAGGGGTCAGCGGTTTTTTTTCCTTCCAAAAGTACCTCCATGTACTACCAGTTTTTTTTTCCTGAGCAATATCGCCATGCCCTAGTGTTTTTTTTTCCTCGAAAACCTGAGTACCACCACATTATTTGGCAACATTATTTAGATAATGCGCTAACCCGACGATAATCCATAAAAAAATAAAAAACTTACCTTCAATCACTATGTGAGAGAGTAGTGGAGATGAAATCTATATGTCTATAATGGCAAAGGTATGTTATCACATCAATTTAAGGCAATATCCCGCCAAAACCCACTTTCCATTTTTTAAACACTTTTGACTAAGACAATTTTGCATTGATTACATTACTTTTGACTCAAAGTCCCATTGTATATATTTGAAATATGAAATAATTCATTGTATAGTTTGAATTGATTACATACATGACGTAAAAACCGAAGATTCATTTTTTTTGTGTACTGACTACTCAATCCTTCAGGTTTGCATCTGTATTGATCACTTATTATGTATTGATTACACATCCATTTGAAGAGTCATGAAAATCTATTCAACTTCTGGTCAAATTATATATATATATATATATATATATATATATATATATATATATATATATATATATATATATATGTACATCAAGTACAGACTCATTTGCAATTCTATTACGCATACAATATACAATGGTGAACACAATGGTGAACATTACCCTATTAAAAGATATTCATAAATGCAAAACTGATTGGATGCTGAAGCTTTGTCTTGCGAGGAAATATTGAATTATTCCTACCAATAATGAATTGAAGATTCCTCCATCAGTGGAATTGGTTATGGTCGATGCAGAGGTAAATATTCTATAATCAGTACAAGTTAATAGTTCTTAGTTAAATTATAATACGAGCTCTGCATCATCCGTTTGCAATAGATTGCATCATCCGTCTGCAATATCTATTGTGCTTCCTGCAATATGGGAAAGTGAAAAATTATTGGTCAATCACATAGTTAGATTAGTGAGATTTTACTACCTAAGCTCAATTCCAAGTAGACTGCCTAAGCTCAATTCCAAAGTGATTTTTTCAAATTTTTATACCAATATTGATCAATCAGATAATCATTATCTCTCGAAATCTTCACCTTCTTGGTAACCGATATTCATATGTGTTGCATACCTTTCTAATTACTCATTTAGAAGAGGTTTGATTCGCTTAATAAAAAGGTATTGAAGTTCTCGGACCTATAAAAATAGTGGATTCTCCAGATAGCTAAAAGACAATTTTACTTGCATATGTACACCGCGATACTGTGACATTTTATATACAAAATGTAGATGTTAGAGCCTCTATCTAAAGCTTGATGGGTGTGTGTGGAGCAAATGAGTTTTTTTTTATATTTTTATATGTCTCATCTCCCTCATTTCATAACCTTCAACCTTCTTTTCATTCTACAGTTAAAATCAGTTTTTTTAACACATATACTATCTATCAAAACTGTGATTGTTGTGTGTGAGGGAGAAAGGAGAGAGATATACCTTGACGTCCTTTCCTAACATGACCCTCCCTTCTATAGCTGTTATCCCAAATATGCGCTTAATATCTTCCTGCCCATTAATTTGAATAGATCCCCTCAACTTTCTTCACACACAAAGGTACAAAATTAGATTAGTGAGATTATTTAGAACTGCATACTTCCTATATTATTTGTACTTACATTTACATATTTTCTTTCTATTGTTACAGGGCAAACAGATACAAGCATCAATTAACAAGACATTGATTAAGCAATTTGAATCAAAATTGCAAGAGGGCAGATTATATTATATTGCAAACGTATCTGTGATTGACAACCGTGGAAATTACAAAATAACTAATGCCAATTACATGCTAATGTTTTTATCAACAACAGACGTCATAACAGTTGGTGACAAAAAATTCTCAACCAACATTTTCAATCTAAAAAGTTTCGATGAAATTCAGTCAATTGACGCCGCACAATCAGGATTAATAGGTATATTTTATAACTCTTTCTGAATTAATATATATTATGGTTTACATGAACTAATTTTAATTATATTTGTAGATGTTGTTGGTAAAGTTGTAGGAAAAGGATTGCTCAAATAAAAAAATAATTCAAAATACATTGAAATTGAGCTAGAGGACTCTGAGTAAGTCTTTCTCTCTAATGTCTTGCTAAAGATTCTATCTGTTATTAACTTTTGAGTTACAATTTCACTCTTTATCTCTCCTATATCCTCCATATTTTCATTCTCATCACCACCATCTCCTCTCTTTTTATTATTTTTAAACATTTTTATCTCTTTAAACATAAAAAATAGTAACTAAAACAAAAATAATAGTTTTTAAGTCAAGAAAACAAAAATATAAGAGGTTAGTAAAATAAAAATAATTTATAGAACAAGCCACTATAAAAATAAAAGTTACAGAATCAACAAAATAAAAATAATTTAATGCGGATGCTAGTAATATAAATTAATTTACGAAACAAAAGTTTAAAACAAATTCTTAAAAATATATATGTAAAACAAAAATATGTTAGTAAAATAAAAATATTTGATGGAACAAACATAATAGTTACAAAGTCAATAAAAACAAAACAATTTAAACCGAGGTTACTAAAATAATAAAAATAATTTATGGAATTTTTTTTAAAACAAATTCTTAAAAATAGCTATGTAAAATAAAAATGCATTGGTTAAATAAAAATATTTGATGGAACAAAAATAATAGTTACGGAAGTCAATAAAACAAAAATAATTTAAACTGAGGTTAGTAAAATTATAAAAAACATTTATGGAACAAAAGTTTAAAACAAATTCTTAAAAATAGTTATGTAAAAAAATACGTTAGTAAAATAAAAATATTCGATTGAACAAAAATAATAGTTACAGAGTCAATAAAATAAAACAATTTAAATCGAGGTTAGCAAAATTAAAAAAAAATTACGGAACAAATTTTTTCTGTAAAACTAATTCTTAAAAATAAAACAAAAATAATAGTTGTGAAGCCAATAAAACAAAAAAATATAATGGAAGTTATTAAAATTAAAATAATTTACAAAATAAAAATAATAGTTAACGGTAAAAATAATTTCGTTATTTTGATTTTAGCTTATTTTCTTCTCATAAATTTCTTTATTCATAAAATACAAATATAATTTAATAAAAGTAATCATTCAAAAGGAAGAACTTATTTGAGTTCAAATTCTATTTACAGGGCGGAAAAAATTAAAGTTTGTTCGAAGACATTAATTATTATTAGTTTTTGAATAGTATAAAGTGTTCGAGGTTGTCAAGCCATGAATTGACACTTAAAATTAGTATTCCAGTAATGCTATTGAAAAACATTGAGCATGCTGCATGGTTGTGCAATGAAACAAGAGTAATCATCATAAATTTTGGGGATCACATTGTTGAAACAATTTTTTTTGAAAGGAAGCAATGTTGGAGAAAATGTTTTTATCCCAAGATTTTCATTAACTTTATCCGATGTAAGATTGTCTTTCAAGTTTCAAAGAAGACAATTTACATTACTGGTATTATATGCAATGACAATACAAGTGCCAAAGTCAATAATTGCATGTAGGTCTGTTTTTGAAAAAAATCAGTATTTAGTCATAGACAGTTATATGTCGTACTTTTTAGAGTAACAAATTATTTTGGTTTGAAGATATTGATATGCGGTGAAGATGAAAAACCAACTAATAAGACAACAAATGTTGTGTATAAGAAATTTTTTTAGAATCTATAATGATTAGTAATATACTTATGTATAATTGTTAATAAATCGATCCTCCTTATTTTGTTTATGTATGATTTAGTTGACGTGCATTTAACACACAAGTTAAAAAAACTATTTTTTTTTTTAAAGAGAGGATGTGAATTAGAGTTATAGTAAAAACTTGATTGATTTTTTAATTTAATTTGAGGGGAGGGTAGGATGGTACTTTTTTGTAAGTATAGTTAAGTTTAGTGGGGCTTATACGCTTATGTTGTAAAAACATGCTTTTCCAAAATCCCCCCAAATCGCTCCACTCCTTCCCCGTTCATTTGGAAACAGAGAACCCTCTATCTCTCCGGCTCTCCCTCTCCCTCTCTTCTCTCTCTCACGAATCACAATCCGAGTCGCTCAATAGAAGTAGTGGAAGACACCATCTTCGCATCCTCTCCAAGACCTCTTCTCATTCCTTCTCTATGATTTATTTGTCCTCCGGTAATTTCCCTCTCTCGTGAATTCTTGTGATATTGAATTTTGATTAGGGTGTGAAAATCTTAAAATGTATGATCTATTTAATTGGGAACATGTGGGTGTCTCAGTCTTGTGTGGTTGGTTTCAGGTAATTAACGAGGAACTAATTGATTGGAAATTACTATATGTGTAGGATAGATAAAACCAACTGATTTTCAAAAATCTTGAGTAGGAAGTCATCCAAGATTTAAGCAAAGGTGAGATACTACTATTATGTTCCTGTAAGATATGATAGGAAGCTCATATGATATTGTTCTAGGTTTCGATCGTTAACATAAGTTGGTTCAACCAAGTCAACTTGTAATATCTACTCTTTTTTGGCTTGCCTTTGTTTTGTGAGAGTTGTATGGAAGAAATAATCCTTCAAGATGTGGTATATGCAAGGTTGGCAATTTGACTTGATGCAGTTCTTACCTGAATGTGCAAGGCCAATAAAGAATCTATTCACTCAGTCTAAACAACCTTGGTGCTTCTTTTTTCTGTTTGGTGCTTCTTATTCTTGTATTCAACTATATGAAATCAGTTTGCAGTAACTTACACTTGAGATGTGTATGTTTATCCAAAAAAGTTTTATCAATGTTCAGGTGATCATGTTGAAAATTTATGAATACTATGACAGGGTTTTCCTTTCTTTAGGGTCATGTCTTGATGAGGACATCCCCAACAACAACAACTCAACACCGATGCCGACAACCATTGGACCGGTCACAAGAGCTCGAGCCAAGAAAATCCGCGAAGAAGTCAATAGCATGGTTCGTGAGACAATGGAGATGGAAGAACGAGCTATGAGCCATGAAGAAGAGACCCCAAAGGGTCAAAGGAAGCTGCTGAACGTGATCCAAGTCAAGAGGACGATTACAAGACTTGTTATTACGCCGAAGACACTTTACGGAGACCTTGGGACGCAAGGTTATGGAGGGCTTGCGACCGCAAGGCCAAGTGATTCGGGCCGACTTTCGCCGACCTTGCCGACGCAGGTGTCATGGGCTTCGCGACCGCAAGGTCCCCCGAACTGCCGTTTTTCAGTTTTGTTAATTAGGGTTTTCTGCTAAACTTTACCCTAATCGCTTAGTACGACTTTTCAGCCTAGTTTAGGTATAAATAGGGGTTTTCTTTCATTGAATAGACAGTTTTCGAGATTGTTATTTTGTGAGTTTATCAAAACTTATTGGTTCTTCATGAACTATTGAGAGTATACAGGTGTGAAGCTTGTGTGTTCAATATTGACTTATCAATTGATCCTTCCATATCAATTGTGGCGTCTATCACTATACTTAGGTTCTTCAATTGCTTCGATTGCGGGTTGCTTGTTGTACATGCCAAGGTTCTGTCGTGCTAATTGTTGGGTCGAGGTGTCATCCCCGCCAAACATCCTTCGATCCCTAGCTTCCGCCGCGTGAGTAAATCGTTCTTCAACGAAGCCTTCCGAGAAGATCGTATCATTTTGGTATCAGAGCAAAGGTTCGTCCATAATCTATCCTGTCTTTTAAATTGTTCTTAATTAGTTATCTGTTTTCTTTCTCTTCTTCCTTCGAACTAGGATCATCAATCCTACGTTTGTTCTTCATTATTCGTGTTTTATTTGTTCTTTCAAACCCTACCACTTTCTAGGGTTATAAACTCAAAAAAAAAAAAAAAATCTGTTATTTTGCTGCCTGATCAAATTCGGTAGTGAGACAAAAAAAAAAAAAAAGAGTACAAATCTCCTGACAAAAAAAATTTGGGAGAAAAGGAAAGAATACCTACCAGTGACCGAAATTGAAGCTTAGATTGTGATACAAAAAAAAATCGAAATTACGTTGTCATCGTCACGAGTTCATCCGCATGCTTTTGCGATTTTGGACAGTTTTCAAAAAAAAAATTATTATTTCGGATCAAAATTGTGGATTCGAAAATTGAATATTCTGATCAAAAGCTTTCTAAACGTTGTGCGTCTTCGTTTCTTCAAATTTCTTACTCTTTAATTGATTCTCTATACGTTATCAATTGTTGAGTCTTGTGTTGAACTGCCACTTGATTTGCACTTGTTAATACTTGATAGTTCTTTTAGAACCCTAAAGTTTTGATTTGAGTGATTAAAATCTTTTGTGTGATACACGAGTGGAGAGATACACGTAAGGGAGTTTTGTGAGGAATTAAAAATGGCTAATGATAATAAATTGTTCATGGAAGCTATGATGGCTAAAATGGAAAAGATGATGAGGGAGCAAAAGGAGGAGATGCATGAGGTGATGGGTAAGATGAGTGAGGAGTTTAATGAAAAACTTGATGTGATAGGTAGTGCGAGTAAGAGGCAAAGTCCAGTTGAACCTAAACGTAATCTAGAGGAAGAGTTTGAAGGAGAGAATTGGGACTCAAATGATAGGAGAGACAGGAATAGATGGGGAGGAAATAGAGAAGATAATAATTTGAATGGGATAAAATTGAAGGTGCCTACTTTCACGGGTAAAAATGATCCAGAATTATACCTAGAGTGGGAGATGAAGATGGAGAGAATTTTTGGGTGCCATAACTATTCTGACTTGAAGAAAGTCAAACTAGCCGCCATTGAATTTTCCGACTATCTTTGCGGTTTGGTGGGAAAAGATGAGGGTGGATAGAGCGAGATATAGGGAACCTCAAGTTGAGACTTGGGAGGAGATGAAAAGATTGATGAGAAAACGGTACATACCATCTCATTATTATAGGGACCTACACCAAAGACTACAAACCTTGAGGCAAGGTACTAAGAGTGTAGAGGAGTACTACAAGGAGATGGAGGTTGCTATGATTAGGGCACACATAGAGGAGGATAGTGAGGCGACCATGGCACGTTTTCTAATGGGGTTGAATAAGGAGATTGCCAATGTAGTGGAGTTGCAGTCGTATGTTGACATTAATGAATTAGTTCAAAAATCCATTAAAGTGGAGCAACAACACAAGAGGAGGGGTAATGCACGGGTTTTCCCTAACTCTAATTGGAAGTCTAATTATGGAAATCAAAGGGAAGATAAAACAGTTGTGAAGTCTAGGTTTGAAACACCAAAGGTTACAAGACATCTACACCTACTTCTACTTCAAAACCCGAACACACTAGAACCAAGACGAGAGACATTCGATGTTACAAGTGTCAAGGTATGGGGCACTTTGCCAATGAGTGTGTGAACAAGAAGGTGATGGTTATGAGGGAGAATGGAGAGTTCTCATCTGAGGATGAGGTGGAGGCGTGTTCACAAATACCACCTTTAGAGGAGGTTGAGGAGGTTGAGGAGGAGATAGTAGATAGGGTGAGTTTGGTGACTAGGAGGGTAATGAATGTCCAAGTTAGAGAGGAGGATGAGACTTTGCAAAGGGAGAACATATTTCATACTCGATGTCAGGTGAAGGGTAGAAATTGTGGAGTAATCATAGATGGGGGTAGTTGCACTAATGTGGCTAGTACTACCATGGTTACGAAATTGGAGATACCTTTGATTCGACATCCGAAACCATATAAATTGCAATGGTTGAATGATAGTGGAGAGGTGAAGGTGAATAAGCAAGTGATGGTACAGTTTAGAATTGGGAGATATGAGGATGAGGTGTTATGTGATGTGGTGCCTATGCAGGCAAGTCATATCTTTGCTAGGGAGGCCTTGGCAGTTTGATAGGAGAGTTCACCATGATGGGTACACAAACAAGTACTCATTTGTTTTCAACAACAAAAATTTCATACTTGCACCACTTTCTCCAAAGCAAGTGTATGAAGATCACTTAGTATACAAAGAGTGCGGCTTGTGAGGAAAAGAACATAGAGATAAAAGAAGCCGAACAAAAGGAGAGATTGAGAGAAAACAAGAGTGAGGGGCGAAAACATGAGAGTTAGTAGTGAGATAGCCAGGCAAAAGGAGAGCAAAGTGAGCAATAAAAATATAAAAGAGAGAAATGAGGGGAAAAACCAAGAGAGAAAAGATAAGAGTTTCTTTGCTAGGGCAAGTGAGGTAAAAAAGGCAATGTTTCTTAACAGGCCCATGATCGTACTTATGTATCGAGAGGCAAATCTGAGTACTAACGATGATTTACTTAATGCTTTGCCTAGTTGTATATCTCATGTCATACAGGATTATGAAGATGTGTTTCCTGAAGAGATTCCGAGTGGGTTACCTCCAGTTAGAGGTATTGAACATCAAATTGATTTTGTACCTGGAGCATCGATTCCTAACCGACCATATAGAAGTAATCCCGAGGAAACTAAGGAGCTTCAAAGGCAAGTTGATGAGCTCTTGATCAAAGGACAAATAAAGGAGAGCATGAGTCCTTGTCCAGTACCAGTCTTGTTGGTACCAAAAAAAGATGGATCTTGGAGGATGTGTGTGGATTGTCGAGCCATAAATAACATCACGGTAAAGTATCGCTTTCCTATTCCTAGGTTAGAAGATATGCTTGATGAATTGCATGGTGCTCGATATTTTACAAAACTTGATTTAAAACAAGGATACCATCAGATTAGGATTAAAGAGGGAGATGAGTGGAAAACTGCTTTTAAGACTAAACATGGATTGTATGAATGGTTAGTTATGCCTTTTGGGTTAACTAATGCACCTAGTACTTTCATGAGATTAATGAACCACATCTTACGTGCATACATTGGTAGATTTGTAGTAGTATACTTTGATGACATTTTAATTTATAGCAAAGACTTGGATGAGCATGTTAATCATTTGAAATCTGTTTTAGATGTTTTGCGAAAAGAAAGGTTATTTGCTAATCTTAAGAAGTGTACTTTTTGCACGGATAGTCTGGTTTTCCTTGGCTTTGTTGTTAGTTCACAGGGAATTCAGGTTGATGAAGAAAAGGTGAGAGCTATACAAGAATGGAAGAGCCCAACGAATGTTGGAGAAGTTCGTAGTTTTCATGGACTTGCTAGTTTCTATAGAAGGTTCGTGAAAGATTTCAGTAGTATTGCTGCTCCCTTGACCGAGGTAATAAAGAAGAGTGTGGGATTTAAGTGGGGAGAAGAACAAGAGAAAGCGTTCGTGGCGCTCAAGGAAAGATTGACAAATGCACCGCTTCTTGTCCTACCAAATTTTGAGAAAGCATTTGAGATAGAGTGTGATGCATCCGGCATTGGAATTGGAGCAGTCTTGATGCAAGAGGGTAAACCAATTGCATACTTCAGCGAGAAGTTAAGTGGGGCATCGTTGAATTATCCTACTTACGACAAGGAGTTGTATGCTTTGGTACGTGCTTTAGAGACATGGCAACACTACCTGTGGCCTAAGGAGTTTGTCATTCACACAGATCATGAGACATTGAAGCATTTAAAGGGACAACACAAGTTGAACCGACGACATGCAAGATGGATGGAATTCATCGAAACGTTTCCTTACGTCATCCGGTACAAGAAAGGTAAAGAGAATGTGGTAGCCGACGCCCTTTCTCGAAGGTACACTTTAATTTCTGCTTTAGATGCTAGAGTTCTAGGATTCGAACATATTAAGAAATTGTATCATGATGACCTTGATTTTAATGAAGAGTATAAAAATTGTGAGAGAATTGCATGTGGAAAGTACTATAGGTATGAGTATTTTCTGTTTAGAGAGGATAAACTTTGTATACCTCATTGTTCCTTGAGAGACCTGCTAGTGAAAGAATCCCATGGTGGGGGATTAATGGGTCATTTTGGGGTGGCTAAGACTTTGTCAATTCTGCAAGAACATTTCTTTTGGCCACACATGAAACGAGATGTAGAGAGAATTTGTGGGAGGTGTGTGACTTGCTTACAAGCTAAGTCAAGGGTGCAAGCCCATGGGTTATACATGCCTCTTCCTATTCCAGATCATCCTTGGGTGGATATATCCATGGATTTTGTGTTAGGGATGCCTAGAACCAAACATGGGAGTGATTCTATATTTGTGGTAGTTGATAGGTTTTCAAAAATGGCACACTTTGTACCTTGTCATAAAACCGATGATGCTTCACATATTGCGAATTTGTTCTTTCGTGAAATTGTTAGACTCCATGGCATGCCTAGGACTATCGTTTCCGATAGAGACTCCAAGTTCCTTAGCTACTTTTGGAAGACCTTGTGGGGAAAGCTTGGTACGAAACTGTTATTTTCTACTACATGTCACCCACAAACTGATGGTCAAACGGAAGTTGTTAATAGGACATTATCTGCATTGTTGCGTTCTATACTTTCTAAGAATTTAAAAGCTTGGGAAGACTGTTTGCCTCATATTGAATTTGCATATAATAGAACTGTTCATTCAGCCACTAAATATTCTCCATTTGAAATTGTTTATGGTTTTAATCCGCTAACTCCTTTGGATTTATCACCATTACCTGCTTCTGAGTTTGTGAATTTAGATGGCAAAGCAAAAGCTGAATTTGTGAGAAAGTTGCATGAGAAGGCAAGGCTCAACATTGAGCGAAGAACGGAACAGTACGCAAAGCAAGCCAACAAAGGAAGGAAACACTTGGTGTTTGAACCAGGTGATTGGGTTTGGTTGCATATGCGCAAAGAAAGATTTCCCCAACAACGGAAGTCCAAGTTGATGCCAAGAGGCGATGGACCATTTCAAGTGCTGGAACGAATCAATGACAATGCTTACAAATTGGATCTTCCAGGTGAGTATAATGTTAGTGCTACTTTTAATGTTGCTGATTTGCGTCCGTATGATGTAGGTGATTTGAGGTCAAATCCTTTTCAAGAGGGAGGGAATGATGAGGACATCCCCAACAACAACAACTCAACACCGATGCCGACAACCATTGGACCGGTCACAAGAGCTCGAGCCAAGAAAATCCGCGAAGAAGTCAATAGCATGGTTCGTGAGACAATGGAGATGGAAGAACGAGTTATGAGCCATGAAGAAGAGACCCCAAAGGGTCAAAGGAAGCTGCTGAACGTGATCCAAGTCAAGAGGGACGATTACAAGACTTGTTATTATGCGAAGACACTTTCTGGAGACCTTGCGGACGCAAGGTTATGGAGGGCTTGCGACCGCAAGGCCAAGTGATTTCGGGCCGACTTTCTGCCGACCTTGCGGACGCAAGGTGTCATGGGGCTTGCGACCGCAAGGTCCCCCGAACTGCCGTTTTTCAGTTTTGTTAATTAGGGTTTTCTGCTAAACTTTACCCTAATCGCTTAGTACGACTTTTCAGCCTAGTTTAGGTATAAATAGGGGTTTTCTTTCATTGAATAGACAGTTTTCGAGATTGTTATTTTGTGAGTTTATCAAAACTTATTGGTTCTTCATGAACTATTGAGAGTATACAGGTGTGAAGCTTGTGTGTTCAATATTGACTTATCAATTGATCCTTCCATATCAATTGTGGCGTCTATCACTATACTTAGGTTCTTCAATTGCTTCGATTGCGGGTTGCGGCTGTACATGCCAAGGTTCCTGTCGTGCTAATTGTTGGGTCGAGGTGTCATCCCCGCCAAACATCCTTCGATCCCTAGCTTCCGCCGCGTGAGTAAATCGTTCTTCAACGAAGCCTTCCGAGAAGATCGTATCATGTCTTTAGCATTTTCTAAACTGTTTTATGTTATTAAGATAGAAAATAATCTTCAATGGTAATTTCAATAATTAGAATGTTAATATACGCTGTCCAAAAGTGATATAAAGCATGCATTAATTTTATAAGTTGGGATATTGAATGGTATAATTTGTATTTTGAAATTAAAAGCCGAAAACTTCTGTGAAAATGCTTAGCAAATAAACCCGGATTAGTTTTTACTCATTAATATCTATTATTAATCCAAACGTGTCTTGGTTGCTTATATGCGAGAAGTGAAGATGAGAAATTGGGTACGGGATACTAGAATACATAGGCAAATGAGAAGTGAGCGACTGAATATACAGAGATGATGAGGATGTTATTATAAACTTTTTCATTTTACAGTTACCTAACGGATTTGCTGGTTGTCAAGATTCTTGTACATCTGTTTGTTAGTATTCAGTTGTTCTTCTAGTAAGTTGATGCATATCATTTGATTCCATACTACAAATGGTCCACCTTGTCAAAGATCATGAAACCAATAAGATGACGAAAAACCATGGTAAGTGGATAGAAGATGAACATTGCATCACACACAGCTAGGGTTGCACGTCGAAAACAATTCTCCAAAGAGGTTTATGCAATGCTCAAGTTTGTGGCCCTGATTAGTTCGATTGCAGAAGTATTTCTATGGACTCGACTTATGCCACTTAATGACCAGCTTTGCAGTTGCAAAAAGCCCAAACCCTTTGTCTTCCTTGTTCCAGGCTACTTGGGGGGTGGTGATGTTTAGAGGACTTGGATCTTGGACCAAAGTAGTTGGAGTGAGGTTGTTTCTTTGGTCAATTTACTGAGGTCCTCGACATTAGATTTGAGTTTGGACATTGTAATTTGGACTGTTGGTTTATGAAGTTCTGGAAACTTTGATGTTTCATGCATGGAGTTGCAAAGTTGGACCTACCATCAAAGTTTGTATCACTTGTGCTTGAAAGTGCTTGAAAATATAGACCTTGTGTTGGTCATTTAAACCTTACTAACTAAATGGGTGGATGAATGCATATCATTTTTGAATGCACCAAGTGATAAAGTATTTCCAAACCTCACTCATTCATCATCTGCCAAGCTACTATCCTTTTCCAATGCCCGTCTTGTGCGGTCATTTCCATATAATCTGTCATTCTTGTTTGTTCTTCCATAATTGGTGGTTTTGCTTGTAGGTCAGTTATATGCATTTGAAAAGGCTCATCGGTTGGATCTCACTTCTAGCGGACATGGTGTTTGACAATTTAAAACTGCACTTCTCCAAAGGCTTGAAAGGGTTAGCTTTACTCCTTTTTGGTCTTTTTCATTTCATGCATAAAGATTTATTTGATATGGTTGCCAGAACTATACCTCTGTTTTGTACCATTCGTATGTATTAAATGGAAATAGTTTGTTACTGTTATTTTGCCAACTTGTCTAAAAGCTTAAGCTGTCGACCGATATATGTAAGTAAAGCTTATGAATCTTCATCATGGATGATCCCATTCGCACGTGGAGATAAACCATACAAACCAAATGAGTGCTATGTTTGTTAACAGTATTGGGAAACAAAAACAAGTGGGATGACTCCTACCCAAGATATTTTTCTTGCTTAACAAAGGCGTAAGCAATATTTATTAAGCATTAACACTTAGATGTTGGAATCAGTCATCTTTGAGAAAGGCCCTGATATTGAACATAGCAGGTGACATGTGGTAAGAGGAGGGAGGGAGTTCGTAGTATTCATATGTAGAATTAAAGTTTTTTGTTGAATATTAGGATCACCAATCTATGAATGGATATATGGGTAGTGAGCATAGCCGGTGATGTATAATAAGAGGGATCAATCATCTCTCTCTCTCTCTCTCTTTCTCTCCCTCTCTCTCGCCTTCTTTATGTCCTGTTTTTCACATTGAAGTTCATCTTCCATTGTTGATTTTCTGGTTGTCTACAATTTTGTAGGCTGCAAAAGTTTCCTTTTTCTTTGTTTCCTGACGGGCTCCAAATGTTCAACTTATGGAAGAAAAAGAAAGAAAAACAAAAGAAAGAAAAAAAAAGATTCTTGATGGGTACTTGGTGTTACCCTGGAACCATGTTTTACTTAATAGGTAAGAGGTGCTAGGATATAATATAACAACTTTGTGCTCTAGATGTTACCAATCTAATTGGGAATATTGGTTTTTTAAATTTTTCTGTTGGTTGAACAAACTACATTAAGTGGAGGAAGATCCCCCTATTTTTGATGTTTTTACCTGTCTCGGGTGTGAGGGAGGATTACCCTAAGTTAGAAGCTAAGCAAGAGGAGAATGTCGGGTTTTGTATTGCATGGCTCTTAGGGGCTGTTTTGTGTAGTCTCCAAATGTTCAACTTATGGAAGAAAAAGAACAGAAAAACGAAAGAAAGAAAAAAGAAGATTCTTGATGGGTACTTGGTGTTCCCTGGAACCAACCATGTTTTACTTAGTGGGTAAGAGATGCTACGTTCTAGGGTTTGCTTTAAGCTTGAAAAATCTGCCCTTCCATTAATTAAAATCCTATTAAATAGTTACACCATCAAAACCCTAAATTGCAAAATTATGAAAATAACCCTAACATTTACTAACTATAGGAACGCACTATTAAATGAGAAACAATAAAGGCAATAACATAATTATACTTCTAACAACTAACAGCTCGCCCCCCCCCCAAGCCTTGGTGAACCCTCCTGCCTTCAGCCACACGCTCCACCTCTTAGCCACTCCAAGTGACGCGAGTGACAACGCTGAACCCACGCATCCCATGCCCAAAGGGAAACCCATGCACGTCACCATGCAACACCTCCTTCCTTAGAATCAGACTCCTCTCCCCCTGCCCAATCATCGTATTCACTGCCGTGTCCATAGAAGTCTCCGATGCACCCGCATCATACTCCCCCTCTTCGGAAAGAATTGGCCCCAATTCTTCCAACACTCCATCCTCCACATATGGCGATAGATCACCAACATTGAAGGTGGCACTAACCGTGTAGTCCCCAAGCAAATCCAGCTTATATGCATTGTCTCCTATCCGGAAAACGTTCCTTACGTAGATGTAACCAAACCAAGTCGCCTACCTGAAAAGCCGTGGTCTTCGGTTCTTGTTAGCCGTCTTCTTGTAGCCTTTGTTCACCCTTTCAATTCTATCTCTAACTTCCGCATGAAGCTTTTGCATATCTCTCCACTTCGCAAGAGCGTCACTATGTTCTACTACTCCTTCTTTTGTTGGAGCTAAATCCATAGGAAGAGGCGGGTTCACCCCATATACCACTTCAAACGGTGAGTGCTTCGTCGCATAGGCTGGTGTTCGGTTGTATGCAAATTCTGCATGTGCCAATTTTACGTCCCAGTCCTTTTGTGTCTTCCCCTCCAAACCCCTTAACAACGCGCCAAGCGTTTTGTTTGTGACCTCTATCTGTCCATCCGTTTGCGGGTGGTGGGACGTGCTGAACAACAACTTTGTACCTACCAGTCTCCATAATGCCCTCCAAAAATGACTGAAGAACTTGCTATCTCGATCACTGACGATAGTTTTGGGCAGCCCATGTAGACGTGCTACCCTGAAAAATAACTTTGCTATCTATTAGACATTAAGGGTAGTTTAGTAAATTAGGTATTAGGGTATTTGTTATATATATATGCATCGTTTATTTTGTAATAGAAAGTAAGAGCGCACAGATTGCGACTGGAAGACGATCGCCCAGCCTGCTCTTCTCTTCTCTCCTTCTTTATTTCTGTTCACATGGTATCAGAGCCAGGTAAGGAGATTCTGAGACCAAGGTTAGGCTCGGAATAGCCAGTCGACCTGTCTGTGTAAATCGTCTCTGCCGTTTCCATTGAACCTAAGCGCGAGTGGTTCAATCGTCTGCCGTTCGCAAGGTGCCCTAGGTTTCGGATTTCGTCTGGTATACAGGCTTAGGTTCAATAGACGCCTCTTGGATTCAGTGTGGGTAACTCGAATTTGGTGCCCTAGTTTTTAGATTTCGAACCCTAGCTCTCGGATTCAGTGTGGGTAAGTCGAATTTGCGTCTGATTACCAATATTGGGACACGGATTGGTTGTTTGTGACACAACAGAGTTCTTCCTGGTTGAGCGACTGATTTGATACTTGTAGGTTGCTGGTCTAATTTATTTTGTCATTTTGTGTGTATTTAATGGCTGAGGATACATCTTCGTCAGGACCAATTATGACAATTGTTTCTAATCAAAATAGATTGATTGACATTATCTTGGAGGCAGACGGATCTAATTTTGCGGAATGGCGATATTTAGTTCAGGTGAATATGGGTGGTTTACGGAAAGAAGGACATCTTGTTGAAGATTGTCCTACTGATGCAAAGGTGGCTAAGGTATGGTTGGATGATGACAAGGTGTTGTTTCCGAAGATTGTGAATTGTATTTGTAGAAAAATTATACTGTCTATGCAACACTGCAAAACAGTTAAGGAATTGTGGACACTCCTGCATAAATGGTTCTCTGGAGCAAGTAACTTGAATAGGTTGTATAATCTGTCACAGAAGTTCATCGTCCCTAGTCGAGAAGGGCGAAGTCTTATGGATTATTATTATGATTTCATGCGTATGAGCGAGGATTTCACCGCCGCTATGCCTATTTCGATGATGTTGAGGAGATGAAAGCTCAACGTGAAAAGTTGTTTTAGATGTTTAGCGGCTATCGGGATCGGAGAAAGAGTATGATGTGGTTCGATCTCAGTTATTGTCAAATAAAGATTTGGGTACCTTGTCTGATGCCTTTGATAGGCTTTTGACTGCAACGAGGAATGGTGAGTCATCACATGTGGAGGTATCTGAAAAATCAACATTAGTTTCACAAGGGAATGGCTATCGTGGAGGTAGAGATGGAGGCCGTGGTGGTTTTCGAGGTGGAACTCGTGGTGGTAGAGGATCCTGAGGAGGACCTCGTGGAGGACCTGAGTGTTACAATTGTTACAATTGGGAGACCAAGGTCATTTCAAAAATCGGTGTCCTAAGCCTCTCACTCGGCAGGATGGAGTATCGGCAAAAAGCAATCGGATTCGCTCATACAGTTTCGCAGAAATCCGAGCAAATTTGTCAACCGGAGACCCATAATGTTGTTATGAATGACGAGGAGTTTGCCAGGTTTTCACAGTACCAGATGTTTCAGCAGTCTCAGCAGTCTTAGCAGCCTTCCTCTTCTTCCAAAGCAACTTTAGCCAAGTCAGGTAAACTCATAACATGTCTTTTGTCCTCGGCTGGGCACTGGGTAATTGACTCAGGGGCTACTGACCATATGACTGGAGATTCGAGTATGTTATCTACTTATGAGTCGTCGAATAAGTTTACGACTGTCACTCTTGCTGATGGATCTTCTTCTAAAGTCTTGGGTAGTGGTAGCACTACTGTCGCTTCTTTATCATTGACATCTGTGTTATACTTACCCAAGTTTCCTTATAATTTGATATCCGTTAGTAAAATCACAAAGTCCTTAAATTGTTGTGTTTCTTTCTTTCCGGGTTATTGTCTTTTTCAGGATTTGAGGACTTGGGAGATTATTGGTAAAGGAAGTGAAACTGATGGATTGTTCCTGCTCGATGAAGTTGTTGCTGCTCACTCTTCTACTATTGCATCGGTTGCGTGTCAAAGTACTTTGTCTCCTCTCCAGCTACACTGTCGTTATGGTCATCCGTCGTTGCCAGTCCTAAAAAAGTTATGTCCTGAAGTAGGGTCTATTTCTAGTTTACCTTGTGAGTCTTGTGAGTTTGCTAAACACCATCGTGTGTCGTATCCTCCTAGAGTTAATAAACGGGCTGCGTCCCTATTTGAGTTAGTTCATACTGATGTTTTGGGTCCTTGTAATGTGCCTTCTAAATCAGGGTACCGATATTTTGTTACTTTTGTCGATGATTATTCCAAAAGTACTTGGCTTTATTTAATGAAATCTAGAGATGAGTTGTTTCAGTTATTCTGTTCCTTTTGTGCTGAGATTAAAACTCATTTCAATCGTTTAGTTCAAAATCTTCGTAGTGATAATGCTAAGGAATACTTTTCTGGTATTTTCTCTTCTTATATGTCTCAGAATGGAATCATTCATCAATCTTCATGTATTGTTACCCCACAACAGAATGGTGTTGCTGAACGCAAGAATCGCCATCTGTTGGAAGTTGCTAGGGCATTGATGTTTGAGATGAATGTTCCCAAGTCTTTTGGGCCGATCTTTGTTCACACCTTTGCCTTTCTTATTAATCGTCTTCCATCATCTGTTCTTAAAGGAGACATACCATATTCTGTTCTTCGTCCATCGCAGTCGTTGTTTCTAGTTTCCCCTAAAGTGTTTGGTTGCACTTGTTTTGTCCAAGATGTTCGGCCACAGGTTGGTAAGTTAGACCAAAGAGCTCTTAAGTGTGTCTTTCTTGGATATTCTAGAACTCAGAAAGGATATCGTTGTTATTCTCCGGATTTGGGTCGGTACTTAGTGTCTGCTGATGTCACTTTCTTTGAGTCTAGCCCATATTTTGGTCGGTCATCTTCTTCTGTGTCTGAGTTTGTCTCTCCCGATGATTTTCTCACCTATACTTTGGTTCGTCCCCATAATCCTGAGGTTGGTGTTGGTGTTGAAGCTGGTTCTCGTCCTCCTATAACTCAAGTGTATACTCGGCGCACTCCTGTTTCATCCCAAGAACCAGTCGTTGCAGGTTCTCCAACAAATTCACTTCCGATACCGGTTCCCACGTCATCAGATCCGTCTCTTGATCTCCCTATAGCACTCATGAGGTACACGTACTTGTGTTCATCCTATCACCTCTTGTGTCTCGTATGCTCATCTGTCAGATTCCTCTCGTTCATTTGTTGTTTCCCTTGATTCTGTTCTTACCCCTAAAAATGTGTCTGAAGCTTTATCTCATAGTGGTTGGAAGTCCGCTATGGAAGAGGAAATGCAGGCTCTTCAGACTAATGAGACTTGAGACTTGGTAACACTTCCTGATGGTAAGAAGGCTATTGGATGTAAATGGGTGTACGTAGTTAAAATGAATCCTGATGGTACTGTTGCTCGGTTAAAAGCTCGATTGGTTGCAAAGGGGTATGCACAAGTGTATGGTGTTGATTATACTGATACTTTTTCTCCTGTTGCTAAGCTCACTTCTGTTCGTCTTCTGATATCGTTAGCTGCTTCTAATAACTGGGCCTTGTATTAGTTGGATATCAAGAATGCATTCCTTCATGGTGATTTGCAGGAAGAGGTTTATATGGAGCAACCTCCGGGGTTTGTTGCTCAAGGGGAGTATGTGAATAAAATATGTCGGTTACGAAAGTCATTGTATGGGTTGAAACAGTCTCCGCGGGCTTGGTTTGGCGCGATCTTTGTTGTGCTAGAGTTTGGATTACAGAGGAGTACGTGTGATAACACTGTGTTCTTTCGGCAGACTAGCAGTGGCTGTATTGTTTTGGTTGTTTATGTAGATGATATTGTGATCACATGCAGTGATACACATGGTATTGAAGCACTCGAATCGTGTCTTCAAACAAAATTTCAAACAAAGGACTTGGGTACTCTAAAGTACTTTCTTGGGATCGAAGTGATACGGTCCAAGAAAGGAATTTTCTTGTGTCAAAGAAAATATGTCCTTGATTTACTTGAGGAAGTTGGAATGCTTGGAGCGAAACCGTGTGACACTCCAATGGATCCTAATGTCAAACTTGTAGCCGGAGAAGGGGAGATGTTCGAGGATCCAGAACGATACCGGACATTGGTTGGTAAGTTGAATTATCTTGTAGTAACTCGTTCAGATATTACTTTTCCGGTGAGTGTAGTGAGTCGGTTCATGGCAGCCCCTACTACTACACACTGGAATGCATTGATTCGAATTGTGAAATATTTGAAAGGAGCACCAGGTAGAGGTATATTGTATGCGAATCATGGGCATATGCGGGTTGAGGCATTCTCTGATGCTGATTGGGCAGGATCACCGGATGATAGTAAGTCAACTACCGGATATTGTGTGTTTGTAGGCGGAAATCTTGTATCATGGAAAAGTAAGAAACAAAGTGTGGTGGCGAGATTAAGTGCAGAGTCTGAGTATCGTGTTATGGCTCAGACAACCTGTGAACTTATGTGGATACAACAATTGATTGAAGAGATTGGGTTTAAGGTAGAGGCCTATGAGATTGTGGTGTGATAATCAGGAAGCCATGCATATTTCTACAAATCCAGTTTTCCACGAAAGGACTAAGCATATAGAGGTCGATTGTCATTTCATTCGAGAAAAGATCCAACAAAATCTTGTCTCCACCTCATGCGTGCGTCGGAGAACAACCTACCGATATGATGACTAAAGGCTTGACTAAGTTAAGGGTGGATTATATTTGTAACAAGCTGGGCATGATAAATATATATGCTCCAGCTTGAAGGGGAGTGTTAGACATTAAGGGTAGTTTAGTAAATTAGGTATTAGGGTATTTGTTATATATATATGCATCGTTTATTTTGTAATAGAAAGTAAGAG
The DNA here is from genome assembly GCA_013146195.2 of Codonopsis lanceolata. Classification (NCBI taxonomy): domain Eukaryota; kingdom Viridiplantae; phylum Streptophyta; class Magnoliopsida; order Asterales; family Campanulaceae; genus Codonopsis; species Codonopsis lanceolata. Next base: position 65,370,139 of record CM028379.1, on the reverse strand, counting down.
TGCACAGATTGCGACTGGAAGACGATCGCCCAGCCTGCTCTTCTCTTCTCTCCTTCTTTGTTTCTGTTCACACTATCAAAGAGGCATCATCTGTTTTATGACATGGTATGAAGTGCGCCATCTTCGAGAATCTGTCCACCACTACCATAATTGCATCCTTTCCCCTATGAGTTCTTGGTAAGGCCACAATAAAATCCATAGAGAGATCTCTCCACAGCTGTTCTGGTACTGGCAGCAGGGTGTACAGCCCTTGATGAAAAGTGCTCTTCATTTTCTGACACGTGACGCACCACAACACGATGGCTTGAACACTTCCCAACATTTTTGGCCAGTAGAGGTGTTCTTGTAACAGTTCCAGCGTCTTTGTAACTCCAAAGTGGTCGGCCAAACCTCTCCCTTGTGCCTCCCGAACCAGCAGCTCCCGAACCATTCTGGTTAGTGATGTGCTTCAGGTGGATAATGGTACAGTGGTTTGGAATCCGGTTTTTCGCAGGAATCTTCAGGATTGGGAAATGGATTCTAGTGTTCAATTCCTGGAGCGGTTGTATTCTATCCAAGTAGATACTAGCAGGGAGGATAAAGCAATGTGGGCAATCTCGAAAAACAAAGAGTTTCTTGTTAAGTCGATGTATGCTCGGTTATCGAAATTAGGGATCCTCCTTTCCCTTGGAAGTGTATTTGGAAGTCTCGCGTTCTGCTCGAGTGATGTTCTTTGCTTGGGAGGCTTGTAGAGGCCATTTTAGCAGGGGATAATCTTAGGCGGAGAGGTAAGATTTATGTGAATTGGTGCTACATGTGCGGGGAGAGTAGCGAAAGCACGAATCACCTTTGCTCCATTGTCAAGTTGTTTCGGATCGTGGAATATGATCCTAAGGTTGTTTAAAATTCAATGGGTGATGCCTAGATCGGTGAAAGACTTCTGTTGTGTTGGCCCGGTTCTAGTGGTAGGAGGAGGAATCCCTTTTGGAGAGTAGTTCCGCAACTGGTGGATTATATGGGGAGAGAGAAATAGAAGAGCATTCGACAATGTGGAGCGGACGTTGGACCAACTAAAGGATCGGTTGTTGCATCTTGTACATCGGTGGTGGAATCGGGGGTTTGAGGTGAAAATGTTCATCAATCCCTTGGGGATTTAGTGGATAGGTTCTGTTCGTTTTAATTAGTGTTGTATACTCCTAGTGTACATGTTTGCGCCTTAGTTTAGGCGCTTTATTTTTAATGAATCTTATACTTATCAAAAAAAAGTGAACACTTCGGAATGTATAGGTGATTTCCTTTGAAAAGGAAGCCTTCTTCCAGCACATACAATCCTCCTGTCCCCTTTTTGCACTCCAGAATAATGTTCTCAAAGTCTGGATCCCCCTTGTAATACTCTCGGATGAGTTGAAAACCTAACAGCCTTGCCTCCATAACTGCCAACATCGAATATCTCCTCGACAAGGCATCTGCCACTGCGTTGCTCTTCCCGTTCTTGTATTTTGATGAGAAGTTAAATGACTGGAGAAACTCCACCCTCTTTGCATGCCTTGACTTTAGCTTATGTTGCCCGTGTATGTACTTCAAGGTTTCATGATCAGAATGAAGAACAAAATGGTTTGGTCTCAAATAATGGCTCCAATGATCTAGGGCTTGCACAATTGCATAAAACCATATTTATCAAAGTCGAGAGGCGCCAAAAAGGCGATAGGTCCAAATTTGAGGCGAGAGGCGAGGCGCTAAAAAGGCGCTCAGGGAAAAAATACTAAGAAAAAATACATAAAATACATATAACTCAACAAATATCAACAAAACATGTTATAAGTGAACATAATACATGAAACTAAGTTCTAACATAGTATATATGATGAAATTCTGAGCTAGTTTAAAATTCCAAGTAGTATAATAAATAGTTAAGCAATCAAAGAAAATAAGTTTTTTTTTATTTTTTAAATAAAGTAAAATCCAAAAACAAAATGAAAAATTCAAATAATCCCAAATCCCAAATAAAAAATATAATAAATAATAAATAAAATAAAATGCCTAAAAATGAAAGGAAAATAAACCCCAAGTAATGATATAAGATGCAGCAGCACAACACATTAGAAAAAAAGGGAAAAAATAAAATAAACAAAAGAGATTACAAAATCAGACTTAATCTCCCCCAATCAACAAACCAACCACGGGAAGTAGTTCGCAGGGAGCCTGCTGTCAATACACATCTGCCACGTCCCCTCCTTCTTTGGTACTAAAAGAGCCGGAACCGCACACGGGCTCTTACTCACCTTCACGTACCCTTTGTTCTATAATTCTTCTATCTGTTGTTGAAGTTCCTTGGTCTCTGTTGGGTTGCTACGGTAGGCTGGTTTGTTAGGTAGTTGTGCTCCGGGAATTAAATCGATCTGATGTTCAATATCCCTCTCGGGTGGAAGTCCCGGTGGCAGATCATCGGGGAACACATCCTTCAACTTTGCATTAATCCTTTTTGCCAAAGGATGCGGTCCTTCGTTATCCAGGCTTTGCACTTCTTTCTCCACCAATAGCAGCAATGGCCCAGACTCAATCGCCTCCTTCACTTCCTATTCGCTATCTGCCAGACGGGATTCTTGCTCTTCCTCCTTTGGTTCTTGAGCAGGTAGAACCGTGTCCAGGCTGTCATTATCACTCATGGACGTGGATGGCTTTAATCTATACTTCTTTTCCTCCTTCGTTACAATCTAAGTATTTCTCCTCCCATTGTGGACAACAAACCTGTCGAAATTGCCAGTCTTCCCAGAATTATGTGACGATAGTATATGGGCAGAACGTCACAGACAACCTCTTCTTCATAACCTCCTATCGAAAACACGACACGGGTTTGTAAGGCTACCTTGATTCCCCTGCTCCTTCTTGGAGCCCATAAAGTTCGTACGGGCTAGGATGAACTGAGGTAGGTAATCCCACTTTCTCAATCAATGTAGTAGATGCCTGGTTAACACAACTTCCCCCGTCGACGGCAATAACGCAGACTTTATCTTGAACGAACCCGTGAGTTCTGAAGACCCTCTATCTCTCTGCAATCTCCTCCATGGATGGCTACGAATAGGAATTCGTAACAAGCTGTGCTCTGATACCACTTGATGCGAATTTATAACCAACATGACACTATCCTTAATCACGGTGATTCGAACAAACACAAGGCTGGCCGAATTCTCACAAAAAAAAGAAAAACAGACCACAAAAATAACGGGGAACAACCAAACAACTAAATAAAGATAATACGGATTCACCAGTTAAACTTCACTCGTTTAACATAAAGACATCCGCGGATTAATCCAACCTTGGCTTCACTCACATTGGATAGAGAAATCAAAGACAAGAACAACACGTTGGGTTTGCTTTAAGCTCGAAAACTCTGCCCTTCCATTAATTAAAATCCTATTAAATAGTTACACCATAAAAACCCTAAATTGCAAAATTATGAAAATAACCCTAACATTTACTAACAATAGGAACACGCTATTAAATGAGAAACAATAAAGGCAATAACATAATTAAACTCCTAACAACTAACAGCTCGGTCCCCCCCCCCAGCCTTGGTGAACCCTCCTGCCTTCAGCCACACGCTCCACCTCTTAGCCAGTACAAGTGACGCAAGTGACAATGCTGAACACACGCATCCCGTCCCCAAAGGGAAACCCATGTACGTCCCCATGCAACACCTCCTTCGTTAGACTCTCTCCCTGCCCAATCATCGTATTCACTGCCGTGTCCATAGAAGTCTCCGATGCACCCGCATAAGATTGGGCAAGAGGTTCTAGGCAGCTTGGGGCACAAGAGCAAGTACTACAAGGGGGCACGACTTCTAAACATAATCGTAAGGGAGTTTGTCCAACTTTGGCACAAGGGATAGGATGGGAGCTTGGTCACACACGTGAAAGGGAGGTGCATGGCAAGAACTCAACTAGGGGGCGCATTGCATGGATAACAACTACATTGGACAGCTTGCTTTTGGAGTGGATAATACAAGGGAAACAGGTTGTTCAAAGAGGCCGCAAACAAACACATGGAAAGTGCACGGTGTTGGGCTGTTTTGCAAGAAGGACAACCAAGGTTGGTAAGTCATATTGGGTTACTTTGAGTCTAAGGCACGGCAAGGGTGAGCTAGTGGAACCAAAACGGGCTAAGGCCTTACAAAGGGGCACACATGGGTTGATTGAGTTAGGGTTATGCATGGAAGAGGTTTTCACCACAAGCCACGGCAGGAAGGGAAGAATCAAGGGGGCAACAGATTACTTCTTCAAAGGGACGGCCAAAGTGGATCCTTGAGCTAAAAGGATTCACATAATTAGGGTTTTATTTAATTGCTTTGGTTGTAATTAGAGTCCCTTAAGGACTTAGAAGTTTGTTTTACTTTCTTTATAGAATTAGGGTTTATTTGTTAGTATAAATAGGGCTTTATTTCACTGTAATTTTCAGATTTGATTTTTAGAGAAAAGAAGTAATTCTTTCAAGGTTGTTCTTTCAAAACCGATTTATTCTTCTTAAGGTGAGTGAAGCCTAGAGAGATTGAATCGTCGGAATTCTTTACGTTAGGTGAGTGAAACCTAGCCGGTGAACCCGTTTCTTCTTTTAATTTGGTTTGTTTGAACCGTTTTCGGAGTAAATTAAGGCCAGCGTGTTGCTGCCTTTGGGGTTGTTTCGAGCAGCCTACGATTTGGGTTGTCGTCACGCATCACTGTCTTATTTTCCTTTTCTGTACTACAAGCATTCACGTCAATTTTTTCAGGAAAATGATCCGACTTTGATGGGAAGCGTACAAAAGTGATACACGTGAAATGCAGAGCTTTTAATAGCTTTATTACAAGAAATATATTCAGGCTTTGCAAAGTGCTGCTGATAAAGCTGACCGGTGAGTTTCGTTGAGCGATATGAAGTGCTTGTGCTAGCTATTGTTGTTTTATGGTATATATTTGGCATTCATTGTTTACAATTGTTTAGTGAACAGCTCACAAAAGCATACCAAACTGTGAATGCGCTCTTTGAGGTACTAAAAGCTGTTAATCAGATGCAAGCTGTGGAAGTTGATCGTGAGGTGAATACGAATGATTGTTTCATTTATTATGTCTGCACTTGTCCTTTTGGACCCTTGTTTTGATTTTTTTTCTTTACAAATTTTATCCTTGATACTTGTAACTATAAAACCATATTGTTGAGGCTGTCTTCTTCCGTGTGGCTAGGCCTGTCAATTTAGAACCCTTACTCATTAACCCACCCAACCCAACCCAATTATAAAAAAAGTTTTAATGGGTTACCCATCTGAACTGGTAAATTTCGCGGGTTTAGTTGGGTTAAACCCACCAACTAAATTAAACCCGCAACTGTGAACCCTAGCGCCCAACTCAAACGCAGTTTCTCTAATTCGTTCAGTGTCGCTCTCTCTCCAGTCTCCATCAAACCCCCCCACTCCAAGTTCAGCCTCCATCGCCATCGCCATCCCTGACGAACAAACTCCCATCTCCGCCAACCTCCAGCTTCTCTCTCCACTCTGACAATGGGACTCCCAGACCTACCAATTTCCAGTCCGAAACTCCCTCGTGCGAGCAAAAATCCTAACAAATCCGAGGTCAAGGGTTTGAAATTGTCCCCTTGTCTCAAGTAAGTTTATATCTTTTTCTTTCATTTTTTTTTTCAATTGATTGGTGTGAGATTTTTGTGTGGGTTTTTGAGATTTTGGTCCGAGTTTTGTATGGGTTTTTGAGATTTTTAATGATTTATTTCTACATTATTTCTTTGTCTATTTCTAAATTAGACATGTATATTAGATACTGGACGGGAGTAGGCAAAATGTTGGGCCACAACTTCAACCACCCCACTTTCCTTCTCTGTTCATATCAAAATAGTTTTGTACATTTCAACCCCCAACTCAATTATTCACTGACAACGTGAAATACTGATTTCACCATTGAAGGAGCAGGAAGTATCAATTTAATGAATCCTTGTTCCTTCCGCTGTTATTAATTTGGAGGGAGTCATGGTTTTAATTTTAGGTGTCTTTTTCTTGAGTTTGGTTGTACTGGAATTCTGTTTGAACTTGATTTGTGTTTGTGTGAAACACTCTGGTTTAGTATTCTGTATGAAACTATCACTCTATCATCGTAGATGGGGTTGGATATATATTCATCAATAAGCATATTTGTAAAGTTGATTTTCATTTGGGGATTTTGGGGTTGTGCTGATTAAGGATTTGGGTTTGCATGCAACCAAACAGGACTTTTTCTTTAAAATTCAGTTGACTATGTTAGATATGTGCTGGCATTGTTGCAAATTATATGTAGGCTTTGTTAGTTTCTTGCATATAATATATTCTTAATTGTGAAAGTTTCTTCATGGTTGGTTGGTACTTGGTCGGATCCTGCATGGGTATTTTGACATTCACAAATATCTCTTTTCTTTGAATTTGTTATGATGTGCTAATAATCTCCTAGGATGACATTAAGAAATTAATTAATATAGAAGACTTGGTCTTAGGATGTGTTAAATATGTGCAGAGAGAGAAATTAAATAATGACCAATATTACATCATAATCTTCTTTTAGTATTGGTGGTCAAATATTTGGAAAGTATCACAATTCTCTTTTGCCATCAAATGGAGAGGCGTTGTTGTGTACACGAGATTGGTTATACGGTGAGACTATTTTAAAACAAAATAAAAACAACAAAGTGATCACCATTTATTTTGTTTGTGTGAGCATTTATTTTGTTTGAACCAATTTAATCTAGTTTTGATGTATGGTGATAAAAAAAAATACAGCGGAGATATTTGGCGCGGGTGGAGAAGAGGAAGAGTTGCTTGTTGAGGACTTTGGCAAATCAGAGCTCGGAAGTGGAACCTCTTCAAATATTAATGAATAGGTACCTTTTCATTCCCTTTGCTGATTCATTCATGCATTACTTAATTCATCCATTACAAAAAAGCTAAAGCAGGAAGCTACTGGATTTCAAAGAAAGCCAAACAAGAGCTCTCCAACATCACTGATGATCTCACTATAATGTTCCTCACGATTCTTGTTATCCTTGGATTTCTTGATAATTTTTGCACTGGGTTGTTTGAATTAATACCCAGGTAGTTTTTAGAAATCATAGAGAATATGCTTGAAAAGACTTCTTCGTTTCAGACTACCTCCATTCCATTGTGAAATTCCTGTTTTTAGAAATCATTCATTTTAAAGCAACAACAAAGTGATCACCATTTATTTTGTTCGTGTGAGCATTTATTTTGTTTGAAGTTTGTACCAATTTGATACGATCTTCTCGGAAGGCTTCGTTGAAGACCGATTTACACACGCGGCGGAAGCTTAGGATCGAAGGATGTTTTGCGGGGGTGACACCTCGACCCAACAATTAGCACGAATAGAACCTTGGCATATACTGATCGCAACCATGATCGTAAGCAAGAAGAACCTAAGTATAGTGATAGACGCCACAATTGATATGGATGAATCAATTGATAAGTCAAGATCAAACACACAAGCTTCACACTTGTATATTCTCTCAATAGTTCAAGAAGAACCAAGAAGTTTTGATAACTCACAAAATAATAATCTCAAAGTTAAGCTGTACATTCAATGAAAGAAAACCCTATTTATACCTAAACTTTATACCTAAACTAGGTGAAAAGTCGTACTAAGCAATTAGGGTAAAGTTTAGCAGAAAACCCTAATTAACAAAAGCAGAGGGGGGACCTTGCGTTCGCACCTTGCGATCGGCCCCTTGAAATCGGCCGAAATTTGTCACACCTTGCGGTCGCAAGCCTTTGATGACCTTGCGTCCATGAAGCCTTCGAGAATGTTCGTTCGGCGTAATTACAAGGCATGAATTCATCCTTCTTGACTTGGATCACGTTCGGCGACTTCCTTTGACCCTTTGGGGTCTTCTCTTCATGGATCATTGCTCGTTCTTCCATTTCCATTGTCTCACGAACCATGCTATTGACTTCCTCACGGATTTTCTTGGCTCGAGCTCTTGTGACCGGTCCAATGGTTGTCGGTATTGGTGTTGAGTTGTTGTTGTTGGGGATGTCCTCATCATTCCCTCCCTCTTGAAAAGGATTTGTCCTCAAATCACCTACATCATACAGACGCAAATCAGCAACATTGAAAGTAGCACTAACATTATACTCACCTGGAAGATGCAATTTGTAAGCATTGTCATTGATTCGTTCCAGCACTTGAAATGGCCCATCGCCTCTTGGCATCAACTTTGACTTCTGATGTTGGGGAAATCTTTCTTTCCGCATATGCAACCAAACCCAATCACCTGGTTCAAACATCAATCTAACAAATACCCCACGTAACTTGATGAGACTATGATAATCACTAACAAAGTGCAGTCCTAACACAAATAACAATATGGTAGGCATGTTAGATAAGGCTTTATCAATTCCTTTACACTTTTCCTTCCAACAAGCAGTTTCACAATGCTCTAAGGGCTTACCTTCCAATGAATTCATATATATTCCATGCAATCCATAGATCTGGTGATAGAATCGCGCAACATGGAAAATATCATCCATTTCGCGATATGCAACAACATAATTCATCAATGAAATATCATATACTCTCACAGTTATAGAATTCTTATAATGATGAATTTTAGACATACCATACAAGCTTACCAACTTAAGATCTGACAAAGCATCAAGGAAAACATCAACAATCCCATGGTATGTTTCAAAATATATATTCAGATTTACAATCTTTTTACCATGCATAAAACTCTTAACAGGATGAACTCTAGTATTATTCCATGCACAATTATGAATTTTCTGCCCAACTTGCAATTTGAACATTCTAACAAGATCAAGTGGCTCAACAAGTTTTCGCATGAATAATGTACCCACATGGTCAATCAAATTATCAACATCAATATCTCCAAAAAGTTCGAGTTCATTACAGAAATCATGGTAACCAACATGCATCAACTCATTATTCTTTTCTCCTCTCAATTTAGTGTCATAGGAAGAAGTAAGATCGTACCTTGATGAAAGTGTAGGAATTACAACATTCTCCTTACCCGGTTGATATCCCCATTTGAATCTCACAACTTCCTTGCTTAGTTTAGGAAGCATCCCATGGCAAACCTGTGGAAGAGAGTTAACAATACTCGGGAACATGATTTCAACTTTGTTAGTATTTAAAATTGCCTTTTTAACCTCACTTGCCCTAACAAAGAAACTCTTTTCTTTTCTCTCTTGGTTTTTCCCCTCATTTCTCTCTTTTATATTTTGATTGCTCACTTTGCTCTCCTTTTGCCTGGCTATCTCACTACTAACTCTCATGTTTTCGACCCCTCACTCTTGTTTTCTCTCAATCTCTCCTTTTGTTCGGCTTCTTTTATCTCTATGTTCTTTTCCTCACAAGCCGCACTCTTTTGTATACTAAGCTGATCTTCATACACTTGCTTTGGAGAAAGTGGTGCAAGTATAAAGTGTTTGTCGTTGAAAACAAATGAGTACTTGTTTGTGTACCCATCATGGTGAACTCTCCTATCAACTTGCCAAGGCCTCCCTAGCAACATATGACTCGCCTGCATAGGCACCACATCACATAACACCTCATCCTCATATCTCCCAATTCTGAATTGTACCATCACTTGCTTATTCACCTTCACCTCTCCACTATCATTCAACCATTGCAATTTGTATGGTTTTGGATGTCGAATCAAAGGTATCTCTAATTTTGTAACCATGGTAGTGCTAGCCACATTAGTGCAACTACCCCCATCTATGATCACTCCACAATTTCTACCCTTCACTTGACAACGAGTATGAAATATGTTCTCCCTTTGCAAAGTCTCATCCTCCTCTCTAACTTGTACATTCATTACCCTCCTAGTCACCAAACTCACCCTATCTACTACTTCCTCCTCAACCTCCTCAACCTCTTCTAAAGGTGGTATTTGTGAACACGCCTCCACCTCATCCTCGGATGAGAACTCTCCATTCTCCCTCATAACCATCACCTTCTTGTTCACACACTCATTGGCAAAGTGCCCCATACCTTGACACTTGTAACATCGAATGTCTCTCGTCTTGGTTCTAGTGTGTTTGGGTTTTGAAGTAGAAGTAGGTGTAGATGCTGTAACCTTTGGTGTTTCAAACCTAGACTTCACAACTGTTTTATCTTCCCTTTGACTCCCATAATTAGACTTCCAATTAGAGTTAGGGAAAATCCGTGCATTACCCCTCCTCTTGTGTTGTTGCTCCACTTTAATGGACTTTTGAACTAATTCATTAATGTCAACATACGACTGCAACTCCACTACATTGGCAATCTCCTTATTCAACCCCATTAGAAAACGTGCCATGGTCGCCTCACTATCCTCCTCTATGTTTGCCCTAATCATAGCAACCTCCATCTCCTTGTAGTACTCCTCTACACTCTTAGTACCTTGCCTCAAGGTTTGTAGTCGTTGGTGTAGGTCCCTATAATAATGAGATGGTATGTACCGTTTCCTCATCAATCTTTTCATCTCCTCCCAAGTCTCAACTTGAGGTTCCCTATATCTTGCTCTATCCACCCTCATCTTTTCCCACCAAACCGCAGCATAGTCGGAAAATTCAATGGCGGCTAGTTTGACTTTCTTCAAGTCGGAATAGTTATGGCACCCAAAGATTCTCTCCATCTTCATCTCCCACTCTAGGTATAATTCTGGATCATTTTTACCCGTGAAAGTAGGCACCTTCAATTTTATCTCATTCAAATTATTATCTTCTCTATTTCCTCCCCATCTATTCCTGTCTCTCCTATCATTTGAATCCCAATTCTCTCATTCAAACTCTTCCTCTAAATTACGTTTAGGTTCTACTGGACTTTGCCTCTTACTCGCACTACCTATCACATCAAGTTTTTCATTAAACTCCTCACTCATCTTACCCATCACCTCATGCATCTCCTCCCTTTGTTCCCTCATCATTTTTTCCATTTTTGCCATCATTGCTTCCATGAACAATTTATTATCATTAGCCATTTTTTTTAATTCCTCACAAAACTCCCTTACGTGTATCTCTCCACTTGTGTATCACACAAAAGATTTAATCACTCAAATCAAAACTTTAAGGTTATAAATGAACTATCAAGTATTAACAAGTGCAAATCAAGTGGCAGTTCAACACAAAACTCAACAATTGATAACGTATAGAGAATCAATTAAAGAGTAAGAAATTTGAAGAAACAAAGACGCACAACGTTTAGAAAGCTTTTGATCAGAATATTCAATTTTCGAATCCACAATTTTGATCAGAAATAATATTTTTGTGTGAATAAAACTAATCAGAAATCTGCAAATTGTACGGAACGAATGGTACTATGTGAACAGTAACTGTACGGATAAACAGTGCTGATGAACAGTAAATTAATTTTTTTTTTTTTGTATCTCAATCTACTTTCAATTCGGTCACCGGTAATGTATTCTTTCCTTGTCTCCCAAAATTTTTTTGTCAGGAGATTTGTACTCTTTTTTTTTTTTTTTGCTCTCAGCCGAATTTGCAAGCAGCAACAATAACAGCAATTTTTTTTTTTGATAAGATTATAACCCTAGAAAATTGTAGGGTTTGAAAGAACAAATAAAACACGAATATGACGAACAAACGTAGGATTGATGATCCTAGTTCGAAGGAAGAAGAGAAAGAAAAAGATCACTAATTAAGAACAATTTAAAGACAGGATAGATTATGGACGAACCTTCGCTCTGATACCAAAATGATACGATCTTCTCGGAAGGCTTCGTTGAAGACCGATTTACACACGCTGCGGAAGCTTAGGATCGAAGGATGTTTTGCGGGGGTGACACCTCGACCCAACAATTAGCACGAATAGAACCTTGGCATATACAGCCGCAACCCGCAATCGTAGCAACTGAAGAACCTAAGTATAGTGATAGACGCCACAATTGATATGGATGAATCAATTGATAAGTCAAGATCAAACACACTAGCTTCACACCTGTATATTCTCTCAATAGTTCAAGAAGAACCAAGAAGTTTTGATAACTCACAAAATAATAATCTCAAAGTTAACTGTCTGTTCAATGAAAGAAAACCCTTATTTATACCTAAACTAGGCTGAAAAGTCGTACTAAGCAATTAGGGTAAAGTTTAGCAGAAAACCCTAATTAACAAAACAGAAAAACGGCTGTTCGGGGGACCTTGCGGTCGCAAGCCCCTTGACACCTTGCGTCCGCAAGGTCGGCAGAAAGTCGGCCCGAAATTTGTCACACCTTGCGGTCGCAAGCCTTTGATGACCTTGCGTCCGCAAGCCTACCAGAATGTTCGTTCGCGTAATTACAAGGCATGAATTCATCCTTCTTGACTTGGATCACGTTCAGCAGCTTCCTTTGACCCTTTGGGGTCTTCTCTTCATGGATCATTGCTCGTTCTTCCATTTCCATTGTCTCACGAACCATGCTATTGACTTCCTCATGGATTTTCTTGGCTCGAGCTCTTGTGACCGGTCCAATGGTTGTCGGTATTGGTGTTGAGTTGTTGTTGTTGGGGATGTCCTCATCACAATTTAATCTAGTTTTGGTGTATGGTGATAAAAAGTAAATAACGGATATATTTTGATAAATGTACAAGTACCCATTATGGATACATGTTCCAGGTATTCTCTTTCTTTGATAAGTAAACGTTTGTATAAATAAGCTCCAAAAGGAGATGCTGCCTATGTACACAGGAAATATACAAAAGGATTACTCTGCAATAGAGATGTTCTCCGCAAAATCTGCAAAAGGATTACCCCCTTGTGCAGTAAGCTCATGTCACCAAAAGAACATAGTCTTCAGACTTCTTAATTTCTTCCATCGCCCTCTCTTCATTTTCAAAACATCTTCCATTTCTTTCCTTCCATAAGGACCAGCACATTGCCAAAGGGGCCACACTCGAAAAATAGTTTATCTTTTTCCTCTTATACAAAGACAAACTTTCCTTCAAATGCTTCACTTTGGCATAACCCAAGAGACTTTGAACAGATTAAACACATAATCCCAGAGGTTCCTAGCTACAGAACAGTGCAGAAGATGATTAACATTCTCCTCATCCTCCTTACACAGAAAGCTTCTATTCACAAAAATTATTTTTCTCTTTCACAAATTGTCACCGATAAGGAGGGCTTCGTTAACAGCTTCCCACATAAAAAAGCTCACTCTGGTTGGTGCCATGGTTTTCCATACATTCCTCCACGTAAAAGAGCCAACTTTATACATCATCTTCTCGGACCATAAAAGTCTTGTTTTTTCCCCCTCCCACACTGCTTTATCCTCCCCTCTTTCACTTATAGGAACTCAAAAAACTGCACTAAGGAGTCCATCTAACAGTCTTGAGGATTCCTTCTAAAAGAAGGATTCCAAGTGATACCTTCACCTTCCACCTGCATAACCTCTTTGGCAGAGACATTTTCATTTCCTGAAATGTTGAAGAGCAATGGAAATGCTCTATACAATTCCATATCACCGCACCACCTGTCCTTCCAAAACCGAATTGACTCACCATCACCGATTTCATAAGAAATCTACCGCTTCAACATTTTCCATCTTTCCTAATTCCTTTCCACACATTAACCATGTAAGTCATATGCCACGTTCGGATTCCATTTGTCCACACCTGGCCAATATTTGCCCACTATCACCTTCTTCCATACAGCTTTATCCTCAATAACATATTTCCACATCCATTTCCCCATAAGAGAGTTATTGAAACTCTTTAGATTTTGATTCCTAAACCTCCCACTTTCATGCTGGAGCAAACCGTCTCCCACTTAGAGCCGTCAAAACAGACCAACGGGGCGGACCAACCCACAAAATGGCGGACCCCGCCAATTGGCAGTACGGGACGGGCCAACCCAAAAAATTGACGGACTGAAAAAACAATGACCCAACCTAACCCACCTTGGGTTGTGGGGTGGGGCGGACCAACCCGCCATTTGAAGAAATTTGGACCAAGACATTCAAGACCGACTGAAGGCTGAAGCAGAAGCAGCCACTGGAAGGAAATTGGGAAGGAAATTATGAAAAGTTAATTGGGGGTGATGGCTTATAGTGATGGGTGATTGGAATATATATATATATATATATGTTTAACTTTTTCATATATGGTCAAGGTAAAAATATTGCACTTCTTTTCCTGTGCTTCAGCTCAGACTTGACTTCTTTCCAATCAAGGCTTAAGCCCTCTCACGCTAGCTCGTTTCATATATGGTCAAGGTAAAAATATTGCACTTCTTTTCCTGTGCTTCAGCTCAGACTTGACTTCTTTCCAATCAAGGCTTAAGCCCTCTCATGCTAGCTCGTGTGTATATATATATATGATATTATAGTTGGTAAAAATAGGCGGACCAACCCGTCCCACCCCGTCCAACCCGCAACTTGTTTGGTCTAACCCAAAAAGCCCGCTTTTTGGCGGGGTCATGTTTTTAAAACCCAACCCACCTTTTTAATATGGCGGGACGGACCAATCTAATGGGTTTGACCCATTTTGACGGCTCTACCCACACTTAACCAAATGGTATTTCTTTTCCGCTTTCCCAAAGAAAATCTCTCTCAAATTTCTCCGGTTGGCATTCCAAAGATTGTCATAAAATATGTGGGCATGTTAGATAGAGTACTCTTAATGAGAGTCAATCTTCCACCTTTCGACAAGTATTGCTTTTTCCATCCTGCCAGCCTACGCTCAAATCTTTCCATAATCGGAATCCAGATTTTCTTGCTCCTTGAACTAGCCCCGAGAGGGAGACCTAAATATGCTGTCGGAAACTTACCCACTCTGCATCCAAAGAAACCTGCCGGATGATCTAGATTAGTCACTTCCCCTATCAGAAACACCTCACTCTTATGGATATTAATCTTTAGCCCTGAAGCCACCTCTAAAAAAAGTAACATTAGGCGAAGGTATCCCAGCTGAGAGTGGTCAGCCTCGCAGAACACAAGGGTATCATTAGCAAATAACTAATGTGAGATCTGCAGCTCCTGATCACTTCCTATACCCACTTAGAATCCCCGGATCATATTTTTGGCTGCTGAAATATCCATCATCTTACTCAGGGTCTCCATGACTATGATAAAGAGGAAAGGAGATGATGGATCTCCTTGTCGTAACCCTCTCGAACTAGAGAAAAATCCAGCGGGTTCTCCATTAACTAGAACCGAGAATTTAACCAAAGATATGCAGAAGAAAATCCACTCTCTCCATCGACTTCCGAAGCCCATCCTATTCAGCAAGTAATCCAGGAATGCCCAATTAACTTGGTCATAAGCCTTTTTGATGTCAAGTTTACAAAGCAGTCCTGGTTTCCCGCTTCTTAATCTAGCATCTAACACCTCATTAGCAATCAACGCACCTTCAGTGATCTGACGCCCTCCCACGAACGCATGCTGATTTTCAGAAATGATCTTCCCCGGGACTAATTTCAACGGAACTGATAAAACCTTTGCTATAATTTTGTACACTCCTCCAACCAAGTTGATTGGCCTAAAATCTTTGATATTTTCTACCCCACTACGTTTTGTAATCAGCGTTATACATGTTGCGTTCAAACTTTTCTCAAATATCCGTTGGGCATGAAAGAAGTGGAAAACAACCATTAAATCATCTTTTATAGTCTCCCAACAGCGCCGAAAAAAAAAACTTGGAAATCCATCCGGACCCGGAGCTTTATCCCCTTTTAATCCTAGGACTGGCCGACCTCTTCTTCCGAAAAAGGAGCTTCAGGATATCCTTATCTTCGCATTGATCAACTTGAAAGGGATCCTTTCCAAATTTAAAAGCAACATCCTTGTTTTATGTGTATAAGTTTCGGTAAAAGCCTGCTATTCCATTTCTAATCATATCATTATCCTCGAGCACCTCCTCATTAATAATAACCTTCCTGATCTGATTGAAGTTCTTATGCGCTTTCGCCATCCGATGAAAAAACATGGTGTTATTATCCCCCTCCCTCAACCATTGTATCCTTGATTTTTGACGCCAACTAATTTCCTCACTACGCATCAACCTCTGAATTTCTATTTTCAGATTTACCCTTTGAGAAAAATCTACTGCATTAAGACCATCCACTCCTTTCTCATCCAACTCTCTCACCTCTTCTAACAACTTATTCAAATTCGACTTCAGGTTACCAAACGTTACTTTGTTCCATTCCTTAAGATCTGCTTTGAGAAGCTTCAACTTTCTAGCCATTCTGAAGCAGGGATCCCCAACTACCACATAGGATTGCCATTTCTCTTTGAACCAATCCATGAAACCCGGGAATTCCAGCCACATAGCCTCAAAGCGAAACGAGGACTTCCCCTTAAGCAGCCTCCCACATTCCAAACGAACACGAACATGATCAGATACAATTATAGGCAAACAAGACTGCGACATCCCTTTGAACTGCTCTGACCAGCTTGGAGACATCAGGAATCTATCAATCCGCGAACAAGACTTCCATTCACTATTTCTAGACTAAGTGAAATTACCTCCTTCTAGAGGAAGATCCACCAACTCCATGTTATTGATAAAATCATTGAACTCTACCATAGCTTGCGAAAGAGTCCTGCCCCCGAACGTTCATGAGGAAATCTAACCGCATTGAAATCACCCCATATACACCATGACAGATTCCATGCCTGATAAACATCACTAAGTTCGTCCCACAACCCTCTTCGTTCTTCGCTCCAAATCCTCGCAAGGTCCATAAACCCCCGAGAAAATCCATTTCAAACAATTTTCAGCTCCTTCAAAAACCAGCGAGATAGAATGGACTCCAATTGAACTTGCCATCTTAGTAAAGATTCTGCTATCCCCATCACTAGAATTCCTCCAGCTGTCCCCACTGCCCCTAGATGTTCCCATTTGGTCCATCTACCACCTCCTACCTCCGAAACTACCTTGTGATCGATTCTATCCATTTTCGTTTCCTGCAAACAAATCAGATGCGGTTGCCACCTTTTAAGAGCTGCGTTAACCACTAATCTCTTTGATACTTCATTAATTCCCGTCACGTTCCAAGAAATAATTCGAGTATGCATAATAAAAATTTGTAAATTATTGTTCGGTCTCTGTTCTCCCCTCCTGTTCAAATTGGTCCGCATTTAAGCTGCACCTCAAATTTTTTTTAATTCCTTGTTGCAGCTTATGCGAGTTTTTGACTTGCTAGAAGTAATGATCTTTGTTGCTGATTTACGTCCCCTTTCAACGTCAAGCAGTAGCTCCAATATTTTATTTTCATAATCTTCACCAGACACTCCAAGTACTCTCCCAATATCTTTCGTAATTTCCTTTGAAACCTTCTAGTCTGCCGAAAAAGCCATCCGAGAAACTACCCTGACTGGACATTCTTCAGCGCCTCTTGAATCCTAAGGTTCTCTCTCCATCTCAATCGAGATACCCATACCTGTCCTTAACCCCTTTTGACCTTGCAGCCAACCTCGCTACATCCTCCTCTAACATCCGAAGTTGGAACACAGAGGGGGCTCCTTCCCTGACTAGCGTCTTCCACGATCATCGTCGATAAAACTTCGTCTACAACGTCTCGATGTTTCGACGTATCTGGATTACTCCTGTCCAGTGTTCCAAAAAGATTGACTCCCGTTTCTTTAAGAATTGTTGACCGAAACGACCCACTCACCGTATGCACTCCACCTATTTGTGTGTCCGGCCCATGTTCATTAAGCGTACACTGCTCCGCTGTTGCTACAACTTGGGCCAGCTTCTTTGGGCTCCTCACAAACCTTCGAATGTAAGCCCACTTTCCTTCTCTCTTCTCCACTTTCAAAAACAACTTCGTTTTCCTTTTCCTTAAATTTGAATTGTTGCTACAACTTGGGCCAGCTTCTTTGGGTTCCTCACAAACCTTCGAATGTAAGCCCACTTTCCTTCTCTCTTCTCCACTTTCAAAAACAACTTCGTTTTCCTTTTCCTTAAATTTGAATTTGAAACCTTGGGCACCCACGTGCCCTAGACAGATCGCCTGCACTCCTTTTCCTTCATACGCATAAAACCGAAACCTTCTCTTCTCACTTTCTTTGTAGACGCGTGATATACACATGCTCCTTCTCCCCCAAAATCCCTATCGCGTGAGCCACCACAACGGTCACTGTAACCCCCTACATTCCTCCACACTTTACAGAAAGCCGTCGTCTCCACCCATAACGGAACTTCAAAAAAATTTGCCGTTGACCCCAATTCTGACCGAACCATGGATTTCTTTGTAAAAATGAACCAGAATTCTTGCCCACCGCAAATTCGAACGCTGCTCCGTTTCTTCATCAACTCGCACAAACCCTCCACATGAATTCCCAATGGCTCGAAAAACTTGTTTCCCCCATAGATGCAGAGGTAGACCCACCGCCCTAACCCAGACTTCTCTAGGTCTCCTACCTTTCTTGTTACAGTCGCTTTCTGATTGATCCTCTAGTTCTTCTCCTTTAAAATACGCTTGGCTTCCTTTTTAGACGGAAATATGAAGAAGAAAGACTTCCCGCCCTTCTCCACCACCCGAACTTCCCCTGCTATCTTCCATTTACGATCCACCCAACTTTGAATTTCCGACCTATCCAAACTAGGACTATTCTTCCATTCGACTCTCCCCACCAAACACCTTTCCATAAACTCCAAAGCTCATCCACAAGAGTCCACATCCACCTGAAAGTCCACATCCTTCTCCTCTTGATCCTTACCTTTACAAGTGACTTGGTCAGGCCATGGCGGAATCGTCGCTGCCTCCTTGTAAGATTTGAAATGGCCTTTGCTCTCCATCTTCCCTCTATGCGAGGAAGCAAAAAACTCCTTTTTGCCTTTACTTCTTTTGCCCTTCCCTCAGAGAAAATAGGGGTATGCCTCTCCCTGTCGTCTCGAACTCCGGCGAACCTGTGAAGCTTGTCTACCACCCAATCCCAACCTGAATTGGGATCATTTTCTGGGATGCAGATCATTCCCGTCTTCCCCGTTCCTCTTACTATAACCTTAATAAAACTTCCTGCTGTATTCCTTTCCTTTGCCACTATGACATCCCACCATTTCTTCTGCAACATCTTCCACCAGACATAACAGGGCGAGGAAAATCTTCCCAGCCAATCACACAACCACTCGAATTCAAAGTCAGACAGAAGCGATAATCTCGCACTTAACGTCACTCAAGGACCTCAATTAGATTCCTAAGCCACAATTCCACCTTAACACCAAATCGGTCTCACACGACCAAATCTCCAGATTTCATGATTGAGATTCAACGAATACAAGTAGTCATAGGAATTTACCCTAAGACTCAAATAACAACTTCTATAATTAATTAACTCCATTTGGGTCAAATTACAAAGTCTCAAATTTTAGGTCAAGGCATAAATTCAGGATTCACAAGTTATCCGGGTTTCTAAACCCAATAACAATTAGTCTTAAACCATAACAACTCCAATATACCCAATAAAAATAATTTGAGTTCAAACCCTAACTATCATATATTGATATCCATCAAAAACATATCGTTTCGACATGTATAACAATTACAAATCAGAAGGTACAAGTCTCTAACAACCTAACATCCATTTTGGGTTAGATAGAGAAACTAGGGTTTAGGTAACGTACCTTATTCGAGCCACAAATAACTAGGAATAGGAAAATAAACCGAGGGGAAATGATCTACTCAGCGAGGGCTTCGTGATGGTGGTCTCGGATCATCAAACGGATGGCTGGAACTCCGGGAATCGACGAAACAAACACTAATCTCACACTCAATCTCACGCACTCTCTCTCTCGTTCTTGGCTGAAGACGGTCACAAATGAAGAGAGGGAAGAAGGGTTATGAGTTATAAGGGTGTTTAAGGACTAAAATACCCTCAAATGGGTGAAGGGGCAAGGGTTAGATAAGGGTAGGATAGGAATTTCACGTTAAAAGTCAAACCAGTACAAAGTTGATGTCGGGACAACGGTTCGGGTGAGCTGGCCGAACACTTGTGAAGGTGTTCAGTTGAGGTGACCGAACATATCTAAAGGTGTTCGGTTGGGCTGGCCGAACGTTTCCCAGAATGTTCGGTGGTCAAGTCTGAACAAGGATTCAAGTCTAAAACAAAGCCAAATGGGTCTAGGACTAAAGGTGAAGCACTCATTGGGTAAATGCAACTCAACCAAGCATAAAAGATGTGTTCTAAGGCCTTAGGAGGCTCAACTAAACCTCAAGACAAATGGAGGAATGACCTAGGGTACACCCGAGGTGACAAGAAAGAACCACATGAGAAAACTCTCAATCGAGTCAAGTAACGTACAACGTCAGTTTACGACTTGTAACTTTAATCAGTTAAAGTCTATGGAACATATAAAATTAAGGTATTGGCTTCTAGATATCCTACCTACACAAATCAAGGTTCTCTCCTCAAGTTAAGTAAACGAGGTTACAGTTAAACGACACGTAAAACGAGAAGGTCAAAGACACGAAGGTTCGGTGTCTTAGAAGACACCCCTGGGTGGTTTGAAAGCCCTAGTCTTAAATTGTTGCGTATGATCCTTGAGTCACCTGGTTTTTCCAGATTTCCCGGCTTTCTAAACTTCTCTACTTTCTTGGCTTCTTGGCTTTCCAAACTTTACTTTCTTCCCTGGCTCCCTATCGGTCTTTTATTTTGTTTTATTTTATTTTATTTTATTTTTTGAAGTGGTAGACCTTGACATCTCGAAGTATGACTTATTGAATTTTTTTTTTTTTTTGAAATCGAGAGTGAACGATGCACTAATCAACTAGTGATACATTTATGAAAGGTTAAGAGGGAAGAGCTTGGAGATGGAGATTAAGAATAATGGTGAGGGGTTTTTGTCTTGTCTTTAGGTGTTTTGAAAAACAAAAAGAAAACACATGGAAAACACCTCTCCATTTTTTTGAAGAGTAAATCAAAGCATTTGACCGGGCCCGAAGGCTGCCTACATTTCTCATTTCGAGGCTCAGGTCATCGTAGTTCAACTCTGTCAGAGAAATTTTCATTTTGCTAATCTTCTTTTTTGATTTTTCAATTTGAAAGAATAGAGATTTTTTTTCCTCTTTGTTTAGAGAGAACAAAATTCTTTTTATTTATTTCTATTTTTTTTTAAAATGATCATATATATATATATATTTTTTTTTTTGCGAAAAGAAACTATTTTTTTAAAGGAAAAGAGAACTGGAAAAGAGAACTAAGTCTTACACATGATTTTTTTATTAGAAAACTCCCTCTTTTTTTGCGATCCTTGAAATTAGATGTGACAATTACGTACTTCCAAACAAATCCTCTCAGGAGAGCAAATGATAAATAATCAATTTTTTTTTTATTTTCAGCCCTTGCAAAAATTGTTAGCGGTACCTAAAAGAAAACAACAAAGATCCCAATATGTATAAAAAACAACACTGGATTTAAAGGAAAGAAAACTTTATTTTTAAAGGTGGAGTAACAGGGAAATTTGGTGCACCAAATAGAAAAAATGGGCGACCTGACGGATAAAATGGGCACAACATCGGACAAAATTGTTTAAAATGAAGAACATGCTGCGCAGGAAAAGATGGGCGCAGGCTGCATTATAAAAGACTTATTGGGTGTTATCTATTAAAACCCAATTAAGTTAATGGGTGTTAATGGATAACACCCATTAGGAACCAATAACAAAATGGATAATAATTTATGGATATTAACCGGTTATCCATTGGGTTTATCCATTAAGGTTACCACAACCATTTGGTTTATCAACTAATGCTACCACCACCACCTGCCTCTTCCCACCGCTGCCACTTCCCAACTCCGGTAACCGTCACCAATCACCACCACCACCATTTGTCGCTCATTGCCACCGACGCCAACGCCACCCACTGCCGCCGCCACCACCGTATGCCGCCAACCTCAGCCTCCGGCCACCACCGTCGGCACCTTCGCCCAACGCCACCACCATCTGCCCCCAATCTCCGCCACCGCTGTCACCACCACTACTATATGTTCTTTACTTAAAAATGATAATAAATATAAATGAAATTTGCTATTAACAAGATTTGAAGTTTGATCAAGTTACTTTATACCAAAACTTGCTACCACTAAGCTAGACCCCTTTTTGAAATATTTTTGAAAGTTTAATATAAATATAAACAAGTAATCATAAAAGTTGTTGATTATTATGAACTTATTTATTATTTTGTTTTGGATTATTTATAATTATAATGAATATAAATATTTAATTTTTTTTGTATTTTGTAAAAATTGCACCTAAATTGCAACTTATTGTACCACACACTCTTCATTTACTTGTCAATTTCATTTTGTTAAATTAGCAGTTGGCTCCATTTCATTTATTTAGCTTAATATTTATTGCTCAATTTCATTTCGCTTAAAAAATATTTAGCTAGAAATTAAAAGTTGGCAAGACAAAAAAGAAAACAAAGTCTACACAAGTTTAATATACATTTAAAAAAAAATCATGACCACAAATTATGACATTTTTTAATATTTGATGACCAATTTAACTTTTAGTAGCCCATTAGTAGTAATGACATTTTTATACCTCAATTTTTGAAAGTTGACTATTTAAGTGAAACATTTCGAAATGAAATAGTGAACTTTTTGCCCGAAACGAAGGGAGTATATTGGTCTGATAGTCGTGGGTGTTTGTTAGTATAGTCGGAATGATTAGTTATTCACTGCTTGCTGTCTTTTTTAATTTTTGCATATGTTACTTTTTTTGATTCTACTATAATTTCTCTAATTTATTTGGAAGAGCAAAAATATTTTATAGCCAACATGTGCCGAGATAACTGAAACATTTTGTGATATAGAGTTTCCTAGAAAGGTCCCCAAACTATGGTTGTTTTACTTGCCAATTGCAATTAACACAAGTTATGATTGTGTTATTCTTTGAGCAAGTGTTGTGTGAGTACTCGCATATATATATATATATATATATATGTGTGTGTGTGTGTGTGTGTGTGTGTGTGTGTGTGTGTGTGTGTTTATGTGTGTTTGTATAGTTTTGTGCGTTTTTTTTATGTGTTGTGATTAATAAATAATAATATATCTAGGAAATTAATAATAAAAAATAAATTAAAATATGATGTTACTTATTGAGTATTATCAGGATAATATCCATTTATTAATGGATAGAATTAGTTATTATCCAATAACACCCATTAAGCTTGATGTGTCTTAGTGGGCAATATCCAATAACACCCATTAACTATATTGGGTAGATAATGATTTTATCCAAATTATTTGATCACACCCAATTGCCACCCCTAGGCGCAACCCAACATCAATTTGGGTGATGCGCCCAAATGGATTGTTCATGTTCACTTATTCGTTTTGTGCACTTTAACCCTTCACCTTTTCTTCCTTTATCATTTAGACCCCCTCTTGTTCCCTTTTTGTCATTTAACTCCCTTTGATCTTTTCATACCCTTTTTTTTGAAAAAAGAAAAAGACTATGCTCTTTTTTTAAATGACTTCGAAAATAATTTCTTTTGGAAAACACTCATTTTTTTTTAAATATTCTCCTTCTAACTCTTTTATTTACTTTTTGGTTTTTGAAACAACCATTTTTTTTAACAACCCTTTTTTTTGTTTTCTTGTTTTTTTTTTTGAAACATCCATTTTATTTTGTTTTTTAACTTTTGAAAAAACTTTCTCCCTCTTTTTTTTGAACATTATATATATATATATATATATATATATATATATATATATATATATATATATATATATATATATTGAAAACGATTTTTTTTTGCTTTGAGAAAATGAGTTTCTTCTTACTTATTTGTTTTTGAAAAGAGACGAATTTTTTTTGAAAAACGATTTTTTTTTTGAAAAACTAAATTACTATTATTATTTTACTTTGTTATATATCTCTTTTAAAAAAAAACTAATTCTTTTTTTTTTTTAAGAAAATGACCTTCGTTTAAAACAAAATGATTTGTTTATTTTATTTTCTTTTTTTGGAACAATATTTTTCATGATAGCTTTATTCACTTAATGCCAAAGGAAAATGAATTTTATTCTGAATTAAAATGCATATATATATATATATATGTATATATGTATATATTCATGATAAATGTACATATAGATTTATAAAATAATAGATAATTATATGGGATATACATGAATAAAATAAATATATCATATGCTTCTTCTTTTTTTCGTAAAACGCAAAACATACATGGATGTATGACATAATATGACATAATTAATGGAATGACATACTAAAGTGAATTAAACTATATTTTTATGTGTTCTCTCTCTCCCTTTTTTGTTGTTGTTCTTGTAATAAAAATGCAAACTTATATGGATGTATAGATAATATGACATGGAGCATATGTATTCATAGATAGATGACAAGATGAATGAACATGTCATATGCTATTATTATTATTTTTTATTGTTTTTATTGCAAAATTGTATGCATAAAAGAAACCAAATAAAAAAAATTCAATAGAGAAAAAACAAGCATATTGATAATTGATAACAAATAAAAAAAACATGAGTCTAGCCCTCTTTTGTTTTAAAACAAACAATAAATTCCTCAGCAAAGTCGTCAATGTGAGTGCCTCGTTTTTTAACCGGTCTCCCCGCTACTGAGAAGCGGGTGGTTTCAAAACCTTTCAAGCGCATAGAATTCCTTTGACCTCAATTGTGGACTCAAAATATGTATAACAGAGTCACTATCTTTATTTTAAGGAGAAACAAAGAAAAACACAAAATAACCAGATTTGTAAAAGGTTTCGGAGGCTAAGTTACGAATTAGGAAAGAGTTAAGCACCCAAATCGCTCTTTCGGTCTCAAAATATGTTTTTTTTAGCTAAATATGGTTTTTTATAAATTTAACAATTTAAATAAAACATTTAAATATATATATATATATATATATATATATATATATATATATATATATATATATATATATATAGATATGTGTGTGTGTGTGTATAATAAAAGAAATAACAAAACTTATAGCAACCTCATTTTAGAGTTGCAAATATATTTTTATAAATTTTTTGCCATAATGACTTATTTTAGTGCTATTTGTTATATAAATTTGGTAGCATAATGCTTATTTCGTGATATATTACTATTTTAAATAGCACTTTTTTAAGGAAAAAAGAAATAAAACTTTAAAGTACCTACCTCTTGAAGCGTGAGTTTTATCACGCACCAAACATCCTTCTGGTAGACTTTAGGGTGCGCTCGCTCTGTCCTTCAGGGAGAGGGAGTCTTTTTACTGTTGCGGAGTTTTGGGCAGCGTAACTGCTCCTTTATGTTGTTTTCGCCTCAGGATCCGAGCCGCACAACTACTTTCTGGCGTGCTTTTTGCTATGGTTGAGTCTGAAATCAAGCAGAGCAACTGCTTGCTTTTGCTGGATTTAACGTTTGGAATCGGGTAGGGTAACTGCTCTTTTTGGCTCTTTTGAATCGGTGAAATAGGGCGGAAACCTAGTTAGGTAGCTAGGGTTCACTTTGGCCGGAGGGTTTTAGTGTTTAGTGGAGAGATTTGGCAGCTTGGCAGAGCTTCGGGGTTAGAGGGGAAATAACATTGGCGTTCTCCTGGGAGCGTTTTACAAACTGCGTTGTGAAAATTTTCTCACTGCGTGAGCTATGTTTTTTCTGAAGCCGGATGAGTCTATTTATAGCTGAGGATGGGGATTCCTTCACAGCTAATTATCATTAACTGAGCTTCAACGGCTTGTACCATGTGCTGAAAAGTCTGTACCAAAAGCCAAGTGCACCAGTAAACTTGAAGCTTGTGGGCGCTGCGCCCACAACCTTTTCTTGTTTGATTTTTGGCACTTTGGGCCCTGCAGTTCACTGTTTATGCATTTTTTTTAAATTTTAAACCATGTAACTTGACATTCGTTAGTCCTTTTAACATGTTTTGATATTTTATGACATGTCATATAACAGGGATACAGAATTAGGGTGTCTACACTTGGTCTTAAAGGTGTCAGATAATGTTGCCGAGTGACAATGTGATTTGTCATTTTGGGGTGCTGCTTATGCATTTTCGAAGTGGTGGGTGTAATCGGAGTTTGGCCTTTCAATTGTGTACTCAATTTCGGAATCCTATTACTGTTCTTGAAAACGTGTGAAAGCTTCTTGATTGATCGAAAGTCGCCAAGGCATGGAAATAGGCATGATCCAAATAACAACCATCTTATTATATATACGAATCGATTTGTTGTCTTTGATATTTTTGAAATAGACGAAAATACAGAGGTATCAACAAAAGAATTGTTTGTTTCAGACAATATTTCGGTAGTATGATTGGGTCTTTTGCTTGTGGGGAGCATTTTAAAACAAAAATTATAAAAGTTTCATATTCGGGTTAAAAAAAAAGAGATGACTAAACACCTATATTATAAAACAGTTAGGCAATTGACTAGTACTATTTAGAGGTTGAGATTAAATTATTTGAAAAAAAATTAACGATTGAGATTCACCTTCACATTCACATGTGTAAGTAGTTATCTATTTTTAACTCTATTTTTTTTTTCTATTGCAAGTCACCCCCTACAATTAATATTATGAGCAGTCACTCATTTTTCTTCTCCTTATGTTTTATCTTCATATTACAAAGTCACATCATAAGATTAATCTTCTGAACAATCACCCCTTATAAAACATTAATCTCTCAACTATCACTTGAAACAATGTACCCCTTAACTGTAATATTTTTTTTAAATCGCATCTTCTATTTAGGCACTGTCATTTCGATTGACAAAATCAGATATACTGACACCGTATTATAGTCATGGACATAAAGATCTAGTATTAGTATATTTTTTCGAAAAAATATATCAGCTTGCAATTTATCCAAACAAAGGGCATCTCCAACATCCAATCAAAAGGCTTCCTGTCAGTTCCACCGTTACCCCCATGCACCTGCTCGCTCCAGATCACCACTCAAAAGTAAGTACGCTCCATTCTCCTCCGCCTACGCGGCATCGAAGTTTTTACAAAAGATTTTACGTGGACGAAACTACCCTCCATAGCTCCATCACCGTTCTCAGTTAGCGACACTTCACAAACTCAAAAAGAAACGTATAGGCTTTTCTCTCTCACTCCTCGAGTCATTGCTGCTCGTCTCTCTCTCTCCTCCACTCTTTCTCTCTCTAGAATCATTCAGTCCTCAATTTTAATCAAGATTTCTTCGCCGCCGGTAAGTCACTCATTCAACCCATTTTTTTTGTAACTATCTCTCTATATTGTGTGTGTGTGTGTGAGAGAGAGATGGAGTTATGGGGTTTGGGGTGTTATGAATGGAATCTTTAAATTTTTGGTATGTTTTTCTGTTGAATTTAGAGAGAGAAAAGATGAAGTTTGAGAGAGAATTTTGAAGAAGTTTCTTATTCAATGTGTATCGTTCTTACAGGGTTTTTTCCCCCAATATATCAATGTAAACAGCTAAGAGATCGATAACAGAAAAGATCCAATCCTAACTGTCTAAATGAACAAACAGACCCTCAACTATTACAAGATAACACCCGATACCCTTTGACATTTAAGCAACTGACCCCCTTACATTCTTAACATTTTCGTTTTTACAATTGTACAACCGCCATAACATTGCTGGGAAATGAATAAAGAGCTTAACAATTTGTAGGTTGTTATCATTTTCTTTATAGGTTTTTTTTAGAAAGATATTTAGTTGTGTTTTTGGAGAGACA
The DNA here is from genome assembly GCA_013146195.2 of Codonopsis lanceolata. Taxonomy (NCBI): domain Eukaryota; kingdom Viridiplantae; phylum Streptophyta; class Magnoliopsida; order Asterales; family Campanulaceae; genus Codonopsis; species Codonopsis lanceolata. Next base: position 65,342,492 of record CM028379.1, on the reverse strand, counting down.
TATAAATTGGGATAAGAATTAGGTTTTTGTTTTATTCATTTTTTTTATGGGATTTTTGTTTTTCTTCTCTTTTCGGATTTAATTTTGATAATTTTATCATTAATTTTTTTAATAACTATTTTAGACTTTAGGCTTGTTGATGAGAATTGCTGTTGGAGTTCAACTTGTAAAGAATTAGGGTTTTTGAAGAGCAGGGGAATTAGAAGGATGATGAGGGTACGATTGTCTTTTAACTGCTCGAATAGTTTGATTATGTCTGACACTAATGCTTTTTAATTATGATTATAGAAACATTAAGACTGATTATTTTTTAGGCTTCATGATTTCTGCAATAAAAAGGAATTCCATGTTGCAACTTCTTCTCACTTGCTGATGTCAGTATTATAGGTGTATAAATCCGTACTCATTTCAAAAGTATGTTAATTAATCATTGTTTTGTTTTACGGGGATCTAAGGGTTTGTATTTGTAAATTTGTTAGACTATTAGTACCGTTGCAATGTTTTTTTAGTACTTGAAAGATCTTGTCATTTTTTAATATTTACTCAATTCTTTATTTCTGTTTAGCAGGATTGAATAGTAATCTTTTTGGGTCTTCTGCAGCTTATTCGTTGAGATTTGGTCTAGGACTTCATTGCGGAAAGAGGTATGGAGTGTTTTTATTAAGTTGTTGGATAAACTCGCGTTTACCTCATCGGAGAAACTTCTGGTTGGGACATTTCCTTGCTTGAGTGAGTGAAGGTGCAAGTAATATAAATAAGTAGCTTTAGAAGAGCAATTTGTGAGTTTAGGTTCTCGGATTTCAGTTTTGTAATGTCATCTATTCAATCATTTTCTAAGCTTAAGCCTTGAATGATTTTGATTATGGGACATTATAATGTTCAGGTCCTTTCCATGATGAAGAAGCTCTTCTTTTTCAAATCATCTGCATCTAGCGAAGGAAACAATAATTCAGTTCTACCACCATCGGATAAACAAGTGTACTGGGAAAATCCAGCAAATGAAGGACTAAAAAATCAAACTACACAAGTCCAAAGCTAAAAAGCAAGTGTCTGAAAGCGAGATTTCTGGTACTCCATGTCAAAGACGGAGCCGTTCATACTCGTCCGGAATTGCACATGAGGCTGTGGTCCAAAGAACTCAAAGTGGGTCCCCTTGTAGCAGTAGTAGCAACGTTTTGCTCAGGCACTCAGATCGTCATTCACGGTGAGATATTTCCTGTACAAGCATGTTAAAACTTTGCATTATAATCATATGTGATATTTCTTATCTAATTATTTGTTGGAATTCCTTTTAGTCGTGCACTTGCACCTGAGAGGCAGTCCCGAGCAAAATGGTTGATGCTGCTTTGTATAGTGCACATGGGATAGAGAGAATCCAGGGCAGGGCTGACAACGATTCATCAGAAAGCTCTTCCAATGGCTCCGCTAATGCATCAAGTAAAGTTTTGGACCAATATATCGACGGGGAACAGCTGCAGGATAGAAGTGCTGTACAGAGCTCTAGAAGTCATATTGCCAATGCTAATGGTGGTGGAAAGCGTTCTCCACGAGTTCAGTACATTGCACAAGCTTCACCAAAAGATGGTTCAAAACAGACACTAAAATCTCATTCCTTTCGAGAAATAAAGCATCTCAATTACATAATTCATGTGGAGACTGGCTTGATAATTGATTTGGAAATGAATCTCCATGGAAACTTGCAAAGCATGTGATTAAGAGGCTTTCTCAGTCCCGTGCTTTTCCGAGGGTCACTTCAAACAATTTTGATTCTGATTTTCTGATTACGATTGAAGATATCTATGGCGGGGCTGTAACGTCTTTACCTTCAAATGGAGATTCCAAAGATATTCCAAACTTTGGGAAAATAAACTGTTACCCTCCTGATGATTATAGAGTATCGAACTATGCTGAATATGAAGAGGATTTAGATTGAATTGACGAGAGGGCAGCAGAGGATGGAGTTAGGCTAGCTAGAGCTGAATTGGAATCGCAGACACAAAGGTTGGAGAAAGAGAAGCATGAGTTGCAAGCAGCGTTGGAGAAAGAGTTAGATAGAAGATCGAGCGAGCGGTCTTTGAAGCTCGAGAAGTACCAAGCAGAAGAGCATAGGCTTTGTGAGAGGGTAAGGGAGCTTGTGGAACAGAATGTTTCACTTCAAAGGGAAATCTCGACACTCAGCCAGACGGAAATGGATAGCAGAAGCAGGCTGACACAATCAGATCGAGGACTTAAGGATTTAAATTCAAGAGTGGAAGAAGTAACAGAGAGGAATCAAAATCCGCAGCAAAATTTAACAGAACTACAAGAAAAGTATAGAGCAGCAGATGAAGAAAGGGAGTGTTTTTGAAGAAATTATGAGGATAAGGAAAAGGAGTGCAAGGAACTGCATAGAGCTGTTAGTAGATTGCTGAGAACTTGCAGCGAACAAGAAAAGGCAATTGGCGGGTTGCGTGTAGGGCTTAGCAATTCTTTGGAGACCTCTGACAATAACCAGATGGTGAAGTTGCAAGGCGAGCAAATTAGGTTGACAGGGGTGGAGCAGGCTTTGAGGAAGGAGGTCGAGTCTTGTAGGCTTGAAGTTGATTCCCTTCGTCACGAGAATATCAACCTTTTACACCGGCTAAAAGGAAGTGCAAATCATAAGATGAAAGATCTTGAACTTGAGGTAGAGTTAATTATGTCATTCTCTTCTTGATGATACTCTCTTTTGATAATTACGTTTCAGTGAAGTCCATGAATTCTCTATTTTCACTTTTCACTTGCTCTTATTAAACTCCTTGAGGCAAGGGTACCTGCGGTGTGAGATATTTTGCTTTATTGGATTTGATTGGTTTCTTGACCATGTTCTCTCACTTTAACTAGTCTGACTTGCTTGAATTGTTTCTAAAAGTATGCTAAGTGTCTTGTTTTTGTTTAACAGATGATTAAGAAGGATGATATCATATCTTGGCTTCAAAACGACCTACAAGATTGTACGAAAGAGTTGACAATGGTGAAAGGGATACTACCAAAAGTAACCCAGGAGAGAGACATGATCTGGGAGGAGTTGAAGCAATGTAGTGAGGATAACATGTTGCTCATCTCCGAAGTTGTTATGTTAAGAAGATCGAGAACGACCTACAAGATTGTACAAAAGAGTTGACAATGGTGAAAGGGATACTACCAAAAGTAACCCAGGAGAGAGACATGACGTGGGAGGAGTTGAAGCAATGTAGTGAGAATAACATGTTGCTCAACTCCGAAGTTGTTATGTTGAAAAGAAGATCGAGAACGACCTACAAGATTGTACAAAAGAGTTGACAATGGTGAAAGGGATACTACCAAAAGTAACCTAGGAGAGAGACATGATGTGGGAGGAGTTGAAGCAATGTAGTGAGAATAACATGTTGCTCAACTCCGAAGTTGTTATGTTGAAGAAGATCGAGACTATAGATGAAGACGTACTGCTTAAAGAAGGTCATATAACAATTCTCAAAGATGCCCTTGCGAAACCTTTTGATCTTCTTGCAAGTCCGACAGAATTCTTGCTCGGTTAACTTTTGAGTTGAAGATTTGGTTTGATATCTTCTTTTCGAGGTTGTAAAGATTGCAATGTTTCAACCTTACTAATTGGTTCATTGGTATACTCTGAAAGGAGATTGGCATATAGATGGAATAGTGATATTCTGTTACTGTAAATTGAATATTGGAACATCAGACATGTAAAATGAGGGCTTTTTCATGTTAATTCCAACTAGAATAGAATTCTATTTTTGTGTCTGACAATTTATTTATTTGTTTTGAGGGTATATTTGGATACCCCAATTCCAGACACAAAAATAGATTTCTATTCTAGTTGGAATTAACGTGGAAAAGCCCTCATTTACATGTCTGATGTTCCAATATTCAATTTACAGTAACAGAATATCACTATTCCATCTATATGACACTCTCCTTTCAGAGTATACCAATGAACCAATTAGTAAGGTTGAAACATTGCAATCTTTACAACCTCGAAAAGAAGATATCAAACCAAATCTTCAACTCAAAAGTTAACCAAGCAGGAATTCTGTTGGACTTGCAAGAAGATCAAAAGGTTTCGCAAGGGCATCTTTGAGAATTGTTATCTGACCTTCTTTAAGCAGTATGTCTTCATCTAGAGTCTCGATCTTCTTCTTCAACATAACAACTTCGGAGTTGAGCAACATGTTATTCTCACTACATTGCTTCAACTCCTCCCACATCATGTCTCTCTCCTGGGTTACTTTTGGTAGTATCCCTTTCACCATTGTCAACTCTTTTGTACAATCTTGTAGGTCGTTCTCGATCTTCTTAACATAACAACTTCGGAGTTGAGCAACATGTTATTCTCACTACATTGCTTCAACTCTTCCCACATCATGTCTACTTTTGGTAGTATCCCTTTCACCATTGTCAACTCTTTCGTACAATCTTGTAGGTCGTTTTGAAGCCAAGATATGATATCATCCTTCTTAATCATCTGTTAAACAAAAACAAGACACTTAGCATACTTTTAGAAACAGTTCAAGCAAGTCAGACTAGTTAAAGTGAGAGAACATGGTCAAGAAACCAATCGAATCCAATAAAGCAAATTATCTCACACCGCAGGTACCCTTGCCTCAAGGAGTTTAATAAGAGCAAGTGAAAATAGAGAATTCTTGGACTTAACTGAAACGTAATTATCAAAAAGAGTATCATCAAGAAGAGAATGACATAATTAACTCTACCTAAAGTTCAAGATCTTTCATCTTATGATTTACACTTCCTTTTAGCCAGTGTAAAAGGTTGATATACTCTAGATGAAGACGTACTGCTTAAAGAAGGTCAGATAACAATTCTCCAAGATGCCCTTGCGAAACCTTTTGATCTTCTTGCAAGTTCGACAGAATTCCTGCTCGGTTAACTTTTGAGTTGAAGGTTTGGTTTGATATCTTCTTTTCGAGGTTGTAAAGATTGCAATGTTTCACCCTTACTAATTGGTTCATTGGTATACTCTGAAAGGAGAGTGTCATATAGATGGAATAGTGATATTCTGTTACTGTAAATTGAATATTGGAACATCAGACATGTAAATAAGGGCTTTTTCATGTTAATTCCAATTAGAATAGAAATCTATTTTTGCGTCTGACAGTTTATTTATTTGCTTTGAAGGTATATTTGGATACCCCAATTGGAATTGGAATTGGGTCATTCAAAACCAATTCCTCGCCATTGCTGCCGCCTCCTCCAACTACCTCCGTCGGCTGCCACCCGCCACCGCCGCTAACTACCACCATTATATGCTATTTATTATTTTCTAAAATGTAAATTTTTTATATTTTTGTTGTTAATAAGGTTTGAACTCTCGTTATTCAAAATAACCAACAATTGTATACCACTAGACTAAACTAAATACTTGTTATAGAATTTGTATTTTAAATATAATGTAGAATTACAATTGAATTTCACACATTATCTAAACAATTGAATTTCACACATTATCTAATTCTATTTCTTTTTTTTTTGTTTCACATGTTTCTGTTTCATTTTGTTTCTATTTCTTTTTTATTTTGGATAAGAAACAAAAACAAGTTTGATAGCTGTTTCTATTTCTATTATGAAAAAGAAACAAAAGCTAATCATTTTTTACAAACATTTTTATTTCCTTTCATAAAGTTATATTTTTTTAAAAAAAATTAACACATTACAACTTTGATAATAGTATATTATATTCAATTCGATCGGGTAGAATAATAATTCACATGATTTCATCTACTATTGAAAAAAATGTGGATAAGCAACTTCTCATCCGTTGGGTTGGGTTGGAACGGGTGATGAGTCGAAACTTATTAGAACCTGAATATCAAACTGATTTAAACGGGTGATGTGAAAACGGGACGACTCGTCTTAATCCAGATTTTCTCCCAAAATTTCATAATTTTATATAGTAAAAGTTATCGGGTCAAAATGGGTAATGAATTTGATCCGCTTTAACTTGACCCGTTAATATTTTTTGATCAAAACAAGTTACACGTGCAATCCAAAAATATTAATGAGTTCGGTTTGGTCGGGTGGGTTAACGAGTTCAGGGTTGTAATTGTCAGGCTTAATACACACACACACACATATATGTATGTATGTATATATATATATATATTCTCAGGCTAGACCTCATTTAAGTTGACCGACCTTGATTCTTTTAAGTTTCAAAAAAGAATCATTTCTCTTAAAAAAGAAACAATTTTTTTTCATTTCTAAATTTCGAGGAATAATGAGAAACGTTTCTAGTTTATCAGAAATAGAAATGATTGTCAAACGTATTTCTATTTGTATTTTTCACAAAAAATTAGAAATAGAAACAAAAATATTCGAAACGAAATGGTTACCATACAAGCCCTTAAATTCTATATAATTTGAATATTTATTGAATTTAAAATCAATGTATCCAAACGGACCCTGAGTATCCTCGTTGTTTGGAATTCCAATTATTATTGTTTTCGAAATATCAGAAAACAATTATTATCGATTATTAACTATGATCTGTTAGTACTTACGAAATTTGTGAAATGCCAAGTACTAAAATTACTATTTTTGTTGTTGTTGAAGATGGAGGGAGTACATATTTTCTTTTGAACATGAACTCCCTGCGGGTAGGGGTGTCAATCCCCGTTGGCAAACCACCAAGCCAAGTCGAATCGAGTGGTTCAATTCGGCTCACGGTTTGATCTTTCGAGTCAAGTTGAGTCAAACCGAACCAAATCATTTTGAACCTAACCACGGAGCTGAACTATTGAGTTAAGCTACCAAACCAACAATTTTTTAAAATTTTGACGTTTAGACTCCTATCCTTGTTTGTCCTCTCCGTTCTCTTTTATGGTTCTCTTCTAATCTTCCTATGGGGAGTCCTTTTAAAACACATTTTATTATACTAGTATTTTTAAGTTTATATAAATGTTTTAGCTTGACATCAAGTACTTTTATTGTATTTTGGTAATAGTTTTTGGATTTAATGTTGACTATTACATGCTTCATGAGTTCATGTGTGAATCCCTTTAATCCAAAGTTTTTTATTTAAATTTTGGAGATTGTATAAAAAACGTCTAAATATTATGTATTCGTATTACATTGGAATTTTTGGTATTTTCTTTAATTTTTTTTTATTCTTTTGGTTTGCTTAAATGTTGAAATCCCATTTTTTTTAAAGCAGGCGAACCATGAAACTGAACAATGAAACCAAGTCGAACCATCATGGTTTTGTTCGGTTCGACTCAAAACTTTAAACGATTTAGCTCAATTTGATATTTTACAAATCGATGATGCCGTTCAACTCGTATTTTTTTCCAAGTCGAACCATTTACACCTTACCTCCTGGACAAAAAGTCCTAAAGCATAAGGCTGTCCGGGACAAAGGTGTATATTGCATAAGGCCGACCACGCACAATGCCTTAAATAATAAGGAAACATAGGTTTTAAGGTCTTCCAAAAGAAGGCCTTTTCCCATGGTCCCTCCTTTTTTTTTATAAATAAATCTTTAAATAAAAATATGAAATAAATACATTTGAATTAAATAAAATTACCGTAAAATAGATATCTTCTTCAACGCCCTCATCTTAGTTAGGATCCATTGTTTAAATAAGTATAGAGAAAGAGAGATTAGAGCAAAGGAGAGAGCATATCAGATGGGAGAGACAAATGATCTCTTAAAAAATAGTATTTATAAACTAAAACACTAGTTTGTTTTTTTAAGAGTGTCCATAAACGTAACACCCAAATCCCTAAACGTAATACCATTTAATACATAAAATGACCTAAATATCCCTTTTAACATTTAATATGTTATTGCTCTAGATAAGGTCCCTGTAGAAAAATGAATTAGAAGGGTGTGTGTTCTAAGTTCCACGAGATCAGTGATCTCTATCGTTAAGACAAAAACAGACGTCGCAATTAGTCTGGAGAAAGGGTCCAAGCCAGCCGACCAACCAACTAGCTAGCCAAGGCAAGCCGGGTCGGGCCGGGCGATGGCTGCACATGCGCGCGCGTGTGGCACTTAGCTAGGTCTTCCCTCCTACACAAAAGTGTAGTGGCCCAAGGGCCGATTGTTAAGCATAAAAGCTCTTCTTTATAAAGTAGAACTTTTTTTATTTTATTCCCAGTGTGGGATTCCCCATTTCCTACTTTACATAACTTCCTCATTCAATTATTATTGAAATACATTTCCAACAATCCCCCACATTGAATGAGATATCATGTAAATTGATGACATATTGATAGGATAATACAGAGTTACAACTGAGAGTAGCTGTAGTGGAAGAGGTGACTTTTGGCTTTGAACCTTTCCTTATGATGTACTATCGGGATGACTTACTAATCAGTGACTTGGTATGTCTTGAACTGACTGGTGTTTGATATCATCCAAGACAATAGCAATCACACAGCTGCTTTCAAACAGAGTTCGATTCTTCGGTTTTGTTCATTTTGGCCCTGAACAATTCATGGTTCGGTGAATGTTTGTTAGAGAATTGCAGCCTCTAAATTCTCATAAGATCGGCCAGTCTTACATTCACATAGGTGATTGCCAATAAGGAGTTGTTATGTCAGAACTCCGCTTGACGAGTCAAGTCATTGGAATCATTAAAAGCAAGGCTTATCCTATGTTGTCTTTTGATAGAATATAATCGATGGTGATCACTCCGTTTGAGAGAAGTTTCTTAACGGTATTGTGAGACCTGCGTATGTGTCGTGATTTACCGTTATACATATTGTTTTGTGCACTTCTAATTGCGGCTTGACTGTCAAAATGAATGCATATAGCTGGTACTGATTGTGGCCAAGCTAGAATATTTTCTAGAAAGTTGCGTAGCCATTCGGCTTCCTCCGCTATTTTATCTAGAGCGATAAATTATGATTCCATTGTAGACCTTGCAATGCAAGTCTGTTTGGAAGATTTCCATGCGATAGCACCACCACCAAGAGTAAATACAAATCCACTTGTGGATTTTGAGCCATTAGTATCGGATATCCAGTTGGCGTCACTGTAACCTTCAATTACAGCTGGATATTTAGAATAGTGCAACCCATAGTCCTGTGTGTATCGTAGATACCGTAGAACTCTTACAATTGTCTTCCATTGATCAGGTCCTAGATTACTTGTGAATCTGCTCAATCTATTGACAGTTTGAGCAATGTCTGGGCGTGTGCAATTTGTGAGATACATAAGACTTCCAATTACACATGAGTATTCGTTTTGAGATACACTTTCATGTAAGTTCTTCCTGAGATGAAAGTTTGGATCTATCGGGGTTATAGAAATACTTTTATCATCCTTGTTGAATTTTTCCAATAATGTCTCAACATAATGAGATTGTGATAGTATAATCCCCTCGGATGTTCTAGATATTTTAATACCTAGGATGACATTGGCGAGCCCAAGATCTTTAATTTCAAATTTGTTGGCTAGCATTTTCTTGGTTTCTTTGATCATGTTGTTATTACTGCCAATGATTAACATGTCATCGACATAGAGACATATAATAACATAACCCTGGTGCGTATTTTTGGCGTATACGCATTTGTCACATTCATTGGGTTTGAAACCATTGGCAAGTATTACATCATCAAAACGTTTATGCCATTGTTTTGGTGCTTGCTTTAATCCATACAACGATTTGACCAACCGACATACTTTTTGTTCATTGCCCAGAGCAATGAATCCTTCGGGTTGATTCATATAAATTTATTCTTCGAGTTCCCCATTTAAGAAAGTTGTTTTGATATCCATTTGATATATTTCATAACCGTGCAAAGCTGCAAAGACAATGATTAGTCGAATTGAGGTGATTCGAGTGACAAGGGCATAAGTGTCAAATAGTCGACACCCTCTTTTTGATTGAAGCCCTTTGCGACTAGTGTTGGGTTCGCTAGATTGCAGGGCTAATTGCAGCAGAAATTTTAAATTTTAAAATATGTATACAATATACAAAAGATAGCCCCAAAAACCTTATAGCGATTTAACGATCGCGCATATCATGCAAGTATAAAAAGGAGTTTTTGGGTCTTACCGAAAACCGCTTCCAAAAGCTTCCGGTTGATGAAGATGTAGAGACAATCAATTGTCGGCTCGTACACCAATTTACTCGTAGAGGTCCACACGTCCCTCCTCCAAAGTAAGTCCACACGAATGGATGAAATCACCGAATCAAAAATTTCGCTAGCAATTTTTGATCCGTTTTGTTCAACCCAAAAACAAAGAAAAAGTTTCTAGTTTTTCCAATTGAGAGAGTAGTAGAAAAGAAAAGTCAAGGAAAGCTTTCTTGGTTTCCTAGCTTTTAATCAAGTAACCAAAAGGATATTCCAATGTGAGTTTTTGAAGAGAAACGTCCGAAACCAATTTTCCAAGAATTGATGATACATTTTTTAATAACGTATCATTAACTATCCTACTAAATGACCAAAACCTTAATGTGTCATACAATCTAATTTGTACACAATAGTGTCTAGGTTCATCAGTAAGAAGATATGGTATTATAATCAATACCATCTAATGCCATATTAAAATAACTTTTATCTAATATTAGCAATGTTACCTCTCCTCATTTCTTTCAAATTGACTCAATGGACTCCACTAACGAGCCTAATTAAATATTGAGTTGGATTTTAAAAATAAATAAAAATCCCATCGATTAATCTGAATTAATTGACCAAGCCTAAATTTAATTAAATCGATCAAATCAATTTCATCCATCAATTAATCTCTACTAGTCATCTGCGTCCAACAATTTGGATCAATTCTTTTATTGAACAAATGAATCATTCCATTCTTAGTGTGTGACCCTTTAGGTTCACAACTAATGCTAGTTGTAGGCTTACAACTATTTTGTAACTTACGAATAACAATTTATTCTATTAATATACTTGAAATTAACTCATTAATTTCAAGAACCTACAAATCGTGGGAACACCTAGCAAGTAGCACAAATACCTAGCAATAGGTGAAATAGCGAGTAAACCTATTTCAATTACAAGTGCATACATGTACTGTCCTTTCGACATCTAATTTCCCGATTAAATCTAGGATATGGATTATAAGTCAAAATCCAATTGATTTAATAACTGTGATTCCATTTCAAGTACAAATGATTCCTTTATGAATCAAATACATCATGCCTTGGCCAAGGTCTTCGAATCATGAACTATGAAAAACAAAGGAAATTCTCTTATCATCTAACAAGTGTCAAATTCTATATTAGCCATTCATTAACCTCCATGCACACCAATGCAACACCCAAAATACCCCTTTGCGATTGTCAAGCAATCAGAAAGTAAATCAAAGTGTTACATGATGTACACAAGCTTACCATCGTGCCTCAAGTCCGAGGACTAATCATGTATTATCGCAACGTGAAAAATTCTTAATTTGACAAATAAAATTCCCATTTAAGAATTCTCAACGGGTCATGTTCGGTGAACTTGTTCTCTAACAAGCACCTGCAATATATGTACTTGCGTCACAACGCTGATGCTAATGAAATGCAACATCCTCGTCATACGAGCATACATCATACGCATAAGTCTTACAAGGCTATTCAATGTCCTTGTCTTGAAAAGCCAACGGACTTAGAACCAATTTAAGACCAAAGCACTAGAAACATATTTCATGATTACCATCAAATGCGCAACCATGTTCCATAACTAAAATTGGTCGAAGAACTTTATCATATATTTATAAACAATTAATAATATAAACATAAGATAAATAAATGCCTTTATTTAAATATAAATTCCAATAATATTTTTTTACAAGTAGAATAAAAATTCAATCTAATTGGAACACCGGGCATTCTACTCTAACAATCTCCCACTTGCACGTAGTTCTAATTGCCCATATATTTTAGGCCCATCTTCTCGAGATGTCCGTCAAATATCTTCTGTGATAGGGGTTTAGTCAACGGGTCTGCTACATTTTCTACTGAAGCGACTCGATCCACAACGACGTCGCCTCTACCAATGATATCTCTAATCAGGTGGTATCGCCTCATTATGTGCTTGGATCTTTGATGAGATCTCAGCTTGTTTGCTTGCTCTATAGCTCCATTGTTATCGCAATAAATCATTATTGGATCAACAACGGATGGAACTACACCCAACCCTTGGATGAAGTTTCGTATCCAAACAACCTCTTTTCTTTGCATCGATGCGACTATGTATTCAACCTCGATAGTAGAGTCGATCGTTTCTTGTTTGGAACTTTTCCAACTGACTGCTCCTCCATTAAAGGTAAATACATACCCAGACATCGATTTTGAGTCGTCTATATCGGACTGAAAACTAGAGTCAGTGAACCCCTCTAGTTTCAATTCTCCATTGCCGTATACCATAAAGATATCCTTAGTTCTTCTTAAGTATTTAAGAATCATCTTAACGGCCTTCCAGTGTTCATCCCCTGGATTGGACTGATATCTGCTTGTGACACTCAGAGCATGTGCAACATCAGGCCTTGTACACAACATTGCATACATTATGCTCCCAATAGCGGATGCAAAAGGTATGCGAGACATTCTTTCTCTTTCCTCAGAAGTCTTGGGAGACATTGCTTTAGAAAGTGAAACGCCATGAGTCATTGGTAGGTATCCACGCTTGGATTCCTCCATGCTAAACCTCTTTAGCACTTTGTCTATGTACATGGATTGGGATAGTCCTATCATCCTTCGTGATCTATCTCTATAGATCTTTATCCCTAGGATAAAAGATGCATCTCCCAAATCCTTCATGGAGAACTGTTTAGACAACCACGCCCTTGTTGACTGCAACATACCTACATCATTACCGATGAGTAGAATGTCGTTAACATATAAAACAACAAATGCAACTGCGCTCCCACTAACCTTCTTGTAAACACATGGTTCATCAAGATTCTTATGAAAATCAAACGTTTTGATCGCTTCATCAAATCGAATGTTCCAACTCCTAGAAGCCTGTTTGAGTCCATAAATGGACCTTTGGAGTTTGCAAACCTTTTGCTCACTTTCCTTGGATATGAAGCCCTTCGGCTGCTTCATATAGATCTCTTCCTTAATGGAAAAAAGGAAAGCAGTCTTCACATCCATTTTCCATATCTGATAGTCATAATACACTGATATGGCCAATAAAATCCGAATGGATTTAAGCATTGCTACTGGTGAAAAAGTTTCCTCATAATCAACACATTGTTTTTGAGTATAACCTTTCGCAACCTGTAAGACCCCGAACCTTCGTGTATTTGACTTTCTCGTGTTGCATGCTTTGTTGTTAATGCGTCGAGTGTTTATCTAAACATGTTAGCACCTTAATAAGTCTCATGAGAGTCTTAGTACTTTGCATATAAGGTTTATAATGTTCATCTTAGTTGTTGTGTGCTTGGTTGGAAGTTTAGAAGCTTCGTTGCTTCAGTTGTGTTTTGAGGTTGTTCTTCTTTGCTTGTATTGCCTTCTTTTCGTCTCGAGAGAAGTTCGGTTGAGTTCCAGGCCTTGTATACAAGCCATAACCATGTATAAACAAGCCTTATACATGTTGAACTTATCCTAGATTAAGTTGGGTTTGATTCGTGTTTGATTCATTGACCAACATATCACTTCACAGATTCAGTCCTGTTTTTGGGCGAACTTCGGGAAAATTCTGGTACCAATCTACTAAAGATAATTTTCTAAGACTTTAGTATGTTTTACCTTCATATGTTAGGTTAATCCCTGTAAAATTTGATAATTTTCCATGGTTTCTAAGTACCTCATTTAGGTCTTGACTTACGGCTGTGCCAGAATTCTGTTTTCAGGATATCAGCTTCTGTACTTGAGTTTGTTGTAACTTTATTTTGATGAATATAAGTCGAAATTGAGTTAATTTAAAATTCTAAAATATAGTTTAATGAGTATACTTTTATAAAAATCAAAAATCACCTCATTTGGAGTTGTGAGCTATTTATGGTCGATTTTACAAGATCGTCTGTCCAGTAACAACAATTTGGATTTTGGCCATGAATAGTTGAAGCGATCGCATGGTCCATGTAGGATGCGACCGCATCAAGGAAGATTCAGGATTTGAGAGTTTTTGAGTGGTTTTTGGTTGTTGACCCAAGTGCCCTTGCCCTTGGCCGTCCTTGGTGACTTGAAGCCCTCTTTGTTGACTCTTCTACACCCCCTTTAAGCCCTTGGATCATTTCTTATCAATGGCTTGCAAGCCATAGCCAATAGAAAGCCAAATAACACCCTTCACATGGATTGGGGTTTAGTAGGCAAGTATATAAAGCTAAATTGAACCATTTCAGCCATTTGTGTACACAAACAACCAGAGATTCAGAGCTTGAAGCTCCATTTTCGTCCATGGAGAGACCACCAACTTGAGAGACCATTTCCCGGAGTTCCGGTGGTCCGATCGGTGATCCGAGACCGCCAAATCGAAGGCCTCGATCTCCTCTACAACAATCCTTGATTTGATCATCCATTCCTCCATTAATCTTAGGACTAAGGTACGCTGACAATTCCCTGAGATTTTCATGTTCAATAAAATGACATGACCCCTTCATTATAGTTGCTCTATTGATGATTATGAACATCTTTTGTAAAGACAAAGCCTCCAATTCAACCTAAGAAATATGAGTAGGATTTTATGAATTCTTATTGAAGTTGTGATTTTGAATTTATACAAAGCATGAATGTTGTTTATAATGAGCTTAGGAACAACTCTTGTGAAAGATTATGTTTCAATTCAAGGTTTAACAAAATCTCCGATTCTAGGGTTTGAAACTCGAGATTGTGTTTAAGGCTAGTTTAAGATCATGAACGGCCTAGTTATCGAGTTCTAAATGAAAGGAGAACTTAGGAAAGGGCAATGTGATGCATATGGTATCAATGCTCTATTTGGTTGAATTTTAGTAAAACTCACCGGAGTTGAGATTAGGGAGTTATTGAACAATACCGACTCCGCATTCAATCCCTACGACGTTTGTAGTGCGTAGACTAATATATTAGCTTACGTGACTTTGGGATGGATTGAAGGGCATGTTTGATATGAGTGATTATAAGACTCAATCGAGTTCTTATGTGGTTTATGTGATTGTGTGAAACAAATGCACAATTGAGAGCATGTTGTAGAATGATGTATCTACTTGACAGGTTGAATTTGCTCTTGTCGAATTCCTACTTGATTCTTTAATGAGTAAAAAAACACCTACTTGTTGAATAATGAATTTGAGGACTATTCTATGAGAAGATTTGGATTGAGGCTTTCTTAGTACTCTATACATGGAGTCTACTTGTATAAGTCGCTAGGATGACCATGTTGTTATCTAAGACTCACCAGTATGGTTTGACCTTACGGGTTATTACCGCTCTAGTGTTGCTTAAGTCTTTGACTACCATCGACTTTTGTGTTATTGAATGAGTTACTACTCTAGGAAGAGTTTAGTAAATGGCTTCATGATCCGAGACTAACAGAGTAGTCTTGGATAGTACTTAATGGACTGATGGTTAAGTTGTGACTCTGTTGAATTTCATAGGTGAATATGGAATACTGTGTATATTTTATATTATGACTAAATGCATGATTTCCTACCTTGTCAAGAATTGATTCTTCTATGTGTTTCTATGATATGACTTATGAGCATATTGAATGTATTTGCCTTCGTGCCTGATCTGTTCTACAGTTAATGAATTGTGGTGAACTTGGATTCTACTATTAAGTGGAATTATGAATCAAAATTGAACTAAGCTTGATTTCACAATAATCAACTTGGGCTTCCCTTAAGGCGGGAATCTTCATCTTAATCCCATTGAGATTGTGGTCCTCTCTATTGCCATCCCTCCTATCATCTCTCCTATATTGATTCCTCCTACCAAATTCAGATTCAAAATCTTCCCAATCATCACGACCCCCAAATCGGTCGTCCTCAAACCTACGCCGGGGTGGCTCACCTCTTTCAACTTCCTCCTTACTAGAACCGTCCATCTTACCCTTTTGTTTTTGGGCACTCTCCAACCTACCAATCCTTTCAAAGATTTCTTCGTTATGGGCCCTCAACATCCCGTCGATTTTGGCCATCAAAGCCTCCATGAAAAGTTTGTTCCCCATAACATTACCCTCATCCCCAACACCACTTTCCTCCGACATTTCAAATCTGCACAAAAAAGGTATATATTCCTCACAGCTCTCCCTCATGTGTTTCACTCAAGTAGGATCACTCCCCTCGTGTATACACTCACAATGGCTTTTTCCCTCTTTTGTTCTCACCCTCTCTTGCCTTTTTCCTCTCTAACTTCTCAACCTTAGAGCAACAAGACTAAGAGCAAAAGGAAACAAACCACAAGCAACTCACACACTCACAATCGGAAAGAAGCTTTTTAGAAGAAAGAGTTGGAATATTCGGATTAATCACTTGGGTTTAGAGATATTTTTCTTTTCTTTTGTTTCTTTTTTTGGATTTATACCAACAAACACTCGGGTTTGAAGATAGAAAACGAGAAATGTAAAACAAACAATGGAGAAGGAAACGGAAATGTCAAAACAGCCTAGAGTATAAGGCTCTAGCTCGAAGAAAGCAATATGATGGACAGCACAAACATAACGATTAGAGATATGTTTTTCTTTTCTCTTTTTTTTTTTTTTGAATTTATACCAACAACACTCGGTTTTTTTTTTGAAGATAGAACACGAAGATGTAAAACAGCCACACTTGGGTTTTTGAAGATAGCAAACGGAAAAGTAAAACAACCTTAGAGTATAAGATTCTCGGCCGAAGAAAGCAAAGTTGACGGAAAGCACAAAGAACGATTAAATAAAGAGGATAGTCGTGGAAGCCGAACCTTGGCTCTGATACCAAATGATATGAGTCTTCTTAGGAGAAAACACATAAAACGCAACAACTTAGAGAAAGGAACGACTAGGCAGCAATGGAGGTGGAACCTTGACCTCGGGTTCACGTAAACGACAATCAAAGGGGTGAATAACCCTTAACCTTCGTGTGACGAAACCAGCAATCAAAGGAAATGAAGGACGCCACAATCGTTATGGAAAGACGATTGATAAGCCCGTGAGTACTCGGGTAACCCCCGATCGCTCAATAGCCTTGAAGACTCAAGGTTGGGAAGAAAACTACCATTTTTTTCATTCATAAAATCTGATTACAAAAGAGGAAGGACAACCATATATATCTTTGGCGTGCTAGGCTGCCATTGGCTAAAAAAAGATAAGATTTAGCTACTAAAAGATAAGATCTAACAAACTAAAAGATAAGATCTAACAAATTCTATGACTAGGCATAATTGGAGTATATTCTCCTTGTTTGTTTCTACACTAGAGACGAAAATTAGCTAGCAACAAAGGATGAGCGGCCAGCTTGCTAGACCTTCTAGATCCTTCCTTCTTTGGCCGGTTGGGGCTTGTTTGGGGCGCCTAAATCCAGCCCTTTGTATCCTCCTTCATCCGAATAAATGAGAGTGTTCATCCATTTTTCTTGACCCGCTTTGACTTCTCCTTTGCGTGCCATAATTTGGGTCTCTAAGTCAAATGTCTCACGGGATAAAATGAGGACTTCGTTTTGAATTCTCCTAGCTCGAGCCCTTGTTATAGGTCCATTCATTGATTGCATTGTTGGTGGGTCCTTGGTGACTTGGGCCTCATCATCCGGTTCCTTGGTGACTTGGGTCTCATCACCACTGCTCTCGTTCCACCCTCCCTTGTTTAGGGGAAGACGAAATCAAAAGTGCGAGAGGAGTGCTGTCTATGATAGCGCATTGGAATGCGCCTCGGTTGCCTTTAATGGATTTTTGATCCAATATGGGAACTCGTGGTTTCCCGCATCAAGTTATCCCTTTTTTAGGGGATACCAGGATATGAGAATGCATTATCCTTTCATTCCCATTTTCCCTTTTTTTTAGGGGAAAACGGAAAAGTGTAAAAAAGGATATTGCGACGCCCCCACTATGGATTTTATTAAAAATAGCCTTATGGCCCGTTTCGGATCACTATGGGAGCTTTGGGTTTCCCGCATCAAGTTATCCCTTGTTTAGGGGATACCAGGATATGAGAATACATCACCCTTCCATTCTCATTCTCCCTTTTTTAGGGGAAAACGAAAAAGTGCAAAGAAGGAGTGTTGCAAGGCCCCACTGGATCCAAAACGTTTAGAGTCGCCATCTTTATTTTAAGGCAAAAATAAGGCAAAACCAGAAGAAAGAAAAGAAAACCAGAGAAAGAAAACGAGTTCGGAGGCTAAGTTACGAGTTGGGAAGGTGCTAGGCACCCAACTCGCCCTTTCGGTCTCAAAAATAGTTTTTGGCTAAAGTATGCTTATTGTTATATTTATTTAGCAAATAAATAAAGCATTAAAAGACATGAAAATAAAACAAATACATCCGTGGCTACAATAATTATGGACTTGCAGCCATTTCCTTACAATAATTACAAATGTATTTAAAAATATTTGGCCATTATAACAGCTCTTTTTACGTAATATTTCCTAATCTAATTCGGGCAGCACAACGGCTTATATTGACCACATTGGGCCGGATTTAAATAATAACTTTAAATAATAAATAAATAAACAAGTAAATAAATAAAACGCCCTTAAAGGCTATTACCTTTTAGAGCGGTAGTGTGCTCGCTCAGTCCTTCAAAGAGAGGGAGTCTTTTTTGTGTTGTTTGTGTGGTTGTTGTTTTGGTTTGGGCAGAGTAACTGCTTATTCTGGATGACTTTGGCTCGTTCACTCGGGCAGAGTGACGGCTTATTTTGGATGGTTTTGGCCTTTTTGGTTGGGCGGAATAACAACTTACTTTTTGTGTATTTCAGCTCATTACTCGGGCAGAGTAACGGCTTACTTTAGGAATTTTGGGCCGGGGAAGTAAGGTGGATACCTAACTAAAAGGATAGGGATCACTTATAACCGGTGGATTTAAGTTTTGGTGGAGTTTGGACGGGGTTTGGAAGCTTCGGTGGGCTACACACACCTATCTCACACCTCTCACTAAAACTCAGCGTTCTTAAAACGCGGAGAGAAATTTTCAGAGCTTCGTTGTGGGTGATTTCGGACACTGAAGAGGGAGCCCAACACCTTAATTTATAGGTGGAGAGGAGGACTCATCGGGAATTATGAGAATTCCTCAACCGGCTTCATTTACGTGTACAACAGGCTTCGCGAGTTGCACAATGCGTGAAGTCTGAGTGCTACAGTGAGGACCTTTGCACCGACTCCACCTTGGCATGGCGCGGCGCCCACCTTGCCTTTTGGCCGCGCCATGCTACTGTTTGAGTTTCATTTTCAGCACTTTCACCCCTCACAATTCACTATTTTGCGCATCCTACTTGGCCTTTCGCATTTTCGACTCCTGTAACTTGACATTTGTTAAGTTTGAACAGTTTTTTATATCACATATCAGAGTCACATATCATGGGTACGAAATTGGGGTGTCTACAGAGCCCCTCAACGATGGAGTCTACGGGTAACCCAAGGCTTACTGAGTAGACGAACATCGTTGATAAACAATAAACTCTCCAATTTCGTTCAATTAAAATGGGAGAGAAATGCAACAGGTAACAGTTATAATGCACAGTTTATCATGCTATCCAAACTTCATAACCTAGACATATTTAGTCGGTTATAACAGGTTATCGTAGTTTTTAAGCAGATATGAAAATGAAGTGCTCTGATGGTCGGACCTACTAATGTAGGCTGCCTACGTATTCCTTAATAAAAGAAATCAGACCAAACGTAGTTCAGGCCAAAACCTAAACTACAACCAAGTGAGGATATTAGGTTCTTCGGGTCAAAACCCGATCAAGAACACAACAGGAAAAAGATTTTCATGTTTTTCGAAAAAGTCGTATTCAAACGATCGAGAACGGCCGTCAAATACGGTATGAAGATTGGAATGTTTTTCGGGAACCATATTCCAACTGGTCAATACCTGTTATCGAAATATGTTAAGAAGAATTTTCAAAATTGTGTCTGGCTGGTCAATACCTTGTTTCCAAACATAATAGGAAAACTTTCAAATTTCCCGAAAACTGCACTCGACCCATCAAAATCCGTCGTCGAGCACGACAAAGAAAACTTTCTTCAAGTTTTTTCGAAAATTGTAAGAAAGATCATTCTTTTTCCTTTCCTTTCTTCTCACTCTCTCTGTTTTTTGGGTTTTTTCAAATATTCCTCTTTTTTTGTGTTTTTGAAATATTCTTCTTTTTTTGTATTTTTGAAATATTCCTTTTTTTTCTTTTTTTGAAATATTCATCTTTTTTGTGTTTTTGTGATTTTTATTGAAAACATGACTCATTTTGAAAAAGAGCTTTTCTTTTATTTGAAAACAAAACTCTTTTTTTTTTCTTTTTGAAGAAACAAAACTTGTTTTGAAAAAGAGTTTTTCTTTTATTTGAAAACAAAACTTTTTTTTCTTTTTTTTGGATTGAAAACAAAACTTTCTTTGGGAACGAGTTTATTATAGAGTCAGGGTAAGAATACTTTACCTTTCTTACCTTTTGCGCCTGGGTGGCTATCGCGGATTCGGCTGATTTTGACATTTCTGCCACTCCCGCTTTTTCAAGCCAGGGACTTTATTATTTTTTCTTTTCTTTTTCTTTTTCTTTTTTTTCTTTCTTTCTTTTTTTTTCTTTTCTTTCTCTTTTTCTTTTGCCGCTTGAAAAATTTTTTTTTTGTATTTATTTTGCGGCTGACTTGCTGGGGATAATATTTCCTCTTTGCCCTCGGATGGACGGTCGCCAAATGTGGTTAACAAGATCATTTCTGTTAACTTTCCGTTAAGCTCAAGGGCCATTTTGGAATTTTGGAATTTCGAGGACGTAAGTGTTGCAGCTTCAAACTTTGGAGGGGGGAAAAGGAAAAAAAAATCCTTTTTTGTTGAATCTTGCACTTAAATAGATTTGCTTAAAAACATTCCACTTGGTTGTCAGCCAAGAAATTTAAACTATCTTTGGTCAGCCCGAAAGTATTTTTGTCAGCCATTCTTTTTAGCTGATCTTTACGTGTTTAGTGTCAGTTTATTTTTCCGTATTTGATCGATCATATACTTGTACTAACACTTTCCTACTTTGTGTTTTTGGTAGATATGCTGCTAAAAAATATTTCCCAGGATCTTTTTAGATCTTGCCTCTGCCAAACACTTTTTCAAATTCAAATGTGTTCCTAACGGGTTGCTTTTGAAGACTATCTATAAATACCCACTGGAAGCATTATTGAAGTCAACAATTTTACAGAAGTCAAGAATCCATATACTTTCAATTTCCCTGTGACGTTGTCTTCCAAGAAAACTTTAGCTAGATATTTCTCATTGAATATTTCCTTCTAGTTATTGTTTAGGCAAACACTGAGTGATTCATTTCAAATTAGTTAGAACTCAGTCAGTTTGTCTCACGAGTTTGATTGTTTCTCAATCGTTCTCCACAAACACCGGTTTTTTGTTGTACACTGATCCATTAGAGATCAAATAGATTTTTAATAAAATTAGTGCACTTCAAAAATCCAAGTCTGACCAACTTGGTAGTGGACGTAGCAGTTTATCTGTGAACCACTTCAACTGATTTGTCAGCCGTCTCTTATACTCTTGCAAACTGACTCAACACTTAAGAAGTTTTTTTTTATAAAAAAACTAATTAAGTGTTAGTCAGTTAACAACAATTGCTTGATTAATTGTTCAGTTAGTTTGTATTTCAATTTCTTCTCCATATTTAGTGATCAATTTTTGAAGACAACTTCTTTTGAAAAATAGTTGTGTCAGTCAGCTGACCAACATTCATCAGCTTAAGGATTTTCAAAGTGTCAGCCAGCTGACCAACACCTCAGCTGACTGATAAAACCAAGTTTTCCGCTGCCAATCCTTTAAATTTTACAAATCAATCCTCAAAGTTTTTAAAGGCTATTAACCCCCCCTCTAGCCTTAACTGTTGCCATCTGGACTTACAATTGGTATCAGAGCTAAGCTTTCTGAAAAACGATTTTCCAAGCCTAACAGCTTGAAAGCTCGATCATGGCAACACTAAAAGCTTTTCAATCAAACAATGTCACTCAAGTACCCATTTTTGATGAAGATCACTTTGATATTTGGAAGGAAAGAATTACAAGATATATGAACAACATAGATAAACGATTGATGGAATGTGTAAGAGGTGGTCCTATGCAACCTATGAAAATAAATACTAAAGTTGGTAAATCTTACTGCTGCGGATGGCGATCTTGTAAACCCTCTTGCTCTGTAGAAGAAGAATATGTCCTCACACCTCAATCGAATGGGTGAGGAAGACAAAATTCTTGATGGAATTTGGATGCGAGTTGTACATATCCTATCAAGTCTTTGTACACGATGAAAACTACAAGCAGATATATGACTGTGTAACTGCCAAGGAAATTTGGAATGCTCTTGTAGAGTATGTAGAAGGAGACCAAAATACCAAGGACAACAAACTGTATGATTGCATACAAGAATTTGATGCATTCAAGAAGGATCCAAAAGAATCTTTAAAGAAAGCCTACGACAGATTTCTCGAGGTAAGTAATAGATGCTCTTCTCTTGGTAAAGTTTATAGTATGAAAGATTTGAATATGCGTTTTCTTAGTAGTTTGGGAAGTAGATGGCATGTCAAAGTCACTGCCATTAAGGAAGCTAGAGACTTGAACAAAACTCATATACGTAGTCTTGTTGCAAGTCTAAAAATTTATGAAAAAGAAGTTCTCAAAACTCAAGAAATTGAGAAAAATTTTAAAGGTATATCTCTTCAAGCTGAAGAAGAAACTTCAAAAACTTCTACATCACTGTCAGATGATGACTTTGATGAAGATGAATTTGCTGCTTTTGCTAGACAATGTAGAAAGTTTAAATCTTTTAAAAGTAACTTTCAAAAACCTTCAGCAAACTTTCAAAAGTCTTCATCAAACCCTCAAAAACCTTCTTTAAGCTTCCAAAAACCATCTACTTCAAACTTTCAAAAGCCTTACTTCAAAACGAATGAAGACAAGGTTGAGAAAGAAAAACTGTTGTGCTTTAACTGTAGAAAGCCTGGTCACTTTGCTTCAAATTGTCCTTTTACGAAAAATGAGTATTACAAAAGAGCTCCCAGAAATTTTGAAAAACAAAAGGGTTTGGTTGCTGAAGATCAAAATCTTGCAACTTGGATTGAAACAAATTCTGAAGATGAATCTGCTGATTTTGAGCAAGAAGCAAATCTGTGTCTTGTGGCAGAATTGGCAATATATGATTCAGAAAATGAATTTCCAAGTCCAAAATATTCAAAGATGCACGAAAATGGTATCAAGCTCACCTATTACAAACCCCAAAGCTGACCAAGGTCATCAAACTGATCGGTTGTGGTTAAAAAATAGGAAATGGATTTTATGGACAAGGAATCATAAGTCGACCGGAAAAGAAAGTCAAGTCAACTTCTCCAAGGGCTGCTAAAGTAAGTCATGATTCAAAAAGGCAGGAGGAGAAGATTACTGACTCAAGTGTTGATGATTTACTGGAACAAATGCAAGAAATGTATTCCAAGTTTGAAACACTTAAAAGAATTCATGTTTCTCTATCTGGTGATTTTAAAAGAATTTCTGAAGAAAATTGTGAACTTCAAAAGATCAATAAGCTTTACAAAGTACAACAAAAAGAATTGTTGCAACTTAAAAGTCTCAATGAAAAATATGAGATTCAAGCAAAAATCTCAGATGCCCAGATTGCTGACCTTGTGGAAAGAAATTTTCGACTGACCAATGTTGTTGACACTTACTCAAAGTCAAAAGCTGCTGTAGAAACCATCATCAGTCAACAGAAAGATCATGAAGACCAACATGGTATTAGATACTCAAAGGATGATGAAGGCGTGAGATCGAGGCAGTCAAAGGTGAACCTAAGATTACGAAAAAGGCAAGGGATCCGTCTATAATCTTTGTGCCATTCACTTATCCCGAAATATGAATCGGCACAAGAGGAACATTAACAAAAGGATAAATTTGAACAATGACAGGTTGGCGGTCTTACGGTCACAAGCCTCTAAATCGGTCGGCTAAGTCAACAAGCCGACAAATGTCGACTAGGCGACAAAAGAGGAGGATTCAGAAGAAAGGCAACTGACAAGTTCAAGTCAATAAATTTTGTTGCTGCTAAGACCTCTAAGCTGAATCATAAGGAATCAAAGAATTCACCTCAAATGATTGATAAACCTGATTATCACAAGTGTAATATTTGCTCTACTTTTGGTCATCAGTCACATGAATGCTTATATAGATTTAAACCTACTGACAGAACTAAAAAGCCTAATTTTAGGCAAGTTTGGATACCTAAGAAACCTAACCCTTTGGACCCAAAAGTATAAAGGGTACCATGATTTAAATATTCATATTTCAGGTATGCTTAATGGCAGATGATCATTCAACTGACATATGGATATTAGACAGTGGATGCTCCAGACACATGACTGGATCAGCTGAACTCCTTACTAACATTATTGCAGCAAAAGGTCCCTCTGTCATTTTTGGAGACAACTCTAAAGGAAAGACTATTGGCTATGGATCCATTATCAGAGGATCTGTAAAAATTGAAAATGTCTCATTGGTACAAGGTTTGAAACACAATCTTTTAAGTATATCACAATTCTGTGATAAAGGTATGAGCTGCTCTTTCTCCTCCACACACTGTTTTATCAAAAATAGCATCACAAATAAAATTTTGCTCACTGGTTCAAGAAAAAGAAATGTTTTTGCCATAGATTTACTTTCTTTAGATAGCAGTACTCAAATTTGTTTGGTAGCAAATAATATTTCCACAAATTCATGGCTTTGGCACAAAAGACTTTCACACTTGAACTTTAAGTATCTTTCAAAACTTTCAAAAGGAGATTTGGTAAAAGGTCTACCATCCATAAATTTTCCGACTGACAAAAAATGTGATGCTTGTATTTTGGGAAAAATAACAAAAACCTCCTTCAAACCAAAACCATGTCTTTCTACCAAAAGAACTCTTGAGCTTCTACACATGGATTTATTTGATCCTGTTACAACTGCAAGTCTAGGAGGAAACAGGTACACTTTAGTTGTTGTGGATGACTACTCCAGATACACATGGGTTGAAATGATGCAATCCAAGGATGAAACTTATAGCATTCTCACTTCTCTATTCAGAAATCTTCAAACTCAAAAGGAGAGTGAGATTATAAGTGTTAGATCAGACAATGGTACAGAATTCAAAAATCTTGGGATGGACACATACTGTGATGATCATGGAATTGATCATAACTTTTCAGCAGTTAGAACACCTCAGCAAAATGGTATAGCTGAAAGGAAGAACAGGACTCTGATTGAAGCAGGTAAAACAATGATAGCTGAAACAAAATTACCAAAATATTTTTGGGCAGAAGCTGTCAACACAGCATGTTTTACTCAAAATAGATCTCTCATAAACAAGTTTCATGGTAAGACTCCCTATGAAATATGGAGAGGTAGAACCCCTAATATTGCTTTCTTTAAAATCTTTGGGTGCAAGTGCTTCATTCACTACAATGGTGGTGATTACAGAGGTAAATTTGATGAAAAAGCTGATGAAGGTATTTTCATTGGTATGCCAAGCATAGTAAAGCTTATAGAGTCTATAATAGAAAAACTCAAGTAATTGTTGAATCTATACATGTTACTTTTGATGAATCAAGCTTATTTGAGTCGTACAAGACTCCTGATGTTACTAACAATTTTGAAGTATTTGAGACAGGAAACAGTACATGTTCAACTCCTCCTGCAGAAACTATAAACATTCAGAATGAGCCTCAGCAGGCTGACAACCATCAGCTAGCTGACAACCCTAACCCTGTTACAATAGATCAGTCAGCTGACACACTTAGTTCTGAAGCCATTCAACCAACTGACATTCATCCATCTCCACCTATACAAACTGAACCTCTTGCAGATCTTCCTAAAGAAATTAGGGAAGCTAGACATCATCCAGTTTCAAATATCATTGGAGATCCCTTTGCTGGCCTAAGAACCAGAAGTAGCTCCAGAAATGAAACTCTTGATTCTCATGCCTTTGTCTCTTCCATTGAACCCAAAAAGATTGATGAAGCTTTGGAAGACCCTCAGTGGATTGAGGCCATGTAAGAAGAGCTGAATCAGTTTGAAAGATGTAAAGTTTGGGAACTTGTGCCTAGACCCACAGATCAACAAGTCATTGGAACTAAATGGGTGTTCAGAAACAAGTTGGATGAAGATGGAAATGTTACAAGAAATAAAGAAAGGTTAGTAGCCCAAGGATATAGATAGGAGGAGGGAATTGACTATGATCAAACTTTTGCTCCTGTGGCAAGACTTGAAGCCATCATATTATTTCTTGCTTATGCAACCTTCAAGGACTTCAAGGTATACCAAATGGATGTAAAAAGTGCATTCTTGAATGGAGACCTACAAGAACAAGTATTTGTTGAGAAACCTCCTGGTTTCATTGATCTTAAAAAGAAGGACCATGTTTACAAGCTAAGAAAAGCTCTTTATGGTCTTAAGCAAGCTCCAAGAGCATGGTATGAAACCCTATCCAAATTCCTTATGGAAAAAGGATTTCAAAGAGGTAAAATCGATACTACTCTTTTCTCATTGAAGCACAAAGGTAATATTTTACTAGTTCAAATTTATGTTGATGATATTATTTTTGGATCTACTAATGAAATTCTGTGCAAAAGATTTGAGCATCTTATGAAAGGAAAATTTGAGATGAGTATGATGGGAGAACTAACTTACTTCTTAGGTTTGCAAATTAAGCAAACTGAAGAAGGAATTTTTATCCATCAATCTAAATACACTAGAGAGCTGATCAAGAAATACAATCTTCAAGAAGCCAATTCCGCAAACACTCCAATGGGAGTTGAATGTCATCTAGTCACTGATGAAAAGGGTAAGCCAGTTAATACAACTGAGTACAGAGGAAATGGCTTCAAACACAGCAGTAGGATGTCTTCTAGACATCGTCTCTTTGAATGCGAAACCTCTAGGGCTCGAGCTGATTCACCTTGTCACCGCAAACGGGTTAATGCCTTTGCTCTCTTTCGACATTCGAACCTTCAGCTGCCAGCTAACTGAAGAGTTCTTCATGGGTATGGAAGAAAACCCAGCCGACCCTTTCTTTCTCATTGGCAACATCAGAGGCGTCCCTGTGGTGTTTGACTCAGAAACCATCTCCACAGCCTTCCCTAACCTTTATGATGATGGTTCAACCACCTATACCATCCCTGATGTCACCCAGCGAGCAGGCTGGATTACCATGAGGGGTGAAGTACCAGTGGAGCTTGCCTTCGACAGGAACAAGCATCGTTTTGCTCCACTCCACTATGCTCTAGCCACTGTATTGGATAAGTGCCTCATAATCAAGTCTGGGGGTCATGACAAGATTACTGAAGCCCAAATGTTTCTAATGGAAGGAATTGTGGAAAACTGTGAGATGAACTGGGGAGCTATTCTGGTGGAGTGTGTAAAAGTGAACATTGCCAAGTACAAGGAGAACATGGCAACTGGAAACCCAAGGCTCACTCATCACCTGATCATAAATCAGTTCCTTCGATCAATTCCGACTCTTCAGCATTTACTCATCAATGTTGGTGACCTTAAACCTGTCAAGGTCAAGAAGTATGTTGCTGCAGATATCAGGAGAGCTAGTATGTCAAGCAGATTTGGTCTGGAAGCACCACCAGTTCAGTCAAGCAGGAGGCCAAGAAGGACAAGAACCCAAGCTCAAATGCGTGCCATCCATGATGATGGTCGACAAGTGAAGTTGCTCGGCCAAGTGTTCGAACGAGTTCACCGCGGGTCGGTCAGTGGTCGACAAGGCGGTCGGCCAAACACGTGGTCGACTAGGCAAGATGCACCTTCAATAGCGATTGGTCAGCCAGCTGATGTGCAAGAGGCTGAATTCCCTGAAAGGAGGCAACCAAGGAGGAGGAGACTGACATTAGCAGCTGATACTGCTGCAAAAAGACAGAGAAGGAACCCTGAACTCAATCCAGGTACTTTTGTCCCTTTCTCCCCACCTAATACAACTGATCCTACTCCAACCTCTCCTCCCTCCAATCCTAGATCTCCAAACACTGCTCCTATTAAATTCTTCCCACCAATTAGGAATCCTACTTTCCATCCTAGGCATTCCTACTACCAAGCCAATCCAGTTCCTATTCCTCCAAATTGGGTCTTTCCCATAGACCATTTACCTTACTTTGTTCAGTTTCTTCTCTCTTTCCATGAGGAGAAGAAAACTGAAAAGCCCCCTGTCAACCCTATCAAGTATATTGATCACAACCTCAAACGGAGACCCTATGTGTTGTATCCTGTCACTCCTAACCTCAGCCAAGAAGATTTGGTAGTCAATTATGGCAAATACTTTGATCCTCTTCCATTGCTCTGGAACAACTTCTATCTCTTTAATGATAGATTTGTCCAAGATGAACTAGTCTACTTGGTCTGGACAATGTATAACAAGGTTCATGAACTCCCATCTCTTCCCTCCAATGATCCCTTCCTGGTTGGCAGGCTTGCACTGCCTGAAGATGATGAGCTTAACCAGGACTGGGAACAACCTTCAGTCGACCCAGCTAAATTAGCCAGAATCCAAAGAGCTGTGAACAAGTATGTTCAGGATGCAGTTAACACTGCAAACCAAGCTTACATTGAACTCCACAGACGGATGGCCTCCATGGCAGGAGGAGCTTCCATGAGCACTGCCTTTCCCGATGCAATGACAAGTCAGCCAGCCCCATTGATTACTGAATCCATTCCCACTATTCCATACATCACTCCTTCAGCTGTTCCTTTTGTTGTGTCAGCCACAACCTTACCCGTTCCAGTTTCACCTCAGCCAACTGCCATTTCAACTTCTACCTTGCAACCTATCTCTCTACCTTCCTTCAATCCAACCATTGATGCCTCTTCTTCCATTCCTCCTATTACTGTTCCTTTCCCTACTTTACCAATTTCAGTACCAATCACTCAACCATCCATTCCTTTACCAGTCTGTTTACCATCTGTTACACCTGTGTCAGCCACTTCTGCTCCAGCTATGTCAACCATACCCTTATCAATCACACCCATGTCAGTCACTCTCACTTCTGCTCCAGAAATATCAGTCATTCCACTTCCAGTACCACTTGTGTCAGTCACTCCATCCACTTCCATTCCTCCACTGACTGATACTATTCCTGCCCCTATTCCTACAGTGTCAGCCATCCCTGCTCCTCTAGCTGATGCCTCAGCTGCCATTCTGATTTCTTCAGCTGACACTGCAGCTGCTTCTCTCCATCTTTCTACAGCTGACATACCCTCTCACCCAAACCAGGCCTCACCTTTGTTCGTTCTACCTGACCTCTCCCTTCACACATCTCTTACCCTGTCAGTTAGTCCTGTGTCAACTTAAGCCTACCCAACCTGAGCCTTCCCCAGAAGGTGTTTCTGTTTCTCCCTCTTCTGACAAATCCTTGGACCAATCCTCCTTAGATTCATCATCTGATTCCTCCAAGTCCACCTCTGAGG
Source organism: Codonopsis lanceolata (assembly GCA_013146195.2). Classification (NCBI taxonomy): domain Eukaryota; kingdom Viridiplantae; phylum Streptophyta; class Magnoliopsida; order Asterales; family Campanulaceae; genus Codonopsis; species Codonopsis lanceolata. The sequence goes on along the minus strand of CM028379.1, from coordinate 65,312,997 downwards.
ATGAGTCTCTCCTTAGCCCCTCTCAGTTAGCCAGTAGGAAAGCCAGAAAACAAAGAAAGATCGTCTCCAAGGCTTTACTTCATCCTACTGGCACCAAAATTGTTTTCCCTGAAGATATGCCTACCCCTTCACCTGAGCCTGAAGCCCAAGTTCCAGCTTTCCCCATGGATGTTTTCTTCCCTCCTGACCCTGAGGATGCTGACATTCATACTCATCAGTTATTTTCAAATGAGCCTGCACCATCTCAGCCATCAGTTCCTGAATCTACCTCCTATGGTTCCCTCTCTCTGTCAGCCAAGCTTGACCTCCTGTATACCCATCATTTGCACATGAAGTCAGCCTTCACACATCATACCAATCAGCTTGCTACACTTCAACAACAAGTTGCTTCTCTGCTTCCGAACCTTACCCAGATCATCTCCACCGAGGTGCAAGCTGCCATTGCTGCTGGTGCCCCTCGTGAAGCCCATATGGATGACTGGAGGACCATATTACTATACCAGCAAGAGTGGTCAAATCGTGCCTTCAATGCTGAAGCAGCAATGCTTCAAACCATTCAGGAGGAGAAGAAGCAGAAAGCAAGAGCTGATGCTTACATGGCAGAGAACATGATTCTTAGGCGGCGATCGAATCGATGCGACGTGACACTGAAGGCGACATTGCAGAAGCCATTGAAAAAGAACCAGAAGCTGGAACACAGGCAGAAGAAGCCCAAGCAGAACCCCAAGCAGAAGCTGAAGAAGGAAACCAAGTACATGAAGAACCAGTAACTGAAGAAGGAAACCAAGCAGAAAAAGAACAAGTGCAGGAAACTGAAGCTGAAGCAACAAAGAATGAACCTGAAGTTGGTCCATCAGTTGAAGCAGACCAGAACAACTGAAGGATCCACATCAGCCAAATGGATATTTCATCTCTCTAAACTATGAACATCTCTTAAAACTCTTGTTTTATTTGTAGCTTACATTTGGGATTTTTCTTAAGTCTTCAGTTACTTCTCATATATTATCTGCCTGTGGTACTAACATCACTTTTGCAGGAACTTTAAATTTTTTTTGGCTTTCTGCTTTCAAGTGAATGGTTTTAAGCAAATAGGAGGAGATTGTTGAATCTTGCACTTAAATAGATTTGCTTAAAAACATTCCACTTGGTTGTCAGCCAAGAAATTTAAACTATCTTTGGTCAGCCCGAAAGTATTTTTGTCAGCCATTCTTTTTAGCTGATCTTTACGTGTTTAGTGTCAGTTTATTTTTCCGTATTTGATCGATCATATACTTGTACTAACACTTTCCTACTTTATGTTTTTGGTAGATATGCTGCTAAAAAATATTTCCCAGGATCTTTTTAGATCTTGCCTCTGCCAAACACTTTTTCAAATTCAAATGTGTTCCTAACGGGTTGCTTTTGAAGACTATCTATAAATACCCATTGGAAGCATTATTGAAGTCAACAATTTTACAGAAGTCAAGAATCCATATACTTTCAATTTCCCTGTGACGTTGTCTTCCAAGAAAACTTTAGCTAGATATTTCTCATTGAATATTTCCTTCTAGTTATTGTTTAGGCAAACACTGAGTGATTCATTTCAAATTAGTTAGAACTCAGTCAGTTTGTCTCACGAATTTGATTGTTTCTCAATCGTTCTCCACAAACACCGGTTTTTTGTTGTACACTGATCCATTAGAGATCAAATAGATTTTTAATAAAATTAGTGCACTTCAAAAATCCAAGTCTGGCCAACTTGGTAGTGGACGTAGCAGTTTATCTGTGAACCACTTCAACTGATTTGTCAGCCGTCTCTTATACTCTTGCAAACTGACTCAACACTTCAGAAGTTTTTTTTAAAAAACTAATTAAGTGTCAGTCAGTTAACAACAATTGCTTGCTTAATTGTTCAGTTAGTTTGTATTTCAATTTCTTTTCCATATTCCGTGATCAATTTTTGAAGACAACTTCTTTTGAAAAATAGTTGTGTCAGTCAGCTGACCAACATTCATCAGCTTAAGGATTTTCAAAGTGTCAGCCAGCTGACCAACACCTCAGCTGACTGATAAAACCAAGTTTTCTGTTGCCAATCCTTTAAATTTTACAAATCAATCCTCAAAGTTTTTAAAGGCTATTCACCCCCCCTATAGCCTTAACTGTTGCCATCTGGACTTACACTTTTCCACCCTTATAATGGACGGGGAGTGAGGGAAGGGAGCTACTGCTCCTTCCTTCTTCTTCCTTTCTCTTCTTCAGCGGCCATTGTTGCTACCTTCTTTCCTTTTCTTATTTTCTTCTTATTTTCGCTCCTTTTCTCGATTTTTCTTCGCCAATTCCAGTGTTTTGTCCAGCAGATGGCATCTTCTTCTCGATTCAGGAAGGGGAAGGCTCCTATGCACCCAGAATCTGATGAAGGGAGGAATGGGTTTCCTCCCTTGATCCGAAATAATATCAAGAATCGGTATTCGCAAGATGACTGGGGAAACATTCTGCGAGATCGGAACACTCACGTGTCCAATCTTCCACCTACCACTGTAAATTTCTTCTTCTTTCCAGATTTGCCTAGATATACTTCAGATCTGCTAGATTTCTGCACTGTTTGGAACCTTTGGAGCACTCCTGACTTTATTAATGATGTTTATGCATGTCCTATTTATGTCTAAATGATGTAATTAAGTAACGATGCATGAAATTTATATGATTTATTTTTGCGATGCATGATTGAACTAGTGGTCACTATTTGACCCTACTATGCATGGTTTATATTATAAATGCAAATGGGGCTATATGATGCCTGTTTTACGCTAAAACACATTTTTGCATGCAATATATTCACGAGACGGACTTTTCAGAATTCAATTTAAATTTTTCCGAAACGCATTTTCGGGCATATTTTCGGATAAATATGGGACAAAACAGATATATTTTATGCCTTTAAATTCATTTTTCATGCATGCTTATGCTGCAGGGACATAGTAAATGTCATGAGAATATTTATTTTCATGATTGGTGGCATTTTATTTTCTTTTTAGCGCACCATCAATGCAGCTTATTGGACAATAGAATGCACATGATGGATGCATGCACTACGTTATTTGATGCAAATGCAATGCAGAACAATTATAGGATGATTATTAACATGACGCATGAATAGTCCTGTATTTTATTAGGACAAACTACACAATTGGTCCCTGTACTTTTGAGGTTCTTGGCTATTCGTCTCTACACCTCGTAAATGGTCCCTAAACTGAAAACTTTTATACCATTGGTCCTTCCGTCAACTTTTGATCGTTAAGTACGATCACGTGCCACGTGAGTGTATTTGTGGATGGGCAAAATAGTCAATTCGTCTTACAAAAGTACAGGGAAGCTTCTCATTGCGAGCACCAAGCTCTGTCATCTCTATCCAACATCTCCTCTTCCCCGTTTTCCTTCTCCCAGCTCCTACCGAGCCTTCTCATTCTTCATACCCAGTCTCATTTCTTTTACACCATCGGAACTCCTTCTCCTTCCCCAAGCTTTCTCACTATTTCTAACCTCCGTCCTGCCCCGCAGCCACACCAGACCCGCCTCCAATCTATCTCCAGCCGGGTGCCTCGATTTCATCGCCCACCACAGTAGCCCAGTCTTCTATCTCGTTTCCTGCTGTGGTGCAACACCAGATCCGATCTCTACAACTCCACAGTCGGTTCCTCCTCTCAATTTCATCTTCTCAGATCTCCTTAGATCCCATTTCTTTTCCAGCACCAGCAAGGCAGTACGCTGCCCCCAACCCAGCGACCTCCCTCACCATTTCTCTCCACTGGCCAACCCAAAACCAAGTCAAGATACGACCCCCTTCTCTTCTTGTTCATCATCGCACATGCCCAACATCTTCTCTCTCTTAATACCCTTTCACTATCTCCATCTCACATACATATAACTCCTCTCTTCATTTTAGTTGTTAATTTAGATATGGGTTTATTAATTTATATCATTTGCAACAAAGGTTGGTTTCTTCTTCATTTCACTTGAGAAATAGTAGGGTTTGATTGAAGATAGAGAAAATCCATGGCGGAAGAGCGAAGAGGGGGATGATTTAGAGACGGAGCAGTTGGGTTTTGGAAGATGATGCACCGAAGCGGGGGCGGAGCTGTTGGGTTTGTTAATAGAGAGAGATTAAAATATGAAAATGATTGAAATATTTATTTTAATTAAAATATAATTTTTAAGTTATTTTATAAAGATGATTGAAATATTTATTGTAATTAAAATATAATTATTTTTTTGAAAAATATTAAAATAGAATTGTTAAGTTATAGTATTATAGTCGGTAAATTTGAAATTATCAAGTTATACTATAATAAACAATAAGGTTAAAAAATAATTTTTTAAATAGTTTAGTATTAAATAGTTTTTAAATTTTTAATAACCTTTTTAATATTAAACACATTTTAATAGTTTAATACTATTTAAACAATCCTTACGAAAAATAATAATAACAATAATTTTTCTTGCTACACAGTTGTTCCCTGTACTTTCAAAAGAAGAAATGGCTATTTTACCCTACCCAAATGCACATGAGATACATGTGTATTGATTTAACGGACAAAACTAACGGAACTAAACGGAATGACCAACTTTGTTGAAATTGGTTGGTATAAGGACTAGTGGCTAACGAATTTTTGTACAGGGACGAAAAGCAAAAAAATAAAAAACTACAGGGACCAATTCTGTAGTTTGCCCATTTTATTATGTACATGGTAAATGCAGTCTAACATGAATTTCTATGATGCTTAGGATGTAAAAATGATTATTTGAATGCAAAATAATATGCATGATCTTTTTTTCTTTTTCTAAAACACATACTTAAATGTATTTTTATTTATTGAAGGAATGTAAAAGAATATAACATATATTTTGAAATACACATATTTTCCTATTTTACATTTTATTAAAAGAAACTAAATGTTTATTGACATGTATGTTTATGTATGTGTTTTTTTTATTTTTTATATGAATGGTAAGTGTTTATTTACATCAAAAATGATTTGATTTTTTTTATATGAACAAAATATATGTTTAGATGCACAAAATGCCTCTTTATTTACTAAAAGGGTGTAAAAGAATATGACATATATTTTCAAAAAAAACCCATATATATTTTATTTTTCTTCCTTACTATTAAAGAAACTGAATGTTTATACGTATATATATTTACACAAGTATTTGCTTTTGATTGTTCTTTCTTCTTCTTTTTTTAGCATGCTGCAATTTTATAATTCAATGCATGCAACATGTTTATTACTTATTATTAATACCTTTTCATTATTATTGCTTATCAAAACTATACAAGGAGAATAAGGATAGTGGACTTACCTTTTTCTCCTTTCTTTTTTTTTTTTAGCTTCGCAGGAAATTCAAGAGGATGCGGGCTTCATGCGCTAATGTCGCTGAGATTTATGACATGTTGTCCGAGGCAGCGCAGCTTTTGGTGAAGGGTTCTGGTTTTAGCACCTTCATGCTCTCCTTCCGCCACTTTACCAGCTATCTGCCCATCTTCGATGTGCTCCGAGACTTCTGGTGGGACACCACCCATACCTTCCATTTCAGTTGGGGGAGGCGACCATGACCCCGTGCGACTTTGCTGCTATCACGGGCATTCCTACCAGCGTTGGGGAGACCCTGGCCCCAGATTTTACTCTCCATCGGCGTAGAGAGGAGGTGGTGGACCTCCTGGGTTTTGAGCCGAGGTTTAAATTGACGGATGAGATTTTCATTGCCAGCATACGAAAATGGCTCCTCAGCAATGCCGGGCGGGTGCCGGCGAATGATATAGCTGTTGTGACTCGAGTGGCTAGAGCATTTTTATTCTTCTTTCTTGGCACATCGCTCTTTGCCAACTCCTCTACCACCCTGCGAGTTTCTGTCCTGGCCTGCTTAGCAGATTTTGAGCGGATCCCTTCGTACGATTGAGGACAGGCAGGTTTGGCCGAATGTATGCTTCCATGGATAGGGCCTGCCGGAATGATTCACCAACTTTGAACGGATTTGCCCCGGCATGGGAGGTATATGCCTTTTCCTGCCTTTGCTGCTTTTCTTTCTTTTTTTTTATTTATATATACTCTTCCTCTCCTTTTTTTTCGCGGCACAAATTTCTCTTTTTTTTATTAATAACATATATATATTTTCTCTCTTTTTTTTTTGCAGGTCTGGGCCTTCTCATTTTTTCATTTCTCGCCGGGTCCTCTTATTCAGCGAGTTCACCAGCCGCCATACCTGTCCCAATATGTTGATGATAACAGGGTTTATCCGACCCAGGATGGTGGTTGCAAGAGTAAGGAAAGAGTGCGAGAACAGATTGTTAGCTCGAGTCCTGGCACAGTGCACTTCCTTCCTTGGGAGGGTCTGGAGGGTCATTATGCTGTTGCTTTGGCGCTTAGCCGCTGCCAGATACTAATGGTTTCCATTATGGTGGATTCCTTGTACATGGGCGAGCGGGTGAATCACCAGCATCAATCCATTTTAGTGCCTCCAGTGGTGCCTCCTCGGCCTCCCTTCTGGGTGATAGAGCCCGATCAGCTGCCAAATAGGTATCAATACCTGGCGAAATACCTCATGCCAGCAACAGATTTCCCAATTATGGCTTATGAGGATTTCCTGATGTCTGTGCTGCATCCCCCTTTTCCTGCTCCTGTTGTGCCCAGGCGGCACTTTGATGCTTCTGCCAGACCAGGGCCGTCTACTTCATCTCTTGACGAGAACCTGATGTTCACAAAGCCTGATGATATCTTCTCTACCTTCCAATATCAGTGGGGTGGTAACACGAAAGAGCAGGTTCTTCCTGATGTCGAGATTCCCGAGGAGTGTCGGGTCCCGGAACAGGCTCGTTCGGTAGACACATTTACCTTTATTGTCCCTCTTTCTTTATTTTTATTACACACACACACACAATATATATATATATATATATATATATATATATATATATATATATATATATATATATATATATATATATTATTCATTCATTTTTTCATTTTTTTATTCATATATTTTTTTATTCATTTTTTTTGCATGCCTATCATATATATATATATATATATATATATATATATATATTGGAGACTAATACATTCTCTTTTTGTCTCACTCCCTTTTTTTCATGGTGAATGTGTCTACCTATAAGAAGCTGCTGCGGGGCTTTTTCAGTATCAGCAAACTTTATCAGAAACTTGCTGATGAGTTCTCTTGCAAGAGGAGCAGCACAGCGCGGAGGCCCAGACGTCGAGGTGATGATGATGACGATGATGATGATGTCGGGTCGAGCCGCGGCCGGGGCAAAGGTCGGGGGTACAGCTGGTGGCACAACGGGTCCCTGGGTCATGGGTGGTGGCCTTGATAGGAGTCAGTCGTCCCGAGCACATTAGCTCTTGATTCCTGCACTTATTAGTCTTTTCTCTTTTCTATTTTTTTTATGTAAAAGCAACCTATACAGACATTATTATTATATGATGCAATATAATTGTATATGATGCAAAGTATTACACATGCAAACTCAAATGCACACAGAAAATAAAGATATACTAGACATTTAAAAGTTAATGGCACGCTGTACTCTAGGAGAGGGAGTTTATGGGAATACACCTTTGGATCGAAGTGGGCTTTTCTGGTGATACGAAAACAGAGAGATGGCCACCTCCCTTATTTCTTCAGCGCACTGTGGCTATTGAACCCATGTTCATAGCCATCTTTCATAGCCTTTCTTTCTTTCTCGCGATCAGATATAGGAACAGTGGACGGTCGACAGATTAAACCAGGATACCAGGTATAATTTTCAGCACAGTAATAGGTCACTTGGCACGACCATATAGAGGGTATGGCACGGCGCCAAGGGAGGTTATTGGTGGCGCCATGGCTCTTCCTGTGCAGCCACTGTTCATTTACTATTCACGTACTATGCACAGAACTGTCCGTTTCTTTAGTTTTCGGTATAAATTCAGACGGAGACCGGCCTGTTTTCTTACCAGTTCATTCATCTCTTCTCTTTACAATTCACAAGCTCTTTTCTGCTCTGTCGTTTCTCTCTTTTGCCTTATAAAATCCCTTGCATCTCTTTTATAAATGGCTGCACGTATTCCCACGGCTTTGGAAATTGAAGTTTATGAGACTGCACTGGATTTCTGGATTCTCTCCCTCCGGTCAGACGAGCAGGACTGGTTCGATCACATCTTTGGGTTCAGATGCCTACTGTCCTGGCAGAATGTCATTATAAATTGGGACATGTTAAGGGGAGCCGCCAGGTTTTGGTCTCCTCATGACCACCTGTTTAATTTTGGCATGAATGAGATGTGCCCCACTTTTGAAGAATTCTGTGCGATGCTGGGGGTGGCACCGTCTCGTCAGATCGCAGTTCCTGCCTACAGAAGACGTCCGTATATGGCTATCCGGGAGCTCTTTCACTCTACCCGCAGTGCTACTCCAGGTTTCTTCAATGGGGAAACTTTTAATTTAATGGTCCTCCCTGGGGCCTTCACAGAATATAGGGAGGATGATGTAGACTACCTGCGGCGTAGGCTGACGGCGCTCTTTCTCTGTTTGGTAGGGAGATATATGTTTGTGGGTCCACCCGGATTTGTTGATGTGCGGGTCGTGGACCTTGCATTACAGGCTTGGGATCGCCGATGGAATATTGTTCCGGTGATTTTGGTGGAGACCCTCGTGGGCCTGATTGCTTTTGCCAATGGTGACGAACTGTTCCCTATCGGTAGCCCCATTCTGGTCCATATGTGGCTAGAAGAGCATTTTCTCTTGGTTCTGGCTCCCATGCCGCATGGAGCACCATATGACCTATCACTTTATGGCATGCGTGGGCATCTTCCTCAGACCAATTACTCTGAGTTTGATTGGGCTGATCATTTTTACCGCCGGGGCTCCATGGACATAATCTGGGTCATTCATCATTGGGAGATCTGACGTTTCCTTCGGCATTCCGCTGAATATAGTCAATTAATCATGCTGGGTCTTCAGCGGACCTCCTTTTATTTGCCGGAGCGGATCTTGCGCCAATTTGGGAGAGAGTAGGTGATCCCGGATACAACTCGTCCTGTATATATGGGGATGGAGAATACTGACGAGAACTTGGGTGCCACTATTCAGGGCATGTGGCATCGGGATTCTGAGAGGCTGGAGGTGGCCTTTCCATTTGCTGACTATATGCTTCTATCCCATGGGTACTTAGCATGGATCATGGTAGTTGTTAAGGGGCAGTCTCGCACTATCAGGTGCGGACTGAGACACTTGCTGGGCCGCCATGTAACTAACAGGGTAGATGCTCACATGATGGAGATAGGCGAGGACATTGATAGCTCGGGGTTAGTTGTCCCCCAGGCTCTGGAGGCGCACCAAAGGGTACTGGCGGAAACGGCGAGGAGTTGATGTACATGGCTTTGATGCTCCTCCTCCCCGAAACGGCCCACTGTGAACCCGAGATTGTTCCTCCCTCCCTCAGTCGGGGTACTGGTTTCAGAGATGATGGGGCAGCTGGTCCGAGCAATACAGTTGCCTAGGAGAACGGAGATGCTGACGATGAAGAAGGAGACACCTCTGGTGGCTCACATGCTGGTGAGTCTAGAGCTTCTTCTGCGCCCCGCAGAAGGAGTATATGGACCCGGCTCGGTGGACGCCGCAAACATTGATAGACCACCCTGGGGCTAAAGCTGCAAGAAAAAGGAATTGTTTCTGGGAAAACAAGGGGGGTATAGGCAGTATATATATAGATATGTACAATGCAATCAATGTATAATATAGATGTCTTAGTAAATATTCATAAGTTGCACCTTAGGACTTGTAATATTATATTTTAGTGTCTTAATGTGAGCTTTTTGTCGTGGTTTTCCTTTTCTGCCAGTTGAGCTTTCCGTATGCTGAAGGCCGAAGGTAGTATGCTGAGGGCTTAGATAGTGCCTTCCCCCTCCTTTTATCTCCTTACATTTATTTTATTTATTTATTTTTCCGTTTATATATATATATATATATATATATATATATATATATATATATATATATATGCTCTAACTTTTGCTTTTGGGTTTTCGACCTAGCGAGCCCTTATTTCTCCTTTTACTGTTTGTTTTTTTTATATGCCCTAACTTTTGCCTAGGCCGCCCTTTCGGGTTTTCAGCCTAGCGGGATGGAGAGGGAAGCATTTGCTGGATAGAATGGCTCAGGCATAGTACCTTTTGAGTTTGTCGAGGTTGAAGGGCTGGACAAGATCTTCCCCATCCTGGTTTGTAAGAAGCACGACACCTCCTGTTCGGATCTCCTTAATGATGTATGGTCCCATTTAGGGAGACTTCCATTTTCCCCTAGTATCAACATAACTAGGGGGTTTTTCTCGAAGTACGAGGTCTCCAACTTGGATATCGCGGCCTTTGACTTTTTTATTGAAAGCTCGGGCGATGTGCCTTTGATATGCTCGGGTATTGATATGGGTCTTCTTGGAGAAAACACATAAAATACAGCAATCTAGAGAAGGAAACGAACTAGGCAGCAATGGTGGTGGAACCTTGACCTCGGGTTCACGCAAACGACAATCAATGGGTGTTTTAACCCTTAACCTTCGTGTGACGAAACCAGCAATCAAAGGAAGTGTAGGACGCCACAACCGTTATGGAGAAAACGATTGATAAGCCCGTGAGTACTCGGGTAACCCCCGATCGCTCAAAAGCCTTGAAGACTCAAGGTTGGGAAGAAAACTACCATATTTTTCATTCATAAAAATCTGATTACAAAAGTTAAAGGACAACCATATATATCTATGAGTGCTAGGCTGCCATTGGCTACTAAAAGATAAGATCTAGCTACTAAAAGATAAGATCTAACAAACTATCTAACAAATTCTATGACTAGGCATGATTGGAGAATATTCTCCTTTTTGTTCCTTCACTAGGGACGAAAATTTAGCTAGACACAAAGGTAAATGGCCAGCCTTCTAGAAGCCTTCTAGATCTTTCCTTCTTTGGCCGAATTTTCTTGCCATGTGCTTGTCATGTGTTAGGCCGGTTGGGGCTTGTTTGGGGCGCCTAAGTCCAGCCCTTTGCATCCTCCTTCATCCGAATATATTAGGGTGTTCATCAATTTGTCTTGACCCATTTTGACTCCTCCTTTGCGTGCCATAATTTGGGTCTCTAAGTCAAATGTCTCACGGGATAAAATGAGGACTTCATTTTGAATTTTCCTAGCTCGAGCCCTTGTTATAGGTCCATTCATTGATTGCATTGTTGGTGGCTCCTTGGTGACTTGGGCCTCATCATCTGGTTTCTTGGTGACTTGGGTCTCATCATCTGGTTCCTTGGTGACTTGGGTCTCATCATCCCCTCTCTCTTGGAAGCGATTTGTCCTCAAATCGTCACCTACATCATAAGGACTTAGATCAGCAACATTGAAAGTAGCACTTACTTTATACTCACCGGGAAGGTCCAAAGTGTATGCATTATCGTTTATCCTTGCAAGGACTTGAAACGGGCCATCTCCCCTTGGCATCAATTTTGACTTCCTTTGTTCCGGAAACCTCTCTTTGCGCATGTGCAGCCATACCCAATCCCCCGGTTCAAAGGTTACATGTTTGCGACCCTTGTTGGCTTGTCGCACATATTGCTCGGTCCTCCGCTCAACATTGAGCCTTGCCTTCTCATGTAACTTCTTCACAAATTCGGCCTTCCTTTTCGCCATCTACATTAACAAACTCAGAAACAGGCAACGGAGATAAATCCAAAGGCGTTAGAGGATTAAAACCATAAACTAGTTCAAATGGAGAAAATTGAGTTGCTGAATGTAAACTACGATTATATGCAAATTCAATGTGTGGTAAACACTCCTCCCAAGCCTTGATGTTTGTGGATAGTATGGACCTCAAAAGTGTGGATAGAGTTCTATTGACTACCTCCGTTTGCCCATCCGTTTGTGGGTGACACGTGGTGGAAAACAAAAGTTTCGTGCCCAATTTACCCCACAAAGTCTTCCAAAAGTAGCTCAAAAACTTAACATCCCTATCCGACACTATAGTTCTAGGCATTCCATGAAGCCTAACTATTTCGCGAAAGAACAAAGTCGCGACATGGGAAGCATCGTCGGTCTTGTGACAAGGGATAAAATGTGCCATTTTTGAAAACCTATCGATAACAACAAAAATGGAATCTCTACCAAACTTAGTCCTTGGCAATCCTAAGACAGTCCATAGATATGTCCATCCAAGGGTGACTAGGGATAGGCAAAGGCATGTAAAGTCCATGGGGGTGGACCTTAGATTTAGCCTTCAAACAAGTTAGGCACTTAGCACAAATCTTCTCAACATCTCTCCTCATGTGTGGCCAAAAGAAGTGTTCTTGCAAAACCGATAAGGTCTTGGCCACACCAAAGTGTCCCATCAAGCCCGCACCATGGGCTTCCCTCACAAGTAATTCTCACATGGAACAAGCGGGTATGCAAAGTTTGTTTTCACGAAAAATAAAATCATCTACCCGATAGAATTTCCCACATGCAATCTTTTCACAACCCACATAATCCTTACCAAAATCAGCATCAACATGGTTTAGTTGCTAAATGTGCTCGAATCCTAAAATCCTCGCATCTAGATTGGAAAGCAATACATACCTTCGAGAAAGGGCATCGGCTACCACATTCTCCTTACCTTGTTTGTACCGGATGACGTAAGGAAAGGTTTCAATGAATTCAACCCAACGGGCATGTCGACGGTTCAATTTTTGTTGACTCTTCAAGTGCTTCAAAGATTCATGGTCCGTGCGAATGACGAACTCCTTGGGCCACAAATAGTGCTGCCACGTTTCTAAAGCCCGAACCAATGCATAGAGTTCCTTGTCGTAGGTGGGGTAGTTCAATGTGGCTCCGCTCAATTTTTCACTAAAATAGGCTATTGGACGCCCTTCTTGCATGAGTACTGCTCCAATTCCGATTCCCGACGCATCACATTCTATCTCAAAGGTCTTTTCAAAGCAAGGAAGGACCAATAAAGGCTCATTGGTCAATCGCTCCTTCAAAGTGAGAAATGCCTTCTCTTGAGCCTCCCCCCATTTGAATCCCACATGTTTCTTAATGACTTCGGTCAAGGGGGCTGCAATGGAGCTGAAGTCTTCCACAAACCTCCTATAAAAGCTAGCGAGGCCGTGGAAACTTCGCACTTCTCTCACATTTGTAGGGCTCTTCCATTCTTGAATTGCTCGCACCTTCTCCTCATCCACCTGGATGCCCTGTGAACTTACAACAAAACCAAGGAAAACAAGTCTATCCGTACCAAAAGTGCATTTGTCAAGATTAGCATATAACTTTGCATCACGTAAGGCACCTAAAACAGATTTCAAGTGAACTACATGCTCATCTAAAGTCTTGCTAAAAATCAAAATGTCATCGAAATAAACAACTACGAATTTTCCAATGAATTCCCTCAAAACATGGTTCATTAAACGCATAAAGGTACTCGGTGCATTAGTTAGCCTAAAAGGCATCACCAACCACTCATACAGTCCATGTTTTGTCTTAAATGCAGTTTTCCACTCATCTCCCTTCCTCATTCGGATTTGATGATATCGTTGTGTCAAATCAAGTTTTGTGAAGAATTTGGAACCATGCAATTCATCCAACATATCATCTAGTCTAGGAATGGGATATCGATATTTTACCGTTATATTGTTGATGGCTCGGCAGTCCGTGCACATCCGCCATGATCCATCCTTTTTGGGTACTAAAAGAACCGGCACCGCACAAGGGCTCATGCTCTCCCTAACTTGACCTTTGTTCAACAACCCTTCAATTTGTCTTTGAAGTTCCTTGGTCTCTTCGGGATTGCATCTATAGGCTGGCCTATTTGGAATGGAAGCCCCGGGAACAAAATCGATTTGGTGCTCAATTCCCCGAATTAGGGGCAGCCCACTTGGGATCTCCTTGGGAAACACATCAGCAAATTCCTGAATAAGAGTAGACAAAGAGCTAGGCAAAAAAGCAATTAAATCATTGTTAGTATTCACAAGTGCCTCTCGAAACATGAGGATGATCATGGGCCTTTAAGTAGCATCGCTCTTTTTACCTCACTCACTTTGGCTATCAAACTTCTCTTTTCTCTCACACTCTTTTCTTTTGATCTATTTTCCATCAACTCACTCTCCTTTTCCCCGGCTATCACTCTTTTGTCACTCACATTTTTAGCCGGCTCCTCTCTCTTATTTTCCCTCATACTCTCTTTTTTCTCGGCATTCTCTATATTCTTTTCCTTACTTGCCGAATTCTCTCTTTGCAAAGTCAATTGATCTTGAAACACTTGTTCGGGAGTCAAGGGTGCAAGTGCAATGTGTTTGTTATCAAATTCAAACGTGTACTTGTTAGTGTACCCATTATGAATTGCACGCCTATCAAATTGTCAAGGCCTCCCAAGAAGGATATGGGTGGTTTGCATCGGCACCACATCACACATAAGCTCATCCTCATACTTTCCTATCTTAAATTTCAAGAGCACTTGCTTGTTCACCTTCAACTCACCTTGCTCATTCAACCATTGTAAGCGATAGGGTTTAGGATGGGGTAGCATGGTCAATCCCAATTTCTTCACTAAGTTCAAACTTACTACATTTGCACAACTACCCCCATCGATTATTACCCCACAAATTTTGTCATTCACCCTACACCTAGTGTGAAACAGATTTTCCCTTTGACTCTCTTCCTCCTCTTTCATTTGGGCACTCAATACCCTTCTAGTCACTAAACAATCTCCCTCGGCACCTTCTTCATCCTCACTATATTCATCTCCCTCAACTCCCTCTCCCTCTTCTTCCTCCTCTAGAGGAACATACTCCCCACTATCCAACATCACCATAACCCTCTTGTTACCACACTCATTGGCATAGTGTCCAAACCCATGACATTTAAAGCATTTTACCGACTTAGTTTTGGGTTGAGAAACTTCACCTTTGTTTGGAACGGGAGTGGTAGTCTTGGGTGCCTCAATTTTGGACTTGACGAAACCCTTGTCAAACTTGTCATTTCTTTGACTTCCCACACTAGCCTTCCATGGGGTTCTTGCAAGGGAGTAACTTCTGTCCCCCTTCACTTGTCTTTCCAGTTTAAGGGCCTTTTGCAATAAGTCCGTCATGTTGCCATATTCTTGAAGATCAACCACCTTAAAAATTTCCCTATTCAACCCGGTAAGGAATCTCGCCATGGTTTGCTCCGGAGTCTCTCTCACATCCGCCCTAAGTAGAGCCATTTCTAGCTCTTTGTAGAACTCCTCTACACTCTTGGTGCCTTGCCTTAATGTATGCAATTTGTGGTGGAGGTCCCTAATGTAATGGGGTGGAATAAACCTCAACCTCATGACTCTCTTCATCTCCTCCCACGTCTCAATTGGTGGATCCCTATACCTCTCTCTCTCTCTCCTAAGTTTGTCCCACCAAACCGAAGCATATTCGGTGAACTCGATGGCGGCCAACTTCACCTTCTTAATTTCGGGGTAGGGGTGAAAACCAAAAATTCTCTCGATTTTCATTTCCCATTCAAGGTACAATTCTGGATCCTCCTTTCCCATGAAGGCGGGAATCTTCATCTTAATCCCATTGAGATTGTGGTCCTCTCTATTGCCATCCCTCCTATATTGATTCCTCCTACCAAATTCTGATTCAAAATCCTCCCAATCATCCCGACCCCCAAAACGGTCCTCCTCAAACCTACGCCGGGGCGGCTCACCTCTCTCAACTTCCTCCCTACTAGAATCGTCCATCTTACCCTTTTGTTTTTGGGCACTCTCCAACCTACCAATCCTTTCAAAGATTTCTTCGTTATGGGCCCTCAACATCCCTTCTATTTTGGACATCAAAGCCTCCATGAAAAGTTTGTTCCCCGTAACATTACCCTCATCTCCAATACTACTTTCCTCCGTCATTCCAAATCTGCACAAAAAAATTTATATATTCCTCACAACTCTCCCTCACGTGTTTCACTCAAGTAGGATCACTCCCCTCGTGTATAAACTCACAATGGCTTTTTCCCTCTTTTGGTCTCACCCTCTCTTGCCTTTTTCCTCTCTAACTTCTCAACCTTAGAGCAACAAGCCTAAGAGCAAAAGGAAACAAACCACAAGCAACTCACACACTCACAATCAGAAAGAAGTTTTTAAAGAAAGAGTTGGAATATTCGAAATAATCACTCGGGTTTAGAGATATTTTTTTTTGAGATATTAGATGAACACTTGGAATATTAGACGAAGAAGAAGATGACTCAAAGTTTAGAGATATTTTTCTTTCTCTTTTTGAAATTATACCAACAACACTCGGGTTTTGAAGATAGAACACGAAGATGTAAAACAGCCTAGAGTATAAGACTCTAGATCGAAGAAAGCAAATATAAGGAAAGCACAAAGAACAATTTAAATAAAAGAGGATAGTCGTGGAAGGTCGAACCTTCGCTCTGATACCAAATGATATGGGTCTTCTTGGAGAAAACACATAAAATACAGCAATCTAGAGAAGGAAACGAACTAGGCAACAATGGTGGTGGAACCTTGACCTCGGGTTCACGCAAATGACAATCAATGGGTGTTTTAACCCTTAACCTTCGTGTGACGAAACCAGCAATCAAAGGAAGTGTAGGACGCCACAACCGTTATGGAGAAAACGATTGATAAGCCCGTGAGTACTCGGGTAACCCCCGATCGCTCAAAAGCCTTGAAGACTCAAGGTTGGGAAGAAAACTACCATATTTTTCATTCATAAAAATCTGATTACAAAAGTTGAAGGACAACCATATATATCTATGAGTGCTAGGCTGCCATTGGCTACTAAAAGATAAGATCTAGCTACTAAAAGATAAGATCTAACAAACTATCTAACAAATTCTATGACTAGGCATGATTGGAGAATATTCTCCTTGTTTGTTTCTACACTAGAAAACGAAAATTAGCTAGGAAACAAAGGTGAGTGGCCAGCCTTCTAGAAGCCTTCTAGATCCTTCCTTCTTTGGTCGGTTGGGACTTGTTTGGGGCGCCTAGGTCCAGCCCTTTGTATCCTCCTTCATCCGAATATATTAGAGTGTTCATTAATTTTTCTTGACCCGCTTTAATTCCTCCTTTGCGTGCCATAATTTGGGTCTATAAGTCAAATGTCTCACGGGATAAAATGAGGACTTCATTTTGAATTTTCCTAGCTCGAGCCCTTGTTATAGGTCCATTCATTGATTGCATTGTTGGTGGCTCCTTGGTGACTTGGGCCTCATCATCTGGTTTCTTGGTGACTTGGGTCTCATCATCTGGTTCCTTGGTGACTTGGGTCTCATCAGGTATGCTCTAAGGCTAACAGGCGTCATTCATCAATTAGGGCCAATTCTTCGTATCGCCCTTTGACCCAGTCAACTTCTGCTTTATCAGATTCCATCATCACTCTTAATGATGGAATTTCCACTTCTATCGGCAGTACTGCCTCCATGCCATATGCCAGAGAGTAAGGGGTAGCCCTAGTGGGTGTGCGGACTGAAGTACGATAGCCCCAGAGGGCTAGCGGTAATTTTTCTGACCAGTCTCTTCCTGTATAAGCCATTTTTCTGATGATGTTTTCAAGTGTTTTATTGGCTGCTTCAACGGCACCATTGGCTTGCGGCCAGTAAGGGGAGGATTTGTGTCTTTGGATCTTGAACTTGTCGAGTAGACGGTTCATGTCCCCTTCAAAATGTGAGCCGTTGTCGGAGATTATCTCGAAAGGTACCCCATAGTGATATATAATATTGGCCCGAATGAACTCGGACACCTTTCGGGCATTCAGGATTTTGTAGGAAGAGGCTTCTACCCACTTTGTAAAGTAATCGACGGCCACCAAGACGTATTCATAGCCATTGGATCCCTTCGGGTGAATTTGGCCTATGACGTCGATTCCCCATGTTGAGAAGGGCCAGGGGGCTGTGGAGTTGTATAAGACGTGTGGGGGCACATGCTGCAGATTGGCAAAGCGTTGACATTTGTCGCAATGTCGCACCCACCGGATACAATCAGTTTCGAGCGTACTCCAATAGTACCCCTGTTGGATGATTTTCTTGGATAGCATATGGCCATTCATGTGGGGCCCGCAGGTACCACCGTGCAGTTGATCCATGATTTGCTCAGCTTTGGCCTGATTGACACATAATAAGTTGAGGCCTTGATAGTGCCTCTTATACAGGCTGCCACCGCTGAGTACAAATTGGGAGGCCCACCTTCGCAGGGAGACTCTTCCTCTTTTATCTAGGCTGGGAGGATAGATACCCATCTGGAGCAGATTTAGGATTTCAACGTACCAGGGCTCGTGATCTGCTTCAGGGGTTGCATTGATTTTGAAACAGTATGCCGGAGTGACCTTCTTCCCGACTACAAATGGCTGAACATTAGTTTCTGCGGGAATCTGGACTAGTGATGCCAGAGTGGCCAGGGCATCAGCGAATTGATTCCTATCTCGTGGTAGATAATGGAACGAGATAGAATCAAATCGGGCGGCAAGTGCTGTTAATTTGGCATGATAGAGCTGCAGCCGAGGATCCTGGGTCATCCATCTTCCTTCGACTTGATTTATGATTAGGGCAGAGTCTCCATAGACTTCGAGATCTTTAGCTCCCCTTTGGAGAGATTCTTCTAGGCCAGCAATACAGGCTTCATATTCCGTCGTATTATCTGAACATTCGAATTCCAACCTTATAGCCAGCGGAGTATGAGAGTCAGCCGGATCGATTAGCAAGATTCCTATGCCAAAGCCTCTTTTGTTTGCGGCTCCGTCAAAGAACATTTGCCAGCTGGTGTCATGGTCAGTGATTTCCAGAACACCTTCATCTGGGAAACCAGGCTCAGTCGCATCTTCAGCCTTCAAAGGTTGATCGGCTAAGTGGTATGCAATGACGCTCCCTTTAATAGACTTGAGTGTGACATAAGTCATGTCAAACTCATTGAGAAGAAAGGACCACTTGGCTAGTCGACTGGACAGTGTTGGCTTACTGAAGATGTACTTGATAGGGTCCATTCTGGATATGAGTTTGATGGACCTCCCTTGGAGATAGGTTTTGAGCCTCTGAGTGGCCCAGACTAGCCCGGTGCAGTTTTTTTCTAGCGCTGAATAGTTTAGCTCGCTTCCTTGTAACTTCTTACTTATGAAGTATATGGCATTTTCAATGTAGGAATCTTCTTTCTCTTGGGCGAGCATAGCCCCTACTGACGTGTCTGTGACGGTTAAGTATATGAGGAGAGGTTTATGTGTATGAGGTGGAGCTAGCACAGAGGGATTGGTAAGGTAGGCTTTTCTTTTCTCGAAGGCTAGCTGGCACTTTTCGTCCCAGACTTGGTCGGTATTCTTTTTTAGGAGTTTAAAGAGGGGCTCACATGTGGTTGTCAGCTGTCTAATGAAATGGCTGATGTACTGCAACCGGCCTAGGAAGCCTTTGACTTTAGTTGGAGTTTTCGGCTGTGGCATTTCTAGGATGGCTATGATCTTTGTTGGCTCGATCTCGATGCCTTGCTCGGTCACTAAGAATCCCAGAACTTTGCCTTTTGTAACCCCAAATGTGCATTTGGTGGGGTTAAGCTTCATCTGGTGCTTCCTTAACCTTTCGAAGAACTTTCGAAGGACTTTGATATGGGCACCGTTGGCGTCGCTGGAGTGCACGATCATGTCATCAACATAGACCTCCATTTCTTTGTGGATCGTGTCATGGAAGAGGGTGGTGGCAACCCTCTGATAAGTGGCTCCGGCATTTTTCAACCCAAATGGCATGACAGTATAGCAATAAGTACCCCAGGGAGTAGTGAATGAGGTTTTTTCCTGGTCCTTTGCTGCGTTTTGATTTGATTATAGTCCAGCATGCCGTCGACGAAGGATCGGACTTTGTGAGCAGCGACGGCATCTACCACAATATCAATATTGGGTAGGGGGAAGTCATCTTTGGGCGACGCTTTGTTGAGGTCGCGGAAGTCTACACAGATTCGGACTTTCCCGTCGGGCTTGGGAACGGTCACTATATTGGACAGTCAGATCGGGTATTCAACAACCTGAATGAAGTTGACGCGCAGTTGTTTCATGATTTATTCTTTAACATGTAGTGACCATTCTGGCTTGATGCGGCGGAGCTTCTGTGTGACTGGGCGAGCATCCGGATATGTGGGAATCCGGTGTTCGACTATAGCTGGATCCAGGCCGGGCATCGTAGGACCAAGCAAATATGTCCACGAACTCTTTGAGGAGATCAATGAGTGCCTTTCTTTCTGAACCTTGGAAGTAGCTGCCGATCCTGATTTCTTTGATCTCATTGTCCAGCCCCAGATTGATAGTAGACAGGTCTTCAGATGCTGCTGATGAATGGCTCTTTTCCTGGTACTCAACTGACTTTGCAAGCTCAAGTAGATAATTTTTATCTTTTGGGTCCATTTCATCAAATGACTAATTATCATAATTATCATTATTTAATGCATCTTTTAATGTAGGTGCAACTAAGGAATAAACAAAGACATTTAAATTATCATTAAAAGCATAATGTACAGGGTTTATTACATTGTTGAGGACCTGGGGTTGGAGATCCTCAACCTTAGGTAGCGGATCGATAGATGACCAATCCGTAAAGCTAGGGGAAGGAATAGGGATAGTATATCCAAAGCGGTCCACCAGGTCTGCGGGCGTCAGGAGCGGGCCGGTCGTGGTATACCAGTTCTGCAGAGGCTTATTAGCAATAAGCTCAAAGGAAGCAGGGAGCTCCTTATAATAAGTGCCTCCGTCTATCATACCCAGAAAACTGTCTCCTAGACCGTTATTTATTAGAAACCCCTTTATTGATCAGTATATTTTACAGCACCTTTATTTATGGCTAATTAGACTAACTTGCCCCTTTAGACTTCCTTGGCTTGATTTGTTTCAAAGATTTTCGTGCCTGCCACCGTGATTACCTCGTTGTCAATGAGATCCTGAATTGCGTCTCTGAGTGCATAACATTTGTCAGTAAGATGACCGATGCATCGATGATACTCACAATACTGGGCATGATTCCAAGTCCTGGGCAGGGGGTTCGGTGGCTTATAATTTTCCATAGGCTTTAGTATCCCATGGGCCCACAGTGTTTGGAGTATTTTAGGTCTTGGGGCGGGCAGGTCATCATAATGCCTTGAAATCGTTTCTTTTCGGCTTCTTGGCTTAGGTAGATGGCCAGATTGGGTTTTGGTCATGCGACTGAGTGGCATTTTCTCTTTTGGATATAATTGCAATGAAATTGGGTTGACTGGACCTTGGCCCAATAGGGATTCTTTTTCTGGTATGCAAATGATTCTTTTTAAATTCCTTGGGGTCATTTGAAAATAGGTATCTGAGGGATCAAAAGGGGGATAATTCTTTTGGTCGTGATAATAGGCATTTAGGTGGGGAGGATCAGGGCTGATTTCTGGAGGATGATATGGGTTAGAACTATGGGCACTAGAAATCATATTGCCTTGGGCAAGGAGGTCATCACCGGGCTGGTGGCTGGCACTTGGTGGTTTTCTAGAGGCTTGGAAAAGGATATTTTCTGCGGTATCAGGGGAATTTATTTCAGGAGAGTGGGAAGTATTAGGGACATATTTTGGGGTTTTGGCTTTTTGCGAGAAAGTGGCAAGAGTTTCTAAAAAACTAGCCAAAAGGTCATTTACCACCTGATCCACTATTCTTTTTGCGTGGGCGTCCAGTTCCTTTCTTAACCAAGCCTCAAGCCCAGGAGGAGGTGCATATACATGAGTTTCTCTCCATGGTTCCCAGTTGTCCCAGTTGTTACTAACCCCAGTCATAGTTTGTTTATTCTTTGCTGCCATATTGCTCGGATCTGTACCCTCTGAATTGATTCTGCCCTTGTCTGATCTGAGACTAATACCCTCTGATCTGATTTCTGCACTACTTTCCCGTATCAACCGGCCAGTACTATCTCTGCCTTTCCAAATTCGGGCCAGGTTTCTGGGGAAAATGGGTTTGGAGGTATCAGAAGGCTGGCTGGAGGCTTTCTGGGCTTGGAGTACAGCGTGCCTTTTATTAGTATATTTTATTATTATTTATTTTTGTTCCCTACAATTGACCGGATAAGCACCTGCTTTATTTTGACAGTCTCAGGATTTTTCCTGGAACAGTTGATTCTTTCTCCAGAGTATAGGACCAACGTATTCCACCTGCCTTTCGACTCCCCAGGACTGGACTGGTCACAGGCAAAGGGCCTATACTCTTTCCAGAATCCACCATTCGAAATAGTCTAGGTCGAGCATCAAAGAATAATAAATCAGCCCATGCTTATTTATTACTCCCTCCGTCCCTAAATTATCGTCCTCCTTTCCTTTTTCGTCCGTCCCAAAATAATTGTCCACTTTGAAACTTACCTTTTTAGAACATCACTTTTACCACTTTACCCTTACTTTTTCACTCTACTTTAATTACGGGCCACATATATATGGACATTAAAGGAAACTACACATTAAACCAATATAAATAATCAAGTCAATTACTTTTTCTTAAACTGTGCGCCGGGTCAACCCAGACGATTATTTAGGGACGGAGGGAGTATTACATTTTTTTATATGCGCATTTATTTTTTTTTTTCTAACTTGCGCTTTTTTTTTTTTTTAATTTCATATATATATATATATATATATATATATATATATATACTTTTTTTTTTTTCGACTTTGTTTTTTTTTTGTTTTTTGACAAGGGCTGGCTCACAATTTAGAGATGCAAAAACTGGTCAGTCTATGAAGTGCCCTGAGAAGCTATATGCATTCTAGCGTTGGCTTATGCAGGGGGTAGGCTGGCCATGGTGTAGGGTAACAGTTCGAAATATACCTATATGCGTGCATGTGTGTGCGGTATCTAGAAAGCAATAAAGTCTTTATTTATTTACAGATATATAAACAGGAAAAATAAAACAGATATGACATGTCTTGCTGTTATGTGTGGATTTTTTTGGCTTTTTAATTTATGCACAAGCAAGCAAGCATATCACATTTAAGAAATAGAAAGAAAAGTGGGGAAACTATCTATTCCTATTAATTACAAATTTGATCATATGTCCCCAAAATAAAATGACAGAATGAATGCAGATATGTACAAATGTACAGAATAAAAGGAAAAATGAACAGAAAGAAATAATAATACAGAGCCGGAAATAAAACAATAATTAAAATAAATGCCCGGCCCTTTTATTGTGCTGCCCGGAATTTTATTTGTAACATAGATAATATTTTTTTTTATTTTTGATTTTCTTTTTGAAAAGAAGAATATTTTTAAATCCACCTGTAACAGTTATCAGAACGAAACTGCTGCAAGATGGAGGATCATATCCACAAATATAGGCACAGATGTATAGGAACGCAATATTCAAATGCATAAATTAATATAACAAGCATACTTTAGCCAGAAACAAAGAAAAACAAAAAAAAAAGTTTTGTTTTATGAGTCTAGCCCTCCATTTTATTTAAAATAAAACAACTCCCCAGCAGAGTCGCCACTGTGGGTTCCCGGGACTGCATCCGCGCCCCGCGCACCCTTGGTTAGGGGTGCGCGTACGTGCGGATGCGGGACACCACTGCTCTCGTTCCACCCTCCCTTGTTTAGGGGAAGACGAAATCAAAAGTGCGAGAGGAGTGCTGTCTATGATAGCGCGTTGGAATTCGCCTCGGTTGCCTTTAGTGGATTTTTGATCCAATATGGAAACTCGTGGTTTCCCGGATCAAGTTATCCCTTTTTTAGGGGATACCAGGATATGAGAATGCATTATCCTTTCATTTCCATTTTCCTTTTTTTAGGGGAAAACGGAAAAGTACAAAAAAGGATATTGCGACGCCCCCACTATGGATTTTATTAAAAATAGCCGTATGGCCCGTTTCGGACAACTATGGGAGCTTTGGGTTTCCCGCATCAAGTTATCCCTTGTTTAGGGGATACCAGGATATGGGAATAGATCACCCTTCCATTCACATTCTCCCTTTCTTAGGGGAAAACAGAAAAGTGCAAAGAAGGAGTGTTGCGAGGCCCCACTGGATCCAAAAAGTTTAGAGTCGCCATCTTTATTTTAAGGCAAAAATAAAGCAAAACCAGAAGAAAGAAAAGAAAACCAGAGATAGAAAACAGGTTCGGAGGCTAAGTTACGAGTTGGGAAGGTGCTAGGCACCCAACTCGCCCTTTCGGTCTGAAAAATAGTTTTTGGCTAAAGTATGCTTATTGTTATATTTATTTAGCAAATAAATAAACCATTAAAAGACAGGAAAATAAAACAAATACATCAGTGGCTACAATATTTACGGACTTGCAGCCATTTCCTTACAATAATTAGAAATGTATTTAAAAATATTTGGCCATTATAACGGCTCTTTTTACGTAATATTTCCTAATCTAATTCGGGCAGCACAACGGCTTATATTGACTACATTGGGCCGGATTTAAATAATAACTTTAAATAATAAATAAATAAATAAGTAAATAAATAAAACGCCCTTAAAGACTATTACCTTTTAGATCGGTAGTGTGCTCGCTCAGTCCTTCAGGGAGAGGGAGTCTTTTTTGTGTTGTTTGTGTGGTTGTTGTTTTGGTTTGGGCAGAGTAACTGCTTATTCTGGATGACTTTGGCTCGTTCAGTCGGGCAGAGTGATGGCTTATTTTGGATGGTTTTGGCCTTTTTGGTTGGGCGGAATAACGACTTACTTTTTGTGTATTTCAGCTCATTACTCGGGCAGAGTAACGGCTTACTTTAGGAATTTTGGGCCGGGGAAGTAAGGTGGATACCTAACTAAAAGGCTAGGGATCACTTATAACCGGTGGATTTAAGTTTTGGTGGAGTTTGGACGGGGTTTGGAAGTTTTGGTGGGCTACACACACCTATCTCACACCTCTCACTAAAACTCAGTGTTCTTAAAACGCGGAGAGAAATTTTCAGAGCTTCGTTGTGGGTGATTTCGGACACTGAAGAGGGAGCCCAACACCTTAATTTATAGGTGGAGAGGAGGACTCATCGGGAATTATGAGAATTCCTCAACCGACTTCGTTTACGCGTACAACAGGCTTCTCGAGTTGCACAATGCGTTAAGTCTGAGTGCTACAGTGAGGACCTTTGCACCGACTCCACCTTGGCATGGCGCGGCGCCCATCTTGCCTTTTGGCCGCGCCATGCTACTGTTTGAGTTTCATTTTCAGCACTTTCATCCCTCACAATTCACTGTTTTGCGCATCCTACTTGGTCTTTCGCATTTTTGACTCCTGTAACTTGACATTTGTTAAGTTTGAACAATTTTTTATATCACATGTCAGAGTCACATATCATGGGTACGAAATTGGGGTGTCTACACGCGCGCGCGTATGACACTTAGCTAGGTTTTCCCTTTTACACAAAAGTGTACTGGCCCAAGGGCCGATTGTTAAGCCTAAAAGCTCTTCTTTATAAAGTGGAGCTCTTTTCATTTTATTCCCAGTGTGGGATTCCCCACTTCCTACTTTACATAACTTCCTCATTCAATTATTATTGAAACAAGTTTCCAACATAATTGATACTCACTTATGGTACACACTTTCGGATGTTTTATAAAATATCCGCTAGTGTAGCGGATGTTTGACAAAACATCTGTTAGTTTGTAGCGGATGTTTTGTTCGAAATCGAAAAAAAAAATACAAATCAACTATTTTTTGTTCGTAATTGAAAAGAAAAAATAAATCGAATCAAAATCAATTCAATTTACATGCAATATCATGGCTTAACAATGAAAATCGAATCAACAATAGCACGTAATCAAAATTACGTGAAGGGGGGAGGGAGGGAGGGGATAGTATAGTTTAAATGTGTACGTGGATAGTGAAATAATTTTACTTTTTAAATGGTGTTACGTTTAAGGATTTTGGTGTTACGTTAAGGTATTCTGTTTTTTATTGCATAGGAAAGTTTAGTAATTAAATTAGGGCGATGTCTCATCGTCTACCATCTACTCTCTCTGTTCCACTCAAAGAGTTCTCATTTCAAAAGTCTAATTATTAAATGATATATTAATGTCATTAAAGTTAGTTATAATTACAAAAATAGTTAAGCACAAATAATATATTTACAATACAAGTGAATGGTAAAGATAAATTGTTATTAAAATTGTAAGCATAATTTTTGAAAATAGACTTTCAGATTAAAATATTACAAAATAATATAATAGACTCTTTGTTTGGAACAGAAGGAATAGGTAGTATTTACTAAGTTAGGTTGTTTGGGAAGTTATAATAGGTACTTCAAATACTGGAAAAAAAAAACATTGTCTAGCCAAAAAAAAAAAAAAAAAATGGGGTAGACATCGATAGCAAACAAAAATGAAATTTGTCATTAGAAATACTTAAAAAGTAAAAACAGTTTTACCATCACCTCATCGATTACAACAGTAGCCTAACTATACTACTATTTAATACTCCCAACATTTTTATATTTACATTCGTCAAGTGTGTACATTATAGCTTAACCATACGTAGAACTATGAGAATACATTTTCTTTCGGGCCCAAGTTTTATTTACGTTTTCATCATTCTAATTTTAAATTTATAAATACACTAGTATATGTATTCGTGTCATATACACGATACCGGTATGAGATCAATTCAATGAATGATCGGAATAAACAAAATTCATAACTGACGGGGTGATTCAAACAAAACCCACAACTGAAGGTTTTATATGTAATTGCAGAAGGGTAAATCAAACATAACTGATAATTGAGGGTTTCATTTATAATTCACATACTTACGAATTAATCTGGACCATCAGTTATGTTTAACACAATTCGATCAAGACCACCAATTAGACCCTGAGCATTTTTAAAATATAGATTTTTAATTTGATAATCACGGGAAAGGGAATTAGAATACAACCAGAAATCAAGCTTTTGTCATACACGAAGCCGATTGTACAAATGAAATGATGAGTGCTATAACTGTAACGACTCGGGCCCGAGAGCTCGGTCCGTTACGCGTAACCCACACATTGGCCCACTGAGCACACAGCACCTTAGGTCATCAGACCCACCACAAGCGGACCCAAAATTCCATGGATGGTGTTGGTGCCTAGTAGTAGCGCATGACTACCTTCTAAATCAAACACAAGTCTCACATCTACCCGATGTGGGATTGGGGTATTACAATCTCCCCCACTCAAATTCTTGACATCCTCGTCAAGGCCAAATCATACCCACTCAAATCCTTGATGTCCTCGTCAATGTCAAATCGTACCCCGGGCGATGCAGGAATCAAGAGGTGACTCATACGGGGATCAAGAGGTGACTCTCACCTTCTGCGGTGTAGCACTTTGGCCCGCACAACACTTTATTCCCACATTTTCGGCCGGGACCCGCTCTGATACCACTTTGTAACGTTCCAAACTCGGTACCGACACCGCGGTCCTACAATTTGGCCACGTCACCATTACTAAATACTAAACCACAAAATATCCAAAATTAAAGCATTACAATTTTCCTAACCAAAACACTTTATTGTCTGTTTACAAATCCCAAGACGTAATTAATAGCACTAATTCCAAACAATAATTGTTCATTTAAAAATAACTGCCAAAGCGAAGGAAATTATTCTTGTTCGAGTCACCCTTCAAATGGTCCACCTGATCCCAAAAAAATTTCAAATTTACTTACGACCTAAAGAAAATAGAAAAAGGGTGAGAACAAAGATAGAGAGAGCTGTGACAAAGGGTGCACAACAGAAGTTCTTGGGGAAGTCTTGAAGAATCTGGCGACGCATTAAACCTCTGGCGGACGAGATCGAGTTTTGGTGAAGGTGAGACATTGATTCTTCTGTTTTCAAGTTTCTAGTAACTGATTCTTTGGTTGAGTTGGTTGTTGGGTGGGTTTCCTTTAAATCGGGAATCGGTGCCGTGGGTGTGTGAAAGGAAAAAAAATTAATAATAATAAGAGTGTGGGGAGAAGGAGAAGAGAAGAAGCTGGATGGAATGAAAAAAAAATGAAGGAACGGAGGAGTAGCAGGGCGGTGCAGAAGAAGGGGGAAATATTGAGTTTGGTTTTTTGGGGTTGTTGACTTTGAAGAGGGACTGGGGTGAGGAGTTAGTACACTAAAGAAAGAAAAGAAAAGAAAAGTAAAGGAGAATAAAAAATGGGGGTAATTAAGTGGGGAAAGGATTGATGAGGGGACGGGTGGAAAAGAAAGGAGGGGGAAAATTGGTGTGTACTTGGGGAGGATTAATTAATTTTAAAAAAGTAATTTTAGCATTACAATTTATTAGGGATGCAAAGTGATAAAACAGTGCGTGTATTGATGAGTATATTTTATTTTTAAATGTTTAAATTGTCTAATTGATAGGCTACTTTTGGTACAGAGTATGACTTAGCAATTATTATTTATTTTGAATTTAGATTGGGACAATAGAACTTAAAGCGATTGTACGTATGGTGGATTAGTTTTGCTGAACATTTTAAGGTAAGGGATTATACTTCTTTAAAGTTTTTTGATCGTCCTATTTTATTCGGTAGGTTTCCGCTATAACTTTATTGGCTTAAAACTTTCTTTGTAAACCCATGTTCGACACTTGCCGATATTTGCTTTGAATTCCGTCGAACCTATTTTGTTCATACTCCGAATTTTGAAATATTCGTAACCCAAGTTTGACTTTTTTTGAAATATCAACTCATTGGGAAATATGCTACATATGTTTTGGACATTTGACTTTATTTGGAACTCCCCGTGATCACTAAGTAAAACAAATTTGTTACGTGAAATATGTAACATTAGTGAAACGAATAAATTATTTGACACCACTGGACATGTGGTGAGGTTATCCGGATATACTTTCAGGCCCGTTAGGTTTAGGCTCATTGGGGCAGTTAGTTAGGTTGAATTGACCACTTAAGTGATCATGGAATCTACGGGTATTTTTTGTTTCCAACTAGTATGGGACGTGATATGAGTCTTCTAAGAGAATGAACTCATAAGATGCAGCAATCAAAGATAAGAAAACGAGCTGGGCAGCAATGGAGGTGGAACCGTGACCTCAGGTTCACGCAAACGACAATCAATGGGTAATCAGCCCTTAACCTTCGTATGACGAAACCAGCAATCAACAGAAGTGAAGGATGCCACAATCGTTATGGTGAGACGATTGATAAATTCGTGAGTACTCGGGTAACCCCCGATCGCTCAATAGTCTTGAATACTCAAGGTTGGGAAGGAAACTAACATTTTCATTCATAAAATTCTGATTACAATAGATAAGGACAGCCCTATATATAACTAGGAGTTCTAGGCTGCCATTGGTTACAAATAAGGATAAGATTTAACCAACTAAAGGATAAGATCTAACAAGCTATCTAATAAAAGATAAGATCCTATGACTAGGCGCATAATTGGAGAATATTCTCCTTTTTGTTTCTACACTAGGGCCGAATCTTTAGCTAGAAAACAAGGTGCATGGGCAGCCTTCTAGAAGCCTTCTAGATCCTTCTTTCAAGGCCGGTTGGGACTTGTTTGGGGCGCCCAAATTCAGCCCTTGGTATACTCCTTCATCCACATATATTAAGGTGTTCACCCATTTTCCTTGACCCACTTTGACTCCTCCTTTGTGTGCCATAATTTGGGCTTCTAAGTCAAATGTCTCACGGGATAAATTGAGGACTTCATTTTGAATTTTCCTAGCCCGAGCCCTTGTTATAGGTCCATTCATTGATTGCATTGTTGGTGGATCCTTGGTGACTTGGGCCTCTTCATTGGGTTCCTTGGTGACTTGGACCTCTTCATCGGGTTCCTTGGTGACTTGGGCCTCATCATCCCCTCTCTCTTGGAAGCGATTTGTCCTCAAATCGTCACCTACATCATAAGGACTTAGATCAGCAACATTGAAAGTAGCACTTACTTTATACTCACCGGGAAGGTCCAAAGTGTATGCATTGTCATTTATCCTTGCAAGGACTTGAAATGGGCCATCTCCCCTTGGCATCAACTTTGACTTCCTTTGGTCCGGAAACCTCTTTTTGCGCATGTGCAGCCATACCCAATCCCCCGGTTCAAAGGTTACATGTTTGCGACCCTTGTTGGCTTGTCGTACATATTGCTCGGTCCTTCGCTCAACATTGAGCCTTGCCTTCTCATGTAACTTCTTCACAAATTCAGCCTTCCTTTCGCCATCTACATTAACAAACTCAGAGACAGGTAACGGAGATAAATCTAAAGGCGTTAGAGGATTAAAACCATAAACTAGCTCAAATGGAGAAAATTGAGTTGCTGAATGTAAACTACGATTATATGCAAATTCAATGTGTGGTAAACACTCCTCCCAAGCCTTGATGTTTTTGGATAGTATAGACCTCAAAAGTGTGGATAGAGTTCTATTGACTACCTCCGTTTGTCCATCCATTTGTGGGTGACACGTGGTGGAAAACAAAAGTTTTGTGCCCAATTTACCCCACAAAGTCTTCCAAAAGTAACTCAAAAACTTAACATCCCTATCCGACACTATAGTTCTAGGCATTCCATGAAGCCTAACTATTTCGCGAAAGAACAAATTCGCGACATGGGAAGCATCGTCGGTCTTGTGACAAGGGATAAAATGTGCCATTTTTGAAAACCTATTGACAACAACAAAAATGGAGTCTCTACCAAACTTAGTCCTTGGCAATCCTAAGACAAAGTCCATAGATATGTCCGTCCAAGGGTGACTAGGGATAGGCAAAGGCATGTAAAGTCCATGGGGGGGACCTTAGACTTAGCCTTCAAACAAGTTAGGCACTTAGCACAAATCCTCTCAACATCTCTCCTCATGTGTGGCCAAAAGAAGTGTTCTTGCAAGACCGATAAGGTCTTGGCCACACCAAAGTGTCCCATCAAGCCCCCACCATGGGCTTCCCTCACAAGTAATTCTCTCATGGAACAAGCGGGTATGCAAAGTTTGTTCTCACGAAAAAGAAAATCATCTACCCGATAAAATTTCCCACATGCAATCTTTTCACAACCCACATAATCCTTACCAAAATCAGCATAAACATGGTATATAATTGCTTAATGTGCTCGAATCCTAAAATCCTTGCATCAAGATTGGAAAGCAATACATACCTTCGAGAAAGGGCATCGGCTACCACATTCTCCTTACCTAGTTTGTACCGGATGACATAGGGAAATGTTTCAATGAATTCAACCCAACGAGCATGTCGACGGTTCAATTTTTGTTGACTCTTCGGGTGCTTCAAAGATTCATGGTCCGTGCGAATGACGAACTCTTTGGGCCACAAATAGTGCTGCCACGTTTCCAAAGCCCGAACCAATGCATAGAGTTCCTTGTCGTAGGTGGGGTAGTTCAATGTGGCTCCGCTCAACTTCTCACTAAAATAGGCTAATGGACGCCCTTCTTGCATGAGTACGGCTCCGATTCCGATTCCCGACGCATCACATTCTATCTCAAAGGTCTTTTCGAAGCAAGGAAGAACCAATAAAGGCGCATTGGTCAATCGCTCCTTCAAAGTCAAAAATGCCTTCTCTTGAGCTTCCCCCCACTTGAATCCCACGTGTTTCTTAATGACTTCGGTCAAAGGGGCTGCAATGGAGCTGAAGTCTTTCACAAACCTCCTATAAAAGCTAGCGAGGCCGTGGAAACTTCGCACTTCTCCCACATTTGTAGGGCTCTTCCATTCTTGAATCGCTCGCACTTTCTCCTCATCCACCTGGATGCCCTGTGAACTTACAACAAAACCAAGAAAAACAAGTCTATCCGTACCAAAAGTGCATTTGTCAAGATTAGCATATAACTTTGCATCACGTAAGGCACCTAAAACAGTTTTCAAGTGAACTACATGCTCATCCAAAGTCTTGCTAAAAATCAAAATGTCATCAAAATAAACAACGACGAATTTTCCAATGAATTCCCTCAAAACATGGTTCATTAAACGCATAAAGGTACTTGGTGCATTAGTTAGCCCAAAAGGCATCACCAACCACTCATACAGTCCATGTTTTGTTTTAAAAGCAGTTTTCCACTCATCTCTCTCCCTCATTCGGATTTGATGATATCCTTGTGTCAAATCAAGTTTTGTGAAACATTTGGAACCATGCAATTCATCCAACATGTCATCTAGTCTAGGAATGGGATAACGATATTTTACCGTTATATTGTTGATGGCTCGGCAATCGTGCACATCTGCCATGATCCATCCTTTTTGGGGACTAAAAGAACCGGCACCGCACAAGGGCTCATGCTCTCCCTAACTTGACCCTTCTCCAACAACCCTTCAATTTGTCTTTGAAGTTCCTTGGTCTCTTCGGGATTGCATCTATAGGCTGGCCTATTTGGAATGGAAGCCCCGGGAACAAAATCGATTTGTTGCTCAATTCCCCGAATTGGTGGCAGCCCACTTGGAATCTCCTTGGGAAACACATCTTCAAATTCCTGAATAAGAGAAGACAAAGAGCTAGGCAAAGAAGCAATTAAATCATTGTTAGTATTCACAAGTGCTTCTCGAAACATGAGAATGATCATGGGCCTTTCAAGTAGCATCGCTCTTTTTACCTCACTCACTTTGGCTATCAAACTCCTCTTTTCTCTCACACTCTTTTCTTTTGAGATATTTTCAATCAACTCACTCTCCTTTTGCCCGGCTATCACTCTTTTTTCACTCACATTTTTAGCCGGCCCCTCTCTCTTATTTTCCCTCATACTCTCTTTTTTCTCGGCATTCTCTATATTCTTTTCCTTACTTGCCGAATTCTCTCTTTGCAAAGTCAATTGATCTTGGAACACTTGTTTTGGAGTCAAGGGTGCAAGTTCAATGTGCTTGTTGTCAAAGTCAAACGTGTACTTGTTAGTGTACCCGTTATGAATCACACGCCTATCAAATTGCCAAGGCCTCCCAAGAAGGATATGGGTGGCTTGCATGGGCACCACATCACACATGAGCTCATCCTCATACTTTCCTATCTTAAACTTCAAGAGTACTTGCTTGTTCACCTTCAACTCACCTTGCTCATTCAACCATTGCAAGCGATAGGGTTTAGGATGGGGTAGCATGGTCAATCCTAATTTCTTCACTAAGTTCACACTCACTACATTTGCACAACTTCCCCCATCTATTATTACCCCGCAAATCTTGTCATGCACCCTACACCTAGTGTGAAACAGATTTTCCCTTTGACTCTCTTCCTCCTCTTTCAATTGGGCACTCAAAACCCTTCTAGTCACTAAACAATCTCCCTCGGCACCTTCTTCATCCTCACTATATTCATCTCCCTCAACTCCCTCTTCCTCTTCTTCCTCCTCTAGAGGAACATACTCCCCATTATCCAACATCACCATAACCTTCTTGTTACCACATTCATTGGCATAGTGCCCAAACCCATGACATTTAAAGCATTTAACCGACTTAGTTTTGGGTTGAGAAACTTCACCTTTGTTTGGAATGGGAGCGGTAGTCTTGGGTGCCTCAATTTTGGTCTTGACGAAACCCTTGTCAAACTTGTCATTTCTTTGACTTCCCGCACTAGCCTTCCATGGGGTTCTTGCAAGGGAATAACTCTTGTCCGCCTTCACTTCTCTCTCCACCTTAAGGGCCTTTTGCAACAACTCCGTCATGTTGCCATACTCTTGAAGATCAACCACCTTAAAGATTTCCCTATTCAACCCGGTAAGGAATCTCGCCATGGTTTGCTCCGAAGTCTCTCTCACATCATCCCTAAGTAGAGCCATTTCAAGCTCTTTGTAGAACTCCTCTACACTCTTGGTGCCTTGTCTTAATGTTTGCAATTTGTGGTGAAGGTCCCGAATGAAATGGGGTGGAATAAACCTCAACCTCATGACTCTCTTCATCTCTTCCCACGTCTCAATTGGTGGATCCCTATACCTCTCTCTCTCCCTCCTAAGTTTGTCCCACCAAACCGAAGCATATTCGGTGAACTCAATGGCTGCCAACTTCACCTTCTTAATCTCGGAGTAATTGTGAAAACCAAAAATTC
This sequence comes from Codonopsis lanceolata, assembly GCA_013146195.2. Lineage (NCBI taxonomy): Eukaryota > Viridiplantae > Streptophyta > Magnoliopsida > Asterales > Campanulaceae > Codonopsis > Codonopsis lanceolata. The sequence goes on along the minus strand of CM028379.1, from coordinate 65,279,053 downwards.
TCTCGATTTTCATTTCCCATTCAAGGTACAATTCCGGATCCTCCTTTCCCATGAAGGCGGGAATCTTCATTTTAATCCCATTGAGATTGTGGTCCTCTCGATTGCCATCCGTCCTATCATCTCTCCTATATTGATTCCTCCTACCAAATTCGGGTTCATAATCCTCCCAATCATCCCGACCCCCAAAATGGTCCTCATAAAACCTACGCCGGGGCTGTTCACCTCTTTCAACTTCCTCCCTACTAGTACCATCCATCTTACCCTTTTGTTTTTGGGCACTCTCCAACCTACCAATTCTTTCGAAAATTTCTTCGTTTTGGGCCCTCAACATCCCTTCTATTTTGGACATCAAGGCCTCCATGAACAGTTTGTTCCCCGTAACATCACCCCCATCACCAATACCACTTTCCTCCGACATTCCAAATCTGCACAAAAATATATAAATTCCTCACAGCTCTCCCTCACGTGTTTCACTCAATAATGATCACTCCCCTCGTGTATACACTCAAATGGCTTTTTCCCTCTTTTGGTCTCACCCTCTCTTGCCTTTTTCCTCTCAACTTCTCAACCTTAAAGCAACAAGACTAAGAGCAAAAGGAAACAACCACAAGTAACTCACACACTCACAATCAGAAAGAAGAAGGAATTAGAAATAAACACACTGGCAGCAAACACTTGGAATATTCGAAATAACACTTGGGTTTTGTGATATTAGATGAACACTTGGAATATTTAGATGAAGAAGAAGTGATACCAACAACAATCGGTTTTCTTTTTCTTTGTAGTTAGAACAAGAAGATGTCAAACAGCCGTTTAGAGATACCTATTTTTTTTGTCTTTTGGATTTATACCAACAAGCATTCAGGTTTTTGAGGATAGAACACGGAAAGTAAAACAGCAACACAATTAATTAGAGAAGGAAACAGAAATGTTAAACAACCTCACTCGGCTTTGAAGATAGCAAACAAAATGCAAAACAACCTTAGAGTATAAGATGTTAGGCCGAAACAAGCAAGAATGAAGGATAGCACAAAGATAACGATTAGAGGTATGTTTTTCTTTTTTTTTTTTTGAAGATAGAACAAACGGAAATGTAAAACAGCCTCGGGTATAAGCCACTAGATCGAAGGCAGCAACAAAAATGAAAGAAAGCAGGCCGAAACAAGCAAAAAAAATACCAAATAAAGAAGGATTAATTAAAGAAGGATAGTCGTGGAAGGTCGAACCTCGCTCTGATACCAAATGATATGAGTCTTCTAGGAGAATGAACTCATAAGATGCAGCAATCAAAGAGAAGAAAACGAGTTGGGCAGCAATGGAGGTGGAACCGTGACCTCGGGTTCACGCAAACGACAATCAACGGGTAATCGGCCCTTAACCTTCGTATGACGAAACCAGCAATCAACGGAAGTGAAGGATGCCACAATCGTTATGGTGAGACGATTGATAAATCCGTGAGTACTCGGGTAACCCCCGATCGCTCAATAGTCTTGAATACTCAAGGTTGGGAAGGAAACTAACATTTTCATTCATAAAATTCTGATTACAATAGATAAGGACAACCCTATATATAACTAGGAGTTCTAGGCTGCCATTGGTTACAGATAAGGATAAGATTTAACCAACTAAAGGATAAGATCTAACAAGCTATCTAATAAAAGATAAGATCCTATGACTAGGCGCATAATTGGAGAATATTCTCCTTTTTGTTTCTACACTAGGGCCGAATTTTTAGCTAGAAAACAAGGTGCATGGGCAGCCTTCTAGAAGCCTTCTAGATCCTTCTTTCTAGGCCGGTTGGGACTTGTTTGGGGCGCCCAAATTCAGCCCTTGGTATACTCCTTCATCCGCAGATATTAAGGTGTTCACCCATTTTCCTTGACCCGCTTTGACTCCTCCTTTGTGTGCCATAATTTGGGCTTCTAAGTCAAATGTCTCACGGGATAAATTGAGGACTTCATTTTGAATTTTCCTAGCCCGAGCCCTTGTTATAGGTCCATTCATTGATTGCATTGTTGGTGGATCCTTGGTGACTTGGGCCTCTTCATTGGGTTCCTTGGTGACTTGGGCCTCTTCATCGGGTTCCTTGGTGACTTGGGCCTCATCAGGACGGTTGGCGACAATTAAATATCTCGTATTTGTTTTGAGTTTTATCTTTCATTTGGAATTCCTAGTTAGCGTTGTATTCGATTTTATTATTTCTATATCCGATAAATACAGTTATTGGTCCTGTTAAATTATTTGACCTTTAGCGAAATATAATTTTTGTGTTCAACTCCCCCTTAGAAACCGGAGGGGTTGTATATGAACTTGCTGGGCATTGTTTGCTCACCCTTTTCCTATTTTCTTCAAGTCCTAAGTAAATTTGAAATTCCTTTGAGATCAGGTGGACCATTTGAAGGGTGACTTGGACAAGAATAATTTTGTTAACTTTGGTAGTTATTTTTAAATGAGCAACTATTGTTTGGAATTAGTGCTATTAATTACGTCTTGGGATTTGTAAACAGACAGTAAAAGTGTTTTGGTTAGGAAAATTGTAATGCTTTAATTTTGAATATTTTGTGGTTTAGTATTTAGTAATGGTGACGTGGTCAAATTCTAAGACTGCGATGTCGATACCGAGTTTGAGGCGTTACATTTGTTCAAGGATTTGTGTTTGTAACCATCTTGCCTGCAAATGAAATGATGAGTGCTATAACGATGGATGCGTATCAGCCTGCAAGCATGATGGTTAAAAACACAAATCCTTGAACAAACAAATCATAATTCACTAAGGCTAACATTCCTAACTAATATTCCTAAAGATTTTTAGTGTGCAAATTTTCTATCATTTAACATTTTATTTGGTCCCTGAACTATCCACAAAATATGCGTTTGGTCCAATTATTTTTTTTAGGTATGCGTTAGGTCCTTGAACTCGGTTTTTGATGTGACATTCCCACCTCACAGGGTTATCGTGAGTTTTACTGTCAAAATTTAATTGAATGATCTCAGACAGACCCAAAAAGAGAAAAAATGTTCTAAAAAATTGGGGAATAGAGAAAACATATACAACAGCTACAATCGCAAACTAAAACGAATTCAATTAAATTGAATCAAGTGGGTATTGCATGATTCCCAAGAAAACATTTTCATTTTCATTTTCATTTTCATGCACTTTCTAGTCACCGAACATGCAGTGAAGAAACAAATCCAATACAGATAAACAAAAATCAGCATATAATCTTTTTGGTTTACCTGATCAAAGAACGGACATGGGGAAGTAGCAAACTTTCATGATTAGGGAAGAGCAACATCCATCAATTTTTTTTCCTACACTTTCTCAGTAACCAAATAGGGAGAACAAAAGTGAAAGAACTTTCTTCCTTGGGGGCAACTCAAAGTCTTTTCTAGATCAGATCGAAACAAGAACATAGTATTTGAAGATTGATCAAGAAAAGTAACCCCAAAACAGCAATCTATATTACAATAGAGCTTGGATTACACATGTGTAATTGGTAAATGCTAATTACGGGTTAGGATTGATGTTTTTACCAAATTCCTACGGCCTAGATTAATTGATTTTTGTAAGTTTGTGAAAGACAATTAATTCAAATTGTAATTGTAACTATAATCTAAATTATAATTGTAACTGTAAAGGATTATTATGTGGGGCCCGAGAGAAAAAAAGGCAATCATAAGTGATAATTCATTTTACCGTTATTCTTTTACAGTTAATTCATTTCCACATTATCTGCTTCATTTATCAAGTTTCTTCTCTGTTAATGTGAATAACTGAATCAATTTAATTTTAGTCAATTGGTAAGTTTTGAATATTTTTATTTTTATATTTTTAATTGTTATCGTAATTAACATAATCAATTTTTTTGACCCGCAATTTAGTGTAAAAATATTTTCTTTTTTAAAAAATTCGTAAGTTTTGTAATTTGAAATATTTGTTTTTTCCTTTTTTAATGTTATCATAATTAACTTAATCAATTTATATTTTGTCCGACCTGTTTTTTTTTTGTTCGACCCGCAATTTCGTATACAAATTATTAATTAACCCCTCTGTTCCGAGCAAAGAGGTCCCGTTTGAAAGTCAAATTTTTAAAGAAAATAATACAAATATTTTTTTTGTTTGTTTTTTTTTCCTTAGATCCGAGCCAAGGAGAAGGTCCCCGTTAGATTCGTCGTGTCCTAGCTAGATAGCCGTGAGCTTGGAGGTTGTTCTTTTGAGACTTGTATAGTTAGTCTTTTATTTTGGCAAGGACGATGGGAAGCAAGTCACTTAGACTTGACTTAGGATTTTGTATTGTTGTATAACTCTTGATTATGTTAGACTTAAAATCTTTTGTACGCCGACTTCCATGTCGAGCTTGTTTATATATTATGGTTCACTACAGCTTGTTCCGCTTATTACTCTTTTTAAGTATTATTGATGTTGTTGTCTCCGGCATGTTGTGGTCGTTGAGGTTATTATATTGCATGTGTTATAATCGTAGTAGTTATTGGGTTCTAGCTATAACGTCGCCGAAGACTTGTTTACTTTGTGTTCTTTTCCGGCCAAGTGTAGCCGAGTTGTTATTCGAATGCGATGTTGCGCCATGTTAAATTTTATATTCCTACTTGCGCATGCTTACTTGTGTATATTTGGGCGGTCCGACTTCGGATTTCGCATTAGAATCCGGGTCGGGGTGCCACAAAAGTTAGGGTGATTCCTCAAACCTGGATTATATGTGTTGGAAAAAGGATCATTCCTTTGCCTTAGGGGGTACATATTCATCGCATTAGCCTGTTCAAGATACACAACACTTGATGGACACAAGTTAGTAGCACGAGAATTTAATCTACAGATAGTACATGCTTCTTGAATTTGTGCTCTATTTTGTAAAAGTTCTATTTGAGCTTTCATTTGAACTATTTGAGCTTGAGTATCTGAACTTTCTTGGACTTGAAACAAACTTCTACTTTTTCCTCTTGTACTTTTTTGTTGGGAATTTGTACTTAACATTTCAAACAAATTTTCTAACTCAGCTGGTGTCATTCTATTAATAGAATCACCGGCTGCACTATCAACCATAGTTTGCAAGGCAGACGAAAGAGCATGATAAAGCTGAGTTACTAACACATCTTGAGATAGATTATGATAGGGACACATGATAAGTAAATTTTTAAATTTATCCCATGCTTCATGAAATGTCTCTCCCGGTTCTGTTTGAAAAGACATAATTTTCTTCCTATATTCCGAAAGAGATGCATGTTGATAAAATTTACCCATAAACAGATCATAAAGTTGAGCCCATGTATAAACACTTATAGGTGCTAGATTCATAAACCATCTTCCCGCCGCATCTTTTAATGCACATTGAAAATATCTCATTTTTATCTGATCTTCAGTCAGGCCTCCTAATGGAAAATTATCAGTCATAAAACCATATTCTTTTACAAAAGTTATTGGATCTTCAGATGGCAATCCATGGAATGAAGGCAACATGTTATAAAAATGACCTTTAAGTTCAAAATTTCTTATCGCTTCTGGTAAAACTAAACATTATGGTGTTACATTCAACATGGGTCGACCATAATCATTTATAGTTCTTTGATTGATTATTACTTCCATATTTCTATCAGCAGATTCTTCCCTTCTTTGATTTATATTTATCGGAGGTACCAGATTTTCAGGATTTTGATTATTATTGTTATCCATTGGAGGATCAACCAGAGGATCCTCTCGATCAAACTGTTCTTGATTAACGGACTGGTTTTCCAAATTATCAGGGTCTTCCTGATTCTTACCTAGATTATTTATATTTTGATTTAATTCTGTCAGCTTAGGATTTAGAGATCTACGACCGTGCATAAAATATCAAAAGAAAATGAAAACAATTAAAAACTTAAAATTATAAATAACAATATTTTTGTATTTTTTTCTTTTTATAAAAACAAACTGAATTTAAAAATGCTACCAACAAACTAACTAAGCAAACTAGCTTGTCCCTGACAACGACGCCAAAAACTTGATAGTGTCTTATTTTAATACCTTGCAAGTGCATAAGACTATTGTAGAATAGTTTGGGAAGCAAGGGTCGAACCACAGAGACAAGAAGAATACTAATAGCAGGTATATCAGTAGCAATTAAACTAAGGGGGGGTTTATTTGTTTTATTTAATCTAATTTATTATACTAAAACAGGAAATCTAATCAACAAACTAAACATAAATCACAATTATAAAGATTTGTATGGAGGAGGAAAATATAGGCTTAGGGTTTCACTTGCATATATTCTATTGCTCATTTAAATAAAGTATCATTCAATACCTTGGGTTCGTTCACAAAAGATAAATATAGATTGTCAAATTATAATTCAGTCTCCATCCTAAATAATTCATCCAATCTATATCATAAGAACAAGAACATATGAATCCTATCTATCACTTAGGAACATATATATGAACCTGACCCTAACTTATCACTCTCGTGCATCGATAAGGTCAATTTATCACAATGGTGAGCCAGCGTACGACATATGCATTTGGCCGTGTAGCTATCCGCACCTCTAGGTCATTACTACTTGCGATTCCATTCATTTGGTCAAAATTAGACAGTAAAGAGGTTGATACACATCATTATTAACAAGAATTGAATGAATAAAAATATATTAAGCAATAGATTCGATACAAGTTACCTCCCAATTCCTAGATTAATGGACGATTAGTTCATCCTTGAAGATGAACTGAACAACGGGATGAAGGAATACATGAATCAATCTTCAAAACTACAATTACAATTACTAAACTATATATTACAAACTAAAATCAATGTTAGAATCCTTTCCTAATTAATTCTGGATGACCTTTTGCTTTGGCTACCTTCTTCTATATATGCCAAGGTGTTTTAGGGGGAAGAGGAGGTTCAATCCAGGTGAAACACCCGTAACGGCGGTTTCTGGGTACCTTGCGGCTGCAAGGTGTGAATGCCTTATGTCCGCAAGGGTCTTGATCAGGTTGGGCTGCACGCTGGATACCTTGCGGGGGAAAGGTTTTGGAGGCATGCGGTCGCAAGGTGTCCAGATGTCTTCTTCTGTCATCTTTTCAATAACTGCACTTTGCACCCTTCCTTGAATTCTTCAATAAAAGCTTTATAATTCCCATACTTTCATCTAAAGCCTTAAAACTCACAACATAGCTCAAAAACACATATTAGTAACCATATCCTTGTGGAATTGCTATTTCTAAGTCATAAAAGTACCTGATAAAGACGTATAAAATACATCTATCAGTATTCATTGTTGATATTCTCGTATATTCTAAGTCTTTAGAGGAGCATAATATCATTTACCTTTGGTACTTGAACTTCTTCAGGAGAACAGTTATATGCCAAATTTAGCAAGTGCACTTTCTGGCTCGAAGAAGTCACTTTTCTGGGGCATGTTATATCTAGAAATGATATTGTAGTTGATCATTCAAAGATTGAGGCAATGATTGAGTGGAAACAACCCAACACTGTTACTGAGGTACGCAGTTTTCTAGGTTTGCCTGGTTATTACAGGAGGTTTATTGAAGGATTTTCGAAGATTGCATCACCATTAACCAATCTTTCTCGAAAGAAGACTTCTTTTGTATGGGATAACAAATGTGAGAAAAGTTTCCAAGAACTCAAGCGTAGATTGACTACAGCTCCTATTCTTGTATTGCCTGACGAGAGTGAACATTTTACCGTAAATAGTGACGCTTCTAAAGATGGTTTGGGATGTGTACTGATGTAGAGTGGTAAGGTGATTACTTATGCTTCGAGGAAGTTATCTCCAGCAGAACTGAATTACCCTACCAATGACTTAGAACTGGCCACTATAACCGGGTCAAGTACTCTTTTTACCCAAGGCTTTGCTACTTCGGGCCTTTTAACTCAAATACATAAACCTGGAATATTAGTACCCGCCCTCCAATCTGAGTGGTTAATAATGTACGTAAGTATGATGATATTGAGCTATGCGGCTCTTCTGTGTGGATCATTATTATTAGCCGCACTTCTAGTCATTACATTTAGAAGGACATGTAATGAGTTATTAAAACTAATTGAGTCATTTGCAATTGACAAAATTCAAGACAGGAATGAAATAAGAAATATTTTAGGAAATAGTTCTTTTTTTTCTGCTAAGAATTATTACAAGGCCCAATTGCTTCAACAATTGAATTATTGGAGTTATCGTGTGATTAGTCTAGGGTTTCTATTTTTAACCATCGGTATTATTTCGGGAGCGGTATGGGCTAATTGGAAACAGTACCTATATGGGGCTAAATTTGAAGTGTATACAGATCATCAAAGCCTGAAGTATCTTTTCTCTCAAAAGGAATTAAACATGCGTCAACGAAGATGGATGGAAAGACTGAAAGGTCATGATTGTACTACTATTTAACAACCAGGGAAAGTTAATGTAGTAGCAGATGCCTTGAGTAGGAAATTATATGTATCTTGTCTATTGGTTCGTGAATGGAAGATGTTGACATGTGCCTGCCAATGGAATCCTTGTGAATCTCAACATGGAGTTTTTCGCTAATCTTCGGGTGGAGCCATCAATCTTATCGCTGATTTGAGATAAGCAAGTGCACGATCTTGAGTTACAAAAGATTGTGAAGTAACTTAAGGAAGGTGAAGAGGCAGAATTCCATGTTCAAACTGATGGATTATTGAAATACAAGGGACGTGTGTGTGTGTTCCTAGTAATGATGAGATTAAATGACAAGTGTTGAATGAAACCCAAAAATCAAAGTATACTATACATCCGGGGAGTACCAAAAATGTATAAAGACTTGAAACGAGATTTTTGGTGGAGTAACATGAAATGTGAGATTGCTACCTATGTCGCTAAGTGTTTAACTTGTCAACATGTGAAAGCTGAACATCAACGACCGGCAGGGTTACTTCAACCTCTTGAGATACCAGAATGGAAGTAGGAGAATATTGGTATGGATTTTGTGATAGAACTTCCAAGAACTAGTCGTGGTTGTGATGCAACATGGGTGATTGTGGATAGATTTACCAAATCAGCTCATTTTCTGCTAGTTAAGATGACTTTTACTTTGAATTAATTTGCTACTTTATATATCCATGAGATTGTGCGACTTCATGGAGTACCTGTGAGTATTGTATCTGATCGGGATCCTAGATTTACTTCAAAATTTTGGCAAGCGTTACAGGAAGCTTTGGGGACGAAGTTAAGTTTCAGTACTGCATTTCATCCTCAAACAGATGGGCAATCAGAAAGAACTATACAGATTATTGAAGATATATTACGAGCTTGTACTATAGACTTCAAGGGAAGTTGGGATACTTATCTTCCTTTGGTTGAGTTTGCTTACAACAACAACTATCAGTCCAGTATAGGAATCGCATCGTATGAGGCACTGTATGGTAGAAAGTTTCGTTCTCCTATTTACTGGGATGAAGTTGGTGAAGCTAAAATATGGGGTCCTGAGATAGTGCAAGAATGAGCTGATCAGGTCAAGGTAATTCGAGATAGACTTCTTATGGCTCAGAGTCGCATGAAGAGTTATGCTGATAACCATAGAAGGGATCTTGAGTTTGAAGTGGGAGATCATGTCTTTCTGGAGATTTCACCTTTCAGAGGCGTGAAGAGATTTGGTAAGAAGGATAAGTTAATTCCAAGATACGTTGGTCCTTTCGAAATTCTCGATAGAGTGGGGCAATTGGTTTATCGCATAGCATTGCCACCATCACTTGAGGGTGTGCATGATGTCTTCCATGTTTCTATGTTACGTAAGTATATTCCAGATCCTTCTCATGTGTTAGAGACAGAACCTACTAATCTTCATCTTGATTTATCATATGAAGAGCAACCAGTTCAGATTCTAGACTATAAAGAGCAAGTCTTGTGAACTAAAGTGATTCCTATGGTTAAAGTGTTGTGGAGGTGTCACACGATAGTAGAAGCAACATAGGAAAGTGAGGCAGAAATGAAGAACAAGTACCCTCAACTATTTGATGATAAATGGTAAGAATTTAGGGACTAAATTCTTTGAAGGGGGAGAGGGTGTAACACCCAAGTATTTTGAAATGAATACGAACCTTAATAGCATGATAATAAATTGTTAATGTGTGTTAATTGATTGAATTACATGTATGTGTTTTGAATTCCAAGTTGAATAGGGGGATGTTGATACCCTAATATGGCTTGTTGTGAATTTGCCAATGTTGGAATAAAACTCAAAAACAGCTCTGGGTGCGAAATATTTCCCACCCTGGGTGCGATCTATTCTGGAATTGTAGTTGTCTTAACATTTTACTTTCGTGGGTACGAAACATTTCCCACCCTAGGTGCGATTGTTACTGTATCAAATTTGCCAATATAGTTACTTCAGTTTTGTAGGTGCGAAATATTTCACGGGTGCGAAATTTACTAGAATTCATTGAATAGTTGAGATCAATTTGACTAATCATGATTAATTAGAGTTAAGTATAATTAATTAGATTAATCACGATTAAGGGGTCTTAAGTATGATTAATTAGTGTTAATCAAGATTACTTAGCTTAATCTTCGATTAATGTCAACCAAAGAGGTTATGACACCTCATGCTTTTTGGGGGGACCCTTCCCACCTTTATCTTCAGCTGAATAAAGCCAAGACACACCTCTTCCACCTCCTAACTTCACCATTTTTGTACTCAAAGAGGGAGAGAGAACAAAAACATAGGGTTTCGAAAGGACCAACGTATCTTGGAATTAACTTACCCTTCTTCCCAAATCTCTTCACGCCTCTGAAAGGTGAAATCTTCAGAAAGACATGATCTCCCACTTCAAACTGAAGATCCCTTCTACGGTTATCAGCATAACTCTACATGCGACTCTGAGCCGTAAGAAGTGTATCTCGAATTACCTTGACCTGATCAGCTTATTCTTGCACTATCTCAGGACCCCATATTTTAGCTTCCCCAACTTCATCCCAATAAATAGGAGAACGACACTTTCTACCATACAATGCCTCATACGATGCGATTCCTATACTGTACTAATAGTTGTTGTTGTAAACAAACTCAACAAAAGGAAGATAAGTATCCCAACTTCCCTTGAAGTCTATAGTACAAGCTCGTAATATATCTTCAATAATCTGTATAGTTCTTTCTGATTGCCCATCTGTTTGAGGATGAAATGCAGTACTGAAACTTAACTTCGTCCCCAAAGCTTCCTGTAACGCTTGCAAAATTTTTGAAGTAAATCTAGGATCCCGATCAGATACAATACTCACAGGTACTCCATGAAGTCACACAATCTCATGGATATATAATGTAGCAAATTGATTCAAAGTAAAAGTCATCTTAACTGGCAGAAAATGAGCTGATTTGGTAAATCTATCCACAATCACCCATGTTGCATCACAACCACGACTAGTTCTTGGAAGTTCTGTCACAAAATCCATAGCAATATTCTCCTACTTCCATTCTGGTATCTCAAGAGGTGGAAGTAACCCTGCCGGTCGTTGATGTTCAGCTTTCACATGTTGACAAGTTAAACACTTAGCGACATAGGTAGAAATCTCACGTTTCATGTTACTCCACCAAAAATCTCGTTTCATGTCTTTATACATTTTTGGTACTCCCCGGATGTATAGTATACTTTGATTTTTGGGCTTCATTCAACACTACAACATTTAATCTCATCATTACTAGGAACACACACACGTCCCTTGTATTTCAATAATCCATCAGTTTGAACATGGAATTCTGCCTCTTCACCTTCCTTAAGTTTCTTCACAATCTTTTGTAACTCAAGATCGTGCACTTGCTTATCTCGAATCAGCGATAAGATTGATGGTTCCACCCGAAGATTAGCGAAAATAACTCCATGTTGAGATTCACAAGGATTCCATTGGCAGGCACCTGTCAACATCTTCCATTCACGAACCAATAAACAAGATACATATAATTTCCTACTCAAGGCATCTGCTACTACATTAGCTTTCCCTGGTTGTTAAATAGTAGTACAATCATGACCTTTCAGTTTTCCATCCATCTTCGTTGACGCATGTTTAATTCCTTTTGAGAGAAAAGATACTTCAGGCTTTGATGATCTGTATACACTTCAAATTTAGCCCCATATAGGTAATGTTTCCACTTATGCAATGCAAAGATAATAGCGGCCAGTTCTAAGTCATTGGTAGGGTAATTCAGCTCTACTGGAGATAACTTCCTCGAAGCATAAGTAATCACCTTACCACTGTACATCGGTACACATCCCATAACTTCCTCGAAGCATAAGTAATTCAGCTCTACTGGAGAAATACCCTTACTTGTTCGAGATTTCTGGTATGAATTTAGGGACTAAATTCCTTTAAGTGGGGGAGGATGTGAGAACCCAAACCCCATTTCTGTTTGTCATCATTATAACATGTTTATAATAGGTCTTGACATGTTAGAGACTTCATTTCATTCATAGACTTGTTGCATTTGGAAATAAGATGACCAACTTATTACTTCTCAGATTCAGTCCGGTTTTTGGGCGAACTTCAGGAAAATTCTGGTACTAATCTACTAAAGAGAATTTTCTAAAAATTTAGTATGTTTTACCTACATATGTTAGGATACTCCCTGTAAAATATGGTATTTTTCCAAGGTGTATAAGTACCTCATTTACGTCTTGACTTACGGCTGCGCCAGAATTCTGTTTTCAGGAAATCAGCTTTTGTACTTGATCTTGTAGTAGCCATATTTTGATGAATATAAGTCCAAATTGAGTAATTTAAAAGGCTAAACTATATTTTAAAGAGTCTAATTTCATAATAATCAATAATCATCTCATTTGGAGGTGTGAGATATTTATGGTCGATTTTACAAGATCGACTGTCCAGTAACAATAATCTGGAAATTGGACAGTTTTCAGCTTTGAGAGATTTTTTTGAGTGTTTTGGTTAATGACCCTTGCACCCTTGCCCTTGGACGTCCATTGTGACTCAAAGCCCACCTTTGTTGACTTGTTTACAACCATTTTGAGCCTTTGATCATTTGCTTATCAATGGCTCACATGCCTTGGCCAATGAGAGGCCATTTATCAACATTCACTTGGATTAGGGCCATCTTGGGAAGTATATAAGTCATTTATTCAGCCTTCAGCCATTGTTGATCATTAAACAAGGTGAACTTCAGAGACTTGAGCTCAAATTCGTCCATGGAGGTCACACAAATTTGAAGGACCATTTCCCGGAGATCCGGTGGTCCGATCGTCGAACCGAGACAGCCAAATCGAAGCTATCGATCTTCTCTACTACAATCTTCTCTTTAATCAACCTTTCCTCCATTAATCATAGGACTAAGGTGAGTGACAATTCCCAGAATTTTTCATGTTCAATAAGATAGCATGACCCCTTCATTATAGTTGTTCTAGGGTTGATTATGAACACCTTTTGTGAAGACAAAACTTCCAATTCAACATATAAAATGTGAGTATGATTTTATGAAATCTCTATGAAGTTATGATTTTGACATTTATTAAAGCATGAATGTTGTTTGTATTAAGCTTGGGAATAACTCTTGTGAAAGAATTCGGTTCAATTCAAGGTTTAACAAAATCGCCGAAACTAGGGTTTGAAACTTGAGATTGTGTTTAAGGCTAGTTTAAGAACATGAACGGCTTAGTTATCGAGTTCTAAATGAACGGAGAACTTAGAAAAGGGCAATGTGATACATATAGCATCAATGCTCTTCTTGGTTGAAATGTAGTAAAACTCATCGGAGTTGAATTTAGGGAGTTATGAACAATAACGACTCCAAAATCAATCCCTACGACGAATGTAGTTCGTTAGACTAATGAATTAGCTTACGATACTTTGAGATGGATTGATGCTTATGCCTTGATTTTTGTGTGATTTTAAGACTCGATTGTGTTCTTATGCGGTTTATGAGATCGTGTGAAATAAATGCATGATTGAGAGCATGTTGTAGAATAATGTATCTATTTGCCATGTTGAATTCGCTCTTGTCGAATTCTTGTTTGATTCCTTAAATGAGTAAACAACTACTTGTTGAATAAGTTCGCTCTTGTCGAACTTATTCCTTATTTGAGATTACATGACGAGTAAACATCTACTTGGCATTGCATGAGTCCAGCTGGCATATTTGATTGAGTCGTTGGTGTGACAATGCATCGCCGTCACGAGTTATGGGACTCGTGATAGTGATGGGTTGTTATACCGGGTTTTTTTATCACACACGCCTCCACTGTTGGCCACAGTGGGGAAGTAGCCCCTTTGCTGTAACCAAGAGAGCACATTGGCAAGTCTAATTACCAAGTAGAGAGCTTGGTAACCGAGTAGAGAGCTCGGTACTTTGATACACTCATCACGGGTATCATTGGCACGAATGTTAACGCTGTGTATTGCAGGAGCTACGTGCGGCACCGGTTCCATAACATATCCTCCTTATATGTGATTTACTTTATAGCACTTATGTGAAACAATGTGCTACCATGGATATGTGATTTAAGTGTTTATTAAATGAATGCTTTGAGTGACTTGATATTAAAAATGATATCTTGCTATGTATGCTACATGATGCCATGACATGCATAATTGTTAACTCACAAAGTCTTTATGACTTACCCCCTCCCTTTTACTGCTTTAGATCCGAGCCGTTCAGGTACCGCTCATTGAGGTGTAGCAGGATTCTCGCTTGTCCATGATCGCACGCGACGAGGTTGTGGTTTATAGATGTCCTTATTTTGTTTTCTTTTGTAAGGACGTTGGGTTTAGCAAGTCATTTAGACTTTGCTTGGGAACTTTGTTTATTTGTTTTATGTCTAAACTTATATCCTATTTTTGAGCGACGGCGCATGTACGCCGAGCCTTGTATAGCTGTATTATGGTTCATCTGTTTTAAAACTTCCGCTGGGCATTACTTTAGCTCTTATTTAATTATGTTGTTCTCCGGCATGTTATAGCCGTCGAGGTATATTTGCATGAACTGTGTAGTGTTGGGTTCCGGTAGTAAAGTCGCCGATGATTTGGTATAATTGTATTAATTGTTATATCAGGTTTAAAAAGTTTTAAAAATTCTGGCCTTTTGGTGCCGAGTCGCGCTTCATCTGAAATGTTGCGTCACGTCGTTTTCTATAATTGAGTCTTTGCATGTATTGTTGTCCTATTTGGACGACTTGACTTGTGATTCCACCTCGGGGTCCGGGTCGGGTCGTCACAGTTGGTATCAGAGCTTTATAGGTTAACTATCGGCCAGGATAGGTTCCATGGCCTAGGTGGGTTGGTTCTTTGTGTGAATCTTGACGTTGAGTGTTCTGTTTTGTGCCTTATTGGCAGATTCTTCGTGAATGAATACGATTTGGAGTACTAAGTTCGTTTGGTCTAGATTGCCGTGAGTGAAGGTTTGTGTCTAGGAGTATTATATTTCTCCTATATTGCTTATGAGTTGCAGTTATACCAAGAGTGGGTGCTGCGTTTCAGTAGAGCTGTTGTTCCTTGTTCCATTTTTAGGAATCAGAGAAGCTAGATTGTCGGTCCCAAGGGTGATCGTTGTGTTAATCATTATGGCGAAAGTTCGTTGTAATACGTTTCGAGAGCGGAGTGGTTAAACCTCCCGTGGTACCTATTAGTATTTCATATATTACTATACAGGTGTAGATAGTTAGGGTTGTAATTAACCACCAGTTCTTGTACTACTTGTGTTGGGAATTTGAGAACTCTTTCCCGATGGTTGTGTTTGGGTATTTGGGGGACTACCTTGATCAAGGTGAAATTTCCCCATGATATGTTGGAACTTGGATATTGGCCAATAGGTTATCACATGATGATTGGTTGGATTGGTTGTCGACCCGTATACGGTTTGACTTATAAGGATTGGCCGTATACTAGTTAGTAAGAATATGCTACCTAGTGACTCGTGAAATGTTGTATTGTCTCTTTATTAGTCTAATACATTGATAGTGTACTAGCCTTGTATAATGTGTTTTATCTACCATGGATAGGTAGTTAATAGTATGAATATTCCATAATTTGGTTTACATACATAGTAAATTAATATACTATGTTGCATGATGTTGATGCCATGCCTATATGTGCTTATGATTTGTATTCTTGAGACCGATATAAAGGATGTTTTTATGTGATTCACGAACACCCCACATCCTTCGACGAAAGCTTTTGAAGTCACTTCGGAGGGCCCACGACTTGATTATCAAGAGGTCTTCGTCGGAGAACTAGAATGGTATAAATTATATTTGAAATTGACCGAACCAATTACCAAAAAGGTATGGAACAACAAATGGTGTATTGCTATACAGGTGCAAATATGATGCACCGCATTTTATTGAGAATTTACGCTTCTTGCCTTGACAGTTACCCTATGTGCTTGATGTCTATACCATTGAGTGATCTTGAACACGCATCCGAGGTCTATAAGGCTTGTGATGTGTTCATTGGTGATAGTGTATTGCATGCTCTAGTAGATTGCCATCATAACGGTGTTACAATTGCCATGCTCGGTAATCGGAGTTGGTTTTTATTAGTGATCATGACATGAATAATATACATGTTATTTCTACGTTGCTGGGCTAGAAAACTTTTAACGCAAGGTTGTACTTGTTATCTTGCTTGTGTACATTGAGACTAGCATGCCTACTTCTATACTATATGAAGTTCTAATTGTTAATGAAGTTCCGTAGTTAATGAATTTCGGATGTTTTTCGATCGATTATGCATTACCTCCCGATCGAGTTAGAGTTTTGCATTGAGATATTGCCAGAAACTTTCCCTATTTTAGAGTACCTTATAGGATGGCTCCAAATTGCCGTGAGAGAGAGTTGAAGGAGCAAGCTGAGGCTTTTGGATAGAGAGTTTATTAAACCGAGTGTGTCTCCTGGGTGCACCGGTTTTGTTTGTGAAGAAGAAGGATGGTAGTTTGCGGTTATGCATTGACTATCGCCGTTGAACCAGTTACTATAAAGAATAAGTATCCATTACCTCACATTGATGATCTTTGATCGCCTTCGAGGGTCTATTGTGTATTCCAAGTTAGACTTGAGGAGTGGTTACCACCGGTTGAGGGTTCGCGGAGGATGTCCAAGACAAGAGCCTTTCGTGCAGCGTTATGGCCATTATGAGTTTGTTGTTATGCCGTTTGGGTTGACAAACGCGCCGTTTTATGGACTTGATGAATAGGGTGTTTCATGAGTACCTTGATTGTTTCAGTAGTGGTGTTCATTGATGATATCCTTGTGTACTCGAAGTCACGAGAGGAGCATGAGCATCATTTGAGAGAGGTTCTTCTTGTGTTGCATAAGAAACAACTTTTTGCTAAATTTAGCAAGTGTGCTTTTGGCAGCAAGTAGCTTTTCCATCAAGAATGTTTTCAAGTCCATAGTTTCGCTTGGCGGGTTATTACCGTAGGTTCATTGAGGGATTTTCTAAGATTGCCACTCCTATGACCAATCTTACTCGTAAGAAGTCCGCTTTTGTTTGGAGTGACAAGTGAGGCTAGCTTTCAGAGTTGAAGAGGAGGTTGACTACAGCCCGTTTTAGCTTTGCCTAGTGGTTTTGAGAACTTTCGTGGTTTATTGTGACGCTTCTTGGAAGGCTTCGTGCTTATGCGTAACGGAAGGTTATTGCCTATGCTTCTAGAAGTTGTCACCGTATGAGCGTAATTATCCGACTCATGATCTTGAGTTGGCGCCTATTATCTTTGCGCTTCATAAGTGGAAACACTATCTTTATGGAGCTAAGTTTGAGGTGTATACGGATCATAAGAGTCTGAAATACCTTTTCTCACAAAAGGAGTTAAATATGAGACAGAGGCGATGGATGGAGAAGCTTAAGGATCATGATTGTACTATCTTGTACCATCCGGGAAAGCGAATGTTGTTGCGGATCGTTGAGGAGATCCTACATGTCTTGTTTGATGATGAGAGAATGGAAGATGCTCGAGGATGTCCGTGAGTGGAGTCTGTTGAGTGAGCATAGTGTTCTCTTTGCTAATGTTCGTGCTACACCAGTGTTGTTTGGGTTGATCAAGGAAGCTCAGACTACTGATCCAGATTTGATGAAGATTATCGATGGATTGGGTGAGAATAATACACCCGAGTTCGCGATAAACAGTGATGGGATCTTGACATTCCAGAGTAGGGTTTGCGGTTCCTTCTTCCGATGAAGTGAAACGTATGGTTCTTGATGAGGCTCACAAGGCCAAGTATACGATACATCCGGGTAGTACTAAGATGTACCGTGACTTGAAGAGCC
>CM028379.1:65238486-65260720 GCA_013146195.2 Codonopsis lanceolata | reverse complement strand
ATGCCCAGCTATATGGCGCCAAACAAATTTATGATTCGCTCGATCACCATTATCCAGGCCAAATATTCAAGGGACAAGAATATGTAACGGAGAACAAATAGGCCTCCTGGTTTATCAAAGTCTACGCCACATCCTCCGGAAGTCAAAATCCAGAGTCCCGCTATTTGTCATCTCCAAAACACCGGACGATTGTGTTCGGAATAACTCGCTTCCACTCAAATCAAGATTCCGTCAAGACTATAAAAAGAGGTTTCTTGATGCCCAACATGACGATTTGAGCATAGCCAAGTGAGTGCAAAATAAAGTGCCGAATCTCCCAATGGTTAATCACCCAAGATATTCCACATGGAGCCCCTCCGAGAAAGAAGTCCTCGGAAGCAGTCATAATCGTAATAGTTAACTTGGGGAAAGCGCTGCCTCGGAAACCATAAAGCCCGATCATATCTCCCCGAAGGTGCAGAGCCATCAGTTTCGCTTGAAAATGCTCCTCCCGACCACAGATAGATCGAGAATGGAATTTGCGGTGAGGGAAAAGTTAAATCGCATAAAAAGGCATCCAAACCACCGAGTTTCACGGTAGGGGACAATGTTACTCAGTGATCACCGGACAGCAAGATCCACAAACACATCAATAAATCCCCGGGGCTCACCAACAGAGCATATCTCCCCATCAGGCATAGGAAAAGAAAAGCGGTCGCGGCCGCAGTCAATAATCCACGTATCCTCTAATGAACTCAGAATGATCGAGGAAGAACGGTCAGTCAAAGTTCACCCCTATAGAAGCCCGGGGTGGCAGGCGAGTAGTCTTGCGAATAGCTCCCTAATTGCCATGTGGGACGCCTCCGAGGCGAAGGCACGCAATATGCAATATTACGAGTAGCAAAGAACTCCCAAGATGACACAAAATTCTTCAAAGGTCGGGCACATTTCGTTCATCTCAAAGTTAAAAGATGATCTTGACGAGACGAGAACCTCGACGCCCTCAAGATGTCCATTGGTTGATCATGATATTCCTCCAGAAAGAAGGCACCGAAGCCAAAAGATGATCGAACCGCCACGCCGTCGGCTTGGAGGGAAAGAATCCATAGGTCGAGGGCATTTTCATAAATTTCTAATTCTAAAGGGGTATGGTGCAGCCATTAAAGCAAAAATATAAAACT
Organism: Codonopsis lanceolata; assembly: GCA_013146195.2. Classification (NCBI taxonomy): domain Eukaryota; kingdom Viridiplantae; phylum Streptophyta; class Magnoliopsida; order Asterales; family Campanulaceae; genus Codonopsis; species Codonopsis lanceolata. The sequence goes on along the minus strand of CM028379.1, from coordinate 65,259,560 downwards.
CTCTCTCTATCGAAGAATGAGCAATTGAGAAAGAGAAGGCTGAGGAAGAAGAAATGAAGTGAGCCGAAAGGAAAACGGATGTGAAGAATCTCAAAGTTCGCCGAGTCTCCTTTATAGCGAAAATCGAAAAATCGACAAACTGGACAAACAAAGTGGCAAACAGGGTCAAGAAAACTTTCGGGAGAATGCCATTTTGGGCGCCACCCTTATGAAGTTTGGGCATGGTTCCCAAACCTCTTGTATCCCACGCCCAATTTGTTCCTTTACTACTCTGTTGTGCTGTTTCATCCAAATCATTGATTAATACCTCGCCCATCAATGCCAAGCCTAGCAGATATTAAAGAAAGTATAGATGGCTCCAATTATGCCGCACAGAAGAGGCGGCCGCCTCTTCCTCTACCCAGACTTTAAAAGCCCCTTAAAAAATTGAAGGTATATTCTTTCTAAATTTATTTTAAAATACAATGCTATTACCCTTAGAGTCGCATAGCTTTATTTTTCTCGCATGTATATTGAATGTGCATTTCATTTTATCATATCATTTAAAATTATATTACATTTCATCTTTCATGTTTGTACGTATACTACTAATTACAAAGCAAAAAAGAAAAAAAAAAAAAAGCCGACATGTGCGTGAGGGGAAAAGAAGCTAATAATCAAATGATACTCGCCATCGCTGCCACCCCCGAGCCACCATCCCTCGGGGCCAGATTCGCCCCTGTCGGGCATCCTATGTCAAGGCTGCCAAGATCATGTCGCATCATCATCATCATCATCATCATCATCATCATCTGCGACGCCTTCGCGCCGCATGACGCCTCATTGTTCCGACATGAATAGTCATCTATCGCCGATAGAGTTTGCTATTAACCAAAGCCCCGCAAGAGTCTCTTGTATCACGGACACTTTGACCTAAAAAAAAAGAGAGCGAAAAAAAAAAGAGAGAAAAAAAAAAGAGAGAGAGCACGTATTTGAAAAAAGAAAGTAAGCATCGCCCAAGAAAAAAGTGAGTGATCAATATACCGTGCAATCTCGGACGCGTACTAGAATCTCCACATCCGAAGAACCTCTCTTATGAGCCCGCCATCTTGCCGGTATGGGAAGGATGAAAAGCATCGTCGAGCATGGAAAACTCGAGCCGCATCCGTAATGTGTGAAGAAGACCAGCCAAGCACCATCAACAGATGCTCGCCTCCCGATCACATGAGGAGGAGGAGGAGGATGAAGCATTGTCCTCAAAAAGTCTTCATAAACTATCACCAGAAAATCAGACAGCATTTGATATTTGGCCAAGTACTGGAGCCTGTTTGGTATGAAGTGTGGCTCAATCACATGCGGAGGAGGTGGAGGAGGTGCCACCGGGTCTATCGTAAACGGGACATGCTGGCGATTGACCCGCTCACCCATATACAAAGAATCGCACATGATAGACACCATCAAGATCCGGCAACGATTAAATATCAGAGTAACCTCGATCGGCCCTACCAGATGCTTCCAAGGGAACAAAGTCACCGAACCAGAAGTTGAGCTCGCCACTGCTTTCGGCAGCCCAATGACTCGACATGACATATTGACCCCGTGAGTCCGCTTCTTTCCATTGCAGATTTACAAATTTGACCGTGAGACGGGAGGGGCCAAGGACATCGCTGAGCAGGGGGCCCGGTACAAAGTCAAAAACAGAGTAAGCCCACACCTGAAAAAAAAAAGAAAAGAAAGGAGGTAAAGTCAGTAAAAAAAAGGAGAGAAAAAAATAAAAAAAATATATATATACATGCTGATAAAAAAAAAGAGAGAAAAATACCTCCCAGGCAGGAGCAAAACCAGTCATCACCTTTGAGTCGTTCCGACTCAATTTATCCATACAGAAATAAAGCTCAGCCAGGCCAGCCTGCCCCCAGTCATAATCAATCACATGCTCCAGATCCCGTAGATAGCCTATCAATGAGACCCTCAGGGTAGTGGAAGCATTGGCAAAAAGAGACGTGCCCAAGAAAAAGAATAAAAATGTCCAGGCGACACGCGTCACAACAACGCTATCCTCAGGATCAACCTTCCCAGCATTTTTTAGAAGCCACTCCTTCACGCTGGGAATGGTCACCTCATCAGCTGTCTTATACTTGGGCACGAACCCCAAAAGGTCCTCCACCTCGTCATGACGCTCGCGGAGAGTATAATCTGGGTCCAGATTCCGCCCAATACTGGTAGAAATACCAGTAATAGCCGCAAAGTCGCAGGGAGTCATGGTAATCTCTCCCCAGCTGAGGTGAAAAGTATGGGTGGTATCCTACTAGAAGTTTCGCAGCACGTCGAAAATGACTCTATAACTGCGGAAGGGAGTAAAGGCCCGCATAAAGACTCCCAAGCCCGTATCATCTACCTAAGTCTGAGCTGCCGGAGGCATCAAATAGAATATATCAGAAACTCTGGCGCAAGTGGCCCTGACCTTGTCCAAAACCCCGCGCTCCTGGAAAAAAGAGGAGGAAAATAAAGGTAAGTATCCCACAAACCCTTTTCTTCTTGCACATTCAATTCATTAGATTTTTGAAAAAAAAAATCAACAAAAAAATTAAATAAATAATATATATATTTTTTAACATAAAAAATATTTTCTTTGCACATAAAAATACACATTATTATTTTTTTAAATGTCATAATAATATATACAGATATACTTTGCATAAATGTACATGTCAACGTATTAGAAAAAAAAAGAGAGATAAAATATATACTTTGCATTTAAATATGTATGTCACATTTTCTTTATTTTCACACATAAAAAAATATAAATAAATAAATAAATAAATAAATAAAAAGAGAACATCCTCATTGTATATTCAGCATCATATTTGCATTAAATAGAGTAGTCCATGCATCCATAACTTGCATTTATTAGTCAATAAGCAGTATTGGGAATGCGCAAAAAAGAAATTTAAAATGCCACCTGCCATGGAAAAATAGTATCTGTTTGACATATCTTATATCCCTATACCATCAGCATGCATAAAAAAATAAATTCTAGTACATAAAATATATCTGTTTTGTCCTGTATATATCCGAAAATGTATCCAGAAAATTTTGCATTTCATTCCGAAAATTCCGCACTGTGAATATATGCCATGTAAAAATATTTTTAGAGCTAAAACATGCATCATATAGCTTTATTTGCATTAACATTGTAAATTATGCATAGTAAAGTCAAATAGTAACTACTAGTTCAATTTGGGCATCGCAAAAATAAATTGTCTGAATTTCATACATTATTACTAAAATTGCATCATTTTAGTCCATAAATTGCATGTATAAATATCATAAGTTGTATATATATGCTCAAAAGTCCAAAACAAAGACGTAAACCGAAAGCAGATTCAAAAAATTGACCAAATGGGTGGAAGAAAGTCATACTTACATTGGGATCGAAGGGATCGAGACGTGAAGATCCTCGCACTGATTACCCCACCATGTTGCGAATAATAATAACCGATATGGTTTCGAATCAAAGGAGGAAGTCTCTTTCTTTTTTCTCGCCGTATTCAGGTTCATTGGTGCTTTTCCTTTCTTAGATCTAGAGGAAGAAGCCATCTCGCATTAAAAAACAAAAATTTTGGCGAAAGAAAATTGAGAAAAGGAGAGAAAATGAAAAGAAAAGAAAAAAAGCTTACCATCTAAGGCAATGGAAGCTGTGAGCTGAAGCGAGAGGAAAGAATGAAGGCTTCGCTCATTCTCATAAGTAAAGAGGACAAAAGGAGGAAAAGTGAAATTTTCACTTTTCCCCCTCCAAGCAATTCAAAGACAAGACTTAAGTCCCCCAAATTTCAAAACCGCAGTGGTCCCTCGAGACTCAGAAGTTAACAAAAGCAATTTTGTTAACCACATCCGATGGCCTTTCACTCAAAGAGCAAGGAAAACTCATATCTCCAAAGAAGTCACCGCCGTGAAAACCGTAAAAGTCGAAAAATTCAACAAAGGTAAGCCCCTCTTCTTTGAAAAAAAAAGGAAAGAAAAAAAAGAAAAGAAAAGAAAAATCGATCAAAAGAAAAAAATGAATCAAAAGAAAGAAAAAATCAATCAATAAAAAAAATGATGATGAAAAAAATGCAAAAAGAAAAGAACAAGACCAAAGTTCCCAATTAAGCTTAACTACGTTGGTCTGATTCTCGAATAGGGATACGTAGGCACCTATTTTGGTAGGTGCGACTATCACAATAAAAAAAAAGAAAAAAAAAACAAAAAAAGAAAGAAAAATAAATTCCCAAAGAAGAGTGGCAAGGGCAAAATGCCAAGATCACCAATCCGCAGCTAAGCCAAAAAGGTAAGTCAGGTACAATATTCTTACCTTGACTATTAGAATAATTTCCTTTTAAGGAAAGTTTGCTTTTAAATAAAAGAGAAATCTTTTTCAAAAGTTTTTTTTTGTTTCAAAAAGAAAAAAAAAGAAAAAAAGAGGAATATTCAAAAGAAAAAAAAAAGAAAAAAGAAGGAAGAAGAAAAGAAAATTCTTTATCATGTCCAAATTCTGGTTTCGGCTTGATGCGCTTTTGAAAATTTGAAGAAAATTCTTTATCGTGATTCGATGACGTATTGATCGGTCGAATACGCTGAAAAACTCAAGGTCCTCTTATTGTGTTTGGAAGAAAGGTATTGACCAAATGTGACACAATTTTGAGATTGATCTCTTAACATATTTCCACGATGTATTGATCTGCGGTTGAAATATGGTTTTCAAAACACACAAAATCTTCATACCGTATTTGACAACGGTTTGACCGAAGAATACGACTTTTCAAAAACATGAAAATCTTTTCTTAAATTTGGTTGTTTGTTTCGGCTTAGGCCGAACTACGCTTGGTCTGATTCCTTTTATTAAGGGATATGTAGGCAGCCTACATTAGTAGGTCCGACCATCAGAGCATTCAATTTGCATATCTGCTTAAAAACTGCGATAACCTGCTATAACTGACTAAAATTGTCTAGGATATAGTGGTTTGATAAATTGCTGCATTATAATTGCTACCAAATGCATATTTCTCCCTCGCTTTTGAAATGAAACGAAATTGGAGAGTCTATTTAATCAACGATGTTCGCCTACTCAAGAAGTCGCGGGTTACCCGTAGACTCCATCGCTGAGGGGCTCAGACACCCCAATGCATCCTCGATATGTGACATGACATAAAATATCAAGACTCGTTAAAACATTAACAAATGTCAAGTTACTGTGGTCAAAAATGCAAAAGGACAAAGCAGATGCGCAAAAGGACAAACCGCAGGACTAAAGTGTCAAAATGGGACAAGTTTGGAAATTAGGCACAGCCACCAAAGGATTTGGGCATGGCGCCCAAATCCAATGGGTGTAGAGCCCAAATTTCCTCGCACTGCTCATGCAACGATTCCGCAAAATGCAATTTTTTTTCAAGCGCAAGTACAACCGATTAAAGCACGTAAAAGATTTTGGCGTGGTTACCCAAGGATTTGGGCACACGCCTAAATCTCTATGGAGTGGCGCCCAAACCCACTTCCCAAATCGCTCATCCATTCATTTGCCGTGAAACACAACCGATCTCAAGCGCATAACCGATTGACGCGCTTTGAGAAATTTTCAAATGCCGCCGATGTCCCTAAATCCTCCTATAAATAGCAAAGGCTCTTCTCCTCATTTCACACGTAAATTTTGAAAGCTTCTTCAAGTAAAGCTTCTTCGCGTTACCGGAGAAATAGAGAGCGGTGTGAGATAGTGAGAGATCACCTCCAAAGCCTCGAAACCCTGCCAAACCTCTGCCAAACACAAATCCAACCGGTAGAAGTGTACCTTAGCCCCCCAGCTAGGTATCCACCCCTTTTCCCCGGTCCAAAAATCGTGGATAGAGCTTGCTCGCCCGATGAAAAAGGCCAAATCAGCCAAGAAGCGTTACTCGCCTGCTTTTACCCTACCTCGGCCAAACAAACAACCGTAAATATAATGCTACCCCGCCCGATCCCGAGGTCGAAAAGTAACTTTCAGAGCAGTCACGCTGCCCAAATTCACACAACACATGATAGGCTAAAGTCGCACGCCTACAAATTAATTACCAAGACAAGACTCGGCTACAAAAACTGCAAATGTGACAAGTCCGTGGTCGATCCAATCAAGAACGGTTATTCGGTTGCACAATTGTCACTTAACAAGATTGGGGGTTTAATTTTGATTTTATTAACTACCTAAAATGGGAATTAAGAACTAAGTTGTAAAACAATTAAAGGCAAGCACTTCAGATTTGTTTCCGTCCCCGTTTATCAATCCAATATCATCGGTATAATTTCTTTCCCTTTGTGGGTCCCAATGAGCACAATAATAAGCTAGAAGGGGGGGGGTTGAATAGCTTATTAACACTTTAAAAACTTTTAAGTAAGTTCCTTGAAAGTTACTTGCAGTCTATGAAAAGAATCAAGTAGCGGAAGACCTTCAAGAAAATTGTTTCAGTTCACCGATAAGGACTACCAGAGACCTTATACGATTACTTAAGTTCTCAATGAAATGGATAATATAAACAATGAAACTAAGCAGTTCAATAAATAGACAAACAGAAGGAAATAACACAAGTATTTTGGGATGATTCACACTATAATGAGTGCTACGTCCACCACCAAGGCAGTCAACCTTGGATTTAAATTGTGCACTATGTTTTCCACTTAGATCAATTACAAAGAATATCCCTAATGGATCGTGTACAAAACATTGACTTGTGTTTGTCTAGGGAATTAAATATCTCAGAATACAAGATATTTAATTGCAAGTGTATATAGTTAATGGAAGTAAACAACAAGAAGAATAAAACAATAAATGTTGAAGAGCAGCCTTCTTGTTGTTGACGAGGACTTCTAGATCCGTTGAGGATCTATTGAATGCACTGAGCCGAAAGACTTGGAGTTGTGTAGATTCGAGCAATTCTTTAAGTGTTCGATTGATTCATGCAGCTTGTCTCTTTGTTCCAGCTTTCAATGGCGTAGATTTAAAGCAGATGCACTTCAAAAGATCCGTTGAGAGGACGAAGACTTCAACAAATTTATTCATAAATGCATTAAATGCATGGGGTCAAAGGAATTTCGTCTTCACGTATATCTAGAGCAGATAATCATTTCGAGATCTTCAAAAGTGGGCGATTTGGTGTCGATCTAAGAGATGAAGCAGAAAAGTAGGGGACATGCCTTTCGCTCAGGCGAAAATTATTCCTACTTTTCGGAAAGTTGCTTTCGGCTTGATATGTCGTGGAATGACTTGGATTAATTCAAATAATATATGGAAATAAGTTTGAATTAATCCAGCCTAGCTTTATGCCGAGAGGACACGTAGAAGTAGATCACCGGACACGAGGTCTTCCGATCTTAAGCTGAGCAGTGTCTTCCTAAGTGAAGCCGAGAAAGGGTCTTCCGCCGAACTCCGAAAAAGTCCTACAAAAACTATACAAGGCAAAGTTCTATACATTGCCACGCTAATCGATACACGCCCCGATTAGCCATCAAGTATAAAACTAATGTAATGTATTGATCAGATATAAATTTAACATAAGAATCAACACCCTTCCTCCCTATTCACTTGATCCGAGATGTATTTCAATCCCTATTTCTTCCTTATTAATGGTTATAAGCAGTGACACACTCACCTATTCTCCTAATCAATACCTGAACCTAACTGACACAGTCTAGATTCACAATAACGATTGATAAAGCTTTAAGAAATTAAGATCAAGGAATTCTCTATTCTTTTGCAAATAGAACAAAGCCTAGTTTTACCGCCTTTTCAATTTATCATGACACATGCATAAATCTCAAAGATGCTACTTGTGAAAAATCCTAATCTGACACAGACTTAAGATTAAACTAGCATTAAATCAATTGCAAGGGAAAAGAGGGTGATCAAATCTCAAAACCCTAAAATCGATCTAGCAATTAAAACAAGTAAAACTATGAATAGGGATTAAGGAATAAAGAAATAAATACCTCAATTGAATTAAATAAACGGTTCAAGATCCAAATCTGAAGCAATGAAGTTAAGCTTCCATGAAAATTGAAGAAATCTCTAAGGAAGAAGACTAGTAGAAAACGGCCCCTAATTCTGAAGTTAAAACAAGTATATATACTTGTTCCCAAAACCTAAACTAAAAAGGAAAATCTCCAAAGAAAAGGAAAGAGAATATTTAATAATAAACATCCAAATACTCCTACCATCTAATGCCAAAATACACCAGCTTCCAAATCCTTATCTTTCACTTTGGTCCCCGAAACTCCAACCTTTCTCCTTCCGATCCTCGAACTCGCTTGCTTTGTAATCCGATCCTTGAACTTCAACTTTTTTCGCTTGGTCCCTCGCACTTCGATACTAGCAACTTTATCTTCCACATTAATAAACTTTTGCAGGAACAACACAAAATCACTCAAAATATGTCTCAAAATTACAAAGATTTCCCACAAACTCACCAATTCATAGTCTACTCAAAATTACATCAAACTAATCTAAATTACATTAAAATAATGATAACATAACTAGAAAATTAGGGAATTACATATAATGAAATCCGCCACATCAACACACAACAACACACAACAACACACAACTTCAACCAGACCTGAAAAAAAAAAAGACTCTCTCTCCCCGAGGGACAGAGCGAGCACACCCCTACGCCGTTTGTAAGTTTTTATTTTTAGAGTCTTTCATTTCCATGTAATAGTATTATTTCCGCCTGCCCAATGTAGTCATATAAGCTTATGTCTGCTGGATTTAATTAGGAAATAGTACTAAATGTAGTCATTATTATGGCAAAATGTTTTTAGATAAGTTTGTATTTATTTACTTCATTTATTCAATAAAGTCTTTATTTGTAAATGTATTATTTCCGGTCCGGTTCAATATCAATATATAAGTAGTTATATATGCTGTCCGGATTTAGTTAGGAAATAATACTAAATGTAGCCGTTACTATGACCAAATATTTCCAAGTATATTTGTAATTGTTTGCAAAAGAGTCTGTTTCAAGTCCGTAAATAATATAGATGTAACAAATGTATTTGTAGGTAGTTAATGCTTTATTTATATGTTTAATAAATATAACAAAAGCATACTTTAGCCAAAAACCGTTTTGAGACCGAAAGGGCGAGTTGGGTGCTTAGCACCTTCCCAACTCGTAACTTAGCCTCCGAACCCGTTTTCTCTATCTCTGGTTTTCTTTTTCTGGTTTTGCTTTATTTCTGCCTTAAAATAAAGATGACGACTCTAAAAATATTTTGGATCCAGTGGGGCCTCGCAACATCTTTCTTTGCACTTTCACGTTCTCCCATAAAAAAGGGAGAATGGGAATCGAAAGGTGATGTATTCCTATGTCCTGGTATCCCCTAAACAAGGGATAACTTGAAGTAGAAAACCCAAAGAACTCATAGTGATCCGAAATAGGCCATAAGGCTATTTTCATAAAATCCATAGTGGGGGCGCTGCAACATCTTTCTTTGCACTTTCACGTTCTCCCCTAAACAAGGGAGGATGGGAATGGAAAGGTGATGTTTTCCTATATCCTAGTATCCCCTAAAAAAGGGATAACTTGACATAGAAAATCCAAAGCTCCCATATTGGATCAAAAATCCACTAAAGGCAACCGAGGCGCATTCCAACGCGCTATTCGACAACACTCCTCCTGCACTTTTGATTTAGATCTCCCCTAAACAAGGGAGGCTGGAACGGGAGCAGTGGATGTTACCGCATCCGCACGGACGCGCACCCCTATCCAAGGGCGCGTGGGGCGCGGGAGCACCGCATTCCCGGGAACCCACAGGTGTGCTCGCTCTGTCCTTCAAGGAGATGGAGTCTTTTTTTTTTTGTGTTGTGAAGTGTTGTGATGATTCGGGCAGAGTGATTGCTTTCAATAATTACTTTTGGCCTCGGGATTTGGGCGGAGTAACTGCTTGTGTTTGGTTGTTTATTGGCTTGAGGGAGGCGGAAATCTGACAGAATAAAGGCTTATTTCTGACTGATTTGGCCTTTTAAATCGGGCAGAGCAACTGCTCTTTCCACGACTTTTGGACCGGGGAAATAGGGTGGAAACCTAGCTAGGGGGCTAAGGCTCACTTTGACCGGTTAATTTTATATTTGGAGGAGGTTTGGCAGGGTTTCGAGGCTTTGAGGAGATCACTCACTATCTCACTCCGCTCTCTATTTGTTCAGCGTAACGAGGACGCAGAGAGTTTTGCGGATGAATTCTCTATTCTGAAGGAGAACCCCGAAGCTCTATTTATAGCTTGGGATAAGGACATCGAAGGAATTAAAATTCCTTCTTCGCGCATCAGCCGTTTGTACACAACGCCGAAGAAATTGCACTTTACGGCAACTGAACAGTACTGTTTGAGCAAACTGGGAGCCACACACATGATGTTTGGGTGCCACTCCCACTTTGAGTGTGGGTGGCGCCAGTTTAGTGTAAATGGGTTTCAAGTTTTGCACTTTGGCCCCTACATTTCACTCTTTTGCGCATCTTGCTTTGTTCTTTTGCATTTTCAACCCTGTAACTTGACATTTGTTAATGTTTTAACAGGTCTTGATATTTTATGTCATGTCACATACCTGGAGTACGAAATTGGGGTGTCTACACCAGGGAGTCGTGGAGTTGTACAGTATATGCGGGGGAACGTGTTATAGATTGGCGAAGCGTTGGTATTTGTCATAGTGACGCACCCACCAAATGCAGTTATTGTCTAGTGTACTCCAATAGTACCTTGTCGATTTGCTTTCTTTGAAAGCATATGCCTGTTCATATGTGGCCCATAAGCACCACCATGTAGTTGGTCCATGACTCGTTCTGTTTTGATTTGATCTATGCATAACAGATTCAACCGTTGGTAATGCCTTTTGTAAAGGCTACCTCCGCTGATCACAAATTGCAAGGCTCATCTTCGTAAAGCAATTTCCCTTTTTTGTATAAGTTTGCTGGATATTCCCCTTTCTTGAGCAGATTCAAAATGTCTAAATACCAGGGCTCACTATCCTTTTCGGGAGTTGTATCAATTGTAAAGTAGTAGGCATAAGTTACCTTCTTCCCAACCACAAATGGTTGAATATTTATCTCTGTTGGAACTTTGACCAACGAAGCTAATGTCACCAATGTATCAGAAAATTGACTTCTATCCCACGACAAATAATGGAATGATTTATCATCAAACTCTTTTGCTAGAGTTGTCAAACGAGTATGATATTGCTTTAGACGGGGATCTTGCGTTTTCTATTTCCCTCCGATTTGATTTATAATTAAGGTGGAATCACTAAAGACTTCTAATTCTCTTGCTCCTCTTTGAAGAGCCTCTTCTAAACCGACGATGCAAGCTTTGTACTCGATAGTGTTGTTAGAACATTTGAACTCCAATCTTACGGCTAAAAGAGTGTGAGAATCTAATGGATCGATTAGCAGTATTCCTATGTCGAAACCTCTATTGTTGGCAGCCCCATCAAAGAATATTTTCCACTTGGTGTCATGATCTATGATTTCCAAAACACCTTAATCTGGGAAACCTAGTTCCTCGCGTCTTCTGATTCCAATGGTCAATCGGCCGGGTGGTTTGCGATGACACTCCCTTTGATAGATTTGCGTGTGACGTATGTGATGTCAAACTCATTGAGTAAGAATGACCATTTAGCCAACTGATTAGAGAGTGATGGATTTCCAAAGATGTATTTGATTGGGTCGAGTCTAGAGATTACTTTGATGGGTCGAGCCTGCAGGTAGGTCTTGAGCATTTGTGTCACCCATACTAGACCCGTACAACTTTTTTCTAGGGCTGAGTAGTTGAGCTCAATGCCTTGTAACTTTTTTGCTTATGAAATAAATGACACTTTCGGCGTAGGAATCTTCTTTTTCTTGTGCAAGCATAGCACCGACCTTAGTGTCTGTGATAGTGACGTATAACTGGAGAGGCTTGTGAATATGAGGAGGAGCAAGCACTGGCAGGCTAACAAGGTATCCTTTGACCTTTTCAAATGCGAGTTGGAATTCTTCATCCCATACCCGATCAGTATCCTTTTTTAAGAGCTCAAAGAGTGGCTCATACGTGGATGTCAGCTGTCTAATGAACCGACTGATATATTGTAGTTGGCCCATGAACCATTTGACTTCTTTTAGAGTCCTTGGCTGTGGCATGTCTATGATAGCTTTTACTTTTGCAAGTTTTATTTTAATTGCCTTCTCGGTTACCATAAATCCCAAGACTTTGCCTTTGGTGACTCTAAACGTGCATTTTGTTGGATTGAGCTTCATTTGGTGTTTCTGCAACCTTTTAAAGAATTTTCGAAGGTCTTTGATATGGGCTCCATTTGTGTCGTCAGAATGAATGATCATATCATCTACATACACTTCGACTTCTTTATGTATCATGTCGTAGAAGAGAGTGGTAGCGGCTATTTGATATGTAGCCCCAACATTCTTTAGCCCAAATGGCATGATTGTGTAGCAATATATTCCCCAGGGAGTGATGAAGGGAGTCTTTTCTTGATCATTTGCTGCCATTTTGATTTGATTGTAGCCTAGCATGCCGTCTACAAAAGATCTTAGCTTGTAAGGAGCCACAACATCTACCACAATATCGATGTTGGGTAGAGGGGAGTCATCTTTGGGAGCTACTTTGTTGAGGTCACGGAAGTCCATGCAGATTTGAACCTTTCCATTAGGTTTTGGCACTGTCAATATGTTTGATAGCCAAATCCGGTATTCAACCACCCGAATGAATTTGACGTGCAGCTGCTTCATGATTTTTTCTTTTACCTTTAGTGACCACTCAAGCTTAATTCTATGGAGCTTATGTTTCACTAGCTTAGCATGCGAGTATGTAGGAATTTGATGCTCTGCAATTGCTGGATTCTACCCCAGCATGTCTTTGTAAGACCATACGAAGACATCTAAAAATTCTTTGAGTAGACTGATCAAAGTTGATCTTTCTTCCCCTTGAAGATAACTGCCGATCTTGACCTCTTTGATCTCAATATTCCGCCCTAGATTGATGGTGGACAAGTGTTCTTCTAATGCTGCTGATTTGCGTTCGTCTCGTTGCTTGACCAACTCTGCGAGCTCGATTAAGTATTCTTTATCTTTTTGGTCCACTTTGTTAAATAATTCATTATTAATTGGTTCAATTATGTTTTTATTTAATTAAGTTAATTCATTTTTTAATGCATGTGTAACCAACGAATACACAAAAACATTGAGATTTTCATTATTAATAGTAGGGGTTATAGAGTTGGCTAATTTATTGAGGTCCTGGGGATTGGGATCCTAAATTTTATGATCAAGAAGCGGGCTAGTAGGTGACCAGTCCGAGTTAAAAAGGGAAAGAGGGGGAAGGATGTATTCGAAGCGATCCAATAATTCTACTGCTGTCAGGAGAGGTCTAGTGGTAATGTACCAGTTTTGTAGTGGACTATCAGAAATAGCCACAAATTCAGCCAGGAGCTCTATATAGCTAGTGCCTTCGTCGATCATACCCAGAAAACCATCTTCTATGAAGTCACTATTGAACAAAGCCAAGGCACATTCATCTTGGTCTATGGTCCAGGTGTTCTCAACTGTCACAGTTTTGTATACGGTGCTGCGGGTTCCAGTATAACTTTTTCCGTTTCACTGGTGGCAAGACTTACATCTTCGAATATCTCCCATATAGGGTGCCTTTTACCGTTTTGATCTATCAACGGTTCTGGGAACATGAGATAAGCAGCTGTTTCATTTTTTTTTTCATGAAGTTCCCATTCAAAGTTTTTCTGTATGGCTGTAAAGGAGGATCTATGTAGGGCCGCCTTTCACGTTCTACCTTACTTCTTTCACGTTTCTCTTTCATGACCGCGGTTAGCTTGGCTGGTGTAGGAATGTATCCTAAACCAAATGGAGATGTGCATTCCTTAATCTCTTCTTGGACTAAATTTATCAGCGCCTGCTGATTTTTTCCAACACCTAGTCCAGGCATGTAATTCATTTTTTGGAGCATGTTCAATGGAACCATTTCTCCGAAGACTGTTTTTTTTTCTTATGGTAATATCAGTCTCTCGCCCATATTCAATTGCATTGACCTTGGCTTGGGGGATGACTTCAAAGCCACTTAGGAATATAACAGTGTTATCATGCTCTATTTCGAGGATTGGGATGTCTCCAATTTCCTTATTCTCAATAACTTTATCAGCAAGTATGATCACTATGTGATCATCGAGGATGAACTTGAAACGTTGGTGTAGCGAAGAAGCTACTCTTTTACCTCATGGATCCATGGACGTTCCAACAATTAGTTGAAAGTGACAGGAATATTTGAGACCTGGAATTCAATTAGCATGGTGAACGGGTCAATTGTCATCATTAGAGTTAACACTCGTAGGACACACCGACTTGTGTTGTCGTAAGCCCTTACTGTCTGTGATGATAGGGTTAATTATGAGATCTTTGATCCCAGTTTGGCTAACATGCTGGTAGGGCAAACATTTAGGGATGAGCCGTTGCCTATCATGACTCGAGGTACCCATTTTTCCATGATTCCCACCATGATACGAAGATCGTCTATATGGTTGATTCCTTCCTTTGGAAGATCCAGATCAGTGAACATAATCACATTTCCAAAATGTATATTCCATATCATTTGGGTCAGTTCGCTAGGAGACGTTTCGATGGGGATGACTGCATGGCTTAAAGATTTGGCCAGTGTGTCACGATGGTTTTTGGAAGAGCACAACAAGTCCCATGTGGATATGTTAGCTTGCGTCTTCTTTATTTGAGCTAGTAGAGTATCTTCCATACTTTTAGCCCCAGTATCAACTTCTTTGTCTTTCCTAGAGTGGTCACCATTTTCTTGGTTTGGCTAGTAGGCGTGACTGAATCTGGTGAGGTGGCTGACGTCCCCACTGATCCAATTGGTTTTTTTGATGCTATTTTTCTTTTGACTGCTGCCTAAAATAGTGTTCCGAGAGAGCATGTTACAAACGAGCTCTATTTTTAGAGGGAGAGGAACAATGATGTAAGGTAAAGACTTCTCATTTCTTTCAAATTTGGTAAGTACACAACTTTGTCCATCAACCTCGATCATGTTGATTTGAGGTAATGTGCTATTTACCACATTTGACCTGGGTGGGGTTTCTTAATGACTTTATCATCGATAAGATCTTGGATGACACTTTTGAGCCTGTAGCACTTGTCGGCAAGATGACCACTGTAGCGATGGTATTCAAAAAACTGAGAGTGATTCCATGTGCTAGGTAGAGGATTTGGCAGTTTGTAGTTCTCTATCGGTTTTTAAGACCCATTGTGCCATTAAAGCCGACAGTATTTGGGACATGGGAGCTTGTAGTTCATCTTAGTGTATGTTGTTTCCTCTATATGGGCCCCTAAAATTCCTGTTGGGACCACTATTTCCACCAATTGTATTGATGGATCTATGTGCTTCGTAGGACCATGGTATATTATTATAGGTTTGACTAGAAAAGTTGACTGGTGACATTGTAGTTGGAATGTTTCCAATAACATTATGATGCTTTTCCTCTGGAGTAACGAAATGAAATCGGAGGCTTATCGACTTTTAAATGCTCAGTACGTATGTCTTCGTCAATGCGAATTCCTACCTCCACTATTGCGATGAAGTTTCCATAAGGAAGATACCTCATGTGTTCCAGATAGATTGGTTGGAGATTCTTTATGAACATCCTAGCTAATTCAGCTGAATCGGGTCTGTCCAGTGTTTGGGCCATTTTCTTCTTCCATCTGGCTACAAAATTTGCACATGTTTCCTTTTCCCTTTGAGTGCATGCTTCAAATTCCCTTTTGTTCTTAGAGCTACTGTTATCTTTGTACCTATTTTGGAATTCTTCAGCAATTTGATCCCAAATACTTATAGTACTACTATCTGCTAGCATTAGCCATTGTTTCGCTTCCCCTACTAAAGTCAAATTGAAATTAGAAGACATAGCCTCGAAGCTAGCTCCCCTCGATTACATTGCTATGGAGTATGATTTTAAATGGGAGATAAGGCAACCAGTCCCATCAAATTTCTCTATGTCGGGCATTTTGAACTTCCGTGGCAACATAGCTGAGGGTTGTAGTATCAACGACCGTGTAGAAAATCCCCCTTTGTTTAGAACCTTGAGCATTAACTCCTTGAGGTTCTCAACATTTGTTTCCATCTTTGAGAGGGGTGGAGCCGGAGATGCATTGTATACATTCGTGGGATTTGTTACAGTTGGGTTTATTCCTAGAACCAACTAAGGTACTTGGTAAACATTTTGGGGAGGTGCGATATTTGCAGCTTCTGCTTGAACGAACAAAATCATTAAACAGGAGATAGGTTGTAACTTGTCCCTACTGGACATAACTTCCGGGGTCCGCATGCGAGCTGTTCTGGAGCTGATTGGTGATGGGAAATGGAAGATCACTTGATCCTTGAGGTATACCAGTGTTTGGAAAAAGGTGACCTTGATTTGGAAAGAAAGGGTTGGGATTTTGGTAGTAGGTATTTGGTGGGGGATTGGTGATCGGGACGCTGGTATTTGGTGGAGGATTGGTATTTTGGACCTGAGGGTTGATGTTTAGGGGAACATTTGAGGTTGACGCTTCGTGGGGTGCCGCAGAGGGAACAATGTTTTCAACATTGGGTCTCAAGCTTCAAATGAGAATTGTTATTTGGCCCATTAGGCGATCGGCTTGCACACCTAAATTTCAATCCAACCATTGTTGCATGGCCCGAGTAGAAGCGTACCCTGGAGCCCCTGTCTCTGTACCCATAGAAGTCTATTCGTCTTCGGCAGCCATTCTACCCAAATCTTTATTCTCTGAACTAATCTTTATACTCTCTGACTCTGACCTGATCTGTAAAACCCTAGTTTATTGCTTGCCTGTTTATTGCATGAGATCATACTTTCATAATCATCATTAGTATGTTAACTTAGCTCACTTATATGTTTAAAGTCGATAGCATGTTCATTGACGTCGTTTGGGATGCTCGTATGCACCTTTCCTTCACGAGTTGCTTTGGAACTCGGGTTTGTGTTTTATGTTGTAAACACTTGGATAAATGTTAGAAACCATTCTTAACATCATTAACACGCTTTAGATGTTGGTTGAATGCTAGTTGCATCGTCGGTTTGATTGCTAGTTTGATTCGAGCGTTAACCCTTCTCCGTTTGACCTTTTCGGTTGTTGTTCGGGAGCGTTTTTCCTAAGTTCTTAGCCATGTTTGATTGAGGTTTGAAAATTGATTTGCTTTGGTTATTGTTTAGAGGTGTTTAGGGTTTAATTCTAGACCATTTCGGGCTTTGGAGGACTTGAGGGTGCAAGAGGGAAGGACCTAGAACAACCAAGGGAGCGAAACAAAAATATTTTGGAGAACAGTGTGATGCGCTCGCATCACTATTAGGCAATGCGACCGCATTGAGCCTTTTGCTGGTTACGGGAATTTTCTGCATTCTTCAAGAGTTGACTAACTTAACCCCACCCAAACCCAACCTAACCCACCCTAAACCACCCTAGTTCGTCCTACACATCCTCTCATGCATGCTTGACAAGTTTAAAGTGTTTTGAATGCATGTACAACACTTGGCAAAGAAAGACCTCCAACATGCAAAGCCATGCATTGGACACCTTCCCCCAC
This sequence comes from Codonopsis lanceolata, assembly GCA_013146195.2. NCBI lineage: Eukaryota > Viridiplantae > Streptophyta > Magnoliopsida > Asterales > Campanulaceae > Codonopsis > Codonopsis lanceolata. Next base: position 65,241,944 of record CM028379.1, on the reverse strand, counting down.
CCCACTTCAGCCATTGCATGACCAAATACCTCCACTAACCCACCATAATCAGTCTTCATCTTCCAAATTCGTGGCTGATCACTTCATGAGAGTTATAGAGAGTTTATTCAAGCTTCTTGAGTGTTCATCAATGGTGGCCAAGCTTTGAGGAAGCCATTTCCAAAACCCAACCATAGAAGTGAAGAGGAGAGCAAGGAGAACACATACCCACCCTTGCATGGACGTTTTTGTACAACTTGTAGAGCTTGTTTAAGGTAAGTTACAACATCTCTTCTTATTTATTTTAGCCTCATTGACCCTAGGGAAAATAATCTTGCTATATGAGGTCAATGAGAGCACTTAGGACTTTGTAGAGATGCCATGTTCTAGTTTATGCTATATGATGAATTTGGGTTGTATGAACAGATTATAGACATATTATAAACCATGATTTTGATGTCATTTAGGGTAGTAATGTATGATAAACCATTCTACCTTGTTGTTTAAGCATTGGGAGCATGTTTGATGAAATAGTTAGGCTTGTTGAGATGCTATGTTCACGTATATGCTAAATGATACATTTTTAGTTGTATAATCAGATTATAAACAGGTTATAAACCATGTTTAAGATGTTATTTAAGTGTGATAATGTATGATAAATCATTCTACTTTGTTGTTTAAGCATTGGGAGCATGTTTGATGAAATAGTTAGACTTGTTGAGATGCTATGTTCACGTACATGCTAAATGCTACATTTTTAGTTGTATGATCAGATTATAAACAGGTTATAAACCATGTTTAGGATGTTATTTATGTGTGATAATGTATGATAAATCACCCTACTTTGTTGTTTAAGCATTGGGAGCATGTTTGATGAAATAGTTAGACTTGTTGAGATGCTATGTTCACGTGTATGCTAAATGTTACATTTTTGATTGTATGATCAGATTATAAACAGGTTATAAACCATGTTTAGGATGTTATTTATGTGTGATAATGTATGATAAATCACCCTACTTTGTTGTTTAAGTGTTGGGTGCATATTTGATGAAATGACAAGAATGTATATGCCTAGTTTGTGACTTTGATTCTATGTTTCATACTTGATTGTTTGATTGGGGTTTTATGGGTTTAATGACCTTAGTAACCTATTTAATTACGTTAGTATGGACATAGGAGAGTATTGAGGCCAATGGATTCTATACCCTAATTTTGAAAGATTGATTATGACTCAACGGAGTTGACCATTGGGTTAGTATGACCTTAAGGAGTATTATGCCTAAGTCCTACGAATTATGGGGTAGTATTAATGGAGGTTAAGCCTCCAAGCATTTTAAAGTGTATGAAGAACACTTGATGATTAGAGTCTTGATTTTATCTCTAATGTGTTTATGTGCTAGTTGTGAATTAAAAGCATGACTAGATGATTGTAGAGTACTTGCCTACTTATTTGAGCATATGAATATGAATTACGTCTGCTTGAAGTTTGAGTCCAACTGGAGTCGGTTTGTTGAGTCTTTGGGGCGGGACGATGCATCATCTTCACGAATTGTGAGATTCGTGATTTTGATGGATCGCCTGTACACCCCTCTATCGATGGCCACGGTAGGGAAGTAGTTGATCTTAGTTGTAGTATGGAAACATGACTTTGATAACTATCGAACTCGGCGGAAATGTCTCGGGGGCGTCGATATCCACGAAAGGGATATCGAGGACACATAAGTTTGGCACATGTTTTTGCAGGAGCGACATGCGCGGAAAAAGGGTAACGATATCACCTCCCTTTTGTATGAATTGACTCACGAGTGCTTATATGTGAATAATGTGCTACGTGAATATGATATGATATGAAATGATGGTTGTTTGAATTAATGAAATGTTATACTTGTTGATAACATGATATTCAAGATTGTTAAGTATGAATACCTTGACATGATTATTTATGAAATGTATATTATGCAATAACATGAATTATTATTGTTGTGCATGATGCCATGACAGGAAGTTATGTTAGTAACTTGCTAAGTCTTTATGACTTACTCCTATTTGTTTTGATTGTTTTCCCTAGATCCGAGTCGTGCGAGTGGTTCGAAGTGATTGTCAAGTTGCGATTGGTGAAGCTTTGACGAGGTTGCAACCTTGTAAATTTTAGTACATTTTCTTTTGGCAAGGACGACGGGACATAAAGTTATATAAACTTTATGTGGGGTAGCAAGACTTTAATTGTGTGATATTTGAACTTATGTTATTTAGTACTTAATCTTTTAAGAGCCGACATATGTTAGTCGTGCCTTGTGTATTTATGTTGATCATGCTTTAGTTGTTTTAACCATGTATTGGTTCGTTTATTATGTTTGTTATCCGGCATGTTTTAGCCGTTAAGCATGTTAGACTAGAGTTGTAGACTTAGTTTTATATTGGGTTCCGGCCGTAGCGTCGCCGATGACTTGATATATAATTGCTATAAATTGTTATATGTGCCTATTGTTGCGTCACATGATTTTATTTTTGGACCAAGAGATTCATTATCTCTAAGGTTGTATTAGTTTGAGCTTGTTAGCTCGGGCGCCACTGTTTAATTATTATACGCTTCCGCATGTGTTAAAGTTTTTGGCGTACCGCCGTTATGGCCTTACCACTATTTGCTATTTGTTTCATTACGTGCCTTTTTGGGCGGCATGACCTCGGGGTCTCATCTTGGGATCCGGGTCGAGATTCGCCACATGATCTCATTGCTTCTATCCCGCTTCCTCCAGCAGGCAGTCTTTGTCTTATCCTTTCCTTGTTAAATTCGGGTTCTTAGAAGTCGAAGGTAGCGTATAAGAGGCAAAGATTTCGGTGGTTTAAGTGCAGGTGTTGCTTTTATAATAAAATTTGTTTCTTTCTAAGGTGGTCGGGAAAGCATTTGCTTTGTTTTGGCCATCACAGGGACTTAAACACGGAATAATAGATTCTTTCTCGAGAATAAAAGACTTTAATTCCCTTTCGACTTTCAACTTCCCAAGATTGGATAAATCTTGGGTGAAGGAATATACTCCAAGATCCACCATTCAAATGATCTAGGAGATACCATCAAAGTTTTAATCAATCCCCGAGGGGCTATATATATATATATATATATATATTAGGGGATTGACCAAAAAGCTTTGATATCTAGATAAACAGTGGATCTTTGAAAAAGAAGCTGATTTATCAGTCTTGAGATATCAATTGAAATGTGAAAGTCTAGGAAGATAAAATGTGTACCATCAAAGTTTTTTAATCAATCCCCCGGAGGAATATATATATATATATATATATATATATATATATATATATATATATATATGTATATTTGCACGAGGATTGATCACTAACTTTGAGGTATAAAACGACAGTCCATGAAGTGTCCCAAATGATATACATGATATTTAATATGGGTGATGCAAGGAGGCTGGTGGCTTACACCTAGTTTTCCGAGTTCTTTTTCAAAACAAAAA
>CM028379.1:65124389-65238386 GCA_013146195.2 Codonopsis lanceolata | reverse complement strand
TTCTTGCGAGATTCTTGAAGTTGGAACACGAGAGCTTCGATGGAGGACCCGATGCTTCTAAGCGAGAACTTTGGATAGAAAACATGGAGAAGATCTTTGCGGCTATGGGTTGTACGTCGGAAGAGATGGTGACCAAGCGATGTTTAAATTGATTGGCCGGTGACCATTGGTGGCATGTGTTACGAGATAGTTGGAGTACCGATGGAGTGCCTCGTGTGGGAGAACTTCACGATGGAGTTTATGCCGCAGTTTATTCGGCGGTAGTTCGGGAAAGAAGAGAAGCGGAGTTCATGGCATTGGAACAAGGAAGGCCTGGTGGCCGAGGATTCGCGAGGATTGGCTCGCTATTGTGGTTACTTAGTGCGATGAGGCTAGGAAGACCCAGCGGTTTTGTGAAGGGCCTAAAAATGAAATATCGTATTGGGCGGCGATTTCGTTACAACTTACGGATTACCAGACCCCGTCGCCATCGTTGTGAATCGCCAGTATGCAATAGAGTTGGACATCGAGGAGTATGCTCAAAAGAAAGCCTCGAGTACTATTAGGGGCAATGATGGTAATAGAGAAGCAAAGACCACGTAAAGTTAATCAAGAAATCACACGCATCGGTAGAGCGGAGTGGACGTGACGCTCCTACCTCTAGTCCGACGAGGCGGCGAAGTTAACATGTAATTTTTGTATGAGGACAGTGACATGCCGAGAACGATGCCATGTTGGGGTAAAGCAGAAAGTGTTTCGCTTGTGGCGGTGATCATGTTCGTAGGATTGCCCGAAGATGAGGGTTAATCGCCCGAAGTACTAGTCAACAATCCAAGTGGCTCCAAGAGGGACAAAGGGTGGACGGCCTAGAGTTTGAGGTCGTCGCGCGTGGCGGTTGGCTTATCATGGAGTTTTGAGGCCTATCCGAAATAGGAAGGTATATTCTCGTATATAAATATTCGTAAATTATACCGTTGTTACTATTACCGTTAATATGAGTACACGTTTTAATCGGTAGCTCATGTGCATTCATACATACATTATATGGTGTATTGTGTAATATTGGTTATTTGCTTGATCGGGAATAATACCCCAACGTGAGATGGATATATGACATGGTTTGTTTGTAAATTACCGGTAGGTAATCGCACGTGGTGTATGGATCCTTGTTTAGTCTATATATATATAAGACTATGTTATGTGTAAAGTTGTGGTTTCTTTTTGGGATTATGTATAAAGGCCATAGTATGTATATGTATATATATGAATATATATAAAGTATGAATTGTATATTGATACTTATCGGTTTGGTATGATGTTTGTATATTCTATGAGAATATGTTTTATGTAATGAGTAATATTTCGCTATATTGTTGTTAAGGGTTATGGTGCGAGTAAGATATACACTCGACTTGTGAGAAGGTTGAAGGTTGCGATTTAGACGATAATCGTGGTTACACGGAAGAGATTGACGCTTCACCGTGAGTATTGAGACGTTAACGTTCTGTTAGGATGCTTAGTGTATGCATTGGTTGTAGATTCGGTCTAGAGCCTAAGAAAGGATAGTTGGCGGAGTATAGACGTTTCGGGCATTAGTAGCCTTGGCGATTCGTTGTGATTACTAGGAAGCCATCTTGGTTGAGTGTACTAAGTACACGAGTTTGTGATAGCTATGATTGTTGATTGTCGAGGTAATAGGCCTTGTTACTTGGTTTGATTTTTTATTCGCATTGTGCATTAGTTGTAGGAAACACCTACTTGATGCATTGTATAGAAGTATATTAAATTTTCATCTCATAATGTCATGTTCATTCATTTCCTTAGCATAGAGACTATTAAAGGATGCTTAGAACCTTTTAATCATGAACCTCGCATCCTTAACGAAAAGTTTTTGAAATCCAATTTAGTCGGTACCCTAAATTGGTGATCAAAAGAGGTTCGTTGGTGGACTAGGATTGGTAGTGAGTAGGTTAAACATTGACTATACCCGTTACCAAATGGATGGACATGGATGGAAGGAATTTTCAAAACATGGCATTGTGTGCTCTTGTGTGTTTCTACCCGTGATAGGGAAATCGCGAGTATGATTTGCATGGTTTGAAATGCCAATTTGGTTATCTTTGATTTGTTTGTAAATTGCTCCATAAGCAATTATTAATTCTTGTAACTTAGAATCTTTTGTGCTTGAATTTCATGATGTGCCCCGAAGCAATTAGTTTCGGTAGTTAAATGTGTTCTTATGTTAAGTTTGAGATTTTGCCTACATGATTGGCGTAATGTGTTCATATGTGTAATCGCGACTCGAGTATGAGTCATGTTATCTTCAACCGTAAGTCTTGATGTTGTTGTGTCTATTGGGAATTCTTAGACTTTCGAATTTGGATTATTAGAGTTTAACCCTCGTGTATATTGTGGTGGTAGAATTGGGGATTCGAGCCTAGGTTGGTGGTTTTGAACTTGGTGTATTGCGGTTTCTATCATGATTTAGAATTCGGGACGAATTCTTTTTAAGGTGGAGAGGGTGTGACGCCCCGCTCCTTCGTTGTCTCTGCGTGCTATACTTGCACCTCTTCCCTTGTCGACGGTATGTTTGGTTTGTGAGGGTCTAGATATGTTTGAGAGACCATATTAAGACCAAAACATTATTTAGAGACTCCATATAGTTGTTGACTTGCTAAAGTCACAAGTCGTGACCCGACGATAGTCGGAATGCGACGCGATTGAGGGTTTACCTCCGTTTTGTGTTCGTGACCTCGGTTTGGGTCCTAGACCTCTTTAAGATGGTTTGTTAACATGTTTAGATGCATTAGACTTCAAGTTGGAGGTGTTCCTTAAGTCTATCGAAGATTTGGAAGTTTTGGAGATAGCGTTCGTCTCTATCGCCGTAGTTCGGGAATCGAGTCGCGTAATCGCCTCCTTTGGGATTCTTATTTCCCTAAGTTGTTATTCAACTTCCTAGAAGTATTTAAGCTTCTTCATTAGCCCTTAGACTTGCCTTAAAAGTCTCCTTTCATCGCTGCTTGATTTCGAAGTTCTGCTCGTCAGTCCCGGCCAGACGTTGTTGCACCCCTTCCTGCTTTTCGCTCCGAGTTGTTTCTGGAGTTGTTCGGGTGTGTTTTAGACTTGTTTTGAGTTGGGTTAGACCCTAGAATGGTTGCCCATAAGTTTGGGATCATTTAGATCAAGTTTAGACCAGTTTTGAGGTTCAGAGGCAGGCCGGCGTGGGATGGAGCGAGGCGCCCGCCTCGGATACCGAGAGCACCCTTATGTGCAGAAGAGGTGAGGCGGTCGCATGGAGTGAGCGCCCGCCTCAACCCCTTAAAAGCACGGGATTTTCTTCCCCTGCTTTGAGTTGTGATGTGTTTTACCTATTCTACCCTCCTTAAACCCCTCTAAACCCTTCCTAAGCCTCTCATACTTAACCCTAAACATGTCCTAACATTATTTAGAAGTTAATTAAGGTTGGATTAGAGCTTGATTATCCCCTAATCTCCACTAATTGCACTTGAGAAATGTCCCTTGTGCCCTTCTTAATTTGGGGGTATAAATACCCACAACCCTTTGCAATTTACTGAAAATCTCTTCATTTCTTCCTCTCCACATACGTATTCTAGAGAGAGAGGCTCCATGGGAGACTCTTGAGCCCTAGCTCTTCTCTCTTCGATCCACGACGATCCGACCACCCGATCTCCTTCAAACTTCGGATTCTTGAAGCCCTCGACGAGTAGAACGACTTCACCGATCGGATTTGTGTTCTCTTGAGTTTTCACTCAAGCTAGGTAAGTTACCTTCTTTTGATTTTGGTTCATTGGCCCTAAGGAAAACAACTTGTATGCTATTTGTGGGCAATGAACACTTGTATGCTATGTTTGCCCAATTTTTGGGGATTATTGAAGTATGAACTTGTTAGGGGTATTTGTAGATGACTCCTATGATTATTGAAGTATATGATTACTCTTCATTTTGTGTTTCTAGGCTTGAGCATGCTAGAAATCATGCCTTTATGCTATTTGGATTTTTGGTGGAATTATGCCTACGAATTATTGGGGCTTTGGGTGTATGAACTCACATGATAATATGAGTAGAAACACTTAATTGAAATTGTATGACTTATGAAATGGGTGTTGATCTATGTTGGGATTAATTGTGAATTTTAGGCTTGAGAGTCAAACCCGAATTATTGGGGAAATTATGGTTAATTTGAAGTGGGGTTAATGTTGAGATCGATAAGGGATGTAAATGATGAAACTTGGTGTTTAGACTCAACGGAGTCGAAATATGTTCAATAATGTGATAATGAACTCGAAGTTGGAATCCTACGACAATTGGATTCGCTTTGATTATGATTATGATGGATTCTGGGTTTTAGGGCTCGAATCAAGCCCGAATGAATTTTGGGATTTTGTATCATATATGAATGAAATGTTTAATTGTGGGGCTATGAAACACATAAAGAATGGAATGTAGAATTAAGACTCAACGGAGTCATCAGAGGTCAATAATGTGATAACAAGCCTTTGGTTGAGACCCTACGATGTTCGGGTCTCGTTTGCTTATGTTGTGCGTATCCGAGTACCTTGTTGTGTCCTATGGAGACACTCATGTTATAGAGACCCATTGGGAACTTGTTTAGAGCGTGCTTGTAAAGCACGGAGTATTAGAGACCAACCCATGGTCTCGAGCACTATTTAGTAATGGTTATTCGAAGAATTCACTATAAGGAATTTAGTCGCGAGCATATGATAGTACTTTGCATGAAGTTTAGACTACAAGGTAGTCTTGTCATTCATGAGATGGGTTTTGATGATGTCGGCTATAAGGACTTTGGCTAAGTCCGGTGTGCCTTTAAGTGAAGCTTAATGCTAAGTTTTGAATTGTGGTGGTTCTTAGACTAAGTAGTAGTCTTTGATTTAATCTTGAGTTGGGGACTTTAGTAGACCTCATGTTGTGAATTGTTGAGCTTATATGCTATTCTTGAATTGGTAATGACCTGAGGTTTATGAATACCTCAATACGTGGTTTTGAACTAAACTTACAAGTTAGTTGAATGTGTTAAGTGTGTACAAGTATGTGCATTGTTTATTGGGTTTTGTAGAGCATTATGACCTACTTGAATTGATAAGTTCTTTAGTGATGAACTTGGTCCTTATTGGTCATACAAGTAAATAATCTACTTGATCATCTTGATTTTGAGTCCAGCTGGCGTCTTGGTCGTTTTGTCGGCAATGGGACGATTCATGGCCTTTGGAAACATTCGCTATGAATCGCCGCATTGGTACCCTTTCTCCTCACTATTTGGCCGATAGTGGGATGTGGTCTCAGATAGCGGCTCCTAGCTCGATATCGAAGCTCCCATTTCTCATCCCTGAGTCGGATGAATGTAACGAGGAACTCATTAAAGAGAACTGGTGAGTTATGATCATTCGAGGATTAAATCCTGCACTATGATCTTTTGAGGTTGGACCCATGGTTTGAATACTGGGGCTAGCCCGTATCTTGGTTTTATGTGCTTAGGTATAAGCACTTATATGAAAAAGAACGTGTTATGTGGTTTATGAAGTTTATGTTACATGATGACATGATACAAGTTTATTATTGGTAGACTATAAAGATACCATGATTTTATATATGTTGGTGCATTATGCCATGCCACGATATGCTATGCCATACATTTGCATTTAGTAACTTACTGGGTCATTATGACTCATTTTGTGTTTGTTTTCCTTAGTTTTTGCAGCGATCCCGTTAGTACGTGGGCGGCTTCTGATAGTGATTCCTAGAAGGTGGTCTTCCTGCTCTAAGCTTGGAATTATTATTATTATTATGTTATTTTGTATTTGTGAGACACGGATGTAAAGTTATGTAGACTTTACTTGGGTAGACTATGTTAGTATTATGTTATTGTATTATTTGGTAGCCGACTCGTTAGTCGAGCTGTTGTATCTTTTAGAAGTTATTCCTTTGTTATTTCGAGCATGCTTTAGCTCACTCATCCCGTTATTGTTAGTATTGTCATCTCCGACGACGTTAGTCGTGAGACTTGTGTTTAGTTGTTAGAATTTGAATATCTTATTCATTAGTTGATTTATTCCTCCGCATGTCATAGCCGTTGAGTTGTCGCTTATCGTTGGTATTCTTGTTGCTTCGCCGGCCTTAGGTTGCCGATGGTTTGTTGTAATGCGCTTGCAATGTTGCGTCACGCGAGTCGTAGATTTGTCGAGAGATAGTCGTCTCTCGGCTTGGTATTCCTTAGTTTAAAACTATAGGATTTGGTCCCATTCTATGATTTGCTTCCGCAGATTTTAGTTTTGGTTATTCCGCTTTTGCCGTTATGGCCTTTCATTCCTGTTTAGAGTTTGTTGGTTCAACTCTTGACTCGCACCACTACGCTTAGCGGGTGCTTGTCCATCTTTTAGCTTGTCTTGACGGCACGACCTTGGGATTCCGCATTGGAATTCGGGTCGGGCTGTCACAATAGGTGTTTACAATCATGGGTTATTACCCGTCGGTTTGTGGTTTCATTCGACGTTTCGATAGTAAGTTGTTACGTCTTGCGTCGGTTTTGCCCCGGGTTGTTTCGGGTGTTGTTTATGGGAGTCTAGACCTACTTTAAAATTGGTTTGAGACTTGGATTGATTAGTTTAATGTTTGAGGACCTTAAGGGTTCAATTGTGAGCCATTTAGAAGCTTTAAGGCTCGAGGATGCATGCGAGAAACCGAAACCGAGCAAGGAATCAACAAATGAGTGCATAGTGTAAAGGGAGTGATGCGGTCGCATCACATGAGCCCAAAGCGACCGCAGAGGGTCCCCCACTGACTACGGATTTTGTGGAAATTTGAATTGTTGACCAATTTCTACCCACTTAAACCCAATCTAAACCTAACCTAAACCCTCCTACTTAACCTAAAACTTGTCCTAAACATTATTAGAGGTTTTAGAGGTGGATTAGTGAGTTGATTTAGAGAGTTAATCCCCCCTATTTAAACCCAAAACAGATTGCTCTCTCTCATTTGTTCAGCCAAAAAAACGATTTCTTCCTCCCATTTTCTGCCTACACTCCACAAAAACGTGAGAGAGCTTGGGAGAGGCAATTTCTAGGGTTCTTGAGTGCCCAATCTTGGAGGCCATAGCTTGGGACCTTCATTTCTCAAGCTACACCATAGTTTTGATGAGGGATTGAAGGGAACAACACCCACCAATTGGAATTTCGGGATTGTGACTTGTAGGGGCTGAATCAAGGTAAGTTTCTACCTCTCTTCCTTTCTTTTGGGCTCCATTGACCCTAGGAAACAATCATTTGTGCTATGTGAGGTCAATGGAAGCCATTGTTAGGGTTTGTAGAAGATGCCATGAACCCTAGGTTTCAAATTGATGATAGAGCTTGGTTGGACCTATGTGAGACCTTGATTTATATGAAATTCAAGTGTTTAATGGTCTATTGAACTTGGTTATGTTAATTATCTATGAGTATTGAAGTTGATTTGGGAGAGATACTTGGAGGGTGTTTTGCCCAAATTTGGTTTAGCTTGCAAAATTATTGATGTAAGCTTGATTACTATGTTTTATATGCTTATTAGAGTATATTAAACCATGTTGTATGATTTAATCATGAATTGGGAATTATGATGGGTAAGGTGACTTGAATGAATTTATGCACAAGATGGCCAATTTGTTCTAAGTTGCATTGTTAAGTAATTTATGGGGTTTATGTGAGTTAAACGAACCCGGATGATGACTATTGTTGATAGTTATGATTATAGGGAATTGTGACCCATGGCCTCTATGCCCTTAAATTTTAGAAAAGGGTAGATTGGACTCGACGGAGTCATTGTAAATTCGATTAAGTGCTAATTGAACTTGGGTTGAAATCCTACGATAATTGGATTTCGTTTGGTTAAGGGAATGAAGAACATAACTTCCAAACTTTAATGATTAGTGATTGAGATGTGTTTTGTGGATTTTTAGTCTTGGGAATTAAGCCCGAGTGACTATTGAGATTTGGTTATAAACCTTAAGAAATTATTACGGTGTGAATTTATAGAACACATAAAGAATGAAATGTGTTAGTAAGACTCAACGGAGTCGTAATAAGGCCAATAAAATGATAAAGAGCCTTGGGTTGAAACCCTACAATGTTTGGGTTTGCTTGGGTTGTGTTTGTGCACACCGGGTTTTTGGTTGTGTCCTATGGCGACACTTATGTTTTGGAGACTGACTAGAATACATTTTAAGCATGCTTGTTAGAGCATGGGACAATAGAGACCCACATAAGGTCATGAGATTATTTAAGAGACGATTAGGAGAGAATCCTCTTCTCAAGGATTTTTGTTGCGTGTATATGAAAACAATTAGAGAAGTGACTACTGAGTAGTCATGTTGTTTTAAGTATGGTGTTGGTGTTATCGATCATGTATGACGGTTAGGACTATGATTGAGTCCGGGTTGTATTTAAAATAAAAGACTAAAATAATAAGTCTTGAATTGTGGATATTTTGAGACTAGCGTAGTAGTCTTGGTTTGGTTTGAGTTGAGGATTATGGAAGACCTCACATTATATTTTATTAAGCTTGTAAGCTATACTTGACTGGGTTGATGACTTGAGGAATAATAAGTACCTCAATATGTAATTTTTGAACTAAACTTGTAAGTTAGTTAAACACATTGGTTATATGCAAATATATGCATTGTTCTTGATACTTGGTAGAGCATTATGTCCTACTTGATTATATGCAAATATGTGCATGAGTTATGGAATTTCATGGAGCAAGATGCCTCTACTTGTTTATATGCAAATATATGCATGGTTTATGAGTTTTCAGAGCATTATGTCCTACGTGGTTATATGCAAATATGTGCATGGATTATGAGATTGTTGTAGAGCATTATGTCTACATGGTTTAATGAGTCCGATAATTATGAACTTGGTCTCATTGGTTTATGCAAGTAAATATTTACTTGATGGTTTGGTTTAAAGTCAATTGGCGGGTTTGGTTGTTGTGTCGGAATGGGACGATTCATAGTCTTTGGAAACAATCGCTATGAATCGTTGCATTGGTTCCCTTTCTCCTCACTATTTGGCCAATAGTGGGATGTGATCTCGAGTTATGCCATCTAGCTAGACATCGAGCTCTCATTTCTCATCCGGAGACTGGATGAATGTAACGAGTACTCATTAAAGGAAATCTGATGAGTTGTGATTATTGGGGACGGAACCCCAGGGTATGATTGATCTGGGAATTGAGCCCGGATCTTGGTTTGAGATTTGATCTCATGGTAAGTTGGTTGGGTTTTGAACCCGGATTTGATTGTAACGGTTCGATTCGTTCATTACGTTTACTGTTACACAGGTTTATTTATGAGCATTTATATGAAAGATAAAATGCTACTTGATTTATGTGAGTTTATGTGCTTTAAAAATTAAGTACATGTTTCATGATGGTATACTAGCATGATACCATGACTTTATATGTTTATGCATTTATGCCATGCCATGTCATAATATGCCACATGTTGCATTTAGAAACTTACTGGGTCATTATGACTCACTCCGTGTGATTGTTTTCCCAGTGTGCAAAGTGATCCCGTTAATGCAGCGGCGGCTTCGGATATCGACTCTTAGCAGGTGGTCTTCCAAGTCAAAAGCTTGGAGTTAATTATTATTATGTTGTATTTATTGTGAGGCTCGAATGTAAAGTTATGTAGACTTTACTTGGGTAGATTGTAGTGTTTTATTATGGTTGTGTATTTGGGAGCCGGTTGTATTGCCGAGCATTTGTACCCTTAGTATTTATTTCCTTTGTCGTTTCGAGCATGTGTGGCTCGTTTATTCTAGTTGTGGTATATTGTTGTTCCTACCTCCGATAGTTTTAGTCGTGAGGTTGGGTTGGTGGTTTAGCATTGATTATATGGTTATAGTGAATTGTTCCTCCGGCATGTTATAGCCGTTGAGTGTTGTTTATCAGGTTGGGATTCTGTCTGTTGCCGGCCTTGGTTGCCGATGGTTTGTTGTGCGTGTCTAATGTTGCGTCACGCGCGTCGAATTTTTGGGCCGAGAGATTTACTATCTCTTTGGTTGTTTTCATTCAGGAGCTTGATAGCTCGGGTCCCATTATGGTTTTGCTTCCGCAGTTTTAAGTTTTTTTATTTTCCTGTATTGCCGTTATGGCTTTACCTTCCTGTTTTGAGCTTGTTGGCTCGTCTTTTGACTCGCACCATTATGCTTAGCAGGTGTTTGTCAGTCTCTTAGTTTGTCCTGATGGCACGACCATGGGATCTCGTATTGAGATCCGGGTCGGGTTGTCACAAAGGTGCTGCGTGCTCAGTGGGCCAGTGTGTGGGCTACATGTAGCAGATCGGGCTCTTGGGCTCGGGTCGTTACAAATGGTATCGGAGCGGGTCCCAGTCGAAAATGTGGGAATAAAGTGCTGTGCGGGCCAAAGTGCTACACCGCAGAAGGTGGGAGCCACCTCTTGATCCCCACACAAGCCACCTCTTGAATCCTGCATCGCCCGGGGTACAATTTGGTCTTGACGAGGACGTCAAGGATTTAAGTGGGGGAGATTGTAATACCCCAATCTCACATCGGGTAGATGTGAGACTTGTGTTTGATTTATAAGGTAGTCATGCGCTACTACTGGACACCAACATCATCCATGGACTTTTGGGTCGGCTTGTGGTGGGCCTGATGACCTAAGGTGCTGCGTGCTCAGTGGGTCAGTGTGTGAGCTACACGTAGCGGATCGGGCTCTTGGGCTCGGGTCTTTACACACCCCTTCATTGTTGGCCGCAGTGATGATGTAATTCTCTACTGTTGGAGCAATATGCCTGATTATGGAAGCTATGGAACTTGAGTGAGACTCGGGGATACCACGAGATGGGTATCGAGGGCACATATGGTTTTGCACGTGTATTGCAGGAGCAACACGACGGATGCGGATCAGAGGAGCACACCTTGGTTTATGTGATTTGAATACGAGCATTATGTGATCAACACTGTGCTGCATGGTTAATTTGGTATTTTTGTATTTTTTTTTTAATTTATGTACCTAATAATATGCGGAGAGGTGTACACGATAATTATCATGTTAATAGAATACCATAATTATTTATAACCGAGAATATTATTATGATATATTGTTATTTGTAACGACTTGTTGAGTCTTTATGATTCATTAGTGTTTTGTTTCTTGAGTGTGCACCTTGTTCGGTAGCACGCTTAGAGGCCGAGTAAATCGCAACAGTTGTAGTTGTGCATGGACTTGTTCGATAGCTCGTGTAGAGATCGAGTAGTTCGATGTGGTAGCAGTCGTTCCTCCCGAGTTGTAACTCGTGTAGCCTCATTATATCGTTTTATTATTTTTATTGTTCTATTCTTATGAGGACAATGGATGTAAAGTTAAGTAAACTTTACTATCAGGTAGGTTTTGTGTTAGTTGTATTACTTTTTAGGACCGACATATTGTGTCGGGCCGTTGTACCTTACTTTAGTATTTATTCAGTTACCTCCCAAGCATGCATTAGCTTGGGGCTTTCAGCGTTGTTGCTATGTCTGGCATGTTAGCCATTGACTTTTTATTATAGACTCATAGTATAGTGTTGATTCCAGCTATAGTATCACTGATGACTTGATTACTTTAAGTGTCGGGTAGTTTGTTGTATGTGCGCAATGTTGCGTCACGTGACCTGAATTTTTAGACCGAGAGACGCACCATATCTTGGTTATGTTTTAGCTCGGAGCTTGATAGCTCGGGCTCCCCTCTTATTGTTTGCTTCCGCAATTCCAAAAAACAAATAGAAAGTTCGAATTGTCTGGGAGATAGAGAGGGAGGGAGAGAGAGAGCAATACAATTTCAGTTTGATTTCATGCTACCAACACTGCTAAGTTTACAACAACATACAAGTAGGCAGTCCACCAAAGTAGAGCTTTAGTTTTTGATTCAATATTACATCCTGGAATAAATCAGGGAATAAAGAGACAGCACCCCATGACGTGGGCAACGAACCTGTAATGCGTGGCTCCCCAAAATCTGCAGGTCACTGCAAAAACTTGAGCATAAGAGACGAAGCTAGCTGGGAACTCTTAGTTCTGATTGGACGTCAAAGGTCGGCCACGTCCCATGGCGAATCCTCTAGTTCCATCTGGCATTCTTGGTCCAGGTGGCGGTTTTGAAATTTCACTAGCATGACCTAAAATCATTTTAGAAAATAGAAACATGAGTGCAATAAGATTTGGAAGATAGAGAACTAAAAACAAACAAACAAACTATCCATATACCATGTCCATTAGAGCCTTGATATTTCTGTCTCCTTGATCGCCCTCGATTTCGACCCTTGTATCCATATTTCTCTTTTTCTAAATGGCCCTCAATCTGCAACAAATGTCATACAAGTTTAAGTATACAACTATGTCTTTCTCCTTCAATACCTGAAGGTTATATGTAGTAGTCCCAAATCAATAAGGCACATTCTTTATTCTATTTCACTATTAAGAAGGGTGCCTTTAGACAAATGAATTTAGAAAAACTTTTTAAAAGTGGAAAGGTGTCACTTATTCTTGGGAGGTTGCAACACAACATTGGACTGATGGAGTAGCACTTGATACTTAATAATTCACCTATTATGTGTTGAAATATGTCTCAAATTTAGAAGTTAGAATTTACGTGGGTTTCCTACCAATAGAAGGAATAGATATACAACTAAATTTAGGATTGTTAATCCCAATTAGATTAGGTTAAATCAAGTAAACATGATGTATATAAAGGGTCGTGTGTTTAAGAAGAAAGAGAGCACAAGCCAAGAGAGTGAGATGAAAAGAAAAGATATGGACGACAAACAAAGTTGGTAGTCGAAGGTCTCGAGGTCTCGGCGGTATTGGACAAAATAGTGCGTGTGCTATTTTGGGTTATGAGAATAAAATAGTGTCAATCCTTATAACTCTTTTTTTAGAAAGGGTGAATACATTGAAAACACTATTGTAAATTCCTCATTGTTTATAGTGAATTTTTTCCTTGCCTTGGAGTGGATTAAAACCACGTAAACATTGTGTTCCTTTATATTTGCTAATTTCTTGCCACTATTTTTCCAAATACTAAATACTTCGTACTATTATTTGACTGATCCGCTACCACTCATTGTAGATAGAAACTTGAAATTCTTAATCCAAAAATATTATTGTTTTTTATACGATCATTGAAAACTCTCTATTGTAAACTCCTCATTGGTTATAATATATTTGTTATTTGTCTTGGAGTAGATTAAATCACGTAAATCATGTGTTCTATTTGTTTAATTTATTCCATTATTTT
Source organism: Codonopsis lanceolata (assembly GCA_013146195.2). Taxonomy (NCBI): domain Eukaryota; kingdom Viridiplantae; phylum Streptophyta; class Magnoliopsida; order Asterales; family Campanulaceae; genus Codonopsis; species Codonopsis lanceolata. The sequence goes on along the minus strand of CM028379.1, from coordinate 65,225,102 downwards.
ATTGTCATTATTTTTCCAAATACTCGCAATTATTTTTGACCGATCCGTGTCCGCATTTAAGATAGAAACTTGGGAATACTTGATTCAAGAATAACCTTGATGTTTTATAGCAAAATGGTATCAGAGCTTTGAGCTTAGTCAAAATTTTGCAATCAAGAAATTGAAGTTTTGAAGATGGCAAACGTTGAAATTCTACGTAGTTCCAATTGGAGAAATTAAACGGAAGTAATAGTTTTAGCTTGTGGTAGGTTACAGTTAGAGAAATATTGATCCAAGTATATTAAGAGATCGTTTTGGAAGGAAAGATCATGAGATTATGAGGCATGGAAAAGAATTGATCATAATGCGGCTAGTACTATCTGGATATATTGTGCGGATAATGTTCTCTACAATGTTATCTCTGAATAATCCACGAAGGCTTTATGGTAGAAGTTAGAGAGTCTCTACATGGGAAAATCTATGTCATACCGGTGGTACCAAATGCTAACCGAAGTTCTTCATATTCCTAGCTTGAGTAGGATTCCTTAGATTTTGAAAGGTTTTTTTTATATAAGTAATATGTATGTCTATATATATACCAAAAGATTAGTGTCAAATAAGGTGATGCGTCGTGTGTACACTAGAGGTATACCCCAACATAAAGGCAGAAATATCAAAATTATCAACAAAATCTACGGCTGAAACTTTAAAGATTCCTAAGCCTGAACCAGAATTCACCAACTCAGCACCAGTAGGATAGAGTGCTAAGTAATTTGTTCTTCAGGCTGGAAATAGACCCCTCTTCATTTTCAAATACTCTACGATTACACTCCTTCCAAATCGTCCAACAAACTCCCAAAGGGGCTGTCGTCCATATCCATATCGAATTCCTCCTCTTCCGAACATAGAAAGACCAGCACAAAAGCTCTTTCATTTATCTCGGAATAACCCAAGCTCCTTCATTTATCTCGGAATAACCCATGAAATTCTATACCGACAAAAAAAGAAATTCCAAAACTCCATTGCCACCGGCAGTGTATCAGAAAAACGATTAACGCTCTCATCATTTTTGCACAAGATACACTGGCCGACAAAAATAATATTCCGTCTTCTCAAGTTGTTGCTTGTCATGATGGCTTCATACATTGTTTCTCAAATGAAGAAAGCCACTCTACTCAGGGCCTTCGATTTCCATTTCGTCCTCCAAGGAAAAGAAGCATTCTCTCTATTACAAAGTTCGTGATGGAATGAAAAAATTTTGTGGTGCCCATTTTCTCAAGGGGCTGAAACAAAAAGGGCAACTTGTATCAAGGCGAAGCTCACGCTATATTTCCAAGTGAAGTTGTCATGTGTGAATTTGAAATGTTCAGTTCAGTTCAGTTCGGTTAGTATTTTATGGAGCGAGTACAAGAACCGTTTGGACTCGTGTGTTCGAAATCAATTCTAGGCACCCAAGGAGGGTGGGCGCATGGCAAGCGAACAATGAAGTGATAAAGGATTGATGGAATTTGAGTCAATGTGGAGATTTGTAAAAATGTCTCAAATTTAGAGTTAGAATTTACATGCGCTTCCTACCAATCAATAGAAGGAATAGTTATCCAACTTAATTTAGGATTGTTAAACCCAATTAGATTAGGTTTAATCAAGGTAAACATGACCTATGTAAAGGCATGTGTTTAAGAAATAAGAGATCACAAGACGAGAGAGTGAGACACAAATAAAGAAGAGATAGACGATAGACATAGTTGATGGTCGAGGGTCTCAAGATCTTAGCGGTGCTAAACAAAATAGTGTGCCTATTCTGGGTTGTGACTCTACTGAGAGTTGTGGTGCTATGCAACATAGTGTCAACTTTTGTAACCTTTTTTTTTTATAGACAAGTGTGACCTCTTATTAGTATGTGAATTGGAACCAAGGACCTCAAGGTCTTTGCCCGAGTGCCCTTGTCATCTCTCCCACCCCTTGGGTTCAAACTTTTGTAATCTTTTTATTAGGAAGATGAGTACATTGAAAACTCCCTATAGTAAATTTGTAATTATTTATAGTGAATTTGTTATTTGCATTAGCGTGAATTAACTCAAGTAAATCATGTGTTCCTTTTCTTTGATTTATTCCGTTATAATTGCTATTTTCTTGCCGTTATTCTTTCAAATACTTGGTACAATTATTTTCGACCAATCTGCTTCCGCTTCCACATTGAAGATAGAAACTTAAAATTCTTAATCCAAAAACATCTTAGTTTTTCATATCAATATGGATTCAGCCACTCTCGAAATGAATAAAAAATAAAAATAAGAGACTTTTCTTTAAGAACCACTTGCCTGCCAAGGAAAAAAATAACTATGAAAGATTGCACCGCAAAGTGTTCGAATGAAAGTGGTAAAATTCATTATTTTATTCTTTTTTTCATTATTTTTGTGAAACAATACTAAGATCGAGGACAATTTGTAGAAGGCTCCTGGTATTACCAAAGGCTGATTTCTTCCATGGCGACCAACAAACAATAGTAATTTTTTTGATAGATAAGTATAACCCTTTGTTGGTATGAGAATTGGAACCAAGGACCTCAATGTTAACCCCTTATACTCTTACTGCCCTTGCCATCTCTGCCACCCCTTGGGGCCAACAAACAATAGTAATACAGCACCAAGGTTCATGCATTAGTGTAGGAACCTGGAATATGAGTTTAGGGGCACCAAATGCTCGTTTGTTGCAGCTTATTTGGAGTGACTTTTGGCTTTTGATTTTTGAAAAATCATATTTATAGTGTTTGTTTCAATTTATAAGCCAAAAGCTAATAAGTAAGGTACAACACCCTTTATGCATTGAAAAACCAAAGCCAAAAAGCCAAAATTTTAAGCTTTTTTTGTTTTTTAAACATGAAGATAACTATTCATTAATAAATATTTGATTATCCCTATTTCATCCTTTTATGAAATATACATAAAAATATGAATACTAATTTTCAAGGTTTTTTTAACAAATAATTATAACAACTCATAAACAGCTTTTCAACAGCTGTAGCAAACAATCTATCATGCAATCAGCCACAAGTTATTTACCCACACCAGCTTTAAGTTATCATCCATAAGTCATAAGCCATCAACCACAACAAACGAGCTCTAATAATCGCTAGTACTATAAGACCTGGTGCATGGTATTGCCAACAACCATTTATTCAAACTAAAGATGATAATTGAGAGTGGGTTTGCCCTAGAAATTTGTTGAAAGATATCTTATACATAAGAAAAGAAAAAAAAGTATTTGCTGACAAGGTGGGTGTTTGATTATAAAGTGTGATGTTTCATACTAGAAAATGGGCTTCGGCCTTTTGGTTACATGTTCTATAATGTAGAGTTAAAGGCATGTTTAGTTGACAAGTTGGTCCAATTTGTCTAATTTACCCTTAAAAGGATCTCACATGCATCACACATCATGTAACTCACCTTTCTACGATGGGATGCAACCGAAGGATTTGAATGGAACGAAAATGGAGTTGAGGGACACTAATGAAAAGGTAAAAAGATTTAGAGACAGAATCTAAAATATGGCAAGATTTTGGGAAATATTTTTGCAACAAGTACTGCTACATTTGTATCAAGCATCATCGGAGTTGAGGGACACTATTGAAAAGGGAAATCCAGACAGAATTTGGATTTCCCCAAGTCAAATTCTGTAAACCTTGATGAAAATATTTGATATTACTATAGCATTTCGCTTTTGCAATCATTCCATCAACTTATAATGTAGTACAATTGCACTTCCAAAATTTAACATGCATTTTAACTGATATGCTAGAGAGATTAATGGACACTTCTCATTTTCTTTTTCTTTTTTTTGATAGAGAAGATTATATTAAAGAAATGAAACTGTAATGCAGAATTCTGGACCAGTTTCAAATGCAGCACTGGAATAGTTATATCATACTCCCTCCGCACCTAGATAATTGTCTTGTTTGACTGAGATACAAATTAAGAAAAACTAATCGACTCTTAGGAATATTGATATAATATGTAGTTTTCTTTAAAAGTAATGTTTATGTGGCCCATATTTAAAGTAGTAGGAAGAAAAAATAAGGGTAAAATGATAAACGAGCTTACCTAAAAAGGAAAGTTTAGAAACATGACAATTATTTTAGAAAATACAAAAAAGAAAAATAGGACAATTATTTAGGAACGGAGGGAGTATATAATAATCAGTTTTTGGATCTGGAATTTTAAGGTACACGTGTTTTCTTGTATCTAGGAGTTTAACATTTGTCTTTTAGTTTTCCTAAATGGTCTTGGAAGTTGGAAGTCGAAATGGAGGAATTTCAAAGTGCTTTGTTTATGAAAGAGAGTAAGAAGAGGGTCGGTTGGTCGACTGAAATAGTCTTCCTCTCTAGGGTTTTTTGCTTCCCTTTCTTCGCCTTGAGGTTCTCCGAAAACAATATCCCGCTCCCTTTAGAGTAGAGTAATGGAACTTCTCTTTTCTTACAGTTTTCGGTCAAAAGAATTCTTGAGGCATTCAGAGTTCATGGATGGAGTCTTTTCTTGTTATCTATAAATACCTTTGCCATTCTAAGCAAAGGACAGCCTTCTTCCGAATAATAATAGCGAGTAAATGCATACACACACACACACACATATATATATACATACATATAAACTCTCTTGCTGCATTCACCCATTAGTAAATGCATTCACCCATTAGTTTCATTTGAATATACGTTTTAGTTTCAGGAAATTGCTGCATCATGAGGATTCCATCGAAACAAAAGCAAACAAAGAAAAAACTCTAGAAGTCAGAGCTATCCATTATGAGCCTAACTTAAGTTTCTAGGGATTTGAAACATATAGAAAAAGTTGGTTTAACTTTAGGTAGGAAGAATGCTTCAAGGGATTCACATCATTCAGTCGGAAGGAGTGGAAAGGAAACACCAAGGCAGCATTATCACATCAATTACCAAGTGGACATAGGCAGAGATGAAAAAAAGTAAATCCCATCCCATTTTTTTACCTAATGTGCTATTCCAACTAAACAAGAAATCAGGAAAGCATTACCTCCAACTTTCCGTCCTTTATTATTAACAATTTGTACCAAATGGACCATAACAATAAAAACGTACCTCTTCATTAGGAGTATCATCATGCTGCTCATTAGAATGATGGTTCTCCTCACCTACTGGCAGATCAAGTGCTTGGACATTACTCGGCTTTTCAGAATCTGGCCCTTTTTTCTTCTGTGCATGCTTTCCCTAAAGCATCAAAAAGAATTACTCATCCTAGTAGAAAAATAAAAGAAAATACAACTTTCACACTTTCAATTGTCATGAGAGAAAGTTAATATGGTTGGACCAGTTACCTTTCGCTTGAGAAGCTTGACCCGCATACCATACCTCCAGTCTTGTCCGTTATTTAGAGTAGCAACCTGAACAACCATCAATGAAGAGCCAATACTTTACAAATAAGTAAATGACTTGCAACATAAACTAAATATCACAAAAGGCAAAAGGCATGCACTAGACTCACGGCTTTCTCAGCAGCCTCAACGGTCTCATATTCCACAACTGCATGCAACTGCATAAAGTAACAAGATTTTACTACTCTCATAATTCTCATTTGAAATTAGAACATAATCCAATCAAAACACTCTACTTCTGACAATCTTTACCGGCATGCTAACAAGCAACCAAACTTTCCTTCTTTTCTTACTTTTCTCATGTAGAGAGTGAACCTTGCAAGGCAATAAAGTTGCTTATAAATGGATCTACACCCACACTTACTACAGAAACACGACGTATACTAAAGCTTCGAGAGGAAAGAGACATCTCCGAAAATGTAGGAAGAAAAAAAATGAGGAATGGAAAGATGCAGAAGGACAGAGGTAGGTGAGAGGTCCTTTTTTGGGGTGAGAGAGGGCGACCGAAAGACGAGCAAGGTGTATGAATTAAGAAATTAGAACACAATTCAATGCACTAAATATATACATTAAGAAAAATAATGTGTATATTTATTTATTTTATTGTAACAAATTCAAAAACATGTATAAATGAGAATGACATATGAAATTAAGTCCACATACTAAATAGGGATCTAAAGCCGAACCACCGAACCGAACCCGGCAGTTTGGTTTGGGTTTTGCTCCAAGGCGGTTCAGCTTTGGTTTCCAAAATTGAAAAAACCAACCAATTTGGTTCGGTTCACAGTTTGTGTGTGTGAACCGAACCAAGTGTTAATTATCTATTAATTAAATATAATATATACTCCCTATGTTACTAATAATTGTCCACCTTTCCTTTTTTGTCTATTTCAAAATAATTGTCTTTTTTCAAAACTTACTTTTTTATGAAAACACTTTTACCACTTGCCCTTACTTTTTCTACCTACTTTAATTATGGCCACATACACAAGGGCATTAAAGGAAACCACACATTACACCAATATTTTTTTGATAAGTAAATATGATATAACCAAAGCGTCGAAACAGGTGACGCATCCTTTGTACATTAGAAATGTACACGCTAATCAAAAGTAAGACTACCAACAAAATCTACAAAAGTATCTAGTAATTAAAGTCTCCGTCGACTCCGAACACCACAAAAAAAGAGTTCGCAGCAAGGTGTCTTTCAGCTGAAGCATGGAACCTTCCTCATTTTCAAAAGCCCTTCTAATTCTCTGCCCTTGTCTATAACCTTTTTAATTCTTCCTCAGCTTTCTGAATCCTGATTTTTATCTTCCCAGAAACCTCCTTATTCCAAATTTTAAAGTCTTCCTTCAAGAGTTTCAATTCTTTTGCCAGGATGAATCCAGCATTTCCTTCCACCGGGTAGGACTGCCACATCAATTTGACCCACTCCACGAATCCTGATTCCTTAACCCACATGTTTTCAAACCTGCATGGAGATTTACCTTTGCATAATCCCCCACACTCAAGAAAAAGTGGAGCATGGTCTGATACAACTCTAGGAAGGCAAGATTGTAATATACCACTAAAACCAATCCGAAGATGTAATATACCGTATACCCCCTGAAAAAGCCATTTTACATTATTATCCACCATCTCCATAAGGCACGGGATAGAAAAAGAGCCAATCTCGGCCCCTAACTTCGTAACCACCCTCTTATCCCACATAATGAGAATGACACCAGCCGATCCTACGGCCCCTAGAAAAGTCCAATCAAACCATCTGCCTCCTCCCAGACTACTTATCACCTTCCTGTCCAACGTCTCCATTTTTTATTTTATTCCTGTAAACACACTATGAGGTTTCCATCTTCTCAAAAGTGCACTAATGACCTTCCTCTTCCTTTTTATCATTTAGACCCCAAACATTCCAAGAAATGATTTTAAGCTGCATGAGAAAACTATTAATTTGAACCTCTTTTCTTCCTCCTCCCCCCATTATTTGCCCGTCTGGTCGAAATTGAAGCTGCAACACAACAGTTTCAGCTCTCTCTCTGCCCTTTCAGATGTGTATTTACCTTTTCTGCCGCTATAAACCTCTGAAGATCTCCAATTTTTCCCTATATACATCAGAAGATCCAAAATTTTGTCTTCAAAGCCTGCACATGACACACCCAAAAACTTACCAAAACCTTTGGCTCTCCTTTGCACCCAAATTGAAATGTCATCTTCCTTTTCCACATTAGCTATTGGTTCTGTGTCCCCAAAATCTTCAGGTCATATCCCTGATACAAGGAAACAGACTATCGGCTCAGTCAGATCTTCACCCATATTCCCCTCATTATCTCCTTCTAACTGGTCGACCTCCCTTGCATTTTCTTCTTCGTCTTCTTGCGGTGAAACTTCATAAACTTCTGGAGTGACCTTCTCGGCATTCTCTTCTCCGCCTGTCTTCGCTTCCACATCCCCCTCCTGTGAAGCCCGCAAACAATCAAGCTCTGTTATCTCTTCTACCTCTGGGTCCCCACTATCTCCTGATTCGTCTTTCTCAGCAGCCTCATCTAAGGAAATCTTAGACCCCATCCTTTGACCCATCCGCTGGTCCTTGATTCTCCTCCAAATCCTTCTCTGTTGTGTCGGATGCCTTATCTGAATCCTTTGCTTGGTTTGCATCAACGACTAACGACTTCGACAAAATCATTTGGCATAGCGATATCTTGCTCGAGCAGATCACACAAGTCCTGAAGTTCGACTCGCACAGGGTTGAAGGAAAAGACGCGCTATTTCCTTCCCCAATTGGGCCTTTATTATTCCTAGATGGGCTGCTACCAAAAGCTGATTGAAAAGGCCCATATAACTTTCCCCCTACATTGATCTGATCAACCTTCAAATCTTTATCTAAACCCATAGTAGAAGACTTCTAGGCCACACAAATTTGTTTCTTGCGTTTAAATTGGTCTGGCCCTTTCTTTGGCCCAACGTTTTGATTGCCCCTAAACCCAACTCGAAAACTAGCCCTAACTGGCCTCTTCCCCTTCCCCAAAGCATGTCACTGTTTCTATCTCCTCTTTTGAATTTGAAATCTCTGTAGGAACATGTGGTGGCAGAAAACGTTCTGAAACCCTTGTCTCTCCCACGCCCTCCCTCTAAGAACAAAGTCGCGTGAGTTCCACATTCCTTGTCCCCTTCCGCCCCATTAGCTATCGACTGAGAACCAACACCATCATCGTGCGACCTCCATGACTGACAAAAACTGTTTATTTCAGTCTAGATAGGCACGAGGAATACCCCATCTCCCACACCTATTCTCACACATGCCGGAATTTCTCCCTTATAGCGGAACAGGATGCGAGCCCACCTTAGGTTCTTCAGTATCTTCGTCCATCTTGATAAAACCTCCACACCTCTGGCCGATTTCTGAGAAAACAGCATTTCCCCATAAATGCAAAGGAAGCCCCATCACCCTAATCCAGATTTCACGAGACTCGCGACTCACCCCTTCCCCACAACCTAACGGGTCCCATTGATTCAAATACAGCGGCATTTGGTTGAACACCCACTTCTTCTCTTTCAAGATACGACTTGCTTCTTCCTTTGATGGCAAAACGAAGATAAGTAATTATCATTCAGTTCACTCACTTCCACCCCTCCAGCCTTCTTCCATCTTGAATTCACCCAGCTACGAAGCTAATTATTGAGAGAAGTGGGGCATTCGAGTTTACCAACTCGACCCACCAAACATCTCTCTAAGAATTTCATGTTTCCCCCACAAGATTCTGCCTCCGCCTCAAAATCAACCACATTATCATGAGGACCATGAATGATATTGAGTTCTAAATCTAGCCAAGGCGGAATCTCAGCAACCTCCTTGAAAGTCTTGCCTCCGTTTTTCCTCTTTGAATCCTGCTTCCAATTGACGTCATAGCCCTTTGAACCCTTGCTCCAAGAACAACTAGCAACCCAGTTGTCAAGAACAAACCTTCTAACCTTTGCTGCTATCATTTCCTGCACCCCCCACAAGGGATGCAAATCCTCACCGGTCTTCCTACTCCGGACACTGCTATACTGAAGAAAATGTCATTCCTATTTTCCTCCTTTGCCAGAAAAACTTCACGCTTAATCCCCTTCCTCCTCCAAAATAAAGCTCGATATTTGGAGACTTTCTCCAACCATTCACAAACTCACGACTCTTTGATGTCAGACAGAACTGTTTCATGAATTAAACCTTTGTGTCTCTCTAACAAAAGGAAGACTCTAAGACCACGATCCTGAGATCCTCTCTACAGATGACTTTGAACGACTTCCAACCCGCTTGAAAGAAAGTCCTTGCCATACTAGTCACATTTTTTTTGTTAAGTAAGATAAAGTATTATAAACAAGCGCCAAATGAGGTGACGCGTCCTTGTACACCGGGGGTATACAAGATCAAAAATATTCTAAACAAAAGAACTGTCCATTCTATCTACAAAAGGATCTTCAGAATTAGAATCAGCTATTTAGCACCAGGAGCACAAAGACAGAAGGAAGTTCTTCTTTATACCATCAATATCTTATTCGACATTCTCAAAAGCCTTCATGTTTCTCTCTTTTCAGATGGTCCACCACACTGCTGCAGGAGCAAAGTCCCAGTAACTCAATAACAGACCTGGGCATAGCCCAAGAAACTCTAGCACATAGGAAGAGGAAATTCCATAACTCCCTCACAATGGGGCAAGGCAGTAACAACAGGGGGTTCACATTTTCCTCCTCAGTCTTACACATATAACACCGATTGACATAGATCATACCACGAGATCTCAAATTCTCCCCCATCAAAATAGCTCCCCTAGCTGCCTACAAACAAAAAAAGCCAACCTGCTAGGGATATTAGCTTTCCAAATATCTTTCCATGGGAACGAGATTGTGTCTCTACCATTCAGCTTTGAATAAAAGGATTTAACAAAGAATGTTATGTTCTTAGCTCCCTCCCACACCACTTTATCTTCACTCGACCCTTGCCTTTTAAATCCGTGAAGCAGACCCAAAAATTGCGCAGCTTCTTTGATCTCCCAATCATGGAAATTTCTGCGAAAAATAGGGCTCCATAGGTCTGCTCCCCCATGACTAACTAAGAGGGCATTCACCGGTTCATCTCTATCAACCATGATGTTATATAATCTAGGAAACTGAATCAGCAAAGAAGTATCCCCACACCACGTGTCTTTCCAGAACCTTACTTGATTTCCCATACCAACCTCAAACTTGATGAATCTGCTAAAAGCCTCCCAACCTCTCATGATTCCTTTCCAGACACAGACACCAGACCCATGAGGGGACAGGACTTCACAAGGGAACCACAGGTGATTGCTCATACCATATTTACTCGTCACTAACCTTCTCCACAACGCCTCTTTATCAACTACATACTTCCATAGCCACTTGCCCAGAAGCGCCTTTCTAAAGAATTTGAGGTTTTTGACTCCTAATCCCCCTACCTCCTTGCTGGAACAGACAGTTTCTCAGCCGACTAAATGAAATTTCCTCCTCTCCACAACTCCTTCCCAATGGAAATCTCTTTCCAGCTTCTCAATTCTCTTTATCACCGAGGCAGGGCAATGAATAAGGATAAGAAATAAGTGGGGAGATTAGAAAGAGTACTCTTAATCAAGGTTAGCCTTCCACCCTTTGACAAGTACTGTCTCTTCCACCCCACCAGTCTCCTCTCAATTCTTTCTACAACCGAATTCCATGAATTAACATTTTTGAAAGAAGAACCTAAAGGCATACCCAGATAAGTCGTGGGGAGACTAGAAGATCGGCATCCAAAGAATGAAGCTAAACTCTCCACATTATCCACTCTACCTATAGGGAATAACTCGCACTTCGATACATTTGTCTTCATCCCTGACATTGCTTGGAAGAATAAGAGGATTAAACGAAGATAACCCAACTGAGACCGATCTGCATCGCACCATACCAAGGTATCAATCGGCAAACAGAAAGTGGGAAACTGAGACCCCCTTTCCTGGACCATTTCCCACCTCAAAACCCCTAATAAAACCTCCGTTACTGCCTTATCAATAATCCGGCCGAGAGACTCCATGACCAAAATGAACAGAAAGGGAGAAAGGGGTTCCCCTTGCCAAAGACTTCTCGTGCTCCAAATAAAATCTTCAGGCTCCCCACTGATCAGAATAGAGTACCTTACTGTAGAAATGCAGAAAAAAACCCACTTCCTCCATTTCTCTCCAAGCCCCATTCTGTTGAGAAGATAAATCAGAAAGTCTCATCTAATGTGATCATATGCCTTCTCCACATCTAGCTTGCACAATACCCCTGGAATCCCACTTTTCACCCTCGCATCTACCAATTCATTAGCTATCAGAGCAGCGTCCAAAATCTGGCGGTCTCCCACGAAGGCGTGCTGCGAATCAGAAATCACTTGCAGATACTACCAATGAGACTAATAGGTCTGAAGTCTTTTAACTCCTCTGCACCTTTTCTTTTTGGGATGAGAGCAATAAACGAAGTATTCAGACTTCTCTCGAACCCCTCCTCAAAGAAAGATCGAAATACCTCCATGATGTCCAGCTTCACTACTTCCCAACAATGCTTGAATGGTTCCCCAAAGCTTCCACCACGTCCTTTTCTGTAAATGGTTGTTCTAGACGTCTGCCGTCTTCCTCATTAAGGGTCTTGAAAGCTATCCCATCTATCACCACTTCCTCTCATCTGTATTCCGCAAAAAGATTTTTATAGAAGTCTACTATACTTTTTCCGATTTGAATCACATCTTCCATCAAATTTCCTTCTATCTTCAACCTGTTAATATTAAAGTTTTTATGCGCATTTGCCATCCGATGGAAGAATCTTGTGTTCTTCTCGCCTTCACGCAGCCACAAGACCCTGGACTTTTGCCTCCAGCAGATTTCTTCACTAATTAACAGTCTTTTAATTTCCGCCTCAATTTCCTCACGTTGGCCAGCTTCAGTTTCCCCTGCCCTCCTTTTCTTCCAGACTTTACACTTTCTACATAGCCTCTTTAATTTTAGCCTCAATATTCCCAAATACCTCTCTATTCCAGACTTTAAGGTCCTCTTTGAGTAGTTTCAGCTTCTTAGCCACTCTAAAACACGGTTTACCAACCACAACGTAAGAGTCCCATTTTACCTTGACCCAATCCTTGAAACCGAGCTTTCAACCACATATTTTCAAACCTAAAAGGGACTTTCCTCCTAGCAAGACCCCCGTGGGACTTTCCTCCTAGCAAGACCCCCGTACTGAAGCACAATGGGTGAGGGAATGATCAGATATTATCCTCGGGAGAGTCCTCCGATTAAAAATGCCTACCACCTCCTCCCAATCAAAGCTAAGAAGGAACCTGTCAAGCCTAGAGCACTGCCGCCTACCCCCCCACCCACCCACCCTGAACCACGTGAAGGCATTCCCCTCAAGGGGTAAGTCCACCAGTTCCATATCATTAATGAAATCGTTGAAATCCACCATAGCCTGGGAAATCGAATGCCCTATGAGCCTCTCCTGAGGGAAACGGATCACATTAAAATCAACCCCTACGCACCAAGGCAAATTCCACTTATGTCTTACAGAAGCCAGCAGCTCTGTCCATAAACCTGCCCGGCGAACATGAGAACATGGACGATAAACTCCAGAAAAACACCCATGAAGAGCGCCATCTGCCACCCTCTTAAAGAGACACGAAACTGAAAATTCTCTCTTCACATGATCCTCAGCTGAGACAACTCTTCTATCCCACATAATAAGAATGCCTCCCGCTGCCCCAACTGCATCAAGATGAACCCAGTCCATCCAACCGCAACCTCATATACTGTCCACCAACCTTCTATCCATACAACCCATTTTAGTCTCTTGTAAGCAGACTACCGATGGTTTCCACCGTCTAAGAGCTTCTTTAACAACCTGCCTCTTCCTATGATTATTCAATCCCCACACATTCCAACTAATGAGATTTATATCCATACCTATCTATTTAGTTTACCTTTTGTTTACCAGCCCCTTCGCCTACCTTACCTGCTGCCCCATCAAAATTAATAGTGCACCATAAGTTTTTGAGCTCCCTGCTTGCCCCATCCCGGTTCTTAAGACGACTGTTTCCCACCTTGTTTCTTACTGATAGACGCCCCTTCTCAAGTTCCATTAATAAATCCACAATTCTATCTTCATAACCTTTACAAGAGACGCCCAAATATTTCCCTAAACTTTTCGCTCTCCTACTCACCCAAACTGAAATATCTTTGTTAGTCTCCCCTTCAGTCAGCAATTCTGGCTCAAAAACCCCCTCTGATCTGACCACCGACAAAGGACTGCAATACACAGCCTCATCCGTGTCCTCACCCAAAACACCAGGCAACCCGACAACAGTATCAGATTGAGAAGGTTGCTGTGGCTTCTCCGGACACAAACGCTCCTTCGAGTTCTCCATGGGTTCATCCCTGTGATTAGAACCCACTTCCTGAGTCTCTTCTCTACCATCGAGTTCTCTGACTGTTAGGGCTCTTTCCCTGTTGCGAATCATCCTCTGTACCAGATTTTTGTCAACGATAAAGATCCTTCCACCTCAGTTGTCAAAAAACACTCCATCAGTACCTTCAAACAACTCCAGGATTTGCCCAATCGTAACTCTAACTTCTTCGTTCTGGTTGTTTTGTTCGTCCGAACACTTCTGCCCAGTTGACTTCTTATCGATCCCATTTTGAAAGCTATTGAGTCCTTGACCCATCTCAATGTCCGTATTATCAAAGGAGTCGACCTGAGCTGTTGTGGATTGAACTTGGATAGTGGACGGATCCAGTTCATTAATAAAATCACCAACACCCTCACTGGACCCAGGCCCCAGATCAACAACCCCATTGACACAAACCCCTTTACCCGGAGAACTGTTAGAAGGTCCAGCTTCCCCCTCAAAGTTGGACCCAACTGCCTGGCCCTTCCCTTTCTCATTATTCCCTTGACTACGCACCACCCAAATGCCTTTCATGGGCTTATTATTCTTCCTTGGGCCTGTATTCCACTTCTGCTTCCCTTTATCAAGCCCAGCCCAATTCATCTTATAGAAACCTAAATTATCTTGAGAACCGACCCTGCTTCCAACGCCACCATTTTGATTACTACATTTGAAAATTCAAATTGTCTGCAACCTTCGTTTTTCCCCAGCCTTTTCTGCACTTGTCTGACTTTACGTTATCGGCAGGAACCTGACCCCCTGCTACCTTCGACCCCCCACTTCGTGCATGAGGAACACTACTCCCTCCTCTCGTATTCATCGAGAAACTCTCAGTTCTGACGTCACTACCTGAGTGGTAGAACACCGCTGTTTCAGCCCAGATAGGAATGGAAAACACACTTCCCCCCACCCCTAGCCGAACGCAGGCCGGCAAATCCTCGCTGAATTGTACCTTAATACGAGCCCATCTCAGGTCAGTAGGTAGCTTCATCCACCACCACAAAGCTGTCCAACCCTCTTGAAAACTTCATTCCCCCACAAATGGAGGGGGAGACCTAAAACCCTAATCCAAGTAACACTCGGTTTTCGTCCCTATCTGTTGCAACATCCAGTCGGACTCCATTTATCAAGGACCATCGGAGCTTGATAGAACAACCAATCTCTCTCATTTAAGATGAGGCTAGCTTCTTCCCTGGAGGGGAATTCGAACAGAAAGTAAGATTCGCTCAGAACTTTCACTTCTACTCCCCCTGGGGTCTTCCATTTAGCATTTACCGATCTCTGGACTTCATCACGAGTCGGAGTAGGGCTCAACTACTCACCCACCCAACCTACAAGTCACCTTTCCAAAAACTCCAGGTTACCCCTGCAAGAATTCTCGTCCATAACAAGATCAACTTTAGAGCCCACTCCTCTGTTCGAAACGACCAGCTCTAAGTCTGGCCAAGTGGTAATGTCCACCACTTCTCTGTACGATTTCTTTGGTTTCTCCATAACGAGCATAGCCAGTGCGAAACTTTTAATCTTGCCTGCCACCATGACCCATCCTCCATCATTGACCACTGCTGGTATAAAGATCTTCGAAGGACTACCACGCCCTTTGGCCGAGATGCACAAATAGAAACCTTGCGTATTCCATTCCTTTGCCACCATAACCTCGCGCCATTTCCCTGATCTTTTCTTCCAAAACACCTCTCTGCTTGCTGAGGCCTTAATCATCCAGTCACACACCCACACGACTTCATCAAGAGATAAAACGACTACATGGACTCTGCCTCTGCTTCGCTCTAACCACTGAAAACTGGCTCCATTCTTACCTTGGTCGCAGATCACGTCAAAAGATTTCCTTTCCGCCTGAAAATAAGTGACAACATCCTCCTCCCTCGGTCGACCCATACTTACATGACTCCTCTTGCATGAACTTTAAGCTTTTGGAATGTTACAATTCATAACTGATCGTGGTCTGGAATAGCAGCCATCTATGTATAAATGTTAGGTTTTACATTATTATTTTATGACTGAGAAATCAGAACATCAAAATTCTCAGTAACCATGTCATGTTCTTAGCCAGAAAACTATTCGCTATGTTTATTATTACAATTTACATCAATATTTATAATAACGTCGATTACTTTTTCTTAAACGGTGTGCCGGGTCAAAGAGGACAATTATCTAGGAACGGACGGAGTATTATATAAATTACGTAAATTATTTTGAGTTGTTGGATATACTAAGAATGCCAAATCTGGACCCTTGATCTCGGCATATATATATAATATATATATATATATATTCAATATAGTTTTTGTACCTTACCAATCACCAAATCAGTAAACACTAAACCATAACTCCCCAAAGACACGCTGTCGCACACTCACACCACCAGTTACCAAATCGGAAAATCTCCCTCCCTCCCTCTCTCTCCTGCTCTCTTGCATCCTTGTGAAAATCATATTTGCGAAGAAATAAAAACAGATGAGAGATTGTGATTTGTGAATATTGACTATTGAGTATATTATAGCTCTATAATTAGCTGTGGAGCTTTTGAATTAATGCCATGTTTTAGGCTGCTTCTTGCACACCAGTAAATGAGATGTTGCTGCTGCTGGATTTTTATTGGCACAAAAGCTAGTTTGTTTGCTGCTGCTGCTGTTGCTGTGGGGCTTGTACTAAGACTTGATTTTTTTTGTGTTGCTGCTACTGCCATGGCTTGTGCTTCTCTTGTTTGTTGCTGCTGCTGCTACTAGTGCTTGTTGGGAAAAAAAATCTTATTGTTTGTGACTGTTTATTTGGAAATTGGATTTTTGTAAGAGAAGTGCGACTTTTTTTTTGCTGCAACCTTTCTGCTGCTGCAGCTAAACATCCTTGTTTTGCTGGGGTTAGCTATTCAGGGCATAAGAGATGGACTAAATCCTACAAGGAAGCGGCGGAGATTCCCCCATGGCCAGATTTAGTCTCGTGTTCGGATTCCGGGAGAGATGTCTGGTGGGGAGGGTTGGAGACCTTGATTATCCAATTCCAGCTAAGTTCGAGGTTCAGAGCTGGTGGAACCCAAGTGGAAGACAACAGGAGGTGTTAAAGTAAGGGTGGGTCATGAACAGGAAGTATTTCCTCTTTGAGTTTCTTTCCAAAGAGGAAGCGAGCAGTATTTTTCTTTTGAAACCCTGGTTGTTTAATTCGCTACCAGTGTTACTCGATCATTGGAATCCAATTGCTTGTTGTCATCGAGAAGGGCGGAAACCCGACTCAGCGTGGATCAGAGCTTTGGGGCTTCCAATTCACTTGTGGGGTAACAAGGTATTTCGAGCAATTGGAGGTGTGTGGTGGCTTCATTAACGTTGATGCAGAGACGAAGGCCAAAAGTGATTTAAAGTAGGCTAGAATATTGGTGCTCTACAGAGCTAATTACTCGGCATCAATTCAAGTTGCGGAAGGTGATAATATTTTTGAGGTTCCAATTTGGGCTGAGACACCACCTTCTGCCAGTCATCGTTCCAAGAAGGGAGTGACGGTGGGGGTGTGCCTGAGAATTTGAAGAGAGGGGAAGGAGTTGAGAATTAGAAGAAACAAGGAGTCAAGGGAAGTGGTTCGCACGCGCAACCGAAGTGGGTGTGGCGTCACAAACAAACCAAAGAGTAGAGCAGTAGCGACAGCAACGGGTCTGGAGCAGGCACATGGGTTGACAGCAATTCAAATTTAAACAGAATGAGAGTGACGATGTCGTTTTAGGGGAAGGTGAGAAGCAGGCCAATGTTGGCCAATCTGAGCAGTCAAGTGATGGTGTTGGGCCAAGTTTTAGCCCATCTCAAGGCCCAACAGAATTTTTTTTACACCCAGAGATCCAATAGGCTAATTTTGGAGCTATTTTTAGGGGTGGGCCCGAGGTTTTATAGGGAAATTCAGGTCCTGTGAGAGACCAGTTCTCTTCGAATCTCACAAATGGGCCTATAATTCAATGAGATGAATTTGGGGGACGGGTAGAGCATGGCAGTACAGAGAGGGTTTCTTTTACGAAGGTGGATTCTTCTCCATCGAAGGGTCAGAGCGAAGGGGAGTGAAGGGAAGCAAAGGAGCTTCAATTCGTATGGCGAGAAAGATGGAGAAGGCCCTGAAAGTACGGATGGTAGGCCAGCTCATGAGCATTGGGCCACTGAAGTTTGTCATTCAAAGGTGAGGGTTTTTCCTCGTGTCAGGATGAGTCCAAAGACATTGATAGAGGTCGGCCTTTGTCTGGAAACTGTGAAGCGAGATATTGGTCGCAGTCGAGCCTTGCGGATCTTTGGACTTTTTGGAATGGGTGGTTGATAAAGATAAACATCAAAGTAGTGGAAATTGGGATAAGCCTGTGGACAGATGCTTTGTTGAGAAGTCAATAAAAGCTGAAGGTTTAGTGGCAGGTGCGATCGGTCTAAAGGCTATTGAGTCAGGCTTGGAGTCTGAAGCGATGTTTACAAATGAGGGGAACGAGTTCTGTACGTCAAGTGAACAACCAGATGAGTCAATGCAGGAGAAGGAAAGTGAACCTCTGTCTTGCACTCCTCTAGCTGTAGCGAGTCCTAAAGACTTTTGTGAAGTGGCATACATAAGACAGAGAAGTGGAGGAAGATATCTCGGTATGGGTTAAATGAAGAGTTAAAGGTTTCGGGAAGATTTTGGGGGTTTCTTGAACGGGATTTGAGGACAAGATTCTGGATTTACTTCTGGATATTGAGAAGAAGTGGAGATCACGAGGGGAAGGCAACAGTAAGAGATTATACAAACAAGAGAAAAGGGCAACAGGGAATAGCCTTAATCCTGATATGTTAAGGGGACGGGAAGGAAGAGGTAGAAGGAAAAAAATTGTTTACGGGTGTTTATGGGCCATTTATTGACAGTGTTCTTGCCGAATTTCTGGTATTTTTTGACAGAAAATCTTTGCCGAATTTCTGGTATTTTTGATTATTTAAGATACATTTTCTTTCCTAGTTGATTTAGTGTTCCCCTAGATATTTTAGGTGATTTTTTTAGGTTTTTAGCCTATATATAAAGGCATCCCAAACATTGCAATTGACAGTTAGAGAGTTTTGATATTATTGATCGAATTGATTTCAATAGTTCACATAATTGTGAGTTGTGAGAAATTCTCTAGGATTAGGGATTTCTAGTTTTTTTCGAACATAACAAGCTTGTTGAGCTGCAAGTTTGTGGCGTTCCATGATTTCAATTCCTAGTTAATTGCGACTAGCGGCTCGAGGTTGCACCCCAAGATTATAGGAATTGGTATATCTGCCTTCGGGTTGAGCGAAGCTCCTTATCTTCCTTTCAATTCGTTGTCCGTTGATTTCAATTCGTTCGATTACACATAATTTGTCATACAAGGTTAGTTATTCTTTGTAACCGTTCTTGGGTTCACATCATTTGGCCTAGGCTTCCATTAAGTCAGTTAAGACAATATATGTAAATCATTCAGACTGGAGCAGTAACATCTTTTAATTGCTGCTCTACCCAGCTTCAGTTTTCATCTTTAATTTCTTTTTTAATATCACTGCCACCAGTGATTGTAAGAGAAATTCCAACTTCAATAAAACATACACCAAAAAACTTAATCTACCCCTTCCCCCTCCCCCCACCACTCTTCTCCAGGCCTACTGGAAAACAGTGAAAAACAATATTTAAACTTAAGATCTTTTAACTTCTTTATTCTATAGTCGAAGCTTAGCCCACAAGTAAGGATATTGGAACAACTGACCTCAAGGTATAAGTAGCACCTAAAGTACTATCTGAGAAGGGAAAATTGAGAGAAACAAGTTTCAGCCTAACACCAGAACTTGCAAGTCACTAGTAGCTGCAGGCTGGTATAACTTCATTCACGGAATCAATGAATGCTATAAGAAACAGAGAGCCTTATCTCTCAGAACTAAAAGCAAAAAAATTCCCAATTACAAGCTCGAGTGCAACAAGAAAATAGCCACATCATATGGTTCCATACCTTCCCACACAGCAGCCTTTCTTCAATTCTACGTTTCCTTGGCTCCTTGGCGGTATTTGGATCATGAATAGTGATGTTCATGATTCTGGTAAATCATTCTACTACTGTTAGACATCTTATGAAGGCCCAAGGCTTATAATAAGAGAATTGAGGAAGGAACATACTTCCCAGCTTCACCAAATATGCTCTGTATGTTTTCCGTTGAATGATCGTCTGGGAGATTCTCTACCAAAACAGTGCACAACTAGGGCCCAGATATTAGGTGCAACACAAATTTATTGACTAAGTTTCTGCAACAGTATACAAAAAAGAGAGAGTACCTCTGGATCTCTAGAAGGAAGAGGATGTAGCCGCTTCACCTTCTTATCATCTGAACTAACGACCTCCATTTATAAACAGCTGAGTTACTTTTATTGACTTATTACACAACATTGAAAACAGGTACGTAGAGAGTAGAAACAAAATAAGAACCACAGTTGCACAAAAGAAAAAGATGTGTTAAAATGGCAACCAAGTAGCTTACAAGAAGAGAAGATTCCCTGAGTGCAGCCACAACCAATGACCTGTCTCGTGTGAGCTTCTTCATTTTCCTAAAAGAAGCGATAACTGCAACAGGGACTGCAAAAAAGAGTATGTTGCCACATTTGGGGAGAGAGAGAGACCTCGAGTAATTTCCAATGATTATATATAACATTAATACGCAAGGGAAGAAACAGCTGAAGGCTAGACCTAAACAGAGTATCCAATGACCTCTACCCACAGGCCACACAGTTTAAACAGAAATTGATGAGAAAGCTCCTCTGCAACGACAATCATTAAGAAGAAGAGAGAAAGAAAGATAAAAAGTCTGATAATGCTATAACTTCCATTTAAATAAAACTTGTACACTAAACAATTGATGATATACCCAACAAAATCTACAAATGAATAAAATCGAAAGTATTAACATCTTCTGAACACCAAGTCCGGAGGGTTCGCAACACAGCGTCTTTCAAGTGCGACAAGGACCTTTCCTTGTTATCAAAAACCCCTTCTATTCCTTTCAAGCCAAATGGTCCGGGTGGTTGACATTTTCCTCATCTCCTTTACACATATAGCATCAATTTACGTAAGTATTATGCCTCCTCAAATTATCACAGGTAGGAATGGTTTCATTGCAAGCCTCCCAAGCAAAAAACACTACCCAACTGGGAGCTCTAGATTTCCAAACTGATATCCAAGGAAATAAAGAACCATCTTTGTGAGACAAAGACTCAAAATAAGAATTGACAGAAAATCTTTTGTCTTTAGGACCCTTCCACCACACCTTAACCTCCAATTGTCTGCCACCAGTCGGGGAATATAAAAAATCGAAGAAGAGCACACATGATTCCATTTCCATGTCATGGAAATTCCTACGAAATGAAGGACACCAAACCACCTAGTTATCGCATTAACAATGCAGTTCTTATTGCTGGCTATATTAAACAGATGAGGAAATAATCTCCACAACTCTGTCTCTACACCATTTGTCTTTCCAAAATTTCACCGACGAGCCATCACCAATCTCAAAGCGAAGGAATCTCTTGAAAGATTCCCACCCTTTCCTAATCCCTTTCCAAACACCAACTCCGTAAGAAAGAGAAACTTCATTTGGGGCCCACTGCCCAGCTCCTTCCCCATATTTACTCTTCACCACCTTCCTCCACATACCATCTCTATACACCAAAAATCTCCAAAGTCACTTGCCCAGCAGAGCCTTATTAAAAGCGTTCCAAGTTTTTAACGCCTAGGCCTCCTTCCCTCAAACCATAGCAAACCTTCTCCCATTTGACCAAATGATATTTGAGACTCTAATTGTGTCCTTCCCTAAGCAAAACCCTCTACAGTCTCTCTAAAAAGGACATAAAGTAGGTGGGTATACCGGATAAAGTGCTCTTAACAAGAGGTAAGAAGCCCTCCTTTCGAGGGGAGTTGTTTTTTTCCACCCAGCCAATCTACGTTCGAATCTCTCTATGATGGGATTCCAAATCGCGTTGTTTTAAAACTGAGCTCCAATGGGTAACCCAAGATAAGAGGAAGGAAGCTTGCCTACGTTACACCCGAAGAACTAAGCCAAACCCTCAACATTTCCAACCCCTCCCAAATCTCACTTTTTGCAATATTGATCCGTAGCCCGGAGACCATCTGAAAACACAATAGAACTAGGCGCAGCCTAACCTAGTTGAGAAGAATCTGCGTCGCAAAAGATCAGCGTATCATCCGCAAAAAGAAGATGTGACACGGAGACCTCCAAATCTCTATGCCGACGACTTATACTAAACCCACTAATGAAACCTCCTGCCACACAGACTTATCTAAGAATCTACTGAGCGTCTCCATGACAATAATGAACAGGAAAGGGGAAAGTGGATCTCCCTGCCTCAAACCTCTAGAACAGCCAAAAACCCTGAAGGTTCCCCGTTCACCACCTGAGAAGCACCTGAGAAACGAACTGTAGATATGCAAAAAAAATCCATTTCCTCCATTTTAGACCAAATCCCAATCTGTCTAACAGATACATCAAGAAATCCTAGTTGACATGGTCGTTCGCCTTTTCAATGTCAAGCTTACATAACAAACATGGAACCCCAGTCCTTAATCTGCAATCCACTGCTTCATTAGCTATGAGAGAAGCATCAATAATCTGCCTATCACCCACAAAAGATTTTTGGGATTATTGTGAAGTAGATATCAAGGTACTTAGGCATTGAAGTTGTTTGTAATTCTTTGTTAAGCCTTTAGACAAAGAATGCAAAAGATATATCATGATCAGCTTATGTCCTTATTGGGTGCTCCGATAACTTCTTTGTGGTGTATACCATGGATGTTTTAGCATCCTAACAATTTCTGACGTCAAAAATGATAGGATAGCTGTCTGTATAGAGTCTTTATCTTCATGTATTGTGTTCATTGGTGGACTACTAGTCCGTGAAGTTTCTTCCTCTTGACTGAATGTGTAACCTTAATTACCTAGCTTGTCACTCTTTCTCTTTACTAAAATTGTTGTTTCTTCTTTAAAAAATGAAGAATATTAATCCTTGTGCTCAATTCGATAGCTCATAGTTGTTTTTCAGAGTCCTTATTGGGAGCTCTAATAACTTCTTTGTGGGTGTATACCATGGATGTTTTAGCATCCTAACAATTTCTGACGTCAAAAATGATAGGAGAGCTGTCTGTATAGTCTTTATCTTCATGTATATTGTGTTCATCGGGGGACTACTAGTCTATGAAGTTTCTTCCTCTTGACTGAATGTGTAACCTTAATTACCTAGCTTGTCACTTTCTCTTTATTAAAATTGTTGTTTCTTCTTTAAAAAATGAAGAATATTAATCCTTGTGCTCAATGTGATCGCTCATCCGTAGTTGTTTTTCAGCCAGTCATTGGCACCTAAAACCTTGACTGGCCCTTGAAAACAAAACTGACAGCATAATCTGGAAAAGCACAGCTCAAGACTAAGACTATAATTTCACACTATTTCCGGGTTCCATTCTACTATTGGCATGCACAAAGTTCATTGTCAATTTATTTAATTCCAGATATCAAGAAAAAAAAGGAATGGTATTACAAGAGCGCATGGACAGTTTTTAACTATTAGTGCTGACTTCTTTATTTATTTTTAGTTGCTTCATATTTCAAGTCTTTAGAGACCCTTTACATAGCAAAGCTGTGCAATTAAGGTTTGGCATCTCAGGCTAAGGAATTGAAGTGATATTCATCTTTGTACATATTGGCTTTGGGAAATTCTGATTATCCTTTGGCTAGAATTTCTAGGATGTGTACGGCTGCATACGCCCTAATGAACGATGTATTGCAATAGTATCACCAAATACCCTCTGAAATTTTAATACCCTTCCAGTTAACTGCATTAGCACATTAAATATGACCATTAAACACAATTTACAAATTTGTATTTTGGTAATACCCTTCTTGTTAACTGCATTAGTACATTAAATACGATTAAACACAATTTACAAATTTGTATTTTGGGGCCACGCATCACTAGAATTATATCGTAGACAAGTATAAGCCTAGTACACTTTGCCATCCTTTATAGTTCAATAGAAAAATGTCTTTTTTTAATTAAACAATCCCAAGACCTATATCACAGCAATTTATTTCCAATCAGCCTAACACTAGTATTCCACACTTAACCCTGAAAGCCAAAACACAAAAAAGAATAGACAAATGATTTGCCACCTTTTTCTAGCCTCCCTTGTGCAAGAGTACAACTTTAACAGAAAACAAGAAATTAGATGAACCCCGCATAAGGATGGTCCTAGTAACAGCTTTAACAACGAAAGAAGTATTACCAGGACCCAACCTAACTAAAACTCAAAATTTAAGCACTAACCAAACCCCTCCTCGTCCTTGGTAAGATGTTTCATCAAGAAATTGTCCGTCTGCAGATTTTCATCACTAAAGTAATACTCCACCTGCAAATAAATATTTCAGACTTGAGTATATGAAACTATTTAGAAAACAAGAAGTATAAGTAGAGTAGTGATGCTTGAACACTAAGCAACAACCCACCAGTGGCACAAAGCATTTGTTTAATATTTGATACTCCCTTCATCCCGGATAAATGTTCTAACTTTCTATTTTGAGATGTCTCAACTGTTCCTAAAGACTTTTGTTGTACAAATTTTCTACCATTCTTCCCAATATACCCTTTCATTTAATACTATCAACTACAGAAGTTAAATAACTAATGAGAAAGAGAGTGCAATGGGTATATAATTAATGAGAGACAGAGAGAGAGAGAATGAAATGGGTATTATTGTCATGACAAATTTTATAGCTCATATTTTATTACGTTTCTTAATACTTGTGCATTGTCAACTAGGAATATTTATCCGTGACGGAGGGAGTACTATCTAAATATTGGAACAACATTGGCTTTTGGGTAGTAGTACCAAAAGCTCAAGTCCAAAGAGAAGCAAGGGAGGCGACTTCTGACAGGGAGGGGTTTTCCTCGGATCTGGTAGCTTCATGCCTTTTGCGAGAGACGCCAGCTGGAGGCGAGCACGGCAGTACCTTTCTCGTCGCCGGAAAACCTCGCCGTCGCCGGAGCTCTGATCACCGGCTGACACGTCTGTCGGAATTTGGTCGGGGGTCACCAGTCTCGGTTTGTTGTGTTGTTCTCATTTTAGCTGGTTAATTTGTAATTCAGGGATTCGATGTAATCTTCATGCTGGGAGAAGATGAGTTTCGTGGATAAAACTCATTTTCAGGCTGGTAGGGAATCTTTCGAGGTGGTCAGGTTCTTTGCTCAAAATCGTGTTTGCTACAAATTTTTGGAGAGAAGTAGAGGCAAAGTGTACGAAGTTGTTTTCTCCTATGGAGAAATTGTATGGATTTGCAAGTGGATGGAGAAAGTCCTTCAGCAACAAGATTTCTTTTGGAAGAAACTACCCGACAAGTGTCGGGAGGGTTTGTTTGCGAAGGAGAGAAATCGACAAGGAATATTTCTTAGAATTTCCGTTCGGGGGATGGGTAGTGCACGTTCGATTTTAATCCCATAAATAGCTTCTGATTCGGGTTGGGACATGATTGCTGGAAAAATTAAGAGATTTGTGGAGGAAGAAAGATCCAGCAGTGGAAAATCATATAAAGATGTGGCAAAGATTTCTTCGTGGAGCATCGAATTGATTGTGGAGATACACGGACGGGGTTGTGCCAGAGCAAAGAGAGCCGTTTGGGAGTGGAGCATCGAATTGATTGTGGAGAGAAAGACACGGGCTGGACTAGGTGGAGTCAAGGTTGGATTAAAACATACAAGGAGAGTACGGATACTTGGCCTAGTGCAAAAGAAATAAGGCTGTCATTGGATTAATTGTGAAGGAGGGAACAAATGTTTGGCACACGGGTTTGGGCTATAACAAGGATCACGGATTGAGAAGTTTGGAAGTGGCTAGTAGTCGGCCCATGCAAGGAAGAAAGGAGACTACTACTTTGGAGGAAGCAAGGCTGTTTCTATTATGTTTCTTTTTGTTTGGTTTTGTTTATTTAATTCCTAAAACAAGTCAGTCTTGTTTTTTTTCCTTTTTTTTAGGTAGGAGTTAATTCCATCTTTTGTATTTCTTTTCTTAGGGTTATTTTCATAATTTAGGTAGATTAGGGCTGAGCTTTTGTAATCCTTTTTAAGGGACGTTCTCTTAGAAATAAATAGTTTTTGATTTCGCAAGAAACCCTCCTAAAGAACACGGTTGTTCTTCAACAAAATCGATTTCTTCTTCTTCAAGGTGAGTGAAGCCTAGAGAGATTGAGTCGTCGGGATTCTTTACGTTAGGTGAGTGAAGCCTAGCCGGTGAACCCGTAATCTATCTTTATTTTCTTGTTATTCTTTTCTTTATTCGTGGCAGCCTTCATCATTCAAGGCATGTGGCTGTTTCATCTATTATTGGGAGTATTTGTTTAATGTGTTGGAGCAGTTTTCAATGGTTGTAAACTGATCAAATCAAACTAGGGTTGTGGGTTATAATTTACACAAGAAGCTTAATAGTTTTCGGACAGATTTTAGAGGGTTTCGGAACTGTTTTGGTGGAGTTTTGTTCGGCCTAGGGGCTGTCCAAAAAGCTGGGACAGATTTGTGTTGTTCCTAGCTTTTGACACCGTATCAAGTGGTATCAGAGCACGGTTTTAGTGAATTCTTATTCGCGAAACGGTCATGGCAATTACGGGGCAGCGAGAAAGAATGTTCAGAACACGAGGGCTGATTCAAGATCACGTCTGTGTGATAGCGGTGGACGGGGGAAGCTGCATCAATGGTGTGTCTACTATCCTGATTGAAAAACTGAAGGTACCAACCATGGTACACCCCTTTCCTTACGATGTGTATGGCCTCCAAGAGGACGCAAGTGTAAGGGTAACACGGCAGGCCCTCATATCATTTGCGATAGGGAGTTACAAGGAGGAAGTCATGTGCGATGTATTGCCGATGGATATCTGTCACGTCCTGCTAGGACGTCCTTGGCAGTTTGATAGGTGTGTGATGCATCATGGTCGAGAGAATACGTATTTGGTGGAACAAGGAGGGAAGAAGTTCAGACTAAAACTGTCTCCCACTCTAAGGGACGAAGAGACTCCACCGATAAACAATACATGCAAGTATCGGAAAAACAAGAGGTACAAAAATCATATTTGGCTTCTAATGAGCGTATGGCGGAACAAGAGAAGTTAGAGCCGAAAAGAATAGAAGAAGGAAAATCTGAAACGGGACGAAGTGCACTTGGGAATGAAGAAGAGAGGATGCCAGCGGTTCATGAGAAAGGGTTCGCATTCGGATCTGACTCGTGTTTAGCGAAAGGATTCGGAGATGATTGCAAAGAAACAATGCTCGGGGCTGTTTCGTATGAAGAAAGCAAGCACGAAGCTGCTCCTAAAGAAGGTCTTGGATGGGAAAAACAAATTGGCAGTGGGTTGGGGGCTGCTAAGGGGGTTGAAACAAAAGGTATTGAAGAGAGAAAATCTGAAGAGGGACGAATTAATCGTGAGTACGGAGAAGAAAAACTGGTTCGGGAGAAATCAAAACTAGTACACGCATACAAATATCCTCTTGATTTTGAAGTTTCCAATCCTTCAACATCAAGGATTTCAAATTCAGATTTAGAGGTATGTGATATCATTCTTTTCATCTTTGTTCAAGAGCAGATTTTCGTGGTGATTTGCCTAGTATGGAGTGTAAAACGTGGTGTTTCTTTATTATGGAGTTCATACGAGCTTTAACCTCCGTGGAAAGCTGAATGGAGAGTAAATAAAGTAGACATAGGGGCTGCTATGAGTCTAAGGAAGCAAAGGGAATGGGGCATGGACAATAAGTGTAGAGAATTCATCCTAGACAATACGGAATTAACTTCATTAATTCATATTTTTCTTTATGAAGACAAGGAATTTGAGGTTGATTCTAATCAAGGTATAGAATTTGGGACTGTTGTGAAAAAGGGCAGCGGATTTAGGACTGTTTTAGAGGGAAAACGCTTACTTGGTATTGAGGACAAAGCAGGAAAATTCGGTGCAAACATCACAGCCATATCCTCCATGATTCAGAATTTTCGTTATGAAAATCTTGGGTTAAAACTTAACCAACTTGTGTTACTATTAGACAAGGTAGCAATGGAATTGTCCAAGCTCGTACAAGCTGCCAAGGAAGAAAAACTCATAGGGTTCTTGGCATTACAAGTTACAGCTGGGAAGAGAGAAGCAAAGTGGCAGCCACATGACAAGGGAAACAATAGAGGAATTCGGACCAGCCAAGTTCTATGCGAAACACAAGAAATTCCAAAAATTTCAGCCAAGGCAATGTTAAGACTGGCAATGGTTAAGGATGAAAAGGGCAGTCGGTTTTTGACTATGATGGTAAAAGATGAACAACAACAACAAGACAAGTCATTGCACTACTTAAAAAAGGGGGTGACTTCATCAACTCAGAAATTTCTGTTTGAAGCCTTTGGGCTAAGCAATATGCAACTCGTGATGTTCTTTAATGAAGAAACAAAGGAGTGGGCAGCGTTTCTTCAGGCACTCACGTTACTCATCGAAGGCAAGGAAGGAACCAGCAAAGGGACAGGTGGAAGGGTAAGTAAGTTGGGTTTTTCTGCCAAAGGGTTGCTGGAATTAACGTCATTAAAGGCCAGCTTGTTGAAGCATGAAGTGATTCGGGAAACTTGCAAGGGGAAACCGAAAGTAAGGGAATTTTTATGGAAAGAAGCGACAAAGATCGGGTTATTGAGTTCCAAGTAAACAAGGGAGGTAAGGTTGCAAATGGTCATGGGGACGGGTATCAAAGTACGCTTGAGAGTGCTACCCAAACAATGGGTCACAAACAGTTTAAAGGGGTGGAAAGGAGACACGTTTGGGCGTGGATGGTTTGCTAATAAGATGAACCAAGGATTGAGGACAATCCTTTTTGAAGAAGGGAGGTTTGATACGAATGAGGGTGTCAATATCCTCAAGTAGGGAGGCGCATTCATGGTGATACACGGACGGGGTTGTGCCAGAGCAAAGAGAATCGTTTGGGAGTGGAGCATTGAATTGATTGTGGAGAGAAAGACACGGGCTGGACTAGGTGGAGTCAAGGTTGGATTAAAACATACAAGGAGAGTACGGATACTTGGCCTAGTGCAAAAGAAATAAGGCTGTCATTGGATTAATTGTGAAGGAGGGAACAAATGTTTGGCACACGGGTTTGGGCTATAACAAGGGTCACGGATTGAGAAGTTTGGAAGTGGCTAGTAGTCGGCCCATGCAAGGAAGAAAGGAGACTGCTACTTTGGAGGAAGCAAGGCTGTTTCTATTATGTTTCTTTTTGTTTGGTTTTGTTTATTTAATTCCTAAAACAAGTCAGTCTTGTTTTTTTTTCCTTTTTTTTAGGTAGGAGTTAATTCCGTCTTTTGTATTTCTTTTCTTAGGGTTATTTTCATAATTTAGGTAGATTAGGGCTGAGCTTTTGTGATCCTTTTTAAGGGACGTTCTCTTCAAGAAATAAACAGTTTTTGATTTCGCAAGAAACCCTCCTAAAGAACACGGTTGTTCTTCAACAAATTCGATTTCTTCTTCAAGGCTGTGAGTGAAGCCTAGAGAGATTGAGTCGTCAGGATTCTTTACGTTAGGTGAGTGAAGCCTAGCCGGTGAACCCGTAATCTATCTTTATTTTCTTGTTATTCTTTTCTTTATTCGTGGCAGCCTTCATCATTCAAGGCGTGTGGCTGTTTCATCTATTATTGGGAGTATTTGTTTAATGTGTTGGAGCAGTTTTCAATGATTGTAAACTGATCAAATCAAACTAGGGTTGTGGGTTATAATTTACACAAGAAGCTTAATAGTTAGCGGACAGATTTTAGAGGGTTTCGGAACTGTTTTGGTGGAGTTTTGTTCGGCCTAGGGGCTGTCCAAAAAGCTGGGACAGATTTGTGTTGTTCCTAGCTTTTGACACCGTATCAAAACTTCAGATGCGAAAAAGGGGCCGCAGAAGACAGCTGTGAGAGAAAAAGGAAAAAGAGAATTAAAGCAGTTGTGTAGAAAGTTTCACAAGTCAGGTAGTTTGGAGGGGAAGGGGAGGAGGAATCGCAAACAGAATTAAGTTTATCATGCATCTAAAAATAGTTTCATGGAATGTGTGGGGGTATAAATAATGCGAGGAAAAGACTAGTACTTAAGGCTGCTTTAAGGAGGTGGAATCCGCATTTAATCTGTCTTCAAGAAACAAAAATGCAATCTATTGACAGTAGGTTGGCGAGTAGTTTAGGGTTTGTCAGGTGGACTGATTGGGTGTTTTCTCAGTCTATTGGATCAGCTGGTGGCATTCTTGTTATGTGGGATAAAAGGGTGATTTCTAAGGTGGATGCAGTGGTGGGAGAACATTTTGTTTCTGTTCTGATCAAGTCGATTGTGGATGACAAGGAGTGGATTTTTTCTAGGGTGTATGGGCCATGTGCAGACAACTTCAGTCAGAATTTGTGGGAAGAGTTCAGAGTGATTAGATTGAGATGGAGAGCGCCTTGGTGCATAGTAGGGGATTTAATGTGGTCGGACTTCCTGTGGAACGATTGGGTGCGCATGTCTTTTCTCAAGCAATGATGGAATTTAACGAGTTCATCAATGACATGGGGCTGGTGGATCTGAATTTATTGGGAGGCAATTTCACGTGGTTTAGACATGGGGATAGACAGCAATTCTCCAGCCTTGACAAGATATCTTACTTTTGCGGATTGGTCTGATGTATTTAGTGATACGGCACAGCATTGCTTAACCAAAGTGGTCTCAGACCATATTCCCCTTATGCTGGAGTGTGGGGTTATGCGGAAAGGGAAGTCTCCTTTTAGATTCGAGAACATGTGGCTTTTAGAGCCTGGTTTCATGGACTGGATACGTTCTAGATGGTGTTCGTATGAGATAAATGGGAGCCAAGACTTTATACTTGCTAAGAAACTGAAACTTCTTAAGTTGGATTTGAAAGTGTGGAATAAGGAGGTGTTTGGAAGGATTGATATCAAGATCAAGAAAGCCATGGAAGAGATCAGATTGTTGGATGCGAAGGCGGGTTCAGGAGGTGATGTGGGAGCAAGGGTCCAATATTCTAAGGGTCAAAGATGCTTGAAAGGAATGCATGAGTTCGATATTTGGGGAGCAAGGCAGCCATGTTTGATGGATAAAATCAGTGACACAAATGGGTTAAAGGGCCAAAGGACCAAGGATACAACAAGAGGTTTCAACCCGCAAGTGAAATGGGAGTATTTCTTGGAAGGCCAGAGTGTCATGGGGCACGGCTCAAGGAGAAAGGAAGAGTGGTTTCACGTGGATGCTTGGAAGGGTGGCACGGGCCTAGAAGGCCTTGCATGGCATTGCATGCAAGGAGGTGGACACGGCTTGGCTTGGAAGGGGGGACGTCCTCCATGACATGGGAATGTGTGGTATTTTAGATTAGTTTACAATCTGTCATAGGATAGGATTTAGTTAATTGTTTCCTTGATGCATTAGTTTTCTATTCTAGATAAAATTAGTTAGGAAGTAGTTGATTTCAATAACTAGTATAGGTTTACTTTTCATGCAAGATTAGGAGTCTTTTTCCAATTAGATTTAGGATATTTTTGTAAGCCTTTATAAGGCACTTTAATTCATGAAATAAGGCAGATCAGATTTTGGAGTAAAAACTTTGTGAAGAACAAGTTTTGTTCTTTCTTTAAATCGTTTCAATTCAATCAAAGGTGAGTGAAGCCTAAGAGAGATTGAATCGTCGGAATTCTTTACGTTGAGTGAGTGAAGCTCAACCGGTGAATCCGTGTTCTATCCTTTACTTTTATGTTATTTTCGTTTTTATTTCCTGTTGATTTCGTGGCAGCCTTGTGTTAAAAAAAAAAGCGTGGACTGTTTTGTTTTTCTTAGTAATTTCGGCCAAGGTGAAGTAATTCGAGTGAGGGAGTTTTGTTCATGGTTTGGGCAGATTGTAGGCTGTTTAAATTGATAAACAAAGCTAAGATTTTCGGGTTGGACTTGTAAGGGATTCTACTTAAAATCAGGTGGGATTTTGGAGTAGTTTCGTGGCTGATTTTAGGCTGTTTGGAAGAGGTTGGTTCAGCCATAGAGCTGTCCAAAAAAGCTGGAATAGATTTGTCGATTCAAGCTTCCACATACGCATCAAGTGGTATCAGAGCACGGCTTTCGTGAATTCTTATTCACGAAACGATCATGGAGATTACGGAGCAAAGGGGGAAGATATTTAGAACACGGGGACTGATTCGAGACCGAGTCTGCGTGATAGCAGTGGACGGGGGAAGTTGCATCAATGGCGTGTCTACTACTTTGATCGAGAAGCTGGGATTGCCTACCACGGTACACCCCATCCCATACGATCTACACGGCCTCCAAAAGAGCACAAGTATAAGGGTAACACAGCAGGCCCCGGTATCTTTTTCCATAGGGAATTACAAGGAGGAAATCACGTGTGATGTGTTGCCATTGGATAGCTGTCACGTCCTGCTAGGGCGTCCGTGGCAGTTTGACAGATTTGTGGTGCATCATGGTCGAGAAAATACATATATTTTGGTGCAGGGAAGGAAGAAATTCGGGTTAAAGCCTTCCAACGCAATAAAAGATGAAGGCAACTCGGTCACGCTACGAACTGTCGAAGAACCAAAGAAAGTGGAGGAGCAGGAATCCTGTTTGATAGCTAGCAAGGAAGAGGTAAATTCGGATTCAGCACCATCTTCGCAAGAATCAATAACACGAGAATCAGACTTGGTCGCTGATAATTACGGGGAAGAACAATCAATCAAGATAGAGCCGAAAAAAATCTGAACAGGAACGAGCTGCACATAAAGCCAAGGAAGACAAATTGCGAACGACTTGTGGGGAAGCAGCGCTAGTGCACATGTACAGCAATCTGTTTAACATTAAAATTCCAAATCCTATTGCATCAAGGATTTTGAACTCAACTCTGAAGGTACACTATCTTACAGCCTTAATTCTCGTACATGGACAGGTTTTCATTGTGATCAGGATGGCTGGGAATGGGAAACGGGGAGCTACATCAACTTGGAACGTCTATGGTTTCAAGCCACCGTGGAGGGTTGAATGGAAGGTAAGGAGGTTAGGTAGGTGGACTGTTTTGATTCAAAGAAAACAGCCCATTACTTGTGTTGTTAGGGAATTTCCAAATGCCAAATTTTCCAAACTCCTATTTTCTATAACTCGTTACACTTGGGCTGGGATTGGTGTGGGTGGACTAAATGGGTTAAGACTGATTGATTGTGTTCCTGATGGATCACAAACGTGGTGTCCCTCATGGAAGTGGTTGTGGTTTATACTCGCATGGAAATACAATGGGAAAACAAATGCAATTGCTAGCTGGAAGGATGGTACACAGAGTGGGACTGTTTTAAAGTAAGGCACTGAATACGGAGCTGTTTCAAATCAAGGGGAGAACTCCATACGTGTTAATGAAAGCAAGGTGATAAAACTCGGTCCGAGCGTCTCGGTTTTAACCTCTACGGTTCCAAGATTTCGGCGTGAAGAAATCGGGGCAGAATCTAATCAGTTAGTAATGATAAACGATATGGAAACTAGGCATTGGGCAGAATGTCTAAAGCTGTGGTTGTTGTGCGTTAATCACAAAGAAAAGGTCATAGAAGAATCAAATGGCACAAATAATTGTGTAAATGAGCGGGCTGCGTCCCTACATTCCTTCATGCTACCTAAGAGAAACAAATGTGGAAATAAATGGAACTGATTCAAAGCAAGAAGAAAGGGCGGACAGCACATTGGTAGACAAAATGAGCTTGTTTGCGAAGAAGTGGGAGGAAGAGGAGCATGGGGTTATTTTAGTTCGCACAAATAATGGAGTTGTTTTCAACAATCGGCTCGGTTGTGGGAATAATGAGGGAGGGAACAACGGGTTTAGGGCCGTGACAATCCAAGGTGAACAACAAGACCGAGATAACAAAGGCAAGGCTGAAAATTTCGAGACAAGCGTGGATGAACGTACTCCGTCAGTCCAGAAATTTACCTATGAAGGCCACGGCTTCAAGTTCGATTGTCACATGATCCTTGGGAAAGACGAAACCGAAAAATGGACAAGCTTTTTGGATATATTCTTTAAGGCCTTGAAGCTCTACGATCAGTCAAGGAAAAGCACACAAGACATGAAGAAACAAGTGGTCATCTTACTTCAAGAGGAAAGAGGGAAGGCTCTAACATTGGGGTTCGACATGAGTATGGGACACTTGAATATGATCGATCAACCACAAAGGAAGGGGCTGTCCAAACAACCTACAGATGAAAGCAAGGGAGAACGAATCAGTATAGGACTACAAGGGGAAGCTCAAGCAAAGAAGGCTCCAGGATTGAAGACAATCCTTTTTCAAGAGAGGGAGTATGATGCGGGAGCAAGGGTCCAAGATTCTAAGGGTCAAAGATGTTTGAAAGGAATGCATGAGTTCGATATTTGGGGAGCAAGGCAGCCATGTTTGATGGATAAAATCAGTGACATAAATGGGTTAAAGGGCCAAAGGACCAAGGATACAACAAGAGGGTTCAACCCGCAAATGAAATGGGAGTATTTCTTGGAAGGCCAGAGTGTCATGGGGCACGGCTCAAGGAGAAAGGAAGAGTGGTTTCGCGTGGATGCTTGGAAGGGTGGCACGGGACTAGAAGGCCTTGCATGGCATTGCATGCAAGGAGGTGGACACGGCTTGGCTTGGAAGGGGGGACGTCCTCCATGACATGGGAATGCGTGGTGTTTTAGATTAGTTTACAATCTGCCATAGGATAGGATTTAGTTAATTGTCTCCTTGATGCATTAGTTTTCTATTCTAGATAAAATTAGTTAGGAAGTAGTTGATTTCAATAACTAC
Source organism: Codonopsis lanceolata (assembly GCA_013146195.2). Lineage (NCBI taxonomy): Eukaryota > Viridiplantae > Streptophyta > Magnoliopsida > Asterales > Campanulaceae > Codonopsis > Codonopsis lanceolata. The sequence continues at coordinate 65,190,441 of CM028379.1, read as the reverse complement.
TATAGGTTTACTTTTCATGCAAGATTAGGAGTCTTTTTCCAATTAGATTTAGGATATTTTTGTAAGCCTTTATAAGGCACTTTAATTCATGAAATAAGGCAGATCAGATTTTGGAGTAAAAACTTTGTGAAGAACTAGTTTTGTTCTTTCTTTAAATCGTTTCAATTCAATCAAAGGTGAGTGAAGCCTAAGAGAGATTGAATCGTCGGAATTCTTTACATTGAGTGAGTGAAGCTCAACCGGTGAATCCGTGTTCTATCCTTTGCTTTTATGTTATTTTCGTTTTTATTTCCTGTTGATTTCGTGGCAGCCTTGTGTTAAAAAAAAAATTAAAAAAAAAGCATGGACTGTTTTGTTTTTCTTAGTAATTTCGTCCAAGGTGAAGTAATTCGAGTGAGGGAGTTTTGTTCATGGTTTGGGCAGATTGTAGGCTGTTTAAATTGATAAACAAAGCTAAGATTTTCGGGTTGAACTTGTAAGGGATTCTACTTAAAATCAGGTGGGATTTTGGAGTAGTTTCGTGGCTGATTTTAGGCTGTTTGGAAGAGGTTGGTTCAGCCATAGGGCTGTCCAAAAAAGCTGGAACAGATTTGTCGATTCAAGCTTCCGCATACGCATCAGGAGGTTTGGATGAGACGGAAGAATTGGAAAAGCGAGCTTGAGGTTTTGCTTATCAAGGAGGAGGTATGTTGGAGGCAAAAATCAAGAGTGCAGTGGCTGAAAGAAGGGGATAAGAATACTAAATATTTTCATAAGATGGCGAATGCTCATAAGAATGTGAATCAGATTCGGAAAGTTACTATTGGAGAGAATCTGCTTGAAGATAGGGATGCTATTAAGGATGGCATAGTGGATTTTTATTCTAAGTTATATTCGGATAGTGGGGAATGGCATCCTAAATTGGAAGACAACGATTCTAAGAATCTGGTGGAGGAGGATAGGTGTTCTTTAGAACGCCCTTTCTCGGAAGAGGAGGTTTTGGCAGCCTTGCGTAATATGAATGGTGATAAGGCTCCGGGTCCAGATGGTTTCTCTATAGCCTTCTTCTCTTCTTGTTGGGAGATTCTTAAAGATAACATTTTTTTTTGATAAATAAAGTATATATTAATAACAAAAGCGGCAAAGAAGGAGCCGCAACCTATATACACAGGAGGATAACTCCAATAATTACAGATTACAAAAGTTCACTACAAAGTCAGCAAAAGAGTTGACCTCAAACCTAACACCGTCACTACACCGAAAAAACAGCAGCTGAATTCTTCGGCAACGGCAAAGACCTTTCCTCGTTATCAAATGCTCTCCTATTCCTCTCTTTCCAAATCACCCAGCATACTCCCCCAAAGGAATAGTCTACCAAATAAAATCTCTTCGTTTCCTCTTGTGCAAAGACCAACAAAGAAAGAGATCCTTAATAGATTTCGGCATAGCCCAAGGTAAGTTAAAAATGTGAAAGATAAAATCCCACAAAGCACCCGCCACCGGACAATGAAGCATAAGATGATCAGCACTCTCACCATTTCTTTTACACATATAGCACCAGCTTACTATCACCTTACTGCGTCTCTGAAGATTATCCCCTGTAAGAATGGCTTCGTTCACCGCTTCCCAAATGAAGAAAGCAACTCTAGCTGGAGCTTTAGTCTTCCAAATAGCTTTCCAGGAAACAGACCCCAATATCCGAGCCAAAGTAGTAAGACTTGACCGAGAACATTTTGTTTTTAGCCCTATCACAGATGACCTTGTCAACAATACTCCTATCCAATGTCCAGTTGCTGAGAATATAGCAACTCGGAGAGCTGGAGAAACTTTGCACTTCCCAATCCCGAAAAAACCTTCTGAAAACTGGATTCCAGCTGATCAATCCTCCTTCGTGCGAAATAATAGCACTGTTGATGACTTCTTTATCACTCGCAATGTTAAAAAGGGTAGGAAAGGCCCTCCACAGCTCCACATGACCACACCACCTATCCAACCAAAATCTGACCGTAGAGCCTTCTCCTACCTCAAAGGAGATATTTCTAGTGAAAGCATCCCACCCTTTCCAGATTACTTTCCAAACTCCCACCCCATAAGACAAGGAAACTTCCTTAGGAAACCAAAGATGATTTCCTTCCCCATACTTGCTCACCACCAATCTCCTCTACAGAGCGTCCTTATCGATCAAGTATCTCCACAACCATTTACCCAACAAAGCTCTATTGAAAACTCTGATGATCTTAACCCCTAGGCCACCAGATCTGATACCAGAACACACTTTGGACCACTTGACCAGGTGATGCTTCCGATCCACCATCGAAACTTCCCATATGAAGTCCCTTTCAAGTTTTTCCGGTCTTCGGCTAACTGATGATGGGATGACAAACAAGGACATAAAGTAAGTAGGCATCGAAGACAACGTGCTCTTAATGAGAGTAAGGCGGCCAGCCTTTGAAAACAAACACTGCTTTTTCCAACCTGCAAAATGACGTTGAAATCTTTCTATCACCGAAACCCACATATTCGAGCTCTTAAAAGAAGCTCCTAATGGAAGACCCAAGTAGATATAAGGAAGGGAAGTCACCTTACAACCAAAGAAGGTAGCCAATTCCCCAATGTTCTCTACATTCCCCACAGGAATAATTTCAGACTTTGAAATATTAACTTTTAGTCCCGAAACAGCCTGGAAAAAAAACAAGACCATCCGTAAATAGCCTAACTGAGAGTCCTTCGCTTCACAAAACACAAGAGAGTCATCTGCGAACAAGAGATGCAACACTGATGTTTCACTATTTTCATACTAATATGTGTTTCGAGAAGAGTTCCAATGCCACTTTTATCACTCTTATCTTGAAGAAGGCCGGTGCTACTAATTTGAGAGATTTTAGACCTATCTGGTGGGAGGATTTTATAAAATTTTATCTAAAGTGTTGTCAGACAAATTGCGTCAGGTGATTGGGAAGTTGGTGTCGGATTCTCAACATGCATTTGTGGGGGAGAGACAAATTATAGGTGCGTCGTTTATCACCAATGAGGTTGTGGATTCAAGGTTGCAACAGGGATGTCCCGGTTTGATGTGTAAACTGGATATCGAGAAGGCATATGACCATGTTAATTGGGAGTTTTTGATGTTTTTAATGGAAAGGATGGGGTTTGGTGTTAAATGGAGGAAGTGGATTCAATTTTGCATCTCTTTAGCTCGGTTCTCGATAATGGTTAATGGTGAACCTGTTGGTTTTTTTGCTAGTTCGAGGGGGTTGAGGCAAGGAGACCCCCTCTCTCCTTTTCTATTCATCATTATTATGGAAGCACTGAGCAGCTTTATTGAGAAAGCTGTGAGAGGAGGCTTTATTCATGGTTTTGGGTTGGGAAGGGTATAGAGGAGAGGAGGTTGCCATTTCTCACTTGCTCTTTGCAGATGACACTTCAATTTTCTGTGATGCCGAGATTGCGCAGTTGGGTTATCTTCGTCTTGTGCTCATTTTCTTCCAACTGGTGTTCGGCTACGAATTAATATCGCTAAAAGTGAAATCATCCCGGTGGGTGTGGTGGAGAATATTCATCAGCTTGCTTCAGTGTTTGGGTGCAAGGTTTCTCATTTACCTTCGACATATCTAGGTTTGCCGATTGGTGCGTCTTTCAAATGTAGAGCTATGTGGAATCCAGTGTTTGAAAGATTTGGTCGGCGATTGACAGGGTGGAAGAACCAGCTATTGTCCAAAGCGGGTAGACTTAAGCTTATAAAAAATATTTTATCCAGTCTACCCACATATTTCCTTTCGCTGTTTGTGGTTCCTACTTCAGTGCGTTATAGTTTGGAAAAGATGGAAAGGGACTTCTTGCGGGAAGGTCAAGGGGAGGAGCATAAGATCCATTTAGTTAATTGGGATAAAGTTTGTATGAACATCATGAAGGGAGGCTTAGGTATCAAGAAGCTAAATTGCTTCAATTCAACTTTACTTGGTAAATGGTTTTGGCAATACATGGAGGAAGAGCATGGGTTGTGGAGGAGGGTGGTGATCAGTAGATACGGAGAGGGTGATCATATTTGGTTTCCTAAAATCCTCGCCGGTTCTTTTGGGTCAGGAGTTTGGAAAGGAATTTGTAAAGGGTGGGCGCAGTTTGAAAGGTTTGTTTCTTTTGAGGTCGACAATGGTTCGAGAGTGAGATTTTGGAAAAACAAGTGGTGTGGGGAAGAAGAACTATGGAGAGTCTATCCTGAGTCGTACAATTTGGCGGTGGACAAAAACTACTATGTTAGTTCGGTGTTGCATATTGGTAGAGTGGTCTGGAATCCCTTGTTTCGTAGGGATCTTCAAGATTGGGAGATGGAGGTTTGTGGAAATTTTTTCACTTCGTTTTATTCGCTTTAGATTTACGAGAGCAGAAATGATAAGGAAAGGTGGGTTGCATTGAATAGCAAAAAGTTCTCCGTTAAATCTTTTTTTTTTTTTGCTATGTCGGGCAGAGTGGGGGATCCCTTTCCTTGGAAAGGAATTTGGAGTAGTATTGCTCCTAGTCACGTTGCATTTTTTGTTTGGGAAGCTTGTCATGAGGCGATTCTTACGGGAGAAAACATTCACAAAAGGGGGATGGTTTATGTAAACCGGTGTTACATGTGCAAAGGCGACGAAAAGAGTGTTAATCACTTGTTGCTGCATTGTCCGGTGGCTCGTTCTTTATGGTATATTGTTCTGGGGCTTTTTGGGATCTCATAGGTAATGCCCAGTTCTGTTCGGGGGATGCTTTCGAGTTGGTCTTGTTCCAATCGTAAGAGGAGCAATATTCTTTGGGATGCTATTCCAGCGGTGTTTGGTAGACTATTTGGAAAGAGAGGAATAGGAGAATTTTCGATAATAGTGAGGTTTCATTGAATCAATTGAGAGACTGTCTTTTGCGTACATTGTTTTTGTGGTGTTCTGCGACAGATCAATCTCTCGGGCATTCTTTTGTGGATTTTGTGAATAGTTTTAGAGCTGAGTAGTTTGTATACTCCTAGTGTACAAAAACAGTGTCACATGTTTTGACGCCCGTTATTTTTATATATTCTTTACTTATCAAAAAAAAAAAAAATGGAACAACGTCACTTGCAAACAAAAAAATCATAAATGAAATAGGAGGAAAATGGTTAAAAGACTAAATTACAAACAATAAGACTTTGTCAAGAAAATTTAGACACCTGAAAATCCTAAAGTGAGTGCAAATTAAAAATATAATTAATTATATATATCAAAACTTCATAAATTACAAATAATCAGACTTAGTCCCAATTCTTTTACCATTCAATTCACTACAAAGCAAGGTCATCACACAAATTACGCTCATTCACCCACTCTCATAGAAGTGATGCCCCTTTGCTCATTCACAACCTTGCAAGGTAGGTTCAACGGGTTCATGAGGAAGGGACTATGAATCACTTGAATGATACCTTGCTTGGCACTTTGTATTTCTGATTTTGAGAGAGTGGAAACTCCCCCCTTAATCCTACCTATTCGTTTGTAGAATTTGTAAATAGTTTTAATATAGACTAAATCTTCCTTCCTTCGTTTGAGTATAGTTCTAGTCAAGAGGCCTTTTCATATATACTATAATATCTTACTTATCAAAATAAAATAAAATAAAAAAGAACAAGGCATCAAAGCAATCATATAAACATGTACATGCCGCGAATATGTTATTAGCATAACACATAGTATCATAGAAGGGGGAAAGAAGATAGATTTGCCTGCTTAATGATCCGGTCGCGCAGCTCATCAGTGAGAATGTCGGTCTTAGACGACTCGAGTTCATCCGACGCCGGGGGGACATCGTCGATAATTTCCCGCGATCCAACTAGGGAGGAATCAGGATCATGCGGCGGGGACGACGGAGTTGTGATGGTCTCAACGGGGATAGGAATGCCTTCTCCGTCCATCGTAGTGGAAGAGGGGAGGGGAGAGAACGCCGGTGAACCTAACTGAGAATATGTCTTAAGCCCTCCCGCTCTCTCGAATGTCTGACTGGGCGAACTTTATATTTGTCTAATCAGACGGGAACCATGTCGCTAAAGTCCAATTTTTAGTCAAACGTTGAATATGTCTTTCACTTTTCTTTGCATATAGAATAAAATATACTACTCAAATTATCAATCATTTATTTTTTATCCGTCTCAAAATAATTATCCAACTTGAAACTTACCTTTTAAAAAAATTTAATTTTATCATTTTATCTTTACTTTTTCACCATATTTTAATCATAGGTCACATACATACGAGTTTTAAAGGAAACTACATATTAAACCAATATAAATAATCAAGTCAATTATTTTTTCTTAATCTGTGCGTCGGATCAACTAAAACAATAATTTAAGGACTGAGGAGTAATAATAATGTTTAATATATAATTTGTTCCCTAAACTTAACACTTTAGGTTGATTTGATTCAACTACTTTGACACTTCATATTTTAGTACTTGAACTCAATTTTGGACACACGGTTAGTCCCTCTAATAACGTCTATTTTTTTTCCGTTTAAAACCAATAAAGATGACATGTATACCTAGGGGTGGCAATGTCTGGCACGACACGATAGCACGAACCAGCACGACATGATTATAAAGCACGATTACAGAGACAAATGACACGATAAGCCCAACACGACACGACACAACACGAAACACGACACGAAAGGCACGAAATTGTTAATATATTTAAATTAATATTTATTGTTATATTTATGATCAAATAAGATATATAATATGAAAACACGATAATGAGACACGAACACGATGCGATAACATGAATTGTCACCCCTATTTATACTCTTACTAATGCTAATGGGTATTAGTAGACGTATCTAACATTGTCAAAATGAAACTTATATGGGTCAGGCTAACCACACACCAACATCTTCTTTCTACACCCCAAGTTATAAAATTGCAAAAATGACATTGCGTGAAATGACCAAATAAACCCTCCAACCTAAAAGAACACCCCATAACTTAATTAAACTAATGTCATTCTATAATATTTTAACATTCTACCTACACCCCAAACTTGATACAGCTAGCTACTTCTTCCTTTCCCACCATTCTTCCTTTTTTTTAGTTCCTCCACAACCCTACCCTACATCATATTGTTAAAAAATATCAAACATGGAGCAAAAAGAAGTAATTGAAACACATAATGTAAGTATTACTTGTATTTTATTCTATTAAAACTTAATTTTTCATCAAATTTTGCTTAAATTCCAAAAAATTCATGTTCGTCGTGTGCGGCTATGGTTTGCCGCACACTCCTTCTTGTGTGCACAAGACGCCGCACTCCCTCTGTGTGCACAAGACATTCGCCGCACACACCCCTTCATGTGCACTAAATGTCTACCGCACAGTCCTTGTTTTGTGCACAAATCATATGCCGCACAGTCTTTAATTTGTGCACAAAGTGTTGGCCGCACAGTGTGTAATTGACATGCAATTTTTTTTTCCAGGATTCAAAGACATCCCCGGTAGAGCCTAGTGTTGCAGGTCCAATTCAAGATATTGTTGTAGATTACACAGATGTGTTCACAACGCATGCACATTTTCCATCTCGAGAGGATTTGTGTGATTGGGTACGTGCCACAGGAAAGGAACATGGTTTTGTGATAGTTACTACTAGGTCGGACAGTGGAACGGGTAAGAGAGGACCACGACTGTATTTGGGTTGCGAACGTAATGGGTATCAACGTCAATCTAAATCAAAGGTTGTTGATGATTTGAGTAAAACAACAACAGAAGTAACAAAGGAAGATGGTAGGAGAGAACGTGGATCGAAGAAGTGTGGATGTCCATTTCGTTTGAGGGGCAGACAAGTATCCGGTGATGGAGAATGGGAACTTTCGGTTGAATGTGGGGTGCACAATCATTCACAAGAGCCTCATCTGCATGGCCACTCATATATTGGTCGATTAGTACGGGAGGAGAAAGAATATGTTATGTTCAAAGGACATTTTGATGTGGGCAATACTACGGCCAAAGGACAAAAATTTAAAGATAATATTTTGATGGGTTTACACCAAAAATTTAAAGTACAATTGTCGTATGAAGAATAGATTTTTGGTACAATTGCGTGATGGTCGATCGATCGCGGCGGCTTGTTTCGAAATTGATTGAGCATGGATATTACTATCATCATAGGAGATGTGAGTCGACTAACACTGTGAAGGATTTGTTCTTTGCTCACCCTACGAGCGTTGACTTATTGCGTTCTTTTCCAAACGTTCTCTTGATGGATTGCACTTACAAGACAAACAGGTACAAGTTACCCTTATTGGAGATCGTTGGTGTCACGTCGACAAACATGACATTTTTGGTTGCATCTGTTTATATGGGGTTTGAGCAACAAGAGAACTACATTTGGGCACTTACTATCTTGAAAGCATTGATGAATCAATCCTCTCTACCCACTGTGATTGTCACTGATCGAGAACTTGCGTTGATGAATGCAGTTGAGGTAACTTTTCCAACATCAAAACATTTTCTTTGTCGGTGGCATATTAATAAAAACATTGTGGCAAATTGTAAGAAAATGTTCCGCACGAAAGAATTATGGGATCAATTTATTGTTTCTTGGAATACGTTGGTGGTCGCAAAAACTGAGTCAGCATATGATGAATACCTTCGGAGACTACAGTCAGATTTCACAGATTATCCGACAGCCGTTCAATATGTCATGAACCAATGGTTAGGGCCGTATAAGGAAAGGTTTGTGTCTTGTTGGACGAATAATATAATGCATTTCGACAATAACACAACAAGCAGGTATTTATATGTTTTTAATATTTAATTTATTTCTCTAAATTTATAAATGATATAAAAATACCTAACATTGTTATTAATTGTATCTTATTTTAGGGTGGAGAGTCAACATTCGGCGTTGAAAAGACGCTTCAATCCGAGCCAAGGTGATTTTGAGACATGTTGGAAACAAATTCACACACTCATTGAGACCTCACATATTGCAATCAAGGGTTCATTTGCGAAGAGTCGAACAATGGTTCTACAGAAATTCAAATCAGTGTTATTTCAACACCTACGAGGTTTGGTGTCGATTATTGCGATGAATAAGATATATGATCAAATGAACAGTTTGCCCGAGGATGGTCATGTAGACCCATTGTTGTGTGGGTGTGTACTGAGAAAGACATGCGGACTACCTTGTGCGCATGAGATAGCTGAATATATGAGAAATGACGTGCCAATTCCTATTGATCAGGTTAATGCATTCTGGAGGAAATTAGATATGTTACCAGCAAAAAATGAGAATGTTGATATTAGTGTTACGTCAGAAATGGAGACTCGATTATATAAGAGTTGGGAACATGTTGTTGCAAAATTTCATGAAGCTGACATGTCAAAGAAATTGTTGATACTCAAAAGAATGATGGAGGTTGCGGAGCCAGTAACAACGTCATTGATTGTGCCCCATGATGAGACTCGCACTCGTGGTCGTCCGAAGCCCCCAAAGGCTAAAAAGTCCAAATCAACCAAACGTGATCCTAGTTTGTTTGAGTATGTCGAGTCGATGAAAGATAGTTGCTCTCCATGTGATCAAGGTTTGGTGTACGAGGTTGGTCCATCGCAGCAACCTCCATCGTTCACTACTGTACCACAGGAGGTAAATATATCTTTAACTTGGTGGAAAAAAAATATATTTATATTTATATTTATATATGTTGACATTAATTTGTTTTGTTTTAATAGGTTGGTCCATCGCAGCAACCTCCCACGTTCACAACGGTACCACAGCCTAGGAGAAAGATGCAGGTTAATTTAATTTTTTAACTTGGTGCAAATACCTATATATATATATATATATATATATATATATATATATATTATATTGATTGTAATATGTTTTGTTTCAATAGGTTGTACGACAGCGTACTAGAGCCGGGATGGCTAGTGGTCACATTAATCAATTCCCGAAGAGATTTCACGAGTACATAACGGAGACGGTGAATGTAGCGGCTGACGGTCATTGCGGTTTTCGTGCCATAGCACGGTTGTTATTTCAAAATGAGAATTCATGGAGTAGGGTTCGATCAGATCTATCGCAGGAGTTAATGAAAAACCAAGAGTTGTACGCACGTGTGTTTATTGAACATAAGCGTGTTGAGAAAGTGCAGAATAGACTCGAACACCATGAAGAAACTGCTGCGAAGAAATATTGGTTTGATGCAAACGATATGGGGCACTTGGTGGCATCGTTTTACAACTGTGCTCTCTTGGTATTAGATAGTCGTCATTGTTTTACATATTTACCATTGAGAACCACGCCCCCAATCGATCCAAAATTGATTTGTATCGGAAGAGTAAACGGGGATCATTTTATTCAGGTACTCACATTACATACGATATACATCATTGTTTCACATACAAGTTATATATTAATAAATTGTACCTTATTGACATTTACTTACTTTCATTTGCGTGTTAATTTACGTCGGGGTTGCTGCTTTTGTCCCAATCGTATGGGATCGAACCGCGTGGAATGTGCCGCAGCTTGGAAATCAATTTATAGTCAACAACTTTTGTCATATAGTGAAAGTGTAGAAAATAGAAAATGGCGATTTGTTCTCAAAAGTTCGGACAGTATCAATTTGGATGAGTGATATGTATTTTCATTTAAACTTGGAATGTTGGTTGCATTTTATATTTGGATTAGTGATATGAAAATCTATTTAAACTTGAAATTTTGGTGGCATCAAATATTTGGTTTGAAATAAGCCATACATAACACTAACATGTCTCAAACATACATAACATGTCTTCAAAATACATAATACGTCTCAAACATACATAACACTAACATGTCTCAAACATACATAACATGTCTTCAAAATACATAATACGTTAAACATGTCTAAAAATACATAACAATATCAAGGTTGCGTCTACGACGAGTCTCAACTCGAGATGATCCACGGACCTTGTACAAAGCTATGTATTATCGAGATCACCGACAGACACTCCTCATAAGTTATACTTCTATCACCCGATCGCACTCTTCGCATTATCGGTCCTGTCAAATTGCGAATAGCTGAAACGGTCTCCGCATTATCGGCTGCAATGGGATTAGGCACCCTAACCCTAGTCGATCGAGCGGCGGGCTTTTGCACAATGGGATGTGAAATTCGGAAGTACCAATCCATGTATTCAGGTGAACATTCAGATGGATATCGAGTAGCTCGCCCAAATTGTTCCGAAGATAATATATGGCTCTCAACAAGGTTCCAGTATCCTGCAAGTGCTATCCACATTATCAAATCACGAGGGTTATTTCTAACAGGATGTCATGTGCGATAGGGATAGATGGAATAGCGCAGCGTCCGAACTGTCGAAGCACTCGATGCAGTAGGTATGGCTCCACATTGGCTCCCATGACTATACATCCATGATACAAGGAGTTTTGATGAAATGGAAAATGTTCCCTCACTGTGTCGTCGTAAGGGGTCCACGCAACCTACAACATATTTAAAATTTTATTAAATACAACAATTTAATAACGAATGACTGAAGCACGAGCATAAATAAATGTAAAAGATGAATACTAACATCATTCGCCGTAAGCATGTCAATATTTTCACGTATAGCCCGTAACCGGTCCATGCTTGTTCCTTGATTTCCGACCGGTTTCCACATACGAGCAAGCGCTTGTGTGTTCTGGTACCCCACATTATGATCGACTGTGGAAATCGTAAGTATATCCATGCCTACATGCAATAAAACATTCAATTAGATGTGAAATATCCAAAGATAAATTAAACATGTCAAAAAAAACTATAAATTTTAAATATACCTCTAATAATGTGAAGTATCCACTATCCGCTTGCCTCATATCCGGACGCTTCCCTAGTGTCTATATAGATAAGCCAAGGTGGCAACTCCCCACGCATAGGTATGTACATCATCAAGATCCTCCAGCCCTTTGTAAGTATGAGAGCATCACTGTGAGCCGCTCTTATCCGTGAAGATGGTGCAACCCAAGAGGTACAACATGTAAGCCCTCACCGAACACGTCACCTTGTCTAAATCATCAGAACTGGCATCTTCACTAAACCTATTACGTAGCCACTCTAACTTGACTGAAGCACCCCTTCTACCTCCCATTCCCTCAATCATCTCAGCTTTGGACACTCCCAATATCTCGCTAGCAGACTCCAAATTGATGTTTCGTGTAGCAAATAATGGCGACCCTGAAATCGGAAGTCCAGTAATACAAAAAACATCATCCAAGGTGATCGTCATTTCACCGAAGGGCAAATGGAATGAGTTTGTCTCTGGATGCCACCGCTCCACAAATGCTGAAAGCAATGGTTTGTGAACATCAAGATAGGTCAGATTCCTTAGGGTATGGATCCTTGTTCCTCTTACCAAATCCCTCCATGCTTGGGCACCCTCTGGAATGACCCATTGACGTAGTTTTGAACGATGCTGGTGAAACTTCAAAACCTCTCGCTGTTGTCCACGCCAAATGAATGCTGCTACATGTGTCTTGTACGTAATCAACAAAGACGGGTCAAGTGGACCACCATGAAATCCCATCTCAGGTTCAGGTTCAGGCTCAGGCTCAGGCTCGGTCTCAGTCTCATGGTCAGGCTCAGGATCCTGAAAATGTATAGGCTCTTGATCTATATGCTCCGGGGGATCCTGAAAATGTATAGGCTCATGATCTATATGCTCCGGCTGAAAATGTATAGGCTCTTGATCTATATGCTCCGGGGGATCCTGAAAATGTATAGGCTCTTGATCTATATGCTCGGGCACTTCGACACGCGCATGTTGCATTTCTCGATGCGGTGACACGACGCCTAATATATTTATTGCGTAACCTATCAATTGGACCTCTGTAACAACAACAAACAAGTAATATGAGAGGTTATATAGAAAGCAGTTCAAGCCTAAATAAGTAAATCGAAAGCGATCATATAAATATTTTGAAAGTTAGACAAATTTCAGTGCATGCGGTGGAGATTTAGTGCAGATGATGTGCGGCGCATATTGTGTGCACAGTGAGGGTGGTGTGCGGCACTGACTAACCGCACAGATCTGGGTGTGTGCGGCAGACATTGAATGCACAAGCCACCTTGTGTGCGGCATACATTGACCGCACAAGCTGTCTTCCGTGCGGTGAACCAGGAACGCACACTGTGTGCCGAATTCTTCCCTGTCCAGCGTTCAATCCAAGCAACATTTACAGCGAACTGTTCAAAAAAAGAGAGAGAGTGAGAGAAGAATACCTCGATTTGAAGAAGACATTGTGAATGTTCTTCCCTTAGACCACAGGAAGCAGATAATGCGTGCGTTTTTTTGGTGTGCGTTTTTTGACCGTGCGTTTTTGTGTTTTTGGGGTGTTTTGGGGTGTGGGTATTTTGGTTGTTTTGGAAATTGAATGTGGGGTGTAGATAGAATAGGTTGTGTTAGATTGAAAAAATAAATTAGGGGTAAAATAGGAAGTTAGGGTGGGGGGTAAAGAGTAAATTTTCAAAATTGAGTAAATATATGGGGTGTAGATAGAATTGGGGTGTAGAGAGAAGATGTTGGTGTGTGGTTAGCCTGGCCCAACTTATATATATAATGCATATTCTGGATTTGTCTTCTCTCTCTTCTTCCGGGTTTGTCTTCTCTCTAATCTCTATATTTTCATTTTCTCTCTCATTTGTCTCCCACTCCCTCCCAAATTCAACGAAGACCCACCAACACTAACCATTAATATAACTCCCTTTCATGATTACTTTCTTTTGCATCTCATCTCCAGTCCTGATTTCCTTTCTCATGTCTTTCATTTCATACATCAATTTCTAAATTTATCAATGCAGAGGAGGAGACAGTAGATGGTGTGTGTTAGGTGTACTGGGTTTGGGTCTGATTGTGTTTTTTTCTCCTCCCTTTCTATTCGATCTCTCTCCCCTCACCATTCCTCTAAAAAGCGAGACCTACATTGCTGCCACCACCTCCTCCTCACCTTACCGGCCGACGTTAATTCTAACAACTTTTATCTCCAATGAATTCCAATACTTCCGATTGATTGGTGCCGCGGTTGGTTTTTGGTGATTTCCATTCGATTGCTCTTCATAAAAATTTCATCTTCACTTTCTAGGATTTTTCTAAGGTTTAATGGGTACAAGAAATGGATTAAAATTCCAAACTTCCGATGAAAGGTTTAACAAATCGAGTGCATCAAACTGTTAGTGGGTGGGGAGTTAGAAAATAAATTATGAGGTTTCTAGCAATGGGAGACAACACACGTTGTTGGGATTGTTTTGTGAAGAAGATGACTACAACTGAGAAAAGCTCTTATAATTCATTTTTCTTTTATTTTTTTGTAAATTTAAAGAGGGTCGTTAGTTTTGTTTTTGTTCTTTATTCTATTTATTATTTCTTAAAAATTAAAGAGTGTTGTGTAAATGGATATTGTTTGAGTAAATTTATTTTGGTCGGTTAAGTTGTGAAAGATTGGGGCTCCGTCTTACGAATTAAAATCCGTAAGACGATCTTACAGGAGACCTACTCTAGACTAGTTGGGTCTGGTTATAAAATAAAAACTTAAAAAAGAACTAATTTAAATAGAAAATGTTTAAAGAGGAAAAGAAAATAAATGTAAACCAAATAAAAACTTAATAATTAATGACCAATGTGATTCAAAAAAATATTATTTTTTGTATTAACTTAAAAATTATTTGTATCACCATGAAAAAGTTTTTTTAATGAAATTTACTAGAAAATGATAACAAAGAAATTGATTGAAATTTGAAATGAACTAGAGAATCAATTAAAGTATAAAATTAAAAATTGAAACAGTCATTGCAGGTCGCTCCCTCCTCTGCCACATAGGCAATCTCTCTCTCTCTCACACACACTCATGGCCCTTGAAGACGGTTAGGGGGAGAGGTAAGATAGAAAAAGAAAAGAGAATTATTTTTTATTTTATTTTTATATTTAGTTTTAATTTGTGAAACTTTAACTCTTAAATTTTTCAAAATCAATTAAATTTATCTAACCCAAAGAAAATATATATATCATATTTCAATTTTTTAAAATTCATTATTTTATTGAATTGATAAATATCTCATGTTTAGTAATTTAAACAAGAAGAAGTAGATATCCATCATAACTTTTTTTAAACAAAAATTAAGTTGACTTTATAAATAATATTTTTTAAATGGAGAAAGTAAAAAGTAAAAGATTATAATATCTTATAAACTTTTTTTCCATCTTTACATAGTATGCCACTAGGCAATCCTAATCAGCATCCATAAAGGGCAATTTTGTCATTAATTTAAAAATTCGACATAAAAGTTAACTGTCATCAGATGACTGAGATGAGGGACTAATTAAAGGTAAAATTTTGAGTTCAACGACCAAATTAGGAAGTGTTAAAGAAGTTGAACCAAATCAATTTAAAGTGTTAAGTTCAGGGACCAAATTATATATATTAAACCTAATAATAATAATAATAATAATAATAATAATAATAATAATAATAATAATAATAATAATAATAATAATAATTGTTTGATATATAAATTGCTGGATTCGGTTCGATTTGGGAAAAACATGAGCCAAATCACATGTGATCGTTTTACAAAAAATGAATTGAAATAAACCGTCTAAAATTTGAACCAAGCTAACCAAACTGCAATGATTCGGCTCAAAACCATAATTCGATTTCACGGTTCAATTTCATAGTTTACTTCATTTTTCAAATGTTTCGTAGTTAAAGCCGAATTGAAAGTTATGTATCTAGAAATTCGAAAAAAAAGAAAAAAATTAATAGAGAAATTTCAATCGGATATTTGTTAGGTCCATGTGATATGCTCAGTACATAGGCTAGAGGGGGGTGAATAGTGTATGTTGTGTTCATAAAAAATTCATCCTTCTTTTGATAAATTAAAGAAGAGTTATGATAAAATGTTTCTCAGTCATAAGTTATTTCATGTTCATTGCATTTCGGTTATAATAAACACATCAAACATACATTGCAAATATGCAATAGCACACTTGGTAATTTGGTGGAAATCATAGTTATATTATTTTATATATATATATATATATATAAAGTAGGTGAGGAGCGCTATGGTCGTGCTACCTCACTACCTTTTGATAAATCTTCATTGTAAAGCATCCATGTGAAGGTTTTAAAAACTCTTGGTTTTCTAGCCATTAACTAATAATAATAATCAATATGATATAGAGTATTAATATTAGTATATATAACTTCTTCTATTTTCAATAGTAGAAGTTTTATATTTAAAAAATTTTACAACTAACATTATTTTTAACCAATGTAAGATAAAACTCTTCTATTAATAATAAAAGATGAGAGTAAGATAACTCTTCTATTAGTAATAAAATATATGAGGTTTTTAATCTAATAATTTTTAAAACTAACATAAATTTATAACCAATGTAAGAAACATCTTTTCTAATGGTAAATTGATGTTGGGTTTAAAGTTATTTTGATAAAAAGCTTCTACTTATCACCATAGAATAGATGTATCTTACATTGTTTAGAAGAAAATGTTAGTTTTAAAACCCTTATGTAAAAGACTTCTACTCTTATTACCAATAAAAAAGATGTATCACACATTGTTTAAAAAGAAAAGTTGAATTTTAAAGTTTTTAGACTAAAGACTTTCACTCTTACAAGAGATGTATCGCACATTGGTTACAAAATATTATACTATTATTATCAATAAAAGAGATGTATCCTACATTGGTTAGATATTGATGTTTATTTTAAAAATACTATTATTAATTACCAATTACCAATAGAAGAGATGTATCATACATTGGTTTTCAAAGTCTTTTGACAAAAGTCTTCTACCATTATTACCAATAGAAGATGTATATCAAACATTGGTTAGAAAATGATGTTGATTTTAAATTATTTTAAATTAGATAAAAGACTTTTATTATCATTAGCAATAGAAGAGATATATCACATATTTGTTATAAATCGATGTTGGTTTTAAATTACTATTATTACCAATAAAAGAGATACATATTGTATTGGTTAAATAGTGATGTTGATTTTAAAAGTATTTAGATAAAAAGACTTCTAATTTTATCATCATAGAAGAGAAGAAAAGAGATGTATCTCATTATATAGAAAGAGATGTTGGTTTTAGAATTTTTTTTAAGATAAAAAACTTTTACTATTATTACCAGATGATGAGATGCTACAATGTTTTCTAATGTCAATTACTTACAAGAGCTAAGATTATACAAACATAGTGAGCAATGCTGAGATATGTATACAATACGAAACATGGGTCAAATCAATTTATGCCTCCAAACCATGTCAAAAAACACAAACAAGTGGCGACTATTATTTATTAATCCCTAGAAATGAAGCCAAATGGAGGTTGATGTATGTTTTGCATACACCATTCTTAACTGAGCTTAAAAGGGGACACTAGGGATTAATATATAATATGTATGGTGAGATAAAGGCTCAAAACGATCCAAAGATGACCTAAATCATATTCTAGCGCCACAATGTTCATGCATGTGTTCACATAAATTAAATGTAGTTTCAAATCATTTCCAACTTCAAAGTTATAAAAACAAGCTCCAAGTGTGTTTCACATAAGTATTCACTAGAAAAAAGGTAGGGAAAATTAAGACTAACATGCACTCACGGTTCAAAAGTGTGCTTGAGATATATTAGCATGAGAAATCCAAAAGATCTAACTAACATGAAATTGACCCTAAGTCACACATATAAGGTAACAATCATGTACTGATGGCTATTAACATGCTCATGACCACAAAACAATACAGCTCAAGGAATGACATGTGCACAATAAACTCAATAAAAATATCTAAATTCACCAACGAGCTCTAGCTCAACTGGTACTGCTCACTTCTCCTAACGGAGAGGTTGGGTGTTCGAGTCTCACTAGAGACACCCTGGACTTTACAACTCTCAGTAGAGAGGTCAGGTGTTCAAGCCTCTTCAGAGGCATCGTTGTTGTTAAAGCCTTATCCAAAGGCCCCATTTAGCTACTCACTTATCTTAACGGAGAGGTTGAGTATTCAAGCCTTACCAGAGGCACCCTGGGACTTAACTACTCTCAACCGAGAGGTCGGGTGTTCAAAGCCTCCTCAGAGGCACCAATTGTTCGAGCCATACCAAAGGCATCATATATGTATAATTGTAGTCTTTCAAGGCATTAAAAATTAAAAATAATATAAAAAAAAATAAGGGTTGGGGTACGGTCTATGTCCCCTCCAACCTTTTAAAAAAATAGAAAAAAAATATCTAAATTCATCAATACTCATGTCATGGCATAATGTGCGCAAAAGTTGGAGAATCATAGCAAATTTACACAACCAGGTTAATATCTAGAGTGTACTATGCAAGAGTCATGTGTGTCATAGCATCATAATCAGCATTGGTGGTAAGAACCATACCAAGACTTGAATATATATATATATATATATATATATATATATATATATATATATATATATATATATATATATATAGTTGGAGTTGATGTTGACCTAATTCATGGGCTGATAGACAGTCCGCGATAAACCTATTGAAGAAGAACACAACCTATTGAAAAAGAACACTACTGGTATCTCCTTTTATCTTTGTATAGGTTTACAACAACTCCGAAAATTAAAAGAAAAATTTGGAGTACTGCCATGAGATCTCTTGTTTTAATAGGTCAAAGGTCTAGAGAGACCCTAACCCTTAGACGCTCCCCCAAACTTCAATTTTATTTTGTCCACAAAATCACATGGCTAGAATATAGGTGATACTCATCGGGAAAAATATGGAAAGGACATAGCAGACTCGCCTAACGAAGGAAGATGCCCCTTGGACAGACACTCAGGGCATGTTGGGATAATCTAACGAAAGAGGACGCCACTCGGGCACAGAATCAGGCGCCATACCCAAATGTAAGGGTGAGCTTAGTCCGGTTCGGTCCACTTTTTTGGAAACAATGAGAAAACCAGGGCCAGACCAATAGTTCGGTTTTCAAAAAAATTAGAACCTGGACCAACTCAATATGTTTGAGAACCAATACATTGGTCCGGTCCAAAACCAATCGAAAATGTACGAGAACCAGGACCGGACCAATACGATGGTTATTTATTTTATACCTGTTTAATGCAAATATATAATAAAATCGTCATATTCTATTTCAGAATAGAGAATAAAGAATCATATAATACACAAACATTACGATATAAAGAATCAAACATTGTCATTCTTCATTTGTTTAGGAGTTCACTTAATTACACAATGAACATTACAATATACAAATATAAAACCAAAATTGAGATTTAAAACTTATTTAGATCGAAAAAGAAACAAGACACAGTAAACTCGGAACATCTTCAGATTTCAGATCCTTTCCCATAATTTTATGTAATGAAAATTGAGGGGGAAAAAAGCAGAACTCAAAGTCTCAAACAAATAGAGAGAGAGAGAGATAGGCATACATGAAACACAGAGAGTTGAGGGTTGAGAGTCTTGAGACTTGGGTAGATCTGTAAAGTTCAAAACAGATCCATGTGACTATGAGAGAGAGAGAGAGAGAGAGAGAGAGAGAAAAGCTAAGTAGATAACCTTCAAGGGAAGTCAAAGCCAAAGCCTGCCAAAGCTCAAACACGCTGCTGAAGAGTCTGTGCTGTTGAAGCTCAAACTTCACTGACTATTCTATCTCATTATGAGTTCTGGCCATTCAATTAAGGGAAGTATTATGGGAAGATTAAGACAGATAAGAGAGTGAGTATCAAAAGATCTAAGAGAATTCAACCTACCTCGTAGTTTCTCTGGAGAAAAGTGTTTTTGCCCTTCAAACGTCAAAGTTCAAACTTCAAGGATCCACGGAAAAGGGCCTACAACCAGTGCAAGGCAGTAGACGAGCCCCATAAATCATATTTCACATCTCGAGCATAGCCTTGCGTAGCAGTAGACTGAAGTACTGAACTGAGATGCAGAGAATCCAGAGATGGTAGTCTCTCAGTCTTTCTCTCTCTCTCTCTCTCTCTCTCTCCGGCTTTGGTCTTGAGTCTCTTGACTCTTGAGGTAGGAGCTGGTGAGATACGGTAGGCAAACACGATAGTTTAGGACTTTAGGGTTAGGTATATATATTTAATTATTTATATTATACTATATTATATAGATATGTAATTCTATATAATAAAATAATAATAAATAACACATTGGTCCGGTTCTGTGTTTTTTGTTTTTGGAACCGGGGAACAACCCAATTGGCTGGTTATGTGCAAATTCAGATCCATGACCAATCCAAAGTATTAGTCCGGTCCATTTTTGACTGGTCCAGTCCGGTCCGGTCCGGTTCTGGAAAATTTCTACACACCCCTAGCAGGGTCATCCTCAGACTTATCCGCCTCCTTGGGCTATTCACGTGCACACCAGGTACGTGGTTGACGAGGATGACAAAACAGGCCCGCATGGGTGATATCAGGCATGGCCTTCACCATCTCACAATCAGGAGTCTACTGGACCTCAGCCTTTCTACACAATCCAGTAATCAGACTCAGAAAGTAGTAACCTAAACCAAAAGTACCGGAGATGACACCACGCAGTTGGGAGTTGATCAGGCTCTCGACGTCAACCGACTCATCGATCATAATAGTGAAGATCAAGACTGCCCTATTCCAAGACACTATCGCTTGATGTGTGGTGGGCATCAAGTGTGCACAATTAAATTTATACACCCCTTTGTAAGATCAATCAAACAGGCCTTCTTCATATGAAGGGCCCGATAAGGGTGGTTGCACTGGTAGGTCCATTCAGTGCCAAGTAATGCGATCATCGCATTTACTTGCTCCATAGTGATAGGGCGAGCCAGATTGGCATTATAGTCATCATCCTCGAAATAAGGGGTGCGGTAGTAAGAATTAATATAGAACAATGAGAAACTCATCGTCTGACCCCTAACCCATGCCTCATACGTAAGTTGGCCAAAGCGCTTGCTCCCCCCATAAGCATAAAACTCACGGACGATCGACACAATGGCTTCCCTAGGGGTGCCGCAAAGATTATCCCATCTTCACCTTTTGAAATGGGAAGCCAGCCCGAAACCCTCAAATTGGAACGCATGCTCCAGAATCACATTATTAGCTTTGAGTTTTGTATAGTTCATACGAGGCCTTAGAAGAGAAACGGGTAGTGTCAAATGTCGGAGCACTCGAGCTAGAAGTACCCGAGGTCGATCTAGACTTCTTCTTAAGGGCCATTCTAATATGGGTACTCAAACACTTCTCACAAAAATCAGAAAACCCATCAATAACAATAAAAACTTGTAAGTAAAAAACACCAAAATCAACAAGTGAAGCTCACATTAACATAATATAACATATAAAATCAGTTTGTAAGAGAGAAGGGTAAAAGATACTTGCAAAATGTTATTGTTTAGAACCAAAGTTGATGGTGGCCAGAATATGAAGAACGGCAGCCAGAATTATGGAGGCAGCAATAAGCTCTAGATTCCCAAGCTGATGAGGGAGGTTGATGATGACGAAAAGCAATAGAGGACGACTTTTATGGAGGTAACTTATTGCTCTTGAGAGACAAGGGAGAAGAGGGAGGTGACCACTTTTGAGGATTTTGAATTTTAGGTTGAAAATGAACAGATCTATAGATGCGATGTTCTTATACTCGGCACAGATGCAGTCGTATTGGAGTATTAGGATGCGATCGCATCCTTTCATTAATGCAAATGTTGACTTTTGACCTTCAATGCGGTCGCATTGCCTGAATGCGATGCGAACACATCCAAAAAAAAATTCTTCAGATCTCCAAGTATTAGATGTAGACACATCTGATAAGGGGGATGCGACCGCATAAGGTTCCAATGCGGTAGCATTGATTTAGGGATGCGAGTGCATCTTGGTAACAAAAATTCAGACTACCTCCAGTATCATATGCGGGCGCATAGACGATGCAGATGTGACTGCATCCTTATTTTCAATTCAACCCTTCAATTTGCTGAGCAGATTGCAGTTTTATCCAAAGGCATCTCCTTCTAGACTGTAATCAAATCTCCTGCACTAAAATTACTACAAAAACAAAAACTAAAATCTAGATTAACATTAGAAAACGAATAATACAACACTAAAATATTTTTCTTCCCAAACTTAATTTGTATTATGACCATAAAGTGTAACCCAAATACAAATACCAATTATGAAAGGGTGAAAAACAACTAAACTACACTACAAAAGCATTTAAATGTTACCTAGATGGGTTGCCTCCTATCGAGTGCTTTTGTTTAATGTCATTGGCTAGACGTAAAGTCAAACAGTACTACTTGGGATCCCAAAGGTCAATTTCCTCAATCGTCTTTAGAATAGAAACTCCTCCCTCATAGTACAGCTTGACACGGTGGCCATTAACTTTAAACTGATCTTTTGACTTGTAGTCTTCCAATTCTACTGCCCCATGTGGAAATATGTGCACTACCTAGAATGGACCCGTCCATTTGGACTTAAGCTTACGAGGAAACAACTTCAACCTATAATTGGAAAGAAGGACTTTCATACCTGGATGAATGTACTTAGGAGAGATGTGTTTGTCGTGATACTGTTTGGTTTTCTCCTTGTAGAGTTTAGCACTCTCATAAGACACAAGTATATGATCCTCCAATTCATTCAATTGAAGCATTCTTTTCTCACGAGCCAACGCCAAGTCCATGTTGAGTGCTTTAATAGCCCAAAAGGCTCGATGTTCTAACTCAACATGGAGATTACATGCTTTCCCAAAAACAATTCGATAAGGACTCATGCCAATTGGAGTTTTGCAGTCTGTCTAATATTCCCAAAGTGCATCATTTAATTTCAAAACCCAATCCTTTCTATTAAGTCTTACAGTTTTCTCAAGAACCCCCTTCATCTGACAATTACTCACCTCCACTTGACCAGATGTTTGAGGATATGGAGTTCTCAACTTGTGTACCACCACATATTTTCTTAAACAAGCATTTACCACGGGAGTGGTGAAGTGCGTGGCTTGGTCACTGATAATAGCTCGAGGCATGCCATACCTGCTAAAAATTACATCACAAAGAAACTTGATCGCATTAGCACAGGTAGTAATTGCTTCTACCCACTTTGAAACATATTATACTGCTACAAGTATGTATAGAAATCAATGGGAGATAGGGAAAGGACCCATAAAATCAACACCCCTAACGTCAAAGATTTCTACAACTAGATTGTTCACTAGGGGCATCTCATCTCGTTTACTAATTCCACATGTATGTTGGCATCTATCACAAGATTTACAAAAGACGTGTGCATCTTTAAAGATTAAGGCCAATAATGACCAGATTGAAGGACTTTACGTGCGATCTTTTCTCCACTAAAGTGTCCACCACAAGAGTACTCATGGCAGAAAGCTAACACACTCTTTTGTTCCTCTTCAGGAATACACCTCCTAATTATAGAATCAAGGTGAGATTTAAAAGAAAAAGCTTATTCCAAAAAGTAGTGCTTTAGAGCCAATAAAAATTTATTTTTCAAATGGTAGCCAAAATCAAGATTAAGGATATTGGCAACAATGTAATTTACATAATCAACATACCATTGTTCACGTATTTGAACAGAAAATAATTGCTCGTCCAGAAAATCTTCATTCATTGGAACCACGTTGTCAAGCAACTAGCACTCAAGCAGAGGTAAAATTTCTAGTCTAGACAAATGATCAGCCACAACATTTTTAGTTCCTGTGAGTGCCCTGTTTCGATCTGTCCCCTGCTACTGAGAAGCGGGCGGTTTTAAAACTTCGAATGCATGGAATACGTCCGGCCTCGTTGTGGACTCAAAAATATTTAACAGAGTCGCCACCTCCATTTTAGGGTTGAACGGTGAAAAACCAATCATACCATAATATAAGGGTTCGGGGCTAAGTTACGAGTTAGGAAGGGGTTAGGCATCCAACTCGCCCTTTCGGTCTCAAAAATGGGTATTTGCTAAATATGTTCTATTTATTTATTTAATCTAAATAAAACATTAGTGTATACACACACACACACACACACACACACACACACATATATATATATATATATATATATATATGACATAAAAAATAAAAGAAAACTTATAACAACTACATTTTAGAGTTGTAATGAAGGCATAAAATTTAGACTATAATAATGACTTATTTTATAGTTATTTATAATAAATATTTTACTAGCATAACGACTTATTTTATGTCATTATATTACTATAATAATATCATTTTGGACAGAAATGAAAATAATTTTTTGGTACCTACCTCTTAAAGCATGAGGGTTTATGGGGCCACTTTACTTAGGCAGGCTTTGGCGTGTGCTCGCTTTGTCCTCTTAGGGAGAGAAAGTCTTTTTTGTTGAAATTTTGGGCAGCGTAACCGCTTGTATTTGTTGTTTTTCATGCTGATTTTTGGGCGGTGTGACTGATGTGTTTGTTATTTTCCACCTATCAATTCCGACTGAGCAACTGTTTGTATTTGTTGATTTTCGCTTATGTCATGTCTGAAATCGGGTAGAGTAACTGCTGTGTTAGTGGCATTTTGGAGCTGGGTTTAAGGTGAGAACCTAATCGGGTAACTAGATTTATATCTGGACGGTAGGTATAAGTGTTTGAGAGAAGATTACTTAGCCTAAGAGGGAAAGTAATTTTGGCAGCTTAACAACTCTTAGAAAATTCTCACTACAAACTCTCTCCATAAAATTCTCACTGCGTTGTTCTACGTCTTTTTTTTTTTCATTGGGCAAGGCCCTATATTTATAGGCTGAAGAATAGGAAGCTTAACCATTAAGGAAATATGATATATTTTACCTTTGCGCTTAAAATGGTTGTACCTTGCGTTGAAAATGTTGAATCAAAGAAGGAAAAATTAGATGGGGAAAGGAGAAATGGGCACCACCTAATACAGTTTTGGACACAACGCCCATTTTTGTAGTAGGCAACGCCCAAAACTGCTATGGGCTGCGCCATTTTCTTTTTTTTTTTTGCTTTGGGATTTTTCATTTTTCCCCCTGGTGTTCAATGTTTGTTATTTTCCTTTTTAAGTTTCTTCCTTTGTCGTTTTGAACCCCCTGAAAGTGTAACATTCGTTAGTCCTTTCGACTAGATTTAGAATTTATGGAATGTTACAAATAGGGGTACAAAATTGGGGTGTCTACAGAGCATCTCAACGATGGAGTTTATAGGTAAACTGAAATTTACCAGTAAATGGACATTATTGATAAGTATAGACTCCTTAATTTTGAGAAAATTATAATTAGGAAGAAATTAAATGCAACAGTTTATGATGCAACATATCATGTGATCATGCTTTTATTGTAACGCCCCGTATTCTTGCATGTACTTTGAATGCTTGTCTTCTTGATTTCTTGTTGATTGTGAGCATGTTTACCTAGTTTATAAATGTTTTAGAATCATTCTTAAGTCATTCTTGAAGTTCTTAACATGTTTAGAATCGCGTACGCTTGTTTGTTGAATCGCCGATTCGATCGTTTTGATTTTGGCCTTAGCGATTTCCCCTCGTTGCTCGTATTGCCTCTATTTCATCGTAGGAAGTGTTCATTGAGTTCTTGGCTTTATATTCAGGTCTTAACCATGTTTAAACAAGACTTTTTCATGTCCAAGTTATCCTAGTTTGAATGGTGTTTGATTGTAGTTTGATTCGTTGATCATTCGTCGCGTGAGTTGAGCCTTGTTCTATCTTGTTCCGGGTGTTGTTCGGGTGCGTTTCCGACTCGTTTTGAGTAGGGTTAGACCTTAGAATGATTGCCCATAAGTTTGGGATCATTGAGGACAAGTTTAGACCAAGTTTTGGAGGTTCAGGAGCCGAGGCGCCCGCCTGGCACCTTGCGAGGCGCCCGCCTCAACTGCAGGGAGCTATTTCAAATGAGCTGAACATGGAGACAGCCTCAGTACATGAGGCGCCCGCCTGGGCTTGCATGAGGCGCCCGCCTCAACATGCTGATGTGCAATTACGGGATTTTCCCCTGTTTTGAGTTGTGACGTGAAATGCCTATCCTACCCTCATTAAACCCCCTCTAAACCCTTCCTAACCACCCACACTTAGTCCTAATCAAGTCCTAACACTAATTAGAAGTTAATCTAGGTTGGATTAGTGCTTGTTAACTCCTTAATCTCTACTAATTGCACTTAAGAAATTCCTCTTGTACCCTTCTCAATTGGGAGGTATAAATACCCAAGCCTTGGCCAAAATTCAGTAAGTCTCTCATTTATTCACCTTCATCCTACAAATTAGAGAGAGAGTGAGTTGGGGGCTTGAGTTTTGAGCCCTAGCTTCATCTTCTTCCTTCGATCTACAAAGATTCCACCGTTCGATTGCCGCCAAACTTCGGATTCTTGACGGGTGCGACGAGAGGAACGACTTCACCGTTTAGATTTTAATTCTCTTGAGTTTTCACTCAAGCTAGGTAAGTTACTCTTCTTCTTCTAGTTCTCATTGACCCTAAGGAAACAAAGTTTATGGTGATTGAGGTCAATGAGGACACGTAATTGCTTCCTATGCTTTCCATTTGAATTTTAAATGTATGATTTTGCTAGGAGCATGTCTAGGTTGATTTCTTGCCTTGGGAAGTTTATATTGCTCTTTAAACATGTCTAATTGAGGTCTTGAACATGTTAGAAACATGTAGTATGTTTGTTGATGAAAGTGATATTATTTGGGAATGCCCTAAATTATGCCTATGAGATATGTGTGAAAGTTGTTATGTGTTGTATCCTTCATATTAGACTATATAGGGAACATGAATTACATTGAAATGTTTTGGGTACGTTTATATCCTTGTTGAACTTAGAAGTGACCTAGGTTGGGTTATGATGCACATAGCTTCAATTTCCCCGAAATTGGGAATTTAGAGGAAAGACTCAACGGAGTCGACTCTAGGGAAGATTTGAACATGTTGAACTCTAGTTTCAATCCCTACGAAGTTTGAACACCGTTTGATTTGGTTTACTCAAGTATGAGCTTGGTTTAATTGTTTATAACAAGTTGTTATGAAAGGTTGGTTTTTGTGCAATTTATTGCCTTGATATGTTTCATGGTAGAGATTCATACCCTACTTGGTTGGTCGAGTTCGCTCTTGTCGAATTCGATCCTTGATTGGTTTAAGTCAAGTAAATATCTACTTGTGCATCGCATTGAGTCCAGCTGGCATTATTTGGTTTGTTTATTAAGTCAGGGTGGGACGATGCATCGCCTTCACGAATTATGGGATTCGTGCTCGCTATGGATCGCCGCACCTGGGACCTCACACACACCTCCATTGTTGGCCGCAATGGGGAAGTAGCCCCTTTGCCGTATCAATAAGTGCCGCATTGGCTTGCTATCTAGATCGAGTGGTACTTGATGAAAGTCGATGCAATCACAGAGCATCGATGTTGCACGATAAAGTATAATAAAGTTTATTGCAGGAGCTACGAAGCGGCCGTGACTATCATATCCTACTTGTATGATTTACTTTACGCACTTATGTGAACAATGTGCTAAGTGTCATATGATGATAATGTGCCATAATTGTGATAAATGTCATGCTATACCATGAACATGCATATTTTAGTAACTTACTAAGTCTTTCGACTTACCCTATTTGTTTGCTTTGTTTTCCTTAGATCAAAGCCGAGGAGACGTCCCACGCTAGACTCGCTTATCCGCTTGGTCGTTTGTGAGCAAGGTTGCTCTTTTGGACTTTCACTAGTTAATCTTTTATTTTGGAAAGGACGTTGGGAAGCAAGTCATGTAGACTTGGCTTGGGATTTGTTGTTGTAGTAACTTAAATATTTGATACTTGTAATCTTTTGGTATGCCGACTATATGTCGAGCCTGTTTATATGTTGTTGGTTCATCACAGTTTCTTCCGCTAAAGCTTGTTTAAAGTATTATTGTTGTTGTTGTCTCCGGCATGTTGTGGCCGTTGAGTTTTATAAGCATGTGTTAATTGTAGGAGTAGTTGTTGGGTTCCGGCTGTAACGTCGCCGATGACTTGTTTAATTTAAGTTGTTTTCCGGCCAAGTGTAGCCGAGTTGTTATTCGTATGCAATGTTGCGCCACATGAATTTAAGTAATCTACTTGCGCATGCTTGTGTGTATCTTGTCTATTTGGACGGCGCGACTCGGGATCTCGCATTGGGGTGGGGTCGTCACAGTTGGTATCAGAGCTATAGGTTAGCTGTCGGCCAGGATAGGTTCCATGGCCTAGGTGGGTTGGTTATTTGTGTGATGATTCTAACGTCGAGTGAATTCTTGTAGGGGTTCGATGGATAATCATAGGAATGGAAATGGCGCGGTAGAGGTAGGCCGGAGAGGTCGAACACGAAGTTGAGGTACCGCGCCGCGGGAATCCGGTGGGTCGGATATGGCGAGTTACAGTAGGTTGATGGCTTTTGGCGGGCAGCCGGGAGGTCAGGCCGAGGGAGCACCACCACCACCTCGACAGGGAGGATGTTGTACCACCACCAAGACCGAGGCGACACACTCTCCTAGAGATTCCTTAAGTTGAAGCCTAGTGCATTTCTTGGGGAGCCAAACCCTAGGGAGGCTGAGTTGTGGATGGAAGAGATGATCAAGGTATTATCTATGTTGGAGTGTACTGATGAAGAGAGAGTCAGGCTAGCGACATTTAAGTTTAAGGGAGCCATAGAACATTGGTGGAATGTGTTGAAGGAAAGTTGGGAGATGCAACAAGTTCTCATCACTTGGGCTAATTTTCAAAGAGGGAATTTAAGAATGAATATGTACCGGATGTGGTTCGCAACCAAAGGGAGAAAGAATTCTATAATCTTGAGCAAGGTACCATGGCGTGGCGGAGTATTCGCAAAGTTCACCGAGTTGAGCCGTTATTGCACGTATTTGATTCCTCTTGAAGCACGAAGGACACATAAGTTTGTTAAAGGGTTGAGGACTGAATTTAGGAAGCGATTCTAGCACTTAAGCTCACGATTATCGGACCGGTTGATAGAGCTTATGAGGTTGAGCAAGATATTGAGGAGCACCGAGTCAAGAGTAATTCGGGTAATGCACGACGGACTACTCGAGAACACTAATCAAGGGAATAATTCGGGTAGCGAAGGGGATACCAAGGGAACCGTGATAGGAGAGGTGGAGGCCAAGGTAGGCCACGGACAGGGGAAGGGGGCAACAACACTTCTTCTACTCGAGGCGGCAGGGTCTCGTAATGAGGCTATGATTTGTTCATTACGCCAGTGCAGGCACCACTGATAGGTCTTTGGGGAAAACTGGGAAGTGTTACTATTGCGGTGACGGAACTCACATGAAGAAAGATTGTCCCAAGTTCAAGGCCAATCAGTCGGGTAGCGCCGGTCAACAATGCGGGGCTAAAAGAGATGGGGATGGTAAACCAAAGGTTCAAGGCGTGTGTTTGCGCTTGATCGTAGCGAGGGAGGTCTGGCGGTGATACTCTTTCTATATTCGATCATAAGGCTCGAGTTCTCATAGATCCGGGGTCTTCGCATTCTTATGTTGCTTCGCACTTTGTTGAGAATCTTTGCGTGTTGCCTCAACCTTTGCCATACTTGCTTGAAGTGTCTACCTCCCGGGGAATATATGCTCGCATCTCGAAGTGTTTAAATCTTGTGATGTTTTGGTGGGTGACCACACTTTGCATGCGGACTTGGTAGTTCTACCCATACGTGATTTTGATGTGATTCTTGGCATGGGCGGTTATGTGCTTATCATGCTATAGTTGACGCGCCATAGAAGCGGGTTACTTTTATATCTTGGGGTGTGCTGAAGTTTACATTTGTGGGTGATCATGCGTCGAGTGACTTGCATTTTATTTACTGCACTAAGGGCTAGAAATTGTTGTCTCAAGGGTGTACGGGTTATCTTGCTGCGTTGTTGATAAGAAGAAGTCTTCGCCGAAGTTTAGAAGAGGTTCCGGTAGTATGTGAGTTTCCGATGTGTTTTCTACCGACCATGCTATGCCAGATAGAGAGCTAGAATTTTGTATTGAGCTTATTAGGGGACTTCACCGATTTCTAAGGCACCGTATAGGATGGCGCCATGAGCTTAGAGAGTTGAAAACTTCGGTTGCGAGAACTCCTAGAGATTGGTTTTATTAAAAGAGTGTGTCGCCTTGGGGCGCACCGGTCCTATTTGTGAGGAAGAAAGATGGGAGTTTGCGGTTATGCATAGATTATCGCGAATTGAATAAGGTGACCATTAAGAATAAGTATCCTCTACCCCACATTGATGATCTCTTTGACCAATTGCAAGGGTCTATTGTGTATTCTAAGCTTGATTTGAGATGGGGTTACTACCAATTGAAGGTTAGAGAGGAAGACATTCCGAAGACAGCTTTTCGCACTAGATAT
The DNA here is from genome assembly GCA_013146195.2 of Codonopsis lanceolata. Lineage (NCBI taxonomy): Eukaryota > Viridiplantae > Streptophyta > Magnoliopsida > Asterales > Campanulaceae > Codonopsis > Codonopsis lanceolata. The sequence continues at coordinate 65,160,096 of CM028379.1, read as the reverse complement.
GGGCACTTTGAATTCGTGGTGATGCCGTTTGGGTTGACGAATGCACCGGTGTGTTTATGGACTTAATGAACCGTGTCTTTCATAGTTATCTTGATTGTTTTGTGGTAGTCTTCATTGATGATATCTTAGTGTATTCGAAATCTCGGGAGGAGCATGAGAAACACTTGAGGATTGTCTTGTCTATTCTTCGGGAGAAACAGCTTTATGCGAAGTTTAGCAAATGTGCTTTTTGGCTTGAGGAAGTATCTTTCTTGGGGCATATCATTTCTAGCGCCGGAGTAGCCGTTGATCCTTCTAAGGTTGAAGCGGTGACGAATTGGAAGAGACCTAGTTCGGTTACCGAGGTTCGGAGTTTCTTGGGTCTAGCGGGTTATTACCGGAGATTTATTGAGGGATTTTCTCGGATCGTGACTCCTATGACGAGATTGGACACCAAAAGAATGTGCCTTTTGTTTGGAGCGAGAAATGTGAGGTTAGTTTCAAGAGCTTAAGCGGTTGACGTCGGCACCTATTTTGGCTTTGCCTAGTGGAGGAGATAATTTTGTGATTTATAGTGATGCTTCTAAGGAAGGTTTGGGTTGTGTGTTGATGCAGAATGGTAGAGTTATCGCCTATGCGTCGAGGAAGTTGTCTATTCATGAGCAGAATTACCCGACACACGATTTGGAGTTGGCTGCGATTATTTTCGCGTTGCATAAATGGAAACATTACTTGTATGGGGCTAAATTTGAGATCTTTACCGACCACAAAAGTTTGAAGTACTTATTTTCTCAAAAGGAGTTGAACATGAGGCAAAGAAGATGGATGGAGAAATTAAAAGACCACGATTGCACTATTTTATATCATCCGGGGAAGGCAAATGTGGTAGCGGATGCCTTGAGTAGGAAGGTTCACATGTCGTGTATGATGGTTAGAGAATGGAAGATGTTGGAGGACTTGCGAGATTGGGGTCCTAGTGTTTTGATAGGGGTGTAATTTTCGCAAATGTTCGTGCTACACCAGTGTTGTTTGGGAAAGATTAAAGAAGCGCAAAGGAATGATCCGGAATTGAAGAAAATTATTGATGGGTTGGCTGAGAATGTATCGCCTGATTTTGTGATTAATAGTGAGGGTACTTTGACATTTCGAGGTCGAATTTGTGTTCCTTCTAATGATGAATTGAAGAGGTTGGTTCTTGATGAGGCTCATAAATCGAGGTATACCATTCACCCGGGGAGCACGAAGATGTACTTAGACTTGAAAAGACAATTTTGGTGGAAAGGCATGAAGAGGGAAATGGAGTATGTGTCAAAGTGTTTGACTTGTCGGCCGAGTTAAGGCCGAGCATCGAGGCTCATGCGGGACTTCTACAACCACTTGAGATTCCCTGAATGGAAATGGGAGTTCATTACCATGGATTTTGTGACAGGGTTGCAGCGCGAGAGGAGGTTTTAATGCAATTTGGGTTATAGTCGACAGATTGACTAAGTCTGCACACTTTATTCCGATCGCGATCACTTATTCATTGACTCAGTTGGCAGCTTTGTATATTCAGGAGATCGTGAGACTTCATGGCGTACCTGTGAGTATTGTGTCCGATAGAGATCCGAGGTTCACATCTAGATTTTGGAAGTCGTTGCAGGAAGCTTTGGGGACCAAATTAGACTTCAAGATGTTTTTCATCCACAAACGGATGGTCGGTCCGAGCGATTGATTCAGATTTTGGAGGACATGCTTCGAGCTTGTGCCGTGGATTTCGAGGGAAGCTGGGATTCTCATTTACCTTTAGCCGAGTTTGCGTATAATAACAGCTACCAGTCGAGTATCAAGATGGTGCCGTATGAGGCTTTGTATGGACGTAAGTGTAGATCGCCAATTTGTTGGGATGAAGTTGGAGAGGCGAAACTTTGGGGTTTCGAGTTAGTGCAACAGTCGGTTGAGAGCGTGAAGTTGATTAGAGATCGTTTGCGCACCGCTCAAAGTCGACAAAAGAGTTACGCGGACAATCGAAGACGAGATCTTGAATTCCAAGTGGGAGACTACGTGTTCTTGAAGGTGACACCGAGGAGAGGTACGAAGAGATTCGGCAAGAAAGGGAAGCTTACACCGAGGTACATTGGCCCATTCGATGTTCTTGAGAGAGTTGGGTCCTTAGCGTATCGTATTGCATTGCCACCTTCACTTTCGGAGACTCATAATGTCTTCCATGTTTCCATGATACGAAAATATTTGAAAGATGAGTCCCATGTACTTGAGTATGAAGAGATAACATTTGAGCCGGATATGTCTTATGTTGAAAAGCCCGTGAAGATTTTGGACACCAAAGAGCAAGTGCTACGAACCAAGAGAATTCCCTTAGTTAAAGTTCTTTGGAGAAACCACAACATTGAAGAAGCGACTTGGGAAACGGAAGCGGAGATGCGCGAGAAGCATCCACATTTGTTTGACGAACTTGGTAAGAATTTAGGGACTAAATTCCTAAAGGAGGGGAGAGTGTAACGCCCCATATTCTTGCATGTGCATTCTATGCTTGTCTTCTTGTTTTCTTGTTGATTGTGAGCATGTTTACCTAGTTTATAAATGTTTTAGAATCATTCATAAATCATTCTTGAAGTTCTTAACATGTTTAGAATCGCGTAAGCTTGTTTGTTGAATCGCCGGTTCGATCGTTTTGATTTTGGCCTTAGCGATTCCCCTCGTTGCTCGTATTGCCTCTATTTCGTCGTACGAAGTGTTCGTTGAGTTCTTGGCTTTATATTCAGGTCTTAACCATGTTGAAACAAGTCTTTTTCATGTCCAAGTTGTGACGACCCGACCCGGACCCCAATGCGAGATCCCGAGTCGCGCCGTCCAAATAATCAATAACACAAGCATGCATAGTAGGATCATAAAATTCATGTGGCGCAACATCGCATACATACAACAACTCGGCTACACTTGGCCGGAAAAGCAACCTAATTTAAACAAGTCATCGGCGACGTTACAGCCGGAACCCAACAACTACTCCTACAATTATTAACACATGCTTATAATAAACTCAACGGCCACAACATGCCGGAGACAACAACAACAACAATAAATAACGAGCTTTAGCGGAAGAAAATAGTAGTGAACCATACACATATAAACAAAGCTCGACATATAAGTCGGCTTACCAAAAGATTACAAGTTTAAGTAGTTAAGTTACAATAACATCAAAACAACATAAACCCAAGCTAAGTCTACATGACTTGCTTCCCATCGCCCTTACCAAAATAAGAATCTAAATAACCAAAGTCCAAAATAGCAACCCGCTTAAAACAAACAACCAACGAGTACAAGCGAGTCTATCCCTGACCGCCTCCTCGGCTCGGATCTAAGGAAAGACAAAGCAAACAAATAGGGTAAGTCGAAAGACTTAGTAAGTTACAAAATGCATGTTCATGTTATAGCATGACATCTATCTCAATTATCATACATGATCATCATATAGCACTTAGCACATAGTTCACATAAGTGCGGGAAGTAAATCATACAAGTAGGATATGATAGTCACGGCCGCCAGTAGCTCCCGCAAAACATTTCTATTACTGGTTCGTGCCATCGATGTTATGTGAATTCATCGACTTATACCGAGAATCCTCTCGATCTAGATAGCAAGCCAATGCGGCACTTAACTGATACGGCAAAGGGGCTACTTCCCACCGCGCCCACAATGGTGTGTGTGAAGTCCTGTGCGGCGATCCATAGCGAGCACGAATCCCATAATTCGTGAAGGCGATGCATCGTCCCACCTTGACCCGATAAACAAACCAAATAATGCCAGTGGACTCAATGTGATGCACAAGTAGATATTTACTTGACTAAACTAATCAAAGACCGAATTCGACAAGAGCGAACTCGACCAACCAAGTAGGGTATCAATCTCTACTATAAAATCATATCAAGGCAATTAAATTGCACAAAACCAACCTTTCATAGAAACTTGTTATAAACAATCAAACCAATCTCATACTTGAGTAAACCAATCAAACGGTGTCCAAACTTCGTAGGGATTGAAACTAGGGTTCAACACGCTCAAATATTCCCTAAAGTCGACTCGTTGAGTCTTTGCTCTAAATTCCCAAATTTGGAGAAATTGAAGCTATATGCTTCATAACCCAACCTAGGTCATTTCTAGGTTCAACAAGATTATAAACTCACCAAGGCAATGCAAAGTGATTCAAGTTCATCATAGAGTCCAAAATTTAGGATAGAACACATAACACTTTCACAACATTTCAAGAAGGCATAACTAGGGCATTCTCATAAATCAACACTTCCAACATAAATATCATACATGGTTTTAACATGCTCAAAACCTTAAATAGACAAGATGGAAGAGTATTATAAACATTCATAGGTAGGAAATCATCCTAGGCATGCTCCTAGCAAGCTCACAACTTCAACATACAACAATATAGCATGTAAAGCATACAAGTGCCCTCATTGACCTCAACCAACATAGACTTTGCTTCCTTAGGGTCAATGAGAACTAGAAGAAGAAGAAGATTAAGTAGGTAACTTACTTGATACACACCAAAGAAAGAACTAGAAGAAACTATTCGGATGGAAATGCTCCCTTCTTGATGAGCTCTTCAACTTTAATGAAGGAACCTTGGGCAAATGAAGAATGGATGAGGGAGGATGGAGATGAAAGCTTCAAGAAGCCATGGGAGAGTCTTGGAGAAGATGAAATCCCGTTTTTGGAGAGTGAGGGTGAGATATGAGAGTCAAAAATCTGAAATGTGGCTCTTATAGGTCTAAAATTTGAGTGGGACATGTGTCAACATGTTGTGGTCCCTTGAACTAGATATTTGTGGCTTAATTGGTCACCCAAAACACTCTTAATCCATCATTAAAACAAGTTAGGGTTATTAGGACTTAAGTGAGGAGGGTTAGGGAGGTTTAAGATAGGTTTAGATAGGGGTTTGGGTATAAAAATCGTCCAATTCCAAAACAGGGAAAAATCCCGAAATTGAGAGTCTGAGGAGGCGGGCGCCTCGCCTTCCCATGCGGCCGCCTCATGTACCGAGGCTTCTCTTGATTTCTCGCACATTGAAATTCCTTCCGTTGAGGCGGGCGCCGACTCCTCCCATGCGGCCGCTGGCCTCTGAACCTCCAAAACTAGTTCTAAACTTGTCCTAAATGGTCCCAAACTTTTGGGCAACCATTCTAAGGTCTAACCCTACTCAAAACAAGTCGGAAACACACCCGAACAACCGGAACAAGCTAGGACAAGGCGCGAACCACGCGATTTAATGAACAACGGATTAAACTCAAATCAAACACCAATCAAACTAGGATGTCTTGGGCATGAAATAGGTTTGTTTCAACATGAATAAGACTTGAATATAAAGCCAAGAACTCAACGAACACTTCGACGCCGAAATAGAAGCAAATACGAGCAACGAGAGGAATCGCTAAGACCAATTTCAACGCGATTAAACCGGCGATTCTACAAACAAGTTTATATGATTCTAAACATGTTATGAACTTCTAAAATGATCTATGAATGATTCTAAGACATTTATATAACAAGTAAACATGCTCACAATCAACCAAGAAAGTAAGAAAACAGGCATACAATGCACATGCAAGAATACGGGGCGTTACACTCTCCCCACCTTTAGGAATTTAGTCCCTAAATTCTTACCAAGTTCGTCGAATAAATGTGGATGCTTCTCGCGCATCTCCGCTTCCGTCTCCCAAGTCGCTTCTTCAATGTTGTGGTTCCTCCAAAGAACTTTGACTAAGGGAATTCTTTTGGTTCGTAGAACTTGTTCCTTGGTATCCAATATCTTCACGGGCTTTTCAACGTATGACATATCCGGCTCAAACGTGATCTCCTCATACTCGAGTACATGGGACTCGTCCTTCAAATACTTTCGCAACATAGAAACATGGAATACATTATGAGTCTCCGAAAGTGAAGGTGGCAATGCAATACGATACGCTAAGGTCCCAACTCTCTCAAGAACCTCAAATGGACCAATGTATCTCGGTGTAAGCTTCCCTTTCTTGCCAAACCTCTTAGTACCTCTCCTCGGTGTTACCTTCAAGAACACGTAATCACCCACTTGGAATTCAAGATCCCGTCTTCGATTGTCCGCATAACTCTTTTGTCGACTTTGAGCGGTGCGCAAACGATCTCTAATCAACTTCACGCCTCAACCGATCGTTGCACTAACTCGAACCCCAAAGTTTCGCCTCTCCAACTTCGTCCCAACAAATTGGCGATCTACACTTACGCCCATACAAAGCTTCATACGGCGCCATCTTGATACTCGACTGATAGCTGTTATTATACGCAAACTCGGCCAAAGGTAAATGAGAATCCCAGCTTCCCTTGAAATCCACGGCACAAGCTCGCAACATATCCTCCAAAATCTGAATCAAACGCTGACCGGACCGACCATCCGCTTGAGGATGAAAAGTCAGATCAAGTCCAATCTAGTCCCCAAAGCTTCCTGCAATGACTTCCAAAATCTTGACGTGAACCTCGGGTCTCTATCGGACACAATACTAACCGGTACGCCATGAAGTCTCACGATCTCCTGAATATACAAAGCTGCTAACTGAGTCAACGAATACGTGATAGCTATCGGAATGAAGTGTGCAGACTTAGTCAATCTGTCGACTATAACCCAAACTGCATTAAACCCTCTCGCGGCGCGGTAACCTCGTCACAAAGTCCATGGTAATGAACTCCCATTTCCACTCAGAATCTCCAATGGTTGTAGAAATCCCGGTCTCGATGCTCGGCCTTAACCCGCCGACAAGTCAAACACTTAGACACGTACTCAAATTTCTCTCTTCATACCTCTCCACCGAACCTGTCTTTTCAAATCCAAGTACATCTTCGTGCTCCCTGGTGAATGGTATACTTCGCCTTATGAGCCTCATCTAGAACCAACCTCTTCAATTCCGCATTACAAGGAACACAAACTCTACCTCGAAAAGTCAAGGTACCCTCGGTATTAACCACAAAATCAGGCGATGCATTCTCAGCCAACCCATCGATAATTTTCCTCAACTCCGGATCATTCCCTTGCGCTTCTCTAATTTTCCCAAATAAAACAGGTGTTGCACGAACATTTGCAAAAATCACACCTCTATCAACAACACTAGGACTCCAATCTCTCAAATCCTCTAACATTTTCCATTCCTTCACCATCATACACGACATATGAACTTTTCTACTCAAGGCATCCGCTACAACATTTGCCTTCCCCGGATGATACAAGATAGTACAATCATGGTCCTTTAACTTTTCCATCCATCTACGCTGCCTCATATTCAACTCCTTTTGAGAGAACAAGTATTTCAAGCTCTTATGGTCGGTGAAGATCTCAAACTTAGACCCATACAAGTAGTGTTTCCACTTATGCAACGCGAAAATAATCGCAGCCAACTCCATATCGTGTGTCGGGTAATTCTGCTCATGAATAGACAACTTCCTCGATGCGTAGGCGATCACCCTCCCATTCTGCATCAAAACACAACCCAAACCTTCCTTAGAGGCATCACTATAGATCACGAAATTTTCTCCTCCACTTGGCAAAGCCAAAATAGGTGCCGATGTCAACCGATTCTTAAGCTCTTGGAAACTAGACTCACATTTCTCGTTCCAAACAAACGGCACGTTCTTCTGTGTCAACCTCGTCATAGGAGTCACAATCCTAGAGAAACCCTCAATAAACCTCCGGTAATAACCCGCTAACCCCAAGAAACTCCGAACCTCGGTAACCGAACTAGGCCTCTTCCAATTCGTCACCGCTTCAATCTTAGACGGATCAACGGCTATCCCGGCGCTCGAAACTATGTGCCCCAAGAAAGATACTTCCTCAAGCCAAAAGGCACATTTGCTAAACTTGGCGTAAAGCTGCTTCTCTCGAAGAATAGACAACACGATCCTCAAATGTTTCTCATGCTCCTCCCGAGATTTAGAATATACCAAAATATCATCAATGAAGACTACAACGAAACAATCGAGATAACTGTGAAAAACTCGGTTCATCAAATCCATAAACACCGCTGGCGCATTCGTCAACCCAAACGGCATCACCACAAACTCAAAATGACCATACCTAGTGCGAAAAGCCGTCTTCGGAATGTCTTCCTCTCTAACCTTCAACTGGTAGTAACCCCATCTCAAATCAAGCTTAGAGTAGACAATGGACCCTTGCAACTGGTCAAAAAGGTCATCGATGTGGGGTAGAGGATACTTATTCTTAATAGTAACCTTATTCAATTCTCGGTAGTCTATACACAACCGCAAACTCCCATCTTTCTTTCTCACAAACAAGACCGGTGCGCCCCAAGGCGACACACTTGGTTTAACAAAACCAATCTCTAGAAGTTCTTGCAACTGGGTTTTCAACTCCCTAAGTTCCGCGGGTGCCATTCTATACGGTGCCTTAGAAATCGGTGAAGTCCCCGGAATAAGCTCAATGCAAAACTCTAGTTCTCTATCGGGTGGCATAGCATGGTCGGTAGAAAACACATCAGGAAATTCACACACTACCGGGACCTCTTCTAAGTTAGGCGAAGACTTCCTCTTATCAACTACGCATGCAAGATAACCCGTACACCCTTGAGATAGTAATTTTCTAGCCCTCAATGCAGAAATAAAGTGCACGTCGCTCGAAGCATGATCACCCACAAAAGTAAATTCAGGCACACCCGGCATATAAAAGGTAACCCTCTTTCTATGGCAGTCAACTATAGCATGATAAGCACATAACCAGTCCATGCCAAGAATAACATCAAAGTCACGTATAGGAAGAACTACCAAATTCGCATGCAAAGTGTGGTCACCCACCAAAACATCACAAGACTTAAACACTTCAGACGCGAGCATATATTCCCCGAGCGGGGTAGACACTTCAAGCAAATATGGCAAAGGTTGAGGCAAAACGCAAAGGTTCTCAATAAAGTGTGAAGCAACATATGAGTGTGAAGACCCTGGATCTATGAGAACTCGAGCCTTATGATCGAATATAGAAAGAGTACCTCCAATCACGGCCGTAGACCCCGGAACCTCGCGCTGATCAAGCGCAAACACCCGGCCTTGGACTTTAGGTTTACCGTCCCCATCTCTCTTAGCTCCAGACTGCTGCCCAGCGCTACCCGACTGATTGGCCTTAAGCTTCGGACAATCTTTCTTCATGTGAGTTCCATCACCGCAATAATAACACTTCCCATTTTTCCCCCAGCACCTCTCAGCTGTGTGCCCAGACTTCTGGCAAAATGAACAAACCATAGCTTCACTACGCGACCCTTGCTGCCCCTTAGAAGAAGAAGTGTTGTTACCTTGTTTCCCCGACTGTGGCCTACCTTGGCCTCCACTTCTCCTATCACGGTTCCCTTGATAACCCCTTCTATTACCCGAACTGTTTCCCTGATTACTGTTCTGGGTAGTCTGCCGTGCATTACTAGCATTATTCTTAACCCTGTGCTCATCAATGTCTTGCTCCACCTCATACGCTCTATCAACTGCGGTTCGATAATCGGTGAGCTTAAGCGCTAAAATCTGCTTTCTAAACTCGGTTCTTAACCCCTTCACAAACTTGTGTGTTCTCCGTGCCTCCGTGGGAATCAGATACGTACAATAGCGACTCAATTCTGTGAACTTTGCAGAATACTCTGCCACAGTCATACTACCTTGTTCAAGATCATAGAACTCTTTCTCCCTTTGATTGCGAACCACATCCGGCACATACTCATTCTTAAACTCTCTTTGGAAATTGGCCCATGTAATGGGAACTTGTTGCATCTCCCAACTCTCCTTTAACACAGTCCACCAATGCTCGGCGGCTCCCTTAAACATAAAGGTTGCTAACATAACCCTCTCTTCGTCAGTACACCCCATCATGGACAATATCTTAATCATTTCCTCCATCCATAATTCGGCCTCTCTCGGCTTCGGTTCTCCAAGAAACGAACTAGGCTTTAGCTTAAGAAACCTCTCTAAAAGGGTAGTGTCAGTCCTTGGTCTCGGTGGTGGAGGTGGTGGTGGTGCTGCTCCTCCTGCCTGACCTCCCTGGCCTGCCCCAGCCAGAAAAGCTAACAATCTGCGATGTAGTTCAGCCATATCCGGAACTACCGGATCCTCTGGCGGTGGTACCTCAGCCTCGGGTTCAACCGGACCTCTCCTAGGTCTACCTCTCCCTGGATTAACCATCGGACTCCTACAAGAATTCACTCGACGTTAGAATCATCACACAAATAACCAACCCACCTAGGCCATGGAACCTATCCTGGCCGACAGCTAACCTGGCTCTGATACCAACTGTGACGACCCGACCCGGACCCCAATGCGAGATCCCGAGTCGCGCCGTCCAAATAATCAATAACACAAGCATGCATAGTAGGATCATAAAATTCATGTGGCGCAACATCGCATACATACAACAACTCGGCTACACTTGGCCGGAAAAGCAACCTAATTTAAACAAGTCATCGGCGACGTTACAGCCGGAACCCAACAACTACTCCTACAATTATTAACACATGCTTATAATAAACTCAACGGCCACAACATGCCGGAGACAACAACAACAACAAATAAATAACGAGCTTTAGCGGAAGAAAATAGTAGTGAACCATACACATATAAACAGGCTCGACATATAAGTCGGCTTACCAAAAGATTACAAGTTTAAGTAGTTAAGTTACAATAACATCAAAATCACATAAACCCAAGGAATATTGCTTCAACTAAGGATGATATTCTCAGATTGGAGATGGACTTACAGTTAGGTGGTGGTGCTGCAGTAGAGGAAGGTTTGCTAGTGGCTAAAAACCGTCTTAATCAACTTCTGGAATGGGACTTAGAAATGGCAGAAATGAAGTCAAGGCAATTATGGGTTAAGGAAGGTGATCGGAATACTAAATTTTTCCATGCTAGCATGAAAGATAGAGTTCAACGGAATGTTCTTCGGCCGGCTGCGGATGGGACAGTGAGTGAAGATCCGGTTCAACTAGGTGCTTTGGCGGAGGAGTATTTTGCAGAGCTTTTTGCCTCAAATGGGTCTATTCTAGAGGAGAATTTATTTGCGGAGATTTCGGCTCGTGTATCAGTAGAGGATAACAGTTTGCTCACAGAGGATCCTTCTGTTGAGGAGGTTTGGTCTGCTATTAAATCTCTCAGTCCTACCAGCGCTCCGGGTCCAGATGGTTACACGGGATGGTTTTTTCAGGGCTGTTGGCCAATTATTAGAGAAGAGGTTATGGGAGCGGTTCTGGAGTTTTTTAGAGGAGGGGAGATGCACCGGGGTATTTCTTCGGCTACCATTGTTCTTCTTCCAAAGGTAGATAATCCTGATGGTTTGGGGGATCTAAGACCAATTAGTCTATGTAATTTTTCGGCTAAGATTATTTCCAAAATTTTGGCAACTCGCTTAGCTACTCTCCTGCCCAAGATTATTTCTGAACAACAGTCGGGTTTTGTCAAAGGTCGGAGTATTCAGGAAAACATTCTTCTGGCTCATGAGTTAGTGCAGCGGGTGGATACGAAGTCTCGGGGGGGTAATGTGGTCTTTAAAGTGGACATGTCTAAGGCTTATGATCGTTTGGAATGGGGATTTCTGCTTCGGACTATGCAGGTGTTTGGTTTTAGTCCGGGTTTCTGTTGGTTGATTCAGCGTCTGTTGCAGAATAATTGGTATTCTTTCAGAATTAATGGGGTGATGTCAGGTTTTTTTAAGTCAAATCGCGGGGTTAGACAAGGTGATCCGATTTCTCCGATGTTGTTCATTATTGCACAAGAGATTCTCTCTTATAATATAAATCGGGCTGTTCAGCTTGGGAAGATTCAGCCTTTCAGGCACGGTCGTGGAGGTGTGATGATTTCGCATCTTCTTTATGCGGATGATATGTTGCTATTTTGTAATGGGTCTAAACGATCGATCCAGGGGCTAAAGAAGGTGTTACTGGATTATGAATTAGCTTCCGGGCAATTAGTTAATAACAGTAAAAGTGGTTTTTTTACTTCGAAACAGTGCTCTCGCAGGCAAGTTTTGAACATCGAAGGTTGGACGGGGTACAGACATAAGGTGTGGCCTTTAACTTATTTGGGATTACCCCTCTTCAAAGGTCGTTTTAAACGATCTTATTTTGAGAGCTTGGAGAGGAAAGTTCTTGGTCGAATTCATGGATGGCGTGCTAAGCTTCTATCCTTTGGCGGCAAAGTTACTCTCATTAAATCCGTTCTTAGCAGTATTCCGGTTTACGCTATGGCAGCTTTAAAAATTCCAAAAACGGTTCTTCATAGGTTGGAACAAAGAATGGCAGATTTTTTATGGAGTTCTAATGGTGATCACCGCACTCATTGGGTAGGGTGGCACCGAGTTTGCTTGCCGTTTGAAGAGGGGGGGCTGGGGATCCGTTCACTATCACAGATTATGGATTCCCTTCATGCCAAATTAGCTTGGCGGTTTCTTAACAAAGAAGGTTTATGGGCTAAATTTTGCATGGGTAAATATGGTTTGGATTTCCCAGTTGGTCTGCAGTACGCTACTCAGCCGTGGAAAGCAATTACCGCACAGCTTGCTCTTGTTCGCCATTCGAGCAGATGGATAATTGGGCAGGGCGCAGTATCGTTTTGGGATGACAACTGGAGTGGTGTTCGTTTGGTTGGACCTCTTCCAATGGACCGAAATCTCTCTGTGGCAACAGCTATGAACAATCTGCAAGATCTCCTTACAGTTATCCCGTCTGAGATGCGTGCTTTGGTTCATCAGATTCAGTGCAATGACACTGTCCCGGACAAATTGATCAGTGAGCTCACCTCGTCGGGGGTTTTCAAATCTAATGTTTTCTGGAAGAAACACAGAAATTCTAGACCAAGTCTTCGATGGGCGCAGTTAATATGGCAGAATTGGTTGCCTTTGCGTGTCAGTTGCTTTTTATGGAAATTGTTCCATAATGCGCTGCCTCTAGATTTAAATATCCAAAGCTCGTAAAATCTACCGGTGTCTTGTTGTCGGTGTTGTGGTGATTCGCCAAGCAATCGAGGATCGTGTGCATCTATTTGTTTATTCTAAAGTGGTCGCTAGTTTATGGACCGATTCGCGAGAAGGTTTGGCCTTCTGGGCAATATTCGTGATCGAACATCTTTTTACAGTTTGGTCTTCGGTTTCTTTTCGCTCTCAGTTGGGTGCTACTATGTTCAGTATTTTCGCTTATACTTGCTGGGAAGTTTGGAAAGCTCGGTGTGCTGTGATTTTTGAAAACGGTAAGATGGATGCGGTCCAAATAGAAGCTAGAGTTCTTGAAGGAGTGAGAGGGGTTTTACATGGCTTTGTTCCAAAGTCGAGGAGTAATCAGGTTAGTAGCGTAGTTTTGCAGACTCTTCAGATATCCAGCCGGCCGGTTCAGTTTAAGCATGGGACTTGGGTTCGTTGGTCTCCTCCGGTTTTTGGTTATAAATTAAACACCGATGGCTCGTCAAAGGATGGTAGATGCACGGGCGGTGGGGTAATTCGGGATGCTCAAGGAAATTTTGTTGGAGCTTTCTAGTGAGTATGGTGAAGGTACAAATATGAAAGCGGAGATTTTGGCTCTCCGAGAAGGTCTGGCAGCTTTGTCATTCTTTGCGGCTTTCTTCGGTTGCAAGAGAGTCGGATTCTCTTACAGCTATTAATGTTCTGATAAAAGGGTATCAAGGTCCTTGGAGATATGAGTATCGCCTTCGAGTGCGAGTTCTCGTTAGGGGATTTTATTTTAAATCATGTTTTCAGAGAACAGAATATGGTGGCGGATAGATTGGCGGCTTTTGCGCATGAACATGGGAATCAGTTGAAGTTGTTGGATTATTTGGCCTTACCACGTATGGTCAAAAGGGCTTTTGCTTTTGATTCTTATGGGCTGTATAGTTATAGGAAGTAATTTCCACTCTTTGTTTTTTTTTTGCTCGAGGTAAGGCTCCTTTGTCCCCTTTTCTTTGGGTAAGGCCTGGTTGTCCCCCTCCTTTTGTACTCCTCTTATTATTTTTTAATAATATTCCAGTGCCGCCGCTTTCCTAAAAAAAAAAAAAGCTAAGTCTACATGACTTGCTTCCCATCGTCCTTACCAAAATAAGAATCTAAATAACCAAAGTCCAAAATAGCAACCTTCTAAAAAGACAACCAACGAGTACAAGCGAGTCTATCCCTCTCCTCGGATCTAAGGAAAGACAAAGCAAACAAATAGGGTAAGTCGAAAGACTTAGTAAGTTACAAAAATGCAAGTTCATGTTATAGCATGACATATATCTCAATTATCATACATGATCATCATATAGCACTTAACACATAGTTCACATAAGTGCGGGAAGTAAAGCATACAAGTAGGATATGATAGTCACGGCCGCTTCGTAGCTCCTGCAAAACATTCTGTTACTGGTTCGTGCCATCGATGTTATGTGAATTCATCGACTTATACCGAGAATCCTCTCGATCTAGATAGCAAGCCAATGCGGCACTTAACTGATACGGCAAAGGGGCTACTTCCCACCTGCGGCCACACGGTGAAGGTGTGTGAAGTCAGTGCGGCGATCCATAGCGAGCACGAATCCCATAATTCGTGAAGGCGTGCATCGTCCCACCTTGACCCGATAAACAAACCAAATAATGCCAGCTGGACTCAATGTGATGCACAAGTAGATATTTACTTGACTAAACCAATCAAAGACCGAATTCGACAAGAGCGAACTCGACCAACCAAGTAGGGTATCAATCTCTACTATAAAATCATATCAAGGCAATTAAATTGCACAAAACCAATCTTTCATAGAAACTTGTTATACACAATCAAACCAATCTCATACTTGAGTAAACCAATCAAACGGTGTCCAAACTTCGTAGGGATTGAAACTAGGGTTCAACACGTTCAAATATTCCCTAAAGTCGACTCCGTTGAGTCTTTGCTCTAAATTCCCAAATTTGGAGAAATTGAAGCTATATGCTTCATAACCCCAACCTAGGTCATTTCTAGGTTCAACAAGATTATAAACTCACCAAGGCAATGCAAAGTGATTCAAGTTCATCATAGAGTCCAAAATTTAGGATAGAACACATAATACTTTCACAACATTTCAAGAAGGCATAACTAGGGCATTCTCATAAATCAACACTTCCAACATAAATATCATACATGGTTTTAACATGCTCAAAACCTTAAATAGACAAGATGGAAGAGTATTATAAACATTCATAGGTAGGAAATCATCCTAGGCATGCTCCTAGCAAGCTCACAACTTCAACATACAACAATATAGCATGTAAAGCATACAAGTGCCCTCATTGACCTCAACCAACATAGACTTTGCTTCCTTAGGGTCAATGAGAACTAGAAGAAGAAGAAGATTAAGTAGGTAACTTACTTGATACACACCAAAGAAAGAACTAGAAGAAACTATTCGGATGGAAATGCTCCTCTTCTTGGGCTCTATAACTTTAATGAAGGAACCTTGGGCAAATGAAGAATGGATGAGGGAGGATGGAGATGAAAGCTTCAAGAAGCCATGGGAGAGTCTTGGAGAAGATGAAATCCCGTTTTTGGAGAGTGAGGGTGAGATATGAGAGTCAAAAATCTGAAATGTGGCTCTTATAGGTCTAAAATTTGAGTGGGACATGTGTCAACATGTTGTGGTCCCTTGAACTAGATATTTGTGGCTTAATTGGTCACCCAAAACACTCTTAATCCATCATTAAAACAAGTTAGGGTTATTAGGACTTAAGTGAGGAGGGTTAGGGAGGTTTAAGATAGGTTTAGATAGGGGTTTGGGTATAAAAATCGTCCAATTCCAAAACAGGGAAAAAATCCCGAAATTGAGAGTCTGGAGCTGAGGCGGGCGCCTCAGCCTTCCCCATGCGGCCGCCTCATGTACTGAGGCTTCTCTTCTGATTTCTGCACATTGAAATTCCTTCCAGAAGTTGAGGCGGGCGCCTCGACTCCTCCCATGCGGCCGCCTGGGCCTCTGAACCTCCAAAACTAGTTCTAAACTTGATCTAAATGGTCCCAAACTTTTGGGCAACCATTCTAAGGTCTAACCCTACTCAAAATGAGTCGGAAACACACCCAAACCACTCCCGGAACAAGCTAGGACAAGGCGCGAACCACGCGATGAATGAACAACGGATTAAACTCAAATCAAACGCCAATCAAACTAGGATGTCTTGGGCATGAAATAGGTTTGTTTCAACATGAATAAGACTTGAATAGAAAGCCAAGAACTCAACGAACACTTCGTACGTCGAAATAGAAGCAAATACGAGCAACGAGAGGAATCGCTAAGACCACTTTCAACGCGATTAAACCGGCGATCCTACAAACAGGTTTATATGATTCTAAACATGTTATGAACTTCTAAAATGATCTATGAATGATTCTAAGACATTTATATAACAAGTAAACATGCTCACAATCAACCAAGAAAGTAAGAAAACAGGCATACAATGCACATGCAAGAATACGGGGCGTTACACAAGTTATCCTAGTTTGATTGGTGTTTGATTGTAGTTTGGCTCGTTGATCATTCGTCGCGTGAGTTGAGCCTTGTTCTACCTTGTTCCGGGTGTTGTTCGGGTGCGTTTCCGACTCGTTTTGAGTAGGGTTAGACCTTGGAATGATTGCCCATAAGTTCGGGATCATTTAGGACAAGTTTAGACCAAGTTTTGGAGGTTCAGGAGCCGAGGCGCCCGCCTGGCACCTTGTGAGGCGCCCGCCTCAAATGCAGGGAGCAATTTCAAAGTGAGCTGAACTGGGAGACAGCCTCAGCAAATGAGGCGCCCGCCTGGGAATCAATGAAGCGCCCGCCTCAACATAAAAGTGTGCAATTACGGGATTTTCCCCTGTTTTGAGTTTTGACGTGAGATGCCTATCCTACCCTCATTAAACCCCCTCTAAACCCTTCCTAACCACTCACACTTAGTCCTAATCATGTCCTAACACTAATTAGAAGTTAATCTAGGTTGGATTAGTGTTTGTTAACTCCCTAATCTCTACTAATTGCACTTGAGAAATACCTCTTGTACCCTTCTCATTTGGGAAGTATAAATACCAAGCCTTGGCCAAATTTTCAGTAAATCTCTCATTTATTCATCTTCTTCTTACACTTTAGAGAGAGAGTGAGTTGGGGGCTTGAGTTTTGAGCCCTAGCTTCAGCTTCTTCCTCCGATCTACAAAGATTCCACCGTTCGATTGCCGCCAAACCTTGGATTCTTGATGTGTGCGACGAAAGGAACGACTTCACCGTTTAGATTTTGATTCTCTTGAGTTTTCACTCAAGCTAGGTAAGTTACTCTTCTTCTTCTAGTTCTCATTGACCCTAAGGAAAAAAAGTTTATGATGTATGAGGTCAATGAGGACACATAATTGCTTCCTATGCCTTCCATTTGAATTTTAAGAAGTATGAGTTTGCTAGGAGCATGTGTAGGACGATTTCTTGCCTTTGGGAGTTTAAATTACTCTTTCATCATGTTAATTGAGGTCTTGAACATGTTAGAAATATGTGTTATGTTTGTTGATGGGAGTATTGTTATTATTTGGGAATGCCCTACATTATGCCTATGTGATATGTGTAAAAATTGTTATGTGTTGTATCCTTCACATTGGACTATATAAGGGACATGAAATACATTGAAATGGTTAAGGTGAATTTACATCCTTGTTGAACTTAGAAGTGACCTAGGTTGGGTTATGAAGCATATAGCTTCAATTTCCCCAAAATTGGGAATTTAGAGGAAAGACTCAACGGAGTCGACTCTAGGGAAGAATCGAACATGTTAAACTCTAATTTCAATCCCTACGAAGTTTGGTTACCGTTTGATTAAGTTTACTCAAATATGAGCTTGATATAATTATTTGCAAAGTTGTTATGAAGCATTGGTTTTGAGCAGTTAATTGCCTTCACATGATTATGGTAGAGATTAACACCCTACTTGGTTGGTCGAGTTCGCTCTTGTCGAATTCGGTCCTTAATTGGTTTAAGTCAAGTAAATATCTACATGTACATCGCATTGAGTCCAGCTGGCATTAATTGGTTTGTTTATCAAGTCGTGGTGGACGATGCACGCCTTCACGAATTATGGGATTCGTGCTCGCTATGGATCGCCGCACTCTGGACTTCACACACACCTTCACCGTGGCCGCAGTGGGAAGTAGCCCCTTTGCCGAACAATACGTGCCGCATTGGCTTGCTAATGAGATCGAGTAGGAACTCAATGAAAGTCGATGAATTCACAAAACATCGATGGCACGAACCAAGAATGTATGTTTTGCAGAGCTACGGTTGCCGTGACTATCATATCCTACTTGTATGATTTATTTTACGCACTTATGTGAATAAGGTGCTAAGTGTTAAATGATGATTATGTGCCATAACTGTGATAAATGTCATGCTATAACATGAACATGCATATTTTAGTAACTTACTAAGTCTTTCGACTTACCCTATTTGTTTGCTTTGTTTTCCTTTGATCAAAGCCGAGGAGACGTCCCGCGCTAGACTCGCTTCTCACGCTTGGTTGCTTGCGAGCTAGAGGTTGTTCTTTTGGGTGTAGTAATTAGTCTTTTGTTTTTGGTAAGGACGTTGGGAAGCAAGTCATCTAGACTTGACTTTGGGGATTTGTTGTTGTAGTAAACTCGATACTAGATATCTTTTGTATGCCGACTTGTATGTCGTGCCTGTTTATATGTTGATGGTTCATCACAAGTTTCTTCCGCTAAAGCTCGTTTAAAGTATTATTGTTGTTGTTGTCTCCGGCATGTTGTGGCCGTTGAGGTTTTATAAGCATGTGTTAATTGTAGGAGTAGTTGTTGGGTTCCTGTAACGCCGCCGATGACTTGTTTAATTTGTTGTTTTTCCGGCCAAGTGTAGCCGAGTTGTTATTCGTATGCAATGTTGTGCCACATGAATTTCGTAAATCTACTTGCGCATGCTTGTGTGTATCTTGTCTATTTGGACAGCGCGACTCGGGATCTCGCATTGGGGTCCGGGTCGGGTCGTGACATTCACAGAAATCTAGATCAACTGAAATTAGAAATCCAAGTCCTATACTTGCACAGAAGAACATGCCAATAAGGTTCTAACCAAAACGCTCGACGGTAAATACTCGACGACACACCAAACCCAACCTAGGCCATGGATCCTATCCTGGTTTATAGCTAACAAAAGCTCTGATACCAATCGTCACGACTGTATCTCTGATTCCAACACGTAATCCCAAGGTCATGCCGGCTAGAACTACACAAGAGATGACAAACACTTGCTAAAACAAAGTGCAAGTGGGACATTCGAGCTAACAAGCTCTAGACACGAACAAGAAGCCGCACTAAAATACGAATTTCAAAATTTCGAAGATGCGGAAGTATTAAAGAACAAGTCCTCGAGCTTAGGAGCTCGAGACTGAAACAAATGAAACCAAGAGAGGTGTTGCCTCACGGGAAATGAAAACGAAACTTGCGTGCCACAACATTGCAGACACAGAACTTACCATCGGCGCCCCAGGCCGACGTTCCATCAAAAACCAACCTGATATAACAATGACTCACGGCTAAAGCATACCGGGGTAACAACAACCATAACAACAACTAGGATAACTAGAATAATGAAATCATTGAAGCTACTACTGCCTGGGGTACAACTGACAAATTACTATACTCTGGAGTACTCGTGCCCGACTACAAATGTCGGCTATAGGAATAATACAACAATACTAGAACAACCTGCTCGACTGCAAAGTTTATATAACTTTACAAAAGAAATGTCGTCCTCAACAATGTAAAAGGACACAAATATAAATACTAAAATAAGCGGATTAGATTCTGCTAGCAAAAGCTCAGGAGGAGATAACTGCACATATATCACGACCTCAACTCAACTATTGATCCACGTGACTTTGCTACAGACGGGATCTACTCAGCCTCAACGCGGCTAACGAACAAGCGCACCTTTGGAAAGTAAAGTGCGGAGTGAGTCATAAAGACTCGACGCTACTACAAACAACATATCATAAATGAAACATTGTTATAATAAAACATGTCATTGCGCTGTTATGACTAAAACCCACGAAGACGTGTCTTATACTCGACACTTCTCAAGATAATCTCTCTGTTCATGTACTAAACCGTCCAAATGACTAGGGTGAAATAACCTGATCATAAACAAACCAAATAAGTCAGAAAATATTTCACAAAGAATCAACATATATAAAGGAATGTATATCTATATATATACACTTTATGTCATTCCTGTAATTCTCAAGTATAAGTATATGTATCCACATATATACATATCAAGTCTCTTATTTATTCACAATCAATACAAACATGGTCATTTAGATTTAATGTCTTAGGTAATGCTTTGTTATCACATAAGTGCTTATAGTAAGCCACATAAAGGTTTAAGAGAGAATACCAAATCAATGTCATTGTGTTTCTCCTGTAATCACAAATATTAATCATATCGTGCTAGTGATACCCGTGATTGGGTATCAAAGTATCGAGCTCTCTTCTCGGGTCCGAGCTCTTTACTCGGGAAAATAGCACTAAGCAATGCACTCTTTTGGTTACGACAAAGGGTGCTACTTCCCCACTGTAGCTAGCAGTGGAGGGGTGTGTGAACTGAATCCGGTACAACAATACATTGCATGTGACGACCCAGCCCGGACCCGAGATGGGATCGCGGACCGGACCGTCCAAATAGGGGGAAACAAGAAACAACGAACATGCAAGGACTCAATTAATTTAAAACTGACATGACGCAACAATTCAGTGGTAACAAAACTCGACACTAAAAGGTCGGTATTTTAAAAAATCATTTCACCTGATTAAACAGTTAAGCAATTAAACCAAGTCTTCGGTGACACTACATGCCGGAACCCAAGCTAAGCAGTTAATATAACAAGGAAATAAATAAGAGCTAAAGGGATTCTCAGCGGAAGTCTATACGCAGTGAACAACAACAAGATATACAAGCACGACTAACACAAATGCCTGCATCAAAAAGGAGTATAAATACTACAAGAGTTAAAACTACAAGTAGCTAACAGGGATACACAAGTACAAAGTCTATACACATCCCCAAGCATAGTCTAGTTGACTAGCTATAAAACCCATCGTCCTTGCAGAATACAAAAGAACAGAAGAGGACATCTAAAACCACCTCTTCAACCGCAAAAGTCGGACCAAAAGAGAACTAAGGAGTACAAGCATCGAGAGCCTCAACGAGAGGGACCTGACCTGCTAGGATCTAAAAACAGTAAAGTGGAAAGGGTAAGTCATAAAGACTTGTAAGCTATCAATCATGCATTACATGGCAATATGCAACACCCAAGGCAAGGCAATATCACAACTATAGAGATCATATATTCAAGATGCACATTATTTGCACATAAGTGTTCGGAAATAATTCGCATATAATAAGGATATATGAAGAGCCGGGCCGCTGCATAGTTCCTGCAAGCAAACACTTTCGGGAACGTTCGAGTATCGATGGGTGTGAAAAATACATCGATCTTCCGAGGAGATCCCGGGATAGACACCCAATGAACGCGTATAGGTTGGCCAAAGGGAGTTACTTCCCCATTGTGGCCACAATGGAGGCATGTGTGCGGGAGCAAGTATGCTAGCTGGACTCATGCAAATACCAAGTAATGTTTACTCAACAAATAATCAAGTATAGAACGAGCTCGACAAGAGCGACCTCGTTCAAGACAAGTAGATAATTCTCATCAATAATCAAGCAAGGTTGAGCTCACCAAGAGTGAACTCAATATGTCAAATAGGCATTTATTATGTGACATACAAGTACAAGCATGATGGTCAATCCAATTCAAGAGTCTAGAACTAGTTTTCTAGTATAAAGCATGTAATAACGTCGTAGGGATTGATCATTGAGCCGGTATTGTTCAATAGCTCACTAATGTCGACTCCGTTGAGTCATTTCTATAAATCCAACCAAGTAGAGTGAAAATACTAATTATATTCCAAACTCTTTTCTAAGTTAACGAATTGATTAGACTAGGTCATTAATCCAAATAATAACCATAGCTAAGAATAATCTCAAGTTCCCAAATTATGGAACCCTAGAATCACGATTTCCAAATAATTGTTGAAGGTCTATGATCCAAGAACAATAGTTATTTCTAACATAGCATAGAACAATTTTAATTCTAGTCTTAGTATCAAAACAAAACAATTAAGTTCGTACCCAATAATTTCCAGAAATTCACAACTCTCTAAAACATATCAATAACATGGTAGAAGTCAAGGAGAGCATGATTTAGACATGGAAGAAAGAGTGGGTAGAATGTTATATCTAACATGAACCTAAGGGAAATCAATAGCTTACCTCAAGCCAAGCAAAAGATGAAAGTAAGGAAAACCAATCGGTGACAATCGATCTTCTCGACGGCGGCTTCAAAACGGTTGTCTCGGAATCGCAGGCGGGTCTTGAAATCACTTGGAAGCCAAACCCTCACGCACTATCTCACTGAGACTCTCACGCACGAACTCTCTCTAGGAAAATGAAGAAGAAGAAAAGAAATGAATGGAAGAGAGGAATGTCTAAGGCTGAAGTAGGAAAAATCAGCTTAATTAAGAGTTAGTGGTATACACATGTCACAAGATGAGTGAGGGAAAGAGGGTTAAAAATCTTGATTAGACTTAGGTTAGACTAATAAGGTTCTAATACAAATGATTAACGTCATTAATGATAGAGGTTTAGTAAGGGTACAAGAGTAATCAACCAAAATTGCAGAAAATATCGTCATGCTGTAATCGACACTGTTCAGCTGGGGTGGCCGAAATTCTCCCTATGTGTTCGGTCACGGGGCCGAACAATGCCCTAGTTGTTCGGGTGGCAGAGTAGAACAAATTCTCAACCCAAACGCTGGGTCAAATAGGTCCATAATTGAAGGTATAACGAACATAAGGCATATACAACTCAAAGAAGCATAAGAATGAGTACTAAGGGTCAATTAACAATGATAAAAGACTCTCATGGTCTTGGCTAAGTCCAAAAGATCAAGGCCCGAGCAAGAACAAGCCAAACTAGAGCATGCAAGGCATAAAAGTTCGATACGACAATTACGACTCGACCAAGGAATACATTCAAGTCAAACATGTTAGGGACACTACTAGCATGTTAAACACATATTCTAATCATGTTAAAGAAGTATAGAAGACAAGTTATACAAGTAGGTTTTGGGTTCTCACATTGACAACCATGAATCCCATAATTCGTGAAGACAGTGCATCGTCCAACTATAAACGTAAAAACTCAAGTAATGCCAGCTGGACTTATATGAAATGCACAAGTAAATGTTTACTTGCAAATTCTCATGTAGATATAAAGATATACTAAACTCCTACGATTATGCACATTGTTACAATAATCACAAAACCACAATAGGAGCTCATTGAGTCTCTAAACTCCCAAGTGTCAAGTTGTCCACTCTATTCAAGTCAAGTTCCAAAAGCTAGTAACATAGTCAATGGATTATAGGAATCATAGGGTCTCGTTCTATGTTTTCATTTAAGGCATTTCTAGGTTCTCATTCCATTTAGGAACCCTAGTTCACAAGTCACTAAGTCAAGTACGAGTTGGTAGCCTAAGTTGATTTCAAGTTCGCAGTTCCACTTGTTAATGGAATACTGATGAGCGCAAGATTTCCAAGAATTTTCCCAGGAATTTTCTGTTATTTGGTGCTATTTTTGATTTAATTATGCTTTGGAAATATTATTATTTGTGTATTTGTTCTTAATGTAGGTTTCCATGCATAATCGAGTAATTATATGGTGTTTAGCACGAAGTTCGAGACAATTTCGGGCTTTAAAGTTGAATTGGAAATTATTTGGACAAAGTTCGTTAAGTCTGTTATGTAATTCAAGGCAAAATCAGGCTAACGGAGGCTGAAATCACTAACGGAGGACCAATCTGAAGACCTGGAAGGAGGCTGGAAGGCGACGCTAACAATTAGAAGACTAGGGGCACCGGAGCGAATTTCAGAAGTTCAGGGGAGCCGGCGAAATTATCAGAAAGGCATGTGTGTTGTCGGCTGACTACTTGTGACACTTGTCGCTTGCTGCTGCTTCCCCTCCAGTAGTGCCGGCCCACGAACTCCTCCGTGGATCTGGGTAACCCGCGCCTACCTTGGTCCATTCCAGCCCATCAGCCCACTATCCAACCCACTCCACTTCACATTCCTCTCCCATTTTCTCCTAGGCCAACCCGCGATCTCTTCCTAGTTTTGCCCGCGACCTAGCCGTCCCGCAGCCCCTTTTCCTTTCCCTTTTTTGCCCCCAACTTTCCTCTGTCTAGCCTATTATGCCCCTGATTCCATTGCCTCCTCCATTTTATTTCCTGGTAGCCTCATTTGCAGAAAACAAGTCTCGATTTCAAGACTTTGTTCCCAAATGGGGCACCAGCCCCCATTTCACCAAAAATCACACCAAATCTCCAATGCTGGATCACCATTGAAGGTTTGGAGTTTCAAATCTAGGACCAAGGACGCATTTGCAAAAGATTTCAACCCCGGAACACGATTTCTTCGATTTAATTCTTTCTACCTCTATTTTTGATAGTTGTATAATTTCTTGGGTTGATTTATTTTGTAATTGTTGAATTGGTTTGTGCTTCAATTATTTATGGAAATGCAATTATTTTCTATGTCCAATGTAGTGTTTTAATTTAATTTATCTCTTTATTTAGTACACAATCATGTTGGTTATTATTTTGTGAAATTAATGCTTTTAATTATCTGGCCAATAATTAAATGATTTTAGAAATATTTACGATCCGCGAGAGCTACCTTTATATTTCAGACCAATCAATTTAATAGTTGGTGTTCTGTGACACACACCGATAGCCAAAATGAGACTAGGTTTAACACGCGATCGAACCACCTTAGCCATTCGCGAGGTCGGGGAGGTTAGGGTTGACTATAAGATGCGAGAGCCCGTAGTTAACCAATTTTATTTGTTTCGGCTAGCAACATGAATTGTAGAAAAATATAGAGAGTTTCTTTTTGCGAAGTATTACCCATGCGCTTGGTTATTATTGTGTGTTCTTAATGCTTTTAATGGCGTAGCGAACCATTAGATGATCACTAGAATGATAGGATACGAAGCGAAAGCCCTTCCTGTTATTCCGAAAATCACAATAGTAGTTTACGTGTCGTGAGACCGAAACGAGATCGTGCGTAGATAGTCTTTGGATGCTTGTTTACACATGCATAAGAAAATTATGATTCTTGCTACCAGTCAATAGTTTCCACAAGTAATAAAAACAATCTTTGTTCTAATCTTTTATGAAACCTGTTCATTTGTCTTCTGCATTGAAACTTTGTCTTTAACCTTTCTGAGCATTTATATTTTCTATAATCTAGTCTCAAGTTCTGAACATTAAGCTCGATAATAATTTGGGTAAATTACTTTTTTCAACATTTTATGAAGTCACATGTTGGAGGGCAGGAAATACATAAGGTAATTACGTTTGACCCAGGGAGGTCTTACAAATAATTTCGAGCAGCCATTTGAACTTGAAGGATTGGAATTTCCTTTTTAGGGTCAGACTCTGGATGAACGTATTTCAAGATCTGGACTACAGAAAGTCCCTTGCTCTATGAAATATACAATATGTATAACTAGGAATCTTAAGAACTAAGAAATACCTCTTACAAAAAAAGCATGTGCCTAATAGGTCTAATACCGGATTCTGCGGTGGTGGTAGCTCAGCCTCAGGCTCGACCGGAACTCTTCTAGGTCTACCTCTACCATGGTTGTTACCATCCCTAGGAACCTCCATCGAACACCTATAAGAATTCACTCGATGTTAGAATATCACACAAAGAACCAACCCACCTAGGCCATGGAACCTATCCTTGCTGTCAACTAACCTATAGCTCTAATACCAACTGTGGCACCCCGACCCGGATTCCAATGCAAAATCCCAAGTCGAACCGCCCAAATATACATAAGTTAAGCATGCGCAAGTAGGAATATAAAAATTTCACATGATGCAACATGGAATACACATAATAACTCGGCTACACTTGGCCGGAAATAACATAAAATAATGAAGTCTTCGACGACGTTACGGCCGGAACCCAACAACTACTCCTACAATTATAACACATGTAGTATAATAACCTCAACGGCCGCAACATGTCAGATACAACAACAAAAATTATACTTTAAAAGTGTAATAAGAGGAATAAGTTGTGGCGAACCATAAAATATAAACAAGCTCGACAGGGAAGTCGGCGAACAAAAGATTCATAAGTCTAGAATAGTCATGAGTTATACAACATCACAAAAACCCAAGTCAAGTCTAGATGACTTGCTTCCCATCGTCCTTACAAAAATAAAAGACTAACTATACAAGTCTCAAAAGAACAACCTACAAGTTCACTAGCTATCTAGCTCGGGCACCGCAAATCTAGCGAGGATCTCCACCTTGGCTCGAATCTAAAGAAAACAAAACAAACAAATAGGGTAAGTCATAAAGACTTAGTAAGCTACTAAAAAAGCATGTTCATTTCATAACATAGCATTTATCATAAGTATGGGACATGATCATCAAATATCACTTAGCACATTATTCGCATAAGTGTGAGTAATAAATCATACAAGTAGGATATAATATAGACCCAGCCGCTCGTAGTTCCTGCAATAAAATGTGTTAACTAGTTCGTGCCATCGATGTTTTGTGAATGCATCAACTTATATTGAGAACCGCCTTGATTTAAATAGAAAGCCAATGCGACACGTATTGATACGACAAAGGGGCTACTTACCCACTGTGGCCCATAATGGAGGTGTGTGTGAGGTCCCAAGTGCGACGATCCATAGCGAACACGAATCTTACAATTCGTGAAAGCGATGTATCATCCCACCCTGATGTATAAATCAAATCAAATAATGTCAGCTGGACTCAATGTGATGCACAAGTAGATATTTACTCGCCATAAACAAATAGAGATCAAATTCAACAAGAGCGAACTCATCTGATCAAGTATGTTATTAATCTTTACCATAAATCATGTCAAGGCAATTAATTGCTCATAACCAAATAATCACAATGAACTCAATTACATATAATTAGGCTCAACTTATAATCGAGCAAACTCAACCAAACGGTGTCCAAACTTCGTAGGGATTAAAACTAGTGTTCAACATGATCCAAACTTCCCTAGAGTCGACTTCGTTGAGTCTTTACTACACATTCCCAACTTTAGAGTTTAGAAACTATGTGCTTCATAAATCACCCTAAGTCTGTTTCTAAGTCCAACTAGGTCACAAGCTAACCAAAAGTACTACAGTGTTATTCATCTTCATCATAGAGTCCAATTTAAAAGCTAGAACACATATCAACATACCAGCATACCAAGTGAGCCCTAATTAGGATACTTTCACATAGCACTATTTCAAGCAAACATGTAAATATTGCCTCTAACATGCCCACAATCCTAAATACACAAGATGAAAGGATATAACATGCTTCCATAGTCATAAAATCATCCTACATATGCTAGGACTTTCAAGAACTCTCTCTCTCTCTCACGTTTTTGAAAAGGAATGCAACAAATGAGAAGCCCCAAGGCTGATTTGTGGCTTTTGTGAAGTCAAAATGGCAATGGGACAAGTGTCACTACTATGTGGAGCTTTTAAAACTGATTATTGTGGTGTTAATCCATCCAATTAATCCACTCAAAACTCACTTAGAGATAGGTAATCAAGTTAGGATAGGTTTAAGGATGATTAGGGAGGTTTAGGGGGTGCTTAGGAAGGGTTTAAGTGGGGTTACAATGGCCAAAATACTCAAAAATACGTAACAGGGGAAAGCTGTCTGGGGCCTGGGCGCTAGCTCTGTCAAATGACTGAGCAACTGCTCAGTCCCTTTTTTCCAAATATGGTAGTGTCTACATTCTATGCCCTCGCCCAGCCAATATGTTGAGCGACCACTCAACCTCGTGAACCAAAGTTCTTTCAAATTCATCCTAAATGAGTCTTAATCCAAACCCAAGCATCAAAGGATGATTCGACACTCAAAACTGGGTCCGAAACTCACCCGAGGCACCCTAGGAAAGTCTTGAAACAAAGCACGAATAATGCAATATCAAAGCAACAATTGAATCAATGGTTGAACACATAAACGTACATGCTTATGAACATGTTGAGCACTTCATGAATGATATACGATGCATGAAAATGTTAGGTTTAGAATCTAATGGAGATCAAAACAATAGACAACACAATAAAATCAAAGTAGGAATTAGGTAACTAAACAACAACTAGTAACTTATAAATGATTACAATAAACACATGTACTAAATAAGCATACTCATGAGGATGATGAATGCCTGCAAGCAAGCATATACATGACTAGGATGCCACATTTGTTGAGAAACAAATTATACAAATTCAGTCTCTATTTTGAACAAATTTCTGGAAAATACTAGTACAAATATACTGTAGGTAATTGGGCTTGCGGCCCGATTATTTAGTCCCGCCCACATGGAAAATATATTTATATTATTTTGTAATAATATAAATAGGGAAACAAAAGGGATAAAACCCTAATCACCAAATTAGAGGAACACGTCCTCTATGTGCCGCCCCCTCTCTCTCCTAAAATCTATCTCACAAAAATACTCCCTCTAGCCTAACCATCAAGAGGCTTGGATTTGCGGTGTGAACCAGTATTGATATCCGTGCCCTGTGATATCAATCCGACGAGAGAGACTCGCAGGTTTGTAGATCTTGGTATACGAAGATCGTAGCTCAAGCGAAATTCTTCCGCTGCGGACAAGGTTCTAGTTCGCATAAAGGTAATCCGTAATTACTGTTTTGATAGCGAACTTATTTGATATATGATTTGATATATCCTTCATTGGTATCAGAGCCTTATTGCTTGATTGCTCGTATCGTTATGCCATAATCGCATGCTCTTGTTTTGGGTTTGTTTAAAAGTTTGACCCGATAACGAAACAAATGGGTTTTATTATTTTATGTGTAAAACTTTAAAATTTTCGAGAAAAATTTATATGTCTGAGTTCCCTATGAAGAGGCGAACAACATACTAAATTCTCGTTGAATTCTGTTGGGTATTTTTCAAAATATCGCAAACCCAAGTTTTGTTGAAAAGTGATTTTTCCGAAACTTTGCATGCTGTTTTGACCAGTTTATGTTCTGTAAAATCGTGATTTTATGGACTGTACTTGTAGTACTCCGTGAGATCTTTCCAACGACATATTATATGCTTAATTTGAACTTAAAATGAACGTTTTATGGCCTCGCGAAGTTGGCCCTTCGCGAATTGATTTTTTGGGTTAAAAATTCGACCAAAAATGACCCCCACTATCGGCCTCGATACACGTGCCATTTTGGGCACTCCTTTCGAGGTAAGAAGTAAACCACTGGGAAGTACTAGGCGCGTGGAGAAACAGCGGATGACCGGTCAGCGTTGGCGGTCAACGTCGACATGTTGACTGCCACGTCATCGCCACGACACCATCCACGTCATAAGTGGGGCCTACTCCAGAAAAAATCCTCTGTGATGACGTCATCAGTGACGTCATCGTGGCACGTCAGCTGCCACGTCAGCCCTAAGCCCAGTCACTGCCCAGTCAACATACAGTCAGCTTCAGAAGGAAGCCCATGATGGCGCATGTGGCCTTTCTGGAGCTCCGATCGGCAAACGGCCAGCGCGTCTAGCTCTGTTTTGGCCTTCTGAGTCCAATGGTGGCCTCTGTTTTGATCAATTCAGCCTGTAAATATTTGTTTTTGCTTGTTTCAGTGTATAAAACCTGTTTTCTGATTTTTAAAAATTATAAAAATAATATCCAGGGGCTGTTTTGTCATTCTGTGACTGTTTAGGGCTGTTTGGGACTGTTCTGGAATTTCTTAAAATTCTTTGTGAATTTTAAGCTATTTTTAAGTCATTTTTAGCATATTTAATTGTCGTTTTGGGCTCTAAAATTGCGATTGGGACTATCTGAGACCCAATAAATTTATTTTCAGTAGTGAAAATATTTATGTACATGAGTTGTACTTGACGGATTTGTTCTATCATTTTTCTTTTGTTTAAATTATCAATTTATGAATATTTTCACATTGTGCATGCTTTGGTTGTGATTACGAGCCTCGCGGATTTTCCCTCCTTACGTGTATGATGTGATTATATTTAGTAATTGATTTTTGAAACAAAAGTGAATTAAAATATATATATGCTTATGTCTTATTTTTGCAACAAATTGTAGTGAAATGGCTTCTCGGAATGTAATCGACCTTAATAAGGGTGAGAAATTAGATGGCTCAAACTATGGTGTTTGGCAAAGGAAAATCACGTACTTGCTAAGCGAGCAAGAGGTTACGGACAACCTTGATCTTGTGATGGTAGAACTAGAGATGGGTAACTTGACCATCGCCCGGCATCGCCAGAAAATCGAGAATTCCTTGATTTGGAAAAGAAAGATCGATGTGCACGCTTTACTATCTTGAGTAGCATGCATAATGATCCGATTGGCGAGTTTGAGGATTTGCTGATTTGCTAAACATATGTGGGACCAAATTAAGCGCATTTATGGGAATATCGCTACAAAGTTAAGGACTTTGACCTACAAGTTTGAAAGCTATAAGATTGACGAAAGCGAAACATTCTTGAACAACTTCATTGAGATGTCAGAATGATTCATGATCTTAAAATTCTTTGGTTCTATCTTATCGATGAACAACAAGTTCAAGCGGTGATTCATTCAGCTTGATTCTTGGAGTGGTTTGAGGCGTATTTTGACTCATAGACTCCATTCGGACTTTGCGGATGTATCTCACCATGTTGAGCTTGAGGTGAGTGTCATGGGCGAATCGCGCGATAAGTGTGCAAGCCACGCGAGCCACAGCAGCAAGAGACAAGCTAAAAGCAAGAAGACTCGGAATTTGGGCCCTAAAAGTGACAAGATTGCTAAACGCCGTAGAGGCAAAAGAATATTGCTAAGCGAAGTGCTACAAGCTGTGGTGCCTTGGGTCATTTGCTCGGACTTGTCTGAGCCAAGAAGGTATCACTTAATCCTATCTCCATGCAAAGTTTTGTTTGCTCTCATGTTTTATTGGTGACTCTCTCCTGTGTGGATTGTAGACTCGGGCTCAACCAAACATGTGACGAGGGATCGAAGAAGGATTTGTAGATTATCGAAAAGTTCTGTTGGCACAAGAAGAATTTTCATGGGAAACAGTTCGTCTGTTGAAGTCAAAGGAGTTGGCTCATACCAACTTCAATTGCGGAGTGGACGCACATTGACTCTTCATGAAGTTCTTTATGCACCTGGAATTCGACATAATCTACTATCAGTAGTACAATTGCTAGGACATGGATATTCTTTTAATTTTAGTAATGATCACTTGGATATTTGTTTTGGTGATGAGGTTTTGGGACATGGTTCTTTGTCAGATAATTTCTTTAAATTAGATTTGTTGGATTCCCATAATTCTTCTCTTAATTCTTCTTCTTGCATGGTTTATGATGATTCTAATTCTGAGTTGTGGCATGCTAGACTTGGACATATAGGAAAAGATAGGATGACTAGATTGGCTAGAGAAGGCCTATTGGGGTCTCTCAGCAAAGTCAACCTATCCTTGTGTGAATCTTGTTTGGCAGGAAAAGCTTGCTAAAGCCTTTTGGTAAGGCAAAAGAGCCACACATCCATTAGAGTTAGTCCATTCGACATTTGCGGACCAATGAATGTTAAGGCACGTCATGGAGCTTCCTATTTTCTCACTTTTATCGATGACTACACACGCTATGGTTATGTTTACCTTATTTCTCACAGCGATGAAGCTCTCAAGTGTTTTGCGCTTTCTCAGAGGTTGAGAATCAAAAGGATAAAAGCTTAAAACTTTTAGAAGCGCCAGGGCCGTGAGTATTTATCGATCAATTTAAAGAATTGTGTGAGAAAAAGGGAATACTGCCGAGCAATTGACAATTCCTAGAACTCCATAACAAAATGGTGTTGCGAGCGAAGGAATCGAACATTGTTGGAAATGGTTAGGTCGATGATGGCACGAGGCCAACCTCCCAATTTCGTTTTGGGGGATGCGCTAATATGACCGCCTACATACTTAACAGAGAGTGCCTTCTAAGTCGGTTCCACAACCCCTTATGAACTTTGGAAAGGTGAGAAGCCTAAATTGGGGCATCTTCATCCTTGGGGTTGTGCGGAGGTTATGTCCATAGTACTTCCAATAAGTTTGGAAAACTAGGCCTAGAGGAAACAAGTGTGTTTTCATAAGGTATTCAGATACCTCAAAGGGTTATGTTATGCGGTACGGTGGAAAACCTAACGAAGGAATGGTGAATCGAGTCGGCGAATGTTGATTTCATTGAGAATGATTTCCCACGATAGGTGAAGTTAGGAAAGACTTTGAACTTTTGAGATGGAAGAAGAACACATGACATCTTTTGGCGAGAGGTGGGGAATTGCCTCACCTAATCTATGGTACAACATGAGGTTGAACCTATGGAAGTCGCCATGAGAGTCAAGGTGATCTTCATCAGAGTGAAGTCTGATTCTAGTGGGAGTCCGATACTAGAGCGAAGAAGTAAGCGTGGAAATATACCTCGTCGATCGATTCGCGATCGAAGAGGAATCTTTCTAACTACTTCTTTCAATTCTAGTGAGCCTACATCGTTCAAAGAAGCCCTTTCTTTACCTAGCAAATGAATGGATAACTGATGGAAGATGAAATTTCCTCATGAAAAAGAATCGGGTTTGGGAGTTAGTTGATCTTCACAAAGGTCGCAAGACTATTGGAAACAAATGGGTTTTCAAAGTCAAGCGAAAGGCGGATGGATCAATTGACAAATATAAGGCAACGTCTTGTGGCGAAAGGCTTTACCAGAGAGGGTTTAGACTATGAGGAGACATTCTCCCTGTGGTGAGATTTTCCTCTGTTCGCTTAATCCTAGCGATAGTAGCACACATGGATCTAGAACTTTATCGGATGGATGTTAAAGCTGCATTTCTCAATGGAGAACTAGATGAAGAGATCTATATGACTCAACGGAGGGTTTTGAAGTCAAGGGACAAGAGCGCGCAAAGTGTCTTGGAGCTCAAGCGTTCCATCTATGGTCTCAAACAATCATCTAGCGTGGTACATTCGCTTTCATCAGCGATAACCTCAATTGGCTTTGTGATGATTGAGGAAGACCAGCGTGTGTATGTTAAGCGATCCAAGAAAAGATCTTGATTACTGTCATTATATGTTGATGACATCCTACTAGGGAATGATATGGAGATGATAAATGCCACTAAAGAGTGGTTATGCAGCTTTTCGATATGACAGACTTGGGTGAAGCAAGCTATGTGCTTGGAGTAAAAGTCATTAGAGATCGTTCGAAAAGATTTCTCGGTTTGTCTCAAGAGACTTACATTAAGAAAGTTATCGAGCGATTTGGCATGACTAACTCAAAACCGTTGTCACTCAATGGAAAAAGGATGTGTCCTTAGTACAAACCAATGCCTAAGAATGAAGAAGAAAGAAGAGAATGTCTACGACTCCATATGCAAATGCGGTAGGAAGCTTGATGTATGCTATGGTGTGTACTCGGCGACCTATGCTTTGCGGTTGGGATGTTGAGTCGATTCCAAAGTAATCACGGACCTCAACCTTTGGATGGCGGTGAAGAGGGTTACTGCGTTACTTGGTGGGAACCACAAATTTAACCTATGTTACCAAGGTGGGGATTTGAGCTTGAAAGGTTTCACTTGGCGGATTGGTTTGGAGATGTAGATGGTTATAAATCTACTTGGACTCGCTTTCCTCCTTGGTGGTGGAGCTATCTCTTGGAGTAGCAAGCGACAGACTAGCACCGCCTATCTACGATGGAGTCGAGTACATGGCTTGCTCATTTGCGGTTCAAGAAGGCGTGTGTGGTTGAGGAGTTTTCTTAAACATCTTGATGTTCTGACGGCATGTAATGGATCGTCTGTAGTCATTGCTTGTGATAGCATGGCTGCTTTAGGTTACACTAAAGATCCCAAGTATCATGGGAAGGCGAAACACATTAACATCAAATATCATTTCACTAGAGACATGGTTGCGAGAAAAAGTTGTTCTAGAATATATTCCTACTAGAAGCATGTTAGGCGACCCATGACTAAGCCTCTAGCTAGAGATCTTTCGAGGATCACATGTTGGGTCTAGGGCTTCGTAGATTTGACTTTTATTCGAGAACACTTATGTTGACATTTGATTATTATTTTCATTATCGTTTGAATAAATTGCGGTTTCATTTTATTCCTTTTATATGGATATTTTGATATGAAATTGTGTAGCATATATATTTTGATTAAAAGATGTGGATATTGAATTGGCCCTCTCACGGGTAATTCACCTTGTCGCTAGGTGGGCGAGCAAGTTGAGATAGTAAAAGTCTTTGGTACCTACGAAGGGAATGCATAAATGACATTACATTTATCGCCTTGGCATACGGCCAAGATGAGACCTTTATAAGGTCGACTTTATATCCCAGGAAAAGTCAGAATGTGAGATCTTAAAGAGAGTCACTAGAAGTGGCCTTTTAAGTACTCAAGTTAGACGCCCGGAAGGGCGGCTAGACTAAGGTTCGTATGGCGTTTGAGCATGACATGCACTTCGTGTGGGAGTTCCGTCATAGCATACACTTCATCTTGTATGTGACTATAATGCGACTTAAGAAAGTGATTGAATGATCCTGCTTCATCAGCGTGTGAGTTCTAGTGATCAAATCGGATCACAATTATACCTATGTGACTTAGAACTATATCATGAACTTGGACGTTGATGATGCTACTTTGGCATGCCGACCACGGTATGCACATACAGTCTGAACATTCGGGGAAAGATTAACCAAAGTGAATATGAGTGTCTAAGGAAGATAGTATGATATGCATCTCTATTTTTGTGTTTCAATGCCATGGCGATCATATTGAACATACGGTTCAAAAGATTGATCTTGATACACAAACATATTGAGATTTAAGCACCGCTCTTGAGGATTGAGGATGCTTAAATTGATGTATATATACGATGCAGGGTATAGCGAGTTTTGTTTTCTAACGAGGGCGTTATCTTTGGTCGGATGGTGATTTGGTATAGCGCTCCACCCTTTATCTTTCTCGTCATGTTGCACGCTTCACTTCCGATGAAGAAGGTGTTGCGGGTTTTGATGATACGATGTGGTTAGAGGTGAGTCCATGTGCGAGTGGGAGATGTTGGTAATGGGCTTGCGGCCGATTATTTAGTCCGCCCATGGAAAATATATTTATATTATTTATTGGTTAATTAGTATCCTAATCAGTGGGTTTAGGTTGACTTAACCTACAAGAAATAGGTTTCTTGTAATAATATAAATAGAGGCAACAAAGGATAAAACCTAATCACCAAATTGGAGGAACCGTCCTCTATGTCTTGGCCCCTCTCTCTCCTAAAATCTATCTCACCAAAATACTCCTCTAGCCTAACCATCGAGGCTTGGATTTGCGGTGTGAACCCGATATTGATATCCGTGTCTTGTGATATCAATCGAAGCGAAGAACTTCAGCGAGGTTTGTAGATCTTGGTATCTGAAGATCGTGATTCAAGCGAGAAATTCTTCAGCTAGCGCCGAGTTCTAGTTCGCCAAGGTAATCCGTATTCTTGTTTGATAGCGAACTTGTTTGATATATGATTTGATATATCCTTT
>CM028379.1:65093086-65124289 GCA_013146195.2 Codonopsis lanceolata | reverse complement strand
AACACGAATC
Source organism: Codonopsis lanceolata (assembly GCA_013146195.2). NCBI lineage: Eukaryota > Viridiplantae > Streptophyta > Magnoliopsida > Asterales > Campanulaceae > Codonopsis > Codonopsis lanceolata. The sequence goes on along the minus strand of CM028379.1, from coordinate 65,124,279 downwards.
CCATTGAAGGTGCATCGTCCCACCTTGACCAGAATAAACAAACCAAATAATGCAATTTGGACTCAATGTGATGCACAAGTGATATTTACTTGACTAAACCAATCAAGGCCGAGATTCGACAAGAGCGAACTTCGCCAACCAAGTAGGGTATCAATCTCTACTATAAAATCATATCAAGGCAATTAAATTGCACAAAACCAACCTTTCATAGAAACTTGTTATAAACAATCAAAGACTAATGCTAAACCAATCAAGCGGTGTCCAAACTTCGTAGGGATTGAAACTAGGGTTCAACACGTTCAAATATTCCCAAAAGTCGACTCGTTGAGTCTTTCTCTAAATTCCCAAATTTGGAGAAATTGAAGCTATATGCTTCATAACCCAACCTAGGTCATTTCTAGGTTCAACAAGGTTATAAACTCACGAGGCAATGCAAAGTGATCCAAGTTCATCATAGAGTCCAAAATTTAGGAATTAGAACACATAACACTTTCACAACATTTCAAGAAGGCATAACTAGGGCATTTTCATAAATCAACACTTCCAACATAAATATCATACATGGCTTTAACATGCTCAAAACTTTAAATAGACAAGATGGAAGAGTATTATAAACATTCATGGGTAGGAAATCATCTAAACATGCTCTAACAAGCTCATAGTTTCAACATACAAGAATATAGCATGAAAAGCATACAAGTGCCCTCATTGACCTCAACCAACATAGACTTTGCTTCCTTAGGGTCAATGAGAACTAAGAAAGAAAGAAGAAGATTAAGAAGGTAACTTACAAGTTATTCACCAAAGAAGGAAATAGAAGAAACTATTCGGATGGAAATGCTCCCTTGATGAGCTCTTCAACTTTAATGAATGAGTCTTGGGCAATGGATGAATGGATGAAGAGGTAGATGATGATGAAGACCTCAAGAAACCATGGGAGAACTTGGAGAAGATGAAATTCGTTTTTGAAGAGAGCTCTCGGCAAATGAGAAGGAGAAGGCGATTGTGGCTTATATTGGTCAAATGGTGAGTGGGACAAGTGTCAAACACTTGTGGTCCCTTTTCAAATCAGATTTGGGGCTTAATGACCAACTAATGGACCCTTAATCTAACTTAAAAATCTAGTTAGGGATGTTAGGACTTAAGTAGGAAGGGTTAGGGAGGTTTAGGATAGGTTTAAGTAGGGGTTGGAAGTGAACAATTCGTCAAATTCGAAACTTGAGGGAAAATCAGCCCGTAGCGGTGAGCGAAACAAGTGAGGCGGGCGCCTCACTAAGGCCTGCGGCCTCATGCCTCAACATCTGGGGCTTCCCCAAGTTCAGACCATTCGAGAAATTACTCTCGGCATTTGAGGCGGGCGCCTCACGCGGCTCCCATGCGGCCGCCTCGGCTCAGAACCTCTAAAACTTGAGTCTAAACTTGGTCTAAATGGTCCCAAACTTTTGGGCAACCATTCTAAGGTCTAACCCTACTCAAAATGAGTCGGAAACACCCGAACAACTCCGGAACAAGCTAGGACAAGGCGCGAACCACGCGGCAATGAACAACGGATTAAACTCAAATCAACCACCAATCAAACTAGGATATCTTGGGCATGAAATAGGTTTGTTTCAACATGAATAAGACTTGAATATAAAGCCAAGAACTCAACGAACACTTCGTACGTCGAAATAGAAGCAAATACGAGCAACGAGAGGAATCGCTAAGACCAAATTCAACGCGATTAAACCGGCGATTCTACAAACAAGTTTATATGATTCTAAACATGTTATGAACTTCTAAAATGATCTATGAATGATTCTAAAACATTTATATAACAAGTAAACATGCTCACAATCAACCAAGAAAGTAAGAAGACAAGCATACAATGCACATGCAAGAATATGGGGAGGCGTTACACTCTCCCCGCCTTTAGGAATTTAGTCCTAAATTCTTACCAAGTTCGTCGAATAAATGTGGATGCTTCTCGCGCATCTCCGCTTCCGTCTCCCACGTCGCTTCTTCAATGTTGTGGTTCCTCCAAAGAACTTTGACTAAGGGAATTCTCTTGGTTCGTAGAACTTGCTCCTTGGTATCCAATATCTTCACGGGCTTTTCAACGTATGACATATCGGCTCAAGCGTGATCTCCTCATACTCGAGTACATGGGACTCGTCCTTCAAATACTTTCGTAACAACATGGAAACATGGAATACATTATGAGTCTCCGAAAGTGAAGGTGGCAATGCAATACGATCGCTAAGGTCCCAACTCTCTCAAGAACCTCAAATGGACCAATGTATCTCGGTGTAAGCTTCCCTTTCTTGCCAAACCTCTTAGTACCTCTCCTCGGTGTTACCTTCAAGAACACGTAATCACCCACTTGGAACTCAAGATCCCGTCTTCGATTGTCTGCATAACTCTTTTGTCGACTTTGAAGCGGTGCGCAAGCGATCTCTAATCAACTTCACGCTCTCAACCCATTGCACTAACTTCGGAACCCCAAAGTTTCGCCTCTCCAACTTCATCCCAACAAATTGGCGATCTACACTTACGCCCATACAAAGCTTCATACGGCGCCATCTTGATACTCGGCGATAAGCTGTTATTATACATAAACTTCGGCCAAAGGTAAATGAGAATCGGCTTCCCTTGAAATCCACGGCACAAGCTTCGCGCATATCCTCCAAAATCTGAATCAATCGCTCGGGTGACCATCCGTTTGCGGATGAAAAACATCTTGAAGTCAATCTAGTCCCCAAGCTTCTGCAATGACTTCCAAAATCTAGAGCGTGAACCTCGGATCTCTATCGGACACAATACTACTACAGTGCGCCATGAAGTCTCACGATCTCACGGATATACAAAGGCGCTAAGCGAGTCAATGAATGCGTGATAGCTATCGGAATGAAGTGTGCGGACTTAGTCAATCTGTCGACTATAACCCAAGCGCATTAAACCCTCTCGCGTCTTGATAACCTGTCACAAAATCCATGGTAATGAACTCCCATTTCCACTCGGGGAATCTCAATGGTTGTAGAAATCCCTTGGTCTCGATGCTCGGCCTTAACCTGGCGACAAGTCAAACACTTAGACACGTACTCCGCGATTTCCCTCTTCATACCTCTCCACCAAAACTGTCTTTTCAAATCCAAGTACATCTTCGTGCTCCCCGGGTGAATGGTATACTTCGTCTTATGTGCCTCATCAAGAACCAACCTCTTCAACTCCGCATTACAAGGAACACAAATCCTACCTCGAAAAGTCAAGGTACCCTCGGTATTAACCACAAAGTCGAGGCGATACATTCTCGGCCAACCCATCGATAATTTTCCTCAACTCAGGATCATTCCTTGCTCTTCTCTAATTTTCCCAAATAAAGCAGTGTAGCACGAATATTTGCAAAAATCACACCTCTATCGACAACACTAGGACTCCAATCCCGCAAATCCTCTAACATCTTCCATTCCTTCACCATCATACACGACATATGAACTTTTCTACTCAAGGCATCCGCTACCACATTTGCCTTCCCCGGATGATACAAGATAGTACAATCATGGTCCTTTAACTTTTCCATCCATCTTGTTGCCTCATATTCAACTCCTTTTGAGAGAAACAAGTATTTCAAACTCTTATGGTCGGTGAAGATCTCAAACTTAGACCCATACAAGTAGTGTTTCCACTTATGCAGCGAAAATAATCGCAGACCAACTCCATATCGTGTGTCGGGTAATTACGTTCATGAATAGACAATTTCCTCGATGCGTGGCGATCACTCCTCCCATTACGCATCAAAACACAACCCAAACCTTCCTTAGAGGCATCACTATAGATCACAAAATTGTCTCCTCCACTAGGCAAAGCCAAAATAGGTGCCGATGTCAACCGATTCTTAAGCTCTTGGAAACTAGACTCACACTTTCTCGCTTCCAAACAAGCGGCACGTTCTTACGTGTCAACTTCGTCATAGGAGTCACAATCCTAGAAAAACCCTCAATAAACCTTCCGGTAATAACCCGCTAACCCCAAGAAACTCCGAACCTCGGTAACGAACTAGGCCTCTTCCAATTCGTCACCGCTTCAATCTTAGACGGATCAACGGCTATCCGGCTCGAAACTATGTGCCCCAAGAAAGATACTTCCTCGAAGCCAAAAGGCACATTTGCTAAACTTGGCGTAAAAATTGCTGCTTCTCTCGAAGAATAGACAACACGATCCTCAAATGTTTCTCATGCTCCTCCAGAGACTTGAATATACTAAAATATCATCAATGAAGACTACAACAAACAATCAAGATAAGCGTGAAAAACACGGTTCATCAAATCCATAAACACATTTGGCGCATTCGTCAACCCAAGCGGCATCACCACAAATTCAAAATGACCCATACCTAGTGCGAAAAGCCGTCTTCGGAATGTCTTCCTCTCTAACCTTCAATTGGTAGTAACCCCATCTCAAATCAAGCTTAGAGTAGACAATGGACCCTTGCAACTGGTCAAAAAGGTCATCGATGTGGGGTAGAGGATACTTATTCTTAATAGTAACCTTATTCAATTCTCGGTAGTCTATACACAACCGCAAACTCCCATCTTTCTTCCTCACAAACAAGGCCGGTGCGCCCCAGGCGACACACTTGGTTTAACAAAACCAATCTCTAGAAGTTCTTGCAAGCTGGGTTTTCAACTCCCTAAGCTCATGGTGCCATCTATATGGTGCCTTAGAAATCGGTGAAGTCCAGGAATAAGCTCAATGCAAAACTCTAGTTCTCTATCGGGTGGCATAGCATGGTCGGTAGAAAACACGTCGGGAAATTCACACACAGGGACCTCTTCTAAGTTAGGCGAAGACTTCCTCTTATCAACTACGCATGCAAGATAACCCGTACACCCTTGAGATAGTAATTTTCTAGCCCTCAATGCAGAAAATAAAGTGCGTCACTCGAAGCATGATCACCCACAAAAGTAAATTCGAGGCACACCGGCATATAAAAGGTAACTCTCTTTCTATGGCAGTCAACTATAGCATGATAAGCACATAACCAGTCCATGCCAAGAATAACATCAAAATCACGTATAGGAAGAACTACCAAATCCGCATGCAAAGTGTGGTCACCCACCAAAACATCACAAGACTTAAACACTTGAGGCGAGCATATATTCCCCGGCGGGGTAGACACTTCAAGCAAATATGGCAAAGGTTGAGGCAAAACGCAAGGTTCTCAATAAAGTGTGAAGCAACATATGAATGTGAAGACCACGGATCTATGAGAACTCGAGCCTTATGATCGAATATAGAAAGAGTACCTCCAATCACGGCCGTAGACCCCACGAACCTCGCGCGATCAAGCGCAAACACGACCTTGAACTTTGGGTTTACCGTCCCCATCTCTCTTAGCCCCAGGCTGCCAGCTACCCGTGACTAGCCTTAAACTTGGACAGTCCTTCTTCATATGAGTTCCATCTCCATGATAGAAACACTTTCCATTCTTTCCCCGGCACCTATCATTTGTGTGCCCGGACCTCTGGCGAGCGACAAACCATAGCTTCACTACTGCGACCCTTCTTGCCCTTAGATGAAGTACTATTACCTTGTTTCCCAGTGGCCTACCTTGGCCTCCACTTCTCCGATCACGGTTCCCTTGATAACCCCTTCTATTACCGAATTGTTTCACGATTCTTGAGTGCAGTAGTGCGCACTACTAGCATTATTCTTAACCTTGTGTTCATCAATGTCTTGCTCCACCTCATATGCTCTATCAACTGCGGTCCGATAATCGGTGAGCTTAAGCGCTAAAATCTGCTTCCTAAACTCGGTTCTTAACCCCTTCACAAACTTGTGCGTTCTCCGTGCCTCCGTGGGAATCAGATATGTACAATATCGGCTCAGTGCGTGAACTTTGCGAGAATACTACGCCCGCGATCATACTACCTTGCTCAAGATCATAAAACTCCTTCTCTCTTTGATTGCGAACCACATCCGGCACATACTCATTCTTAAACTCTCTTTGGAAGTTAGGCCCGTGTGAATGGGAACTTGTTGCATCTCCCAACTCTCTTTCAACAGTCCACCAATGCTCGGCTCCCTTAAACATAAAGGTTGCTAACATAACCCTCTCTTCGTCGGTACACCCCATCATGGACAATATCTTAATCATTTCCTCCATCCATAACTCAGCTTCTCTCGGTTTCGGTTCCCCAAGAAATGAACTAGGCTTTAGCTTAAGAAACCTCTCTAAAAGGGTAGTGTCAGTCCTTGGTCTCGGTGGTGGAGGTGGTGGTGGTACTGCTCCTCCTGCCTGACCTCCCTGGCCTGCCCCAGCCAGAAAAGCTAACAATCTGCGATGTAGTTCAGCCATATCCGGAACTACCGGATCCTCTGGCGGTGGTACCTCAGCCTCGGGTTCAACCGGACCTCTCCTAGGTCTACCTCTCCCTGGATTAACCATCGGACTCCTACAAGAATTCACTCGACGTTAGAATCAACACACAATTAACCAACCCAACTAGGCCATGGAACCTATCCTGGCCGACAGCTAACCTATAGCTCTGATACCAACTGTGACGACCCGGACCCCAATGCGAGATCCCGAGTCGCGCCGTCCAAATAATCAATAACACAAGCATGCATAGTAGGATCATAAAATTCATGTGGCGCAACATCGCATACATACAACAACTCGGCTACACTTGGCCGGAAAAACAACCTAATTTAAACAAGTCATCGGCGACGTTACAGCCGGAACCCAACAACTACTCCTACAATTATTAACACATGCTTATAATAACCTCAACGGCCACAACATGCCGGAGACAATAACAACAATAAATAACGAGCTTTAGCGGAAGAAAACCGTAGTGAACCATACACATATAAACAGGCTCGACATATAAGTCGGCTTACCAAAAGATTACAAGTTCTTAAATAGTTAAGTCTATTACAACAACAAAACAACATAGACCCCAAGCCAAGTCTACATGACTTGCTTCCCAACGTCCTTACCAAAATAAAAGTCTAAATAACCAAAGTCCAAAAGAGCAACCTGCTAAAACCAACAATCAAACGAGTACAAGCGAGTCTAGCCCGGACCGTCTCCTCGGCTCGGATCTAAGGAAAGACAAAGCAACAAATAGGGTAAGTCGAAAGACTTAGTAAGTTACAAAAATGCATGTTCATGTTATAGCATGACATTTATCTCACTTATAGTACATGATCATCATATAGCACTTAGCACATAGTTCACGTAAGTGCGGAAAGTAAATCATACAAGTAGGATATGATAGTCACGGCCGCTTCGTAGTCCCTGCAATAAAACTTTATTATACTTTATCGTGCAACATTGATGCTCTGTGAATGCATCAACTTTTATCAAGTACCACTCGATCTAGATAGCAAGCCAATGCGGCACTTAGCGTCTGACGGCAAGGGGCTACTTCCCCATTGCGGCCAACAATGGAGGTGTGTGTGAAGTCCTAGGTGCGGCGATCCATAGCGAGCACGAATCCCATAATTCGTGAAGGCGATGCATCGTCCCACCTTGACCCGATAAACAAACCAAATAATGCCAGCTGGACTCAATGTGATGCACAAGTAGATATTTACTTGACTAAACCAATCAAAGACCGAATTCGACAAGAGCGAACTCGACCAACCAAGTAGGGTATCAATCTCTACTATAAAATCATATCAAGGCAATTAAATTGCACAAAACCAATCTTTCATAGAAACTTGTTATACACAATCAAACCAATCTCATACTTGAGTAAACCAATCAAACGGTGTCCAAACTTCGTAGGGATTGAAACTAGGGTTCAACACGTTCAAATATTCCCTAAAGTCGACTCCGTTGAGTCTTTGCTCTAAATTCCCAAATTTGGAGAAATTGAAGCTATATGCTCCATAACCCAACCTAGGTCAATTCTAGGTTCAACAAGATTATAAACTCACCAAGGCAATGCAAAGTGATCCAAGTTCATCATAGAGTCCAAAATTTAGAATAGAACACATAACACTTTCACAACATTTCAAGAAGGCATAACTAGGGCATTTTCATAAATCAACACTTCCAACATAAATATCATACATGGCTTTAACATGCTCAAAACTTTAAATAGACAAGATGGAAGAGTATTATAAACACTCATAGGTAGGAAATCATCCTAAACATGCTCCTAGCAAGCTCATAGTTTCAACATACAAGAATCTAGCATGAAAAGCATACAAGTGCCCTCATTGACCTCAACCAACATAGACTTTGCTTCCTTAGGGTCAATGAGAACTAAGAGAAGAAGAAGATAAAGAAGGTAACTTACAAGTTATTCACCAAAGGAAGAAATGAAGGAAAATATTCGGATGGAAATGCTCCCCTTGATGAGCTCTTCAACTTTAATGAATGAGTCTTGGGCAATGGATGAATGGATGAAGGTAGATGATGATGAAGACCTTAAGAAACCATGGGAGAACTAGAGAGAAGGTGCAAATTCGTTTTTGAGAGAGAGCTACCAGCAAATGAGAAGGAGAGAGCTGATTGTGGCTTATATTTGGTCAAATGGTGAGTGGGACAAGTGTCAAACACTTGTGGTCCCTTTTCAAATCAGATTTGGGGCTTAATGACCAACTAATGGACCCTTAAACCAACTTAGAAATCTAGTTAGGGATGTTAGGACTTAAGTAGGAAGGGTTAGGGAGGTTTAGGATAGGTTTAAGTAGGGGTTGGAAGTGAACAATTCGTCAAATTCCGAAACAGGAGGAAATCAACCCGTAGCAGCAGAACAAGTGAGGCGGGCGCCTCACTAAGGCCCATGCGGCCGCCTCAACATCTGGGGCTTCCCCCAAGTTCAGACCAATCAGAAATTACTCTCAGCATTTGAGGCGGGCGCCTCACCAGCTCCCATGCGGCCGCCTCGGCTCCAGAACCTCTAAAACTTGGTCTAAACTTGATCTAAATGGTCCCAAACTTTTGGGCAACCATTCTAAGGTCTAACCCTACTCAAAATGAGTCGGAAACACACCCGAACAACTCCCGGAACAAGCTAGGACAAGGCGCGAACCACGCGACGAATGAACAACGGATTAAACTCAAATCAACCACCAATCAAACTAGGATATCTTGGGCATGAAATAGGTTTGTTTCAACATGAATAAGACTTGAATATAAAGCCAAGAACTCAACGAACACTTCGTACGTCGAAATAGAAGCAAATACAAGCAACGAGAGGAATCGCTAAGACCAATTTCAACGCGATTAAACCGGCGATTCTACAAACAAGTTTATATGTTTCTAAACATGTTATGGACTTCTAGAATGACTTATGAATGATTCTAAAACATTTATATAACAAGTAAACATGCTCACAATTCAACCAAGAAAGTAAGAAGACAAGCATACAATGCACATGCAAGATTATGGGGCGTTACATGTTATCAACAAGTATAACATTTCACTAAATCATTTAAACATCATATCATATCATATTCATGTAGCACGTTATTCACATATAAGCACTCGTGAGTCAATTCATATTAAAAGGGATATGATACCGTTACCAATTTTTCGTCGTGTCGCTCCTGCAAAAACACGTACAATTCATATGTGTCCTCGATACCCAAATCGTGGTATCGACGTCCCCGAGACATTCCCCGCTCGAGTTACATGGTTATCAAAGTCATATTTCCATACTACAACTAAGATCAACTACTTCCCCACCGTGGCCATCGGTGTAGGGGTGTGTGCAACCCGGCGCGGCGATCCATCGAAATCACGAATCCCACAATTCGTGAAGACGATACATCGTCCCGCCAACGACTCAACAAACTGACTCTAGCTAGACTCAAACTCAGGCACAAGTAATACATACTCATATGCTCAATTAAGTAGGCATGTACTCTACAATCATCTAGTCATGCATTTAATTCATAAATAGCAAATAATCACATTAGAGATAAAATTAAGACTTTGTGGGTCCCAACGGGCACAATAATAAGCTAGAAGGGGGGTGTGAGAACTCAAACCCCATTTCATGTTTGTCATCATTATAACATGTTTGTAATAGGTCTTTACATATTAGAGACTTCATTTCATTCATATCATGTTGGCATTGAGTTGGTTGAGATCATAATAGAGTAATGGTCTTCCATGCGTTGCATGCCTTACTGTTGATGTTTCGAGTGTTCGTCATAGCGTGTTAGCACCTAAATAAGTCTCATGAGAGTCTTAGTACTTTGCATCTAAGGTTTATAATGTTCATCTTAGTTGTTGTGTGCTTGGTTGAGAGTTTAGAAGCATTGTTGCTTCGTTTGAGCCTTAGGGTTTCTCGGGATTGCCTTCGTTGCTTGTATTGTTTGTGTTTTCAACTTGCGAGAAGTTCATTTGAGTTCTAAACTAAGTGTACTAGTATTTCCCATGCTTGCATAATCATTGTTCATAGACTTGTTGCATTTGGAAATAAGATGACCAACATATTACTTCACAGATTCAGTCCGGTTTGGGGCAAACTTCAGGAAAATTCTGGTACCAATATACTAAAGATAATTTTCTAAAAATTTATTATGTTTTATCTCAATATGTTAGGATACTCCCTGTAAAATTTGGTAATTTTTCAAGGTGTCTAAGTACCTCATTTAGGTCTTGACTTACGGCTGTGCCAGAATTCTATTTTCAGGAAATCGGCTTCCATACTTGATTTTATTGTAACTTTATTTTGATGAATATAAGTCCAAATGGAGTAATTTAAAATTCGAAAATATATTTTAATGAACTAATTTCATAAAAATTAAAAATCACGTCATTTAGAGTTGTGAGAGATTTATGGTCGATTTTACAAGATCGACTATCAAGTAACAACAATCTGGAAATTGGCCATGAATAGTTGAAGTGATCGCTTGGCCCAAGCACAATGCGACCGCATTGTGCCAGATTCAAGTTTGTGTCTTTTTTTGAGTGGTTTTGGTTGTTGACCCTTGTACCCTTGCCCTTGGCCGTCCTTGGTGACTTGAAGCCCTCTTTGTTGACTCTCCTAAGACCCTTTTAGACCCTTAGATCATTCCTTATCAAAGGCTTACATGCCTTGGCCAATTAGAACTCTCTTAACCCTATTCACTTGGATTGGGGTTTTGTTGGCAAGTATATAAACCTTCTTTCAGCCATTCCAGCCATTTTTGATCAACAAGAACCAGAGAATCAGAGCTTCATCAACCATTTTCGTCCATGGAGGTCACCCTAACTTGAGAGATCATTTCCCGGAGTTCCGGTGGTCCGATCGGCGATCCGAGACCACCAAATCGAAGCCCTTGATCTTCTCAACAACAATCCTTGCTTTGATCATCCATTCATCCATTAATCTTAGGACTAAGGTGAGTGACAATTCCCTGAGATTTTCATGTTCAATAAAATAACATGACCCCTTCATTATAGTTGCTCTATTGATGATTATGAACATCTTTTGTGAAGACAAATCCTCCAATTTAACCTTTGAAATATGTGTAGGATTTTATGAATTCTTTATGAAGTTGTGATTTTGACATTTTGTAAAGCATGAATGTTGTTTATAATGAGCTTAGGAATAACTCTTGTGAAAGAATATATGTTTCAATTCAAGGTTTTAACAAAATCATCGAAACTAGGGTTTGAAACTCGGGATTGTGTTTAAGGCTAGTTTAAGAACATGAACGGCTTAGTTATCGAGTTCTAAATGAACGGAGAACTTAGAAAAGGGCAATGTGATACATTTAGTATCAATGCCCTACTTGGTTGAATTTTAGTAAAACTCACCGGAGTTGAGATTAGGGAGTTTTTGAACAATACCGACTCCACATTCAATCCCTACGACGAATGTAGTTCGTTAGACTAATGAATTAGCTTACGATACTTTGAGATGGATTGATGTTTATGCCTTGATGTATGAGTGCTTATAAGACTCGATTGAGTTCTTATGTGGTTTATGTGATTGTGTGAAGCAAATGCATAATTGAGAGCATGTTGTAGAATGATGTATCTATTTGACATGTTGAATTCGCTCTTGTAGAATTCTTATTTGATTTCTTAATGAGTAAACAACTACTTGTTGAATAAGTTCTCTCTTGTTGAACTTGTTCCTTATTTGAGAATATATGACGAGTAAACATCTACTTGGCATTGCATTAGTCCAGCTGGCATATTTGGTTGAGTCAATGGTGTAACAATGCATCGCCGTCACGAGTTATGGGACTCGTGATAGTTATGGGTTGTTATACCTGTAAGACCCCGATTCCTTAGGATTAACATGGAATGGTTTTGGGTTGAATTTTGTGTAGCATTTCACACGCTTGAGATCGATTTTCAGTATGGGCCGCGTATTCACGCATGCCAGACACAACCTGTAGTTTAACGGCCATAGCTTTGTGTAGAAGATCCGTTTAGTGCGTTAGAAGCTAGACTTCAAGAGCTTTCTAAGCATACCTTATTTGTAATTTTCGGACTTATAGATCACCATAGGCTCGTCTTTGAAGTTGACTTAAATTATTGGACAACATTTGGGCTTTGGTCACTTTTGGCCCATTAGGCTTTGAGCCCATTTTCCTCCCTTACTTGATATTCAACCATAATCCACCATTTGTGAGTTCGAAGTATTGACTTCCAAGCCCGATTTGTTTTCGAATATTTACCTGTTTTTAATTTCGACTCCGCAGGGGTGTTGTACGTGTTGGAGGCTTACTTTGTACCCGAAAATTATGGAATAGTGTAACGGACTCCTTTGAGGTTTGTAATTTATTTAGGGGATGATTATACTCTTATTTAAATTTAGATATAATAATAAGAAATTATTATTTGACGTCTAGGGGCAAATAAATAATTAGCAATTGTGACCCCAAAGTGTTTTAGTATTTTAATTGACCCTACAGGGTTAATTCGTATGACAGTTAAAATATTGATTGATGGAATAATATAATTGTCCCTACGTGTTAGACATATTTATGTGATATTGTATTTCACTTTACGGAGTCAAATTGGAGTTGATTAATAATTAAATCAACTGGGTAGTACAGACCGATTTCGATACGCGACTGAATTGTTTTGATGGAGGAACCCTCGGGAAGATTTTTGTTTGGTTTGAGACTTTTAGGGCATTTGCTTTAAACACTTGTCTTCCACTAACTCTAATTGGATTAGATATTTAACAAGTCTTTGTGGAAGTCAAAGACTTCCATCTTCTCCCTCACTTCAACCAACCGTGTTCTTGAGAGCTTGTGTGTGTGAGAAAAGAGTGAGATTAGTGTGTGTGATCTTGGTTCGAAGGGTTCCCGTGATCCGTTTTCAAATCCGAGACCACCGAATCGAAGCCGCCAACGAGGAGCTCAATAGTCTCCGATTAGTTTCTATTTTCACTTCCTTTTTCTTGGCACAAGGTAAGCTACTACCCCTCTCCTTCTTGAGTAAACTAGCTATAAATCTTGCTAGGTTCTTGTAGTAATGGATGTCATGCTATTACCGATGATTTCAACTCTTTATATTAGGAGTTTTTTTGTCCCTGTAAATTTGGTGGGTTTAGCCTGATTGAATATTGATTGGTGTTAGTTGGGAAATTAGGGGGCAATTTGAGAATTTGAGAAGAAAAGAAAAAAAAATGAAGACAGAATTTGAAATGGGTACAGTCCCAGTTTTGGGCAATTTTTCCGAAAATACTGTAGCAATTCCGTCCGTGATAATTTTCCGATTTCTGGATATGTTATACCTATACATGTTATGTAACTCCCCGTAAAGTATCATTAATTTCCGAGTTAAGGAAGTATTTTTAATCAGTCACGAATCATGACTGCGACAGTGATACTGTCACAGGGGAAACAGATTTTACCATAGGATTGAGGTGTTCGTATTCTGAAGAATACAAGTCCAAATGAAGTGATTTAAAAGTCTAAATTATAGTTCAAAGAGTATAGTTTCTGAATATATAAAATTCATGAACTTTGGAGTTGTGAGGAATTAGTGGTTGAATTTACAAGTTGACTGGGCAGAATGTGTAATAGCAGGAAATCAGGTTGTTATCATGAAATTGAAGTGACTATATTTGGATGAATATAAATCATAATGAAGTGATTTAAAAGGCTAAATTATAGTTCAAAGAGTCTAGTTTCTTAATATATAAAATTCATGAACTTTGGAGTTGTGAGGAATTAATGGTTGAATTTACAAGTTGACTGGGCAGAATGTGTAATAGCAGGAAATTAGGTTGTTATCATGAAATTGAAGTGCCTATATTTGGATGAATATAAATCCGAATGAAGTGATTTAAAAGGCTAAGTTATAGTTTGAAGAGCCTAGTTTCGGAATATGTAAGATTCATGAAATTTAGATTTATGATGAGTTATTGGTCAATTTCACAAAATGGCTGCGCAGAATGAGTTATTACTAAGTTGTAATTCCAATGGTTAGAATGGGTATCTTTCGGTGCATGAACATCGAGTAGAGAAGGATTAATTTGGTTTGAAGAATGAATTACCATTCAGGGATATTGTAGAGCGTATCCTCAATTTCGACGTAGAGACCCTTTTGATGCTCTTAGAGCTCGGTACTTTGATACTCAATCACGAGTATCACTGGCACGATATGATTAATATTTGTGATTGCAGGAGCAACACAGTGACATTGATTCGGTATTCTCTCTTAAACCTTTATGTGGCTTACTATGAGCACTTATGTAATAACAAAGTGTTACCTGAGACATGAAATATAAATGACCATATTTGTATTGATTGTGAATTGATGAGGGACTTGTTATGTATTTATGTAGATACATTTACTGATACTTGAGAATTCCAGGAATGACATAAAGTGTATATATATAGATATACATTCCTTTATATATGTTGATTCTTTGTGAAATGTTTTCTGACTTATTTGGTTTGTTTATGATCAGGGAATTTCACCCTAGTCGTTTGGACGGTTTAGTACATGAACAGAGAGATTATCTTGAGAAGTGTCGAGTATACGACACGTCTTCGTAGGTTTTAGTCGTAACAGCACGATGACATGTTTTATTATAACAATGTTTCATTTATGATATGTTGTTTGTAGTAGCGTACTGAGTCTTTATGACTCACTTCGTACTTTACTTTTAAGTGTGCAGTTGTTCGTTAGCCGCTTGAGGCCGAGTAGATCCCGTCGTAGCGAGCCACGTGGATCGATAGTTGAGTTGAGGTCGTGATATATGTGCAGTTATCTCCTCCTGAGCTTTTGCTAGCGGAACCTAGTCCGCTTATTTCAGTATTTATATTTGTGTCCTTGTATTTTGTTGAGGACGATATTTCTTTTGTAAAGTTATATAAACTTTGCAGTCGGGTAGATTGTTCTAGTATTGTTGTATTATTCCAATAGCCGACATTTGTAGTCGGGCCTAAGTACTCCATAGTAGAGTAATCTGTCAGTTGTACCCCGGGCAGTAGTAGCTTAGGGGATTTCATTATTCTAGTTATCCTAGTTGTTGTTGTGGTTACCCCGGTATGCTTTAGCCGTGGGTCATTGTTATATCAGGTTGATTTTTGATGGAACGCCGACCTGGAGTGCCGATGGTTAGTTATGCGTCTGCAATGTTGCGGCATGCGAGTTTCATTTTCATACCTTGTGAGGCAACGCCTCTCTTGGTTTCATTTGTTTCAGTCTCGAGCTCTTAAGCTTGAGGGCTTGTTCTTTAATGCTTCCGCATCTTCGAAATTTTGAAAGCCGTATTTTAGTCCGGCTTCTTGTTCGTGTCTAGAGCTTGTTAGCTCGAATGTTCCACTTACACTTTGTTTTAGCAAGTGTTTGTCCTCTCTTGTGTAGTTCCAACGGCACAACCTCGGGATTCGGTACTGAAATCCGGGTCGGGTCATGACAATACCGGGTTTTTATCACACACGCCTCCACCGGCCACGGGGGAAGTAGCCCTTTGTCAACCAAGAGAGCACATTGGCAAGTCTAAGTACCAAGGAGAGAGCTTGGTACCCGAGTAGAGAACTCGGTACTTTGATACACTTATCACGGGTATCATTGGCACGAATGTTAACGCTGTGTATTGCAGGAGCTACGTAGCGGCACCGGTTCCATAACATATCCTCTTTTATGTGGTTTATTTTATAGCACTTATGTGAAACAATGTGCTACATGGATATGTGATTTAAGTGTTTATATAAATGAATGCTTTGATTGACTTGATATTAAAAATGATATCTTGCTATGTATGTTGCATAATGCCATGACATGCATAATTGTTAACTCACAAAGTCTTTATGACTTACCCCCTCCCTTTTACTGCTTTAGATCCGAGCCGTTCAGGTACCGCTCGTTAAGGCGTGCAGGGTTCGTGCTTGTCTGTGATCGCACGCGACGAGGTTGTGGTTTATAGATGTCCTTCTTTTGTTCTCTTTTGTAAGGACGTTGGGATGAGCAAGTCATTTAGACTTCGCTTGGGAACATTGTTTATTTGTATTCATGTCTATACTTGTATCCTATTTTGAGCGCCGGCGCATGTACGCCGAGCCTTGTATAGATGTAGTATGGTTCACATGCTTTTAAATCTTCCGCTGGGCATTACATTAGATCTTATTTAATTATGTTGTTTCTCCGGCACGTTGTAGCCGTCGAGGTATATATGCATGAACTGTTTAGTGTTGGTTCCAGTAGTAAAGTCACCGATGAATTGATATACTTGTCTTTAATTGCTATATCAGGTTTAAAAAGTTTTAAAAAATTCCGACCTTTTGGTGCCGAGTCCCACTTCATCTGAAATGTTGCGTCACGTCGTTTTCTATAATTGAGTCTTTGCATGTATTGTTGTCCTATTTGGACGACTTGACTTGTGATTGCACCTCGGGGTCCAGGTCGGGTCATCACAGAGGGGGGTTGAATAGCTTATTATACACTTTAAAACTTTTAAGTAAGTTCTTTGAAAGGTACTTACAATCTATTGAAAAGATTGAAGTAGCGGAAGACTTTCAAAGTAGATGTTTCAAGTCTGCCGATAAGGACTACCGGTAGACCTTTAACAAGTTACTTAAGTTCTGCTGTATAAAGGATAAAGATAACTAAAGTAATAAACAGTTCAAACAGAAGACAAAACAGTAAAGAAATAACACAAGTAATTTGGGATGGTTCACACTGTAAAGAGTGTCACGTCCACCACCAAGGCAGTCAACCTTGGATTTAAATAGTGCACTATGTTTTCCACTAGATCTATTACAAGGAATATTCCTAATGGATCGTGTACAAAATATTGACTTGTGTTTGGGGTCTAAGGAATTAAATATCTGTATAAACAAGATATTTAATTCGTGCAGAAGTATAGTTATAGAATGAATAACAACAAGAAGTAGAGAAATAAATGTTGATGCACGTCTTCTTGTTGTTGACGAGGACTTCTAGATCTGTTGAGGATCTCTTGAATGCACTGAGTTGTAAGACTTGGAGTTAGAGAGTTTCAAAGCAATCTTTTAAGTGTTCGATGATGTGTGACTCTATGTGCGTCTCTCCAATCTTCAATGGCATCATTTATAGCAGGTGCACTTCGAAAAGATCCGTTGGAGAAGATGATGACTGTTACAGCTCTGTAGGGTTGAATGCATTAAATGCATGGGGCTGTCAGTCAGAAAATTCGTCTTCGCAGATATCTAGAGCAGGAAATGATTTCTGAGATCTTCTGAAAAGTTGAGCAATCTGGGTGTCAGATCTGAGAGTTGTTACAGACAGTAGGTGACAGTCTTCTTTTCCTGCTTTCACTATTCAGGACGAAAAGTCTTCCTGCTTTTCGAAAAGCTGCTTTCGGCGGGCTTGATGTGTCAGGTAATGTTTCAGTTTAAATTCAAACAGTGCTGAGATAAATTTAAACTGATCCATTTAATCATTGCTGGATGGGACACGTCATGATAGACCAGGTGGACACAAGGTCTGCCGTTGTGTGTTGAAGGAGGTCTTCCGGTGAAGCTTTGAAGGGGTCTTCCGCTGAACCTGTGAAGTCCTATAAAAAACTATACTAAGGCAAAGTTCTATACACAGTTGCCACGCTAATCGATACGCAGCCCGATTAGCCACTGAAGTATAAAACTAGGGTAATGAACTGAACTGATATAAATCTAACATAAGAATCAAAAATCTCCTCCTATTTATATCTGGTCATCATTACTACAAATGAGGGCTATAACCGTCTATGTGATAGATAATAGCATGTCTAAGAATTTTATTCATTTAAAGACGGAAGACATGCCTCTATCAAACAGAAGAGCACCTCAAGTGTAAAGACTAATCTAAGTGCATACAAGAATAAGAAAATCACAGAATAGCACACAGATCAGTAGCAAAAATAGTTCAAATATAAATTTAAACTGAGTGTTTAAATTCTAAGCAGATATAGAAAATGAAATAAAAATAATTTAGACAAGACATATTTAATCTTCTGCAATATAAACAAGATGTTTACATTTTACAGAGTTTTCAAAACATAAAATAGATACAAAGATAAAGGGAAGAAAAGATACAAATCTACCAAGGTCTTTTCCCTTTGCCTTTGTCTGCTGCTTCCTTCTCCTTTCGCTAACGCTCTAGCTCTTCCATTCGTCGTACGTACTCGTCATTGGCATCAGTAGGGAGGTGCGGTGGAGCAGGCGCGGTCGAGTTCTTCACGAGACGATTGTTCTCTTCCATCGGCATACGGTTGATTGATCTCATTTGCTTTCTCCTCGTGATGGCGGATCACGATCACGATAGGCATTCATAACGTCATTGTGAGCGAGTCTCGAAGCTAAGTTGTTGAGCTCTAGGCGGGAGGCGGCCATTGCCGAGATGAAGTGTGATGGCATGGAAAAGCTCGTAGAAGAGAGATGAAGCGGTCGGACACATTCTTGGCGTTGAGCTTCAACATTGATTTTTACGTCTGTGAAATCGTGAACTTCGTGCTTCATCTGTCCAAAGCGGTCAGACATCTTCTTGAAAGCTTGTTAGAAGAGGCTGATTCGATCGTTGGCTTGGGAGGCGATAGTGGCTATTTCGGCGGTAGCGGTAGTGATGCTGGTAAGTTCGCCTAGCCGTTGGTAGATGGCATCCAGCCTTGACAGAATTTCAGCATTGGCCGGCTGAGAGGAAGTTGTTGCCTGGCCAATGTGAATAGTGGCGGCAGAGGTAGTGTCTTCGGGAGATCTGGGCCGGAAGAGGTTGGAGTGGAGGAGTGATGGAGTCGGAAGAGGAAGAGTCTTGGGTTGGTATGGTGTCGGTAGAGGAAGAGATGGTTTGAGGTGGAGGGGGAGGAAGGGTTGGTGGGGAATCAAGCTCCATATCTGTGTCAGAATTTTCACTGATATGGGAGGATTCGGGTAATGGGTCGGTAGAGAACCAATAAGATGGGGCAGGGTAGAAAAGGGATTTGGGTTTGCGTAGAAAGGTAGGTTGAGGCGGTTGTTGGTCGGGGAGAGAAGAGCTGCGCTCTTGAAGAAAGTTCAAAAGGAACTTGGCGGCGGCGAGTCTATTGGCTTTGGATGGTTTGGATGAAGTTGGTTGGGTGTGAGGTAGGGGTAGATGGGTCGGGTGAGTAGTTGAAGGGTGAAGGAGGAGGAGGAGTGGGGTTCGGGTAGGCTCCTCAGTATGAGGCTCCTCTGAGGGATAGACTCCTCAGGAGGTGGTGAATTCCTCGAGTAGATGACTCGGGAGGAATAGGTTGTTGGGTAGGTGTGGCGGTAGTGGTGGTTGGCTAGATGGTTGGGCGTCGGTAGTTGGTTGGTGGCGGTAGTTGGCTTGAGCGGACCTCCTTTTCTTCCTTAGCGGTGAATAGGAGACTCGGTTGCTTCATCGGTAGAGGCGGAGGAATGTCTGGTGGTTGGTCCTCGAAGGTTTTCGAAGTCTCCTTCGGCGTTTTGGTTTAGGAGTGAAGGTATAGGAGAGGGTGAGGGTGGTCGTTTGGTTTGAGTAGAGGTGGGAAGAAGAGGTTGGATGAGTTTGAGAGGATGGTTGGGTGAGTGGGTTGGTGAAGGTGATGGAATTGGGTTGGTGGACTCTTGTCTTTTGGCCTTCCTTCATCTCCTTTCGAATCCACCTGCTCCTCTTCGGTTGGCACATCTTCGGCCTTGTCTTCTTGCCTTTGCCTTTGTTTGGCTCAGCCTCTGCCTCATCGGCCAAATCTTTGGCTTTTGATGGAGGGGCGTGGCAACTTGTTCATCAAACTTTTGAGGCCTTCTTGAAGGTTTTGGCGCGTCATAAGCTTCCATGTTGAAGCGAGTCACTATGATCGGTAGCGGCTTAGCAACCTTGTCAAGGGAGGCGGCGGAAGACCTTTTGCGGCCTTCGCTTGTTCTCATACTCGGTGTATTTGTTGAAGAAGGAGGCGGTTAGGCTTTCTCCTTGGCCACCACTATCGGTTCATCTTCCTTTAAGGAAGAGTTGACTTCCTCATTGTCTCGAGGAAGGGCGTTGATCGGCCTCACGAAATGGGCGCTTGCAAGTGGGGTTGTTCTTCACTTTCTCCACCCTTGCTTTAGTTCGTTGAAGATGATGGCCCGAAGTTGAGGCAGTGCGAAGAAATACAACAGGTCGGTTGAGTTTGTTGTGCCGTAAACATGTCATGTGCGCACCACTCTTGAATAGAAGCCCCTTGTCCAATAGGTGGCTTGTGCGATAGGCGTCGAGAGGAAGAGATTCCTCGGCATCTTCCCTTGTGCTTCCCTAGGGGTATCAACTCCCTCATTGCTTCCAGGCATGAATAGCCTCGGCAATGGTTGCCTCAAGTGCTCCACCAGAAGTGTACGCCGATGATGGTGGAGATGGTCTTGGCGGTGATAGAAATGGGGCGACCTCTAATCCATCCTCGAAGAGCGTTCTTGTTCATAAGTTCCATCCTTTGATAAAATTCTTACGCGAGAAAGATGTTGTAATCTTTGTCGTTGAGGCGAGAAGAGTGGAAGATACGAGGCATTCATATCCTCGCATGCCTTGACTCGGCGGCTATTGTGCGAGGCGATTGAAGGTCGATGCACATCAGGGAATGTAGAGTTTTGGGTCGAGGCCACGATGATGTCATGAGAGGCGGGAAAAGTGGGATATCAGGAAGGTTGACATCAAGCTTGGTGGAATGTCTTTCTCGGGGTCTAACACTTTCTGTGTCACGCTTGGATTTTGAAGTTTTTGCTGAAAGAAATGCAATAAAAATTAGGGCTTTTCACCTCAAGAACTAAACAAGCGAGAAATTTCAAGGTTTTCGAGATTATTTGAAATTTTTGAAATGAAAACTTGAAACCCTAGAATGTTTAGAGTATCCAAACCGAGAAATGTATAACGAAAGTTTTTCAAGAGAGTAAACATTGAAAGCATATAAGCATTTGTTAGTTTCTAGGTTTTTAAGAACAACAATGGCGGAAGCTGTTAGAAACTTCGAAAGTGACCGTTTGAATTCCAAAACAATTTAGGTTATGAAATGAAATGCAAAAGCGATAAACAATAAGTTTCAAGTAGTAGAGTAGAGAAGAACATACCATTGATGTTTGATGAGAAGAAGAAACAAGAAGATTTGGGAATCTGAGCGATTCTGAGATAGAGAGTTTGAATAGAGAGAAAATATTTTATCAAAGGGGTTTCGTAAAGTTTTGCAAAAGGCGGTTCAAGGTCTATTTAAAGGCGAAAAATTTTAGCGCAAAAGCGGGAACTTAAGATATTTTCTAAGTACCAAATTTTATCCTTGACCCCCTTTATTGCTTTAGAAACCTCTTTAATAAAAATAGACTAAGTAAAGAAACTAACCTTTAAGTCTTCCGCTCAAGGGAAACTTCGTCTTCGGTCGACCTAAAACTAAGTCTACGGTATGAAAGAAAAGTAATAAAACTTTGAAATTAAGCGGTAGGATCAATCATACCAAGATTTCTCCTTAAATAAGCAAACTGGTGGCATCCGGTGGCTTTGTGAGAATGTCGGCTAATTGATGCTCGGTTGGAACATATTCGGGCGATGTTACCTTTCTCCACATGATCTTTGAGGAAGTGATAACGGAATATCAATGTGCTTTGTCTTGGAGTGCATCATTTGGATTTTGGAGGCGAAATTGCGATGTGTTGTCACACATAATTGGACAATTTGCGGTCTTGATGTTGTAGTCCACTAGTTGTTGCTTCATCCATAGGAGTTGAGAAACAGCAGCTTGCAACAATGTATTCGACTTACGTGGTTGAGTTTGCAAGCGATCCTTGTTTCTTGCAAGACCATGAGACAAGTCTATTTCCAAGGAATTGACAAGTCCCACTGGTGCTTCTTACGCTCACTTTGCGGTGCATAATCTGCATCGAGTATCCAACTAGATCGAAATTGTTGTGTTTGGAATACGGATGCCTAGATTTGTTGTTCTTGAAACATATCGATGATACGTTTGGCGGCAAGCAAATGTGATTCCTTTGGATGCACTGCTGAAATCTTGCACAAACACAAACAACAAACATAATGTCGGGTCTCTTGGCGGTAAGGTAAAGAAGTGAACCTATGATTCCTCGGTACTTGGTCATGTTCTCTTGCTTTCCCTTTTCATCTTTGTCAAGATGGCGGTCGGTAGACATTGGAGTCTCAAATCCTTTAGGTGAATCAAGACCAAATTTCTTGATTAGTTCCTTTGCATATTTGGTTTGGTGATGAAGATTCCGTCGGAAGTCTGTTGAATCTGCGGTCCTAGAAAGTAGGTAAGTTCACCCATCATGCTCATCTCGAACTTGCTTTGCATCGACTTCTCGAATCTTTTACACACGGCTTTGGTTAGTTGATCCAAAGATGATATAGATCCACATAGATTTGTACGAGAAGAGAATGACCTTTGTGCTTGAGGATGAATAAGGTAGTGTCTATCCTTCCTCTCACGAATCCTTGTTCTATTAAGAACTTGGATAGAGTTTCATACCAAGCTACGGGAGCTTGCTTCGGGCCATAGAGAGCTTTCTTGAGTCGGTAGACATGATCGGTTGTCTTGAATGACAAATCACGGAGGCTTTCCACGTATCTGGTTTCTTGAAGATCACCATTTAGAAAGGCACTCTTTACATCCATCGATACACTTTGAAGTCCATGAGCGAGGCATAAGCTAGAAAGAGTCGATTGCCTCTAATCTAGCAACGAGGAGCAAATGTT
Source organism: Codonopsis lanceolata (assembly GCA_013146195.2). NCBI lineage: Eukaryota > Viridiplantae > Streptophyta > Magnoliopsida > Asterales > Campanulaceae > Codonopsis > Codonopsis lanceolata. The sequence continues at coordinate 65,101,211 of CM028379.1, read as the reverse complement.
TCATCGAAGTCAATTCCTTCTTCTGTCGGTAGCCTTGAGCAACCAGTCTAGCTTTATTTACGGTGACATTTCCATCTTCATCTCTTTTGTTTAGAAAACCCATTTGGTGCCGATAAGCTGGATGATCGATCGGCCTTTGAACTAAGCTCCACACCTTGCATCTTTCAAAGCTGGTTCGGCTCTTCTTGCATAGCTTCAATCCGGTTATGATCTTCGATAGCTTCATCAATCTTCTTTGGCTCGAGTTCGGAATCACGAATGCATATGCAAACATAGTCTCTTCTCGAACTTTATTTCTCGTCGAACTCTGTGTTGAGATCACCAATGATTTGAGAAATAGGATGATCTCTTGTTTCAATAATGGTTGGAGGAAGATCACTTACGGTGGGTTCTTCCCTTAAGAATTCGGAGTAGGTTGAGAAGGAGATTCACCAAAATGCAGTTCGAGAAGAGATAGGATCTTCAAAACCTTCATTTTACGGTGAACAAGAAGGATGAGTGATGCGTAAAGGTGCTTGGGGTAAAAGCAGAAGAGATGGGTTACGGGTCAGAGAAGAGTTGGAATGCGGCGAGTTCAGTCTGCGGTGAAGGGTTAGCGATGCTTGGAGAGTGCTGGTTGCCGTTTTCGATGAGGAGTGGAAGTAGATGTTGTATTTGTACTGTCTCATCATTATCGAGAATCATTAGCAACGTTCGGAGCCTTTCTAGGCTCTAACAAGTCATATTCATCAAAAGAAACATGCCTGATTCTAAAATTTTCAAATGAGTTTTCTTGAAAATGCGAAATGCTTTTGAATGTTTGGAATACCCGAGAAAAATTCCTTAAATCGATTTTGCATCAAATTTTCCTCTATATTCTTTTCCATTATGAAGAATAAAACATTTACTGTAGAAGATTTTAAGAAATCCTATGTTGGGGGCTCTTCCTCTCCATATTTCATATGGAGTTTTGTTATGAAACTTGTTTACCGGGATGCATTTTGAGTAAAACATGCGAGTTGGCGGCTTACGCGGAAGTACTTTGGAAGTTTAGCTTACGCGGCATTGTTCTTCTTTGCTTCGATCGGTGTTACGTTCTTCCGTTCGGCTACACCATTTTGTTGAGAATGCGGCGAGAGAAGTTGTGGCCGATCCGTGGTCATCACGGTATCTTTCTACACCATTGTTCTTGAATTGGTGCCATTGTCGATCTTATGTCACTAATGTCTTCAAGCTTTTGAGTTTGAAGTCTTACGAAAAAAGCGTGACTAGATCATACGTCTCATCTTTTGATGTCATTGTTTCAATCGGGTGAATCTAGAGTAGTCGTCAACTACTACAAGTGTATACTTGTCTCGAAATCTTGATTGTAGTGATTGGTCCAAAGAGATCCATATGCGAGAAGTTGAAGAGGTGCGTTTGTTGACAAGACAGACTTTCTTTTGAAGGAAGACTTGGAAAGTTTTCCTAGTTGGCAAGCTTTACAACTTAACGTCATGGTCGGCGAACAGTAGGTAGACCTTTGACAAGCCCATCTTTTGAGAGCTTGGAGAGGTGCTTGAAGTTGAGGTGGTGAGGCAGCTTGTGCCATAGCCAAGCTGTTGTCACGAGCGTTGTTAGCTACTAGGCAAAGGCTTGAGAATCTCCTAGAAGATTTAAGTCCACGACATAGGCGTTTCCTTGTCTATTGCCGGTCGGTATTGTAGAGCGAGGATTCACTTGTCTTTGATGAGGCCTTGGTTGGAGTTGAATTGGCATAGTAATCCTTTGTCGCGAGGTGGGATATGCTCGAGAAGGTTGTGCTTTAAGCCACTCACTAGAGAAACTTTGTTGATGGAGAGACTTCCTCTAGTGATTGAGCCATATCAATTGTCTTTCCTCTTGCATTGTCTCAGAAAATAACGGTGGGTCCTTTGGCTTGACTATATACGTAAGAAGACTTACGTTTCTGTCATGTGTCTTGGCGACCCTTGTCCGGTACCGGATGTCTTTGTTTTCTGATTCTATAGCCATGAAGCATTCCTGAAAAAAAATTAAAGCAACAAGGTCCCCTTTATTTTCTTTTGGGTCCTAAGGATTAGCAACCTTTTGGAACCCATACCTAACTGACCTTGAGAGAACTAGGTCTCTCAGATCTTGGAGTGAACCTTAGCGGGCATGCAGGGGCCGGATGGCCTAGGCAATTGCAAGAATGACATAAGTGGAAATTCCATAGAGAGCTGTCGGTGGCTTTAGCGAAGAGTGATTATGATCATCCTTTTCTTGACATCCATTCTTGGTTCAGCTTGCTTGTTGACGGTAGACTTAATTGGTTTCTTTTGAATCTTCCTATGTAGGTTATCACCGGACTTAGCTTTAGCTTGTGCGTTGATTACCTTTTAGGAGGATTAGGAAGAATACCTTTAAGTTTACTTTCAGCAGTATAGGAGCCTTGCTGTTTCATAGACAAACTTGATAGTTCTGGTAGAGGTTTAGTAGGTCTACCGCCGGACTTTGCCTTAGCGAGTTGTTGCCGGCGACTTTACTTTCTCTACCGTTACCTTTCGGTTTCTCATTTGAATCGATCATCTTGGCTTTTCCTTTCGAACTTTTGGGTAAACATAGGGAACACTTGAATAGCCAAGGCCTTGTTTCCCTTTATTTCGAATGTCTGTTTAGAGAAAGATATATCATTAGCAGTCTCGGAGGATTCACCTTTCTCTGTGACCGATGGGAATGTCATACTGGGCTCATCTGAATATCCTATGCCAGATTTATCATTACTAGATTTTTGGCTTGAAAGGATTTCTTCGAAGGCATCCTTGGAGCTGTTCCAGGAGTCAATTGTCTTTTGCAAGGCAATTTTCTCTAGGTCAAGTCCTTTGATGTGCTCAGATAGACATTCAATTTTGTCACAAAGGAATTTGTTTTCTTCCTTGACTTGATACTTTCTTGTTGTGACTATTGAGAGTTTGAATCTCAGCTGCCATCATAGATTTCTCAGCAGTAAGTTTCTCACAGTTCTTTGCAAGTTTAACATAGGCTACTCTAAAGGAATTAAATTCTTCAAGCATATCTTGATTATCCTTGAGAAGTTCTTCCTTACTGAAGTTGTCACTGTTGGTTTCACTTTTATCCAAGGGACTAGGTGAAACTTCGACTTCATTTTCAGAGTCATAGGTAGGACCTGAATCATGAGCTATTAAGCATATGTTAGCTTGCTCACAATCATCCTCCTCCTCTTACGAATCGGTCTCAAACCATGTAGCAACTTGTTTGTCTTCTATGTCTTGACCAACATACCCTTTTGTTTTTGAAATTTTCTATAAGTAGGTTTTCGGTATGCTTCAAATTTTGGCTTTGGACATTTGGAGGCAAAATGACCAGGTTTTCTACAATTGTAACACACAAGCTCTTCTTTAGATGAGCTTTCACCAGTCTTTCTAAAAGGTTGTTGGTGTGTGTTCTTCCTTCCATATTTTGCAAATTTTTGAAAGCGTTTTACAAACATAGCAAATTGTTCATCGATAGAAAATCATTTTCACGGGGAGGAAGTGGAAGGTTTGTTTTCAACGATGGTTTCTTCTTGGACCATGGTGGCAAGGACACGATTAAAGCTGTTTGTCTTGCTCTAGAGCTTGATTTACTTCAAGCTCATAAACCTTCAAACTTGCGTAGAGACTACGGAGAGTCATCTCGTTTAAGTTTTTGGATTCTTTCATAGCCGTGGTCTTAACATGCCATAAGCTACCTAGAGAGCCTAGAAACCTCATGTTCATTTCCTTTTTGTCATAAGTTTTACCAAGAGAAAAGCAGCTATTTATTACCTCACTGAAGCGATCGTATGCTTGTCTCAAGGTTTCCTTTGGATCCTTTTTGAAGGAATCAAACTGCTGGATGTATGTGTACTTTCTGTTATCCCTTGTGTCTTGGTCTCCTTCCAAGTATTCCACAAGAGCTTCCCACATCTCTTTTGCAGTTGTACATCGAATCACTTGCTGGTATGTGCTTGTGTCTAGAGAGCTGGTGATTATATTAATTGCTTTCTTGTCAAGCTCTACCGGTTTTACGTAGTCCTCTGTCCATTCGATTCTTCTTTGGGAACCTGCGGGATTCCAGCGATGGAGGCTAGAAGGTTGGCCTTCATTGGTACATGTTGACTGTAGCACTTCCATAACTTGTTGTCAATGGAGTTCATAAATCGCATTACTTTATCCTTCCATACATCAAAATGACCTTCGTCCAATATTAGGACGTGGTTAGCATTAGATGTAGGCAGCATGTAGTGTGTTTGTGCCATTTGATCGTATCTCTCAAGAGTTTAATCTCGGAAAAACTTGTTTTCAAAGAGTAATGCTCTGATACCAATTGTGGGTCCCAACGGGCACAATAATAAGCTAGAAGGGGGGTTGAATAGCTTATTGTACACTTAAAAACTTTTGTTTAAGTTCTTTGAAAGATACTTACAATCTATTGAAAAGATTGAAGTAGCGGAAGACTTTCAAAGTAGTTGTTTCAAGTCTGCCGATAAGGACTACCGGTAGACCTTTGACAGGTTACTTAAGTTCTGCTGTATAAAGGATAAAGATAACTAAAGTAATAAACAGTTCAAATAGACAAGCATAAGGAAATAACACAAGTAATTTGGGATGGTTCACACTATAAAGAGTGCTACGTCCACCACCAAGGCAGTCAACCTTGGATTTAAATAGTGCACTATGTTTTCCACTAGATCTATTACAAAGAATATTCCTAATGGATCGTGTACAAAATATTGACTTGTGTTTGGGGTCTAAGGAATTAAATATCTGTATAAACAAGATATTTAATTCGTGCAGAAGTATAGTTAATGAATGAATAACAACAAGAAGTATAGAAATAAATGTTGATGCACGGCTTCTTGTTGTTGGCGAGGACTTCTAGATCTGTTGAGGATCTCTTGAATGCTTGAGTTGTAAGACTTGGAGTTATAGAGTTTGAGCAATTCTTCAAGTGTTCGATGATTGTGTTTTCAGTCTTTAATGGCGGCATTTATAGCGAGTGCACTCAAAAGATCCGTTGGAGAAGATGAAGACTTAACGACTCTAAGGTAAAATGCATTAAATGCATGGGGGTTGTCGATCGAAAATTCGTCTTCACAGATATCTAGAGCAGGGAATGATTTCTGAGATCTTCTAAAAGTTGGGCAATCTAGGTGTCAGATCTGAGAGTTGTTCTGAGGCAGTAGGTGACGATGCTGCTTTTCACCTTTCAGTTCGGTTGCGAAAAGTCTTCCTGCTTTTCGGAAAGCTGCTTTCGGCGGGCTTGATGTGTCAGGGAATGTCTCGGTTTAAATTCAAACAGAGATGAGATAAATTTAAACTGATCCATTTAATCATTCTTTGGATAGGACACGTCATGATGACCAGTGGACACAAGTGCTGCCGTTTGTAAGCTTTGAGCGAGGTCTTCGGTGAAGCTTGTGAAGAGGTCTTCCGTGAACACTGTGAAGTCCTATTAAAAACTATACTTGGCAAAGTTCTATACACGGTTGCCACGCTAATCGATCTGCGACCGATTAGCCAGCGAAGTATAAAACTAGGGTAATGAACGAGCAGATATAAATCTAACATAAGAATCAACCCACCACTACCACCTCAAATTTCACCATTAGCACAAAAGTTAATTTTGATTTGATTTTATTTCATTTTCTAATTCCTTACTCATACCTCAAAATAACTCATTTACAAACAACCAAACACAAGCCGTTGCTTTCTTGCCCCGAATCGAGGCCAAAAGTAACTTTGGGGCGACCAACTGCGATCTTCCAACATTTCTAACCTGCCAACAACAACAAAAAGACTCTCTCCACGGGGCCGGTCGGAGCACACTACAGGCGTCGTAAGTTTATTTTAAAGTCTTTATTTGTAAAATATTATTTCGATCCGGCCCAATATAGATATATAAGCGGTTTTGTTGCCCGTATTTAGTTAGGAAATTGTACTAAATATAGCGTTATTATGGGTATTTTCAAGTATATTTGTGATTATTTGTAAAGGGACACTTGAGAATGCGTAAATAATGTAGACATAATGGATGTATTTGTGGCGATTAATGCTTTATTTATACATTAAATAAATATAACAATAAGCATACTTTAGCGTTTTGAGACCGAAAGGACAAGTTGGGTGCCTAGCACCTTCCCGACTCGTAACTTAGCCTCAGAACCCGTTTTTCATTATCTCTACGGTTTTCTTTTTTGGTTTTGCTTTATTTATTCCTTAAAATAAAGATGGCGACTCTAAAACATTTTGGATCGATGGGGCCTCGCAACATCTTTCCTTGCACTTTTCCGTTCTCCCAAAAAGGGAGAATGAGAATGGAAATGTGATATTCCTATGAGAATAAATAATATATCGGGCGAAAATGAAGTGATATTAAAAATAATAGCTAATGTTGTACGACCGCGGCTTACCGTGAATACGTGGGACGGATATTTGAATACGTTCCTAGAAAGGTACAAAAGGAACAACACCAGTCCGAGAAAATAGAAGGGACCTTGAGTCGTGCACCAGGTGAGAAAAACACATCTTTGAGTTCGCGGTCGGTGGAAAAGTTAGCCCGAGACTTTTGGCAGGACACGATCAGTAGGAGTCATGCCGAATGTTTATCAAAAACCTCCAACCCATTTACGGAACACATGCGGTACCTTCCTACACCAATTTTAAAAAATAGTAGAGATAGGCGCTCGTATTGATGATGATATACGGATGGCCAATTACAAGTCAATACCCCTCCCTCTACGTTACTCTAAAGGGAAGACATCACGACCACGACCACACTGCGCTTAGTCAATGTGGTAGGAAATACATCAACCCTTTTTTCTACCCAAAATTATGGCGGTGTTCCATGGTCTTATGGAGCGGATAGATGCATCAACAGATCGGAGGAAATAATGGTCGGCGAGAAATTTAATCGGAAAGCATTATGATGTGAACACGAAGCCTCGATCTGTAATCTGCGGGGGCTAATGGCACAAGGAGTGTTAAAGCCTATGGAAAATTATAAGCCACGGACCCCCACCCGGGACACGGAATCACGCCCGATCGTGAATATCATCATTTGCGGTGGTCACTCACTTAGATGAATGCTATCGGCTCAAAAATGCTATTCGAGGATCTTATAGATGATAAGGTTATTGAAAAGCCCACTCCCAGACCAAATATAATCAATAACCCTACCTCAAATCAACATGATTGAGGTTGATGGCAACTTCTGGGCTTGAGCTTGTAAAGTCGGTAGAGCCGGGGGCAACATCATCAGCGACAGCGAAGATCCACTATCAATGCGGGTGGACAATGAAATCAAAAGAAGTCGAGAATCGGACTACTGCAAGGCTCAAAGAACACCACCCATGAATCAAAAAGTTCGTGGACATGCTTACGGTCCTATGAAGATGTGTCGGGGGTAGGCCCGGCCATGGTTGAACACTAGATCCCCATATATCAGGATGCTTAGTCAATCGGACAAAAGTTCCACCGCATCAAGCGAGAATGGTCACTATAAATTGAAAAAAAATCATCATGAAACAGCCGCGTCAACTTCATTCGGGTGAAAAAAAATACAAGAAAAAAGAAGAAGAGAAGAAGTAGTAAAAAAACACAAATAAAAAGAGTTTAAAAAAAGAGAGTAAAAAGGAAAGAAAAAAATACCCGATCTGGTGTCCAATATAATGATCATTCCCAACCCAGCGGTTTCTTTATCAACGACATGTTTGAGCTATAGTCAAATCAAAAGCGGCGAGGAGACCAAGAAAAGACCTCATCCCTTGGGGGACCTGCTGCTATCATCATCATGCCGTCTGGCTAAAAATCTTTGGGGCTACTTATCAAAGGCGCTACCCCTCTCTTCCAAGATGTGCTATATATTGTCAATGGGATCCGGTCGGGAGATGTCGTACTCCCCACAAGCCAAGAAAAGACCTTGTTCAGCCCTCAATCTCAATGAGCTTAAAAGGTATTATGCTCGAACCACCCTATCCGGCAAGTGCTTCCCTCTCGGCCAGCTAAGTGAAAGCAGGAAAAGGGCGACCTAGGCAAAAGTTAGGGCATTTAAAAAAATGAAAAAAATGAAAAAATGAAAAAGAAAGAAATAAGGGCTCGCTAGGCTGAAAACCCGAAAGGGCGGC
>CM028379.1:64979198-65092986 GCA_013146195.2 Codonopsis lanceolata | reverse complement strand
ATATTAGTACCTTTTTATTTCTCAAGTAAGGACGACGGACATAAAGTTATATAAACTTTATGTGGGGTAGCAAGACTTTTATTGTGTGATATTTGAACTTATGTTTATTATTTCTTAATCTTTTGAGCCGACATATGTTAGTCGTGCCTGTATATTTATGTTGATCATGCTTAAGTTGTTTTTAACCATGTATTGGTTTGTTTAATATGTTTATTATCCAAGCATGTTTAGCCGGTTAAGCATGCTAGACTAGAGTTCTAGACTTAGCTTAATCGTTGGGTTCCTATAAGAAGCGTCCGCCGATGACATGATATATAATTGCCATAAATTGTTATATGTGCCTATTGTTGTATCACATGATTTTTATTTTTACCAAGAGATTCATTATCTCTAAGGTTGTATTAGTTTGAGCTTGTTAGCTCCTGGGCGCCCAATCGTTAATTATTATACGCCTCGCATGTGTTAAAGTTTTTTGCATCGCCGCTATGGCCTTACCCACTATTTGCTACTTGTTTTGTTACGTGTGCCTTTTTGAAGCGGCACGACCTCGGGTCTCGTATTGGGATCCGGGTCGGTCGCCACAGCTGGTATCGTAGCTTATGTTATAAGTTATTCGCCGATAGGTTCCTTGGCTTAGGGGGTTGGTTTTGTGTGATAGTTCTATCTTAACGAAGAGTGTTCTTGTAGGTTAATATGGTTGACACTAGAGCTGGTACTAGCACCGGAGGTAGTGCCGGTAGAGGTGCCGGTAGAGGCACAAATGTTGGTAGAGAGACTAATGAGAACCGCCAATTGTAGGTTCCTCCACTTCTGACGGAGGAGCAGCTCAAGCGATGTCTACCATGTATGTGGGAATGCTCATGATGATGAACGAGATGAATCAGGTTCGTGTGGCCGAACCACCGCCAGACCACGCACCGCACTAGCCCACAAACGCGCAAAGACCGCAGTTGGAGTACCGGCATGTGAGGCTAGATATCACTGAGATTCGATGCTTGAGAAGTTCAGAAGTCGAAACCAAGACAGTTCGATGGGGAACCGGATGCTTCGAAGGCCGAGTTGTGGATCGAGCATCTAGAGAAGATATTTGCACCATTGAGGTGTGATGATGAACAGAAGGTGGTACTAGCAGTGTTTAAGCTAGAGGGCGCTGCAGAGCACTGGTGGCAGGTGCTTAGAGAGAGTTGGGACATGCTGAGAGTCCCCCACACATGGCCTAACTTTGTTAGGGAATTTAGAGCTTCGTATGTGCCGGAGGTTGTTCGGGAGAGAAGGGAAAAGGAGTTCCTTGACCGTGCAAGTGGAGGTATGTCTATATCGCAAAGATTCACGAGGTTCACTGAGCTAGCACGCTATTGCACCATTTGATTCCTGATGAGGCCAAGAGAACGCATAAATTTGTGAAGGGCTTGAAGACGGAGTATAGGAGACAGTTGTTGTCTCATCAGTTCGTGGAATATAGGAAGGCAGTGGATAGAGCCTATGTGATTGAGAGGGACATCGAAGAGCACCGTGTCATGGGTAATTCAGTTTTTCTTCACAGCCTAGACATTTCGACGAGGAAATGGATCAGGTAATCGAGGAATTATCATGGGCACAATGATCGTAGGAAAGGAAATGGCAAGTTTAATCATGATGGGCAGACGAGAAATCAGTCAGGTGGTAGAGGAGCTGCTTCTACACCGAGTCAGGGAGATCGTGGCATGATAGTGGTATGCTCCTATTGTTCGAAGACGGGGCACACGGAAGACAAATGTTGGAAGAAGAGTGGGGCACCGGTAGAGTGCTACTATTGTGAGTCGCAAGGCACGTGAAGAGGAATTGCCCTAAGTTGAAGGGTAATCACCAGAGGATCGAGCCACCTCACCGTTGGGGCTAAGAGAGATAGCGATGGGAAAGCAAAGGTGCAGTGGACGGTTTTTGCTTTAGACCGTAGGGGAGTACCCGAGTCGACCGCAGCTATTGGAGGTACCATTTCTATCTTCGATAAGCACCAGTGACTTATAGATTATAGATCCGTGGTCATCACATTCGTATGTTGCATCACACTTTGTTGATCGCTTGCGTATTGCCTCGCCTTTGCCTTTACGTGCTTGAAGTTTCTACCCCACTTGGGGAATGTTTATTGGCTTCGAAGTTTATAAAGCATGCGATGTACTTGTGGATGAACATGTTTTGCATGCGGATCCGTAGTGTTGCCACTTAGTGATTTTGATGTGATACTCGGTATGGACCGGTTATGCACTTATCATGCTTTGGTAGATTGCTTTAGTAAGAGGGTTACATTTGATATGCCGGGTGTTCCTAAATTTATGTTCGTGGGTGATAACGCTGCCTAGTGGGTTGCACCATTTCTCGCCTAAAGGCTAGGAAACTATTGTCACGTGGTCGCACGGGTACCTAGCTTGTGTGGTTGATAAACGGGTTTCGACTTCCGATCTTGAGGATGTGCCGGTTGTGAATGAGTTTCCTGATGTCTTCTCTAAAGATTTTGGGATGCCACCGATAGGAGATCGAGTTTTGTATCGAGTTGTTGCCGGGACGACACCGATATCAAAGAAGGCGCCATATAGAATGGCACCCATGGAGTTGAAGGAGTCAAGGTGCGCTTGCAGAGTTTTCTGATATTGGCTTTATCAAGCCAAGTGTATCGCCTTGGGGTGCGCCGATATTGTTTGTAGGAAGAAGGATGGAAGCCTAAGGTTGTGCATTGATTACCTGAGTTGAACAAAGCGATTTATCAAGAACAAGTATCCGCTGCCGCATATAGATGACTTGTTTGATCGCTTGCAAGGATCGGTGGTGTATTCTAAACTTGATTTGAGGTTCGGTATCATCGCTTGAAGGTGAGAGCGAGGATGTTCAAAACCGCTGCATTCGAGGTACGGGCATTATGAGTTCATGGTGATGCCATTTGGGTTGACTAATGCGCCGGCAAGATTTATGGACTTGATGAATCGGGTGTTCCATAATTTTCTTGATTGTTTTGTGGTGGTCTTCATAGATGACATTCTTGTGTATTCTAAGTCTCTGGATGAGCATGCACAACATTTGAGGATGGTGTTGTCGATTCTTCTTCTGAGAGGCAACTCTATGCTAAGTTTAGCAAGTGTGCTTTTTGGCTAGAGGAGGTCTCATTTTGGGACATGTTGTTTCTAGTACCGGATAGCGGTAGATCCTTCTAAGGTTGAAGCGGTGATGAATTGGAGGAGACCGACTACGCTACGGAGGTTAGAGTTTCTTGGGGTTAGCCGGGTATTATCGGAGATTCATAGAGGGATTTTCAAGATTGCTACACCGATGACTAATTTGACCCAAAAGAAGACACCGCTTTGTTTGGAGCGATAAGTGTGAAGCAAGTTTTCAAGAATTGAAGAAGAGGTTGACTACGCACCGCTTTAGCGTTGCCAGCGGAGATGAGAACTTTGTGGTTTATAGCGATGCATCAAAAGAGGGATTGGGTTGTGTTCTTATCCGCATGGTAAGGTGATCGCTATGCTTCGAGGAAGTTGTCTCCGTATGAGCAATTATCCCACGCATGACCTTGAGTTGGCGCGATCATATTTGCTTTGCACAAATGGAAGCATTATTTGTATGGGTCGAAGTTTGAAATTTTCACGGATCACAAGAGTTTGAAGTACTTGTTCTCACAGAAGGAGTTGAATATGAGACAAAGGAGGTGGATGGAGAAGTTGAAAGATCATGATTGTACGATACTTTATCATCCGTGGAAGGCGAACGTGTTGCCGACGCCTTGAGTAGGAAAGTTCATTTGTCGTGTTTGATGATTCGGGAATGGAAGATGTCGAGGATGTCCGTGATTGGAGTCCTAGTGAGGTTAATCATGGAGTGTTGTTTGCTAATGTTCTGGCTATTCCAGCTTTATTGGAAAGGATTAAGGAGACTCAAAGGAAGGATCCGGATTAGTAAAGATCATTGATGGTTTGAGTAAGAATGAGACGCCGAGTTTGCAATGAATCAAGAAGGGATTTTGACTTTCAAGGGAAGAGTTTGTGTTCCTTCAGTTGAGGATGTGAAACGACTTGTGTTGGATGAAGCTCACAAGGCAAGATATACTATCCATCCGGGGAGTACGAAGATGTATAGGGATTTGAAGAAGCAGTTTTGGTGGAATGGCATGAAGCGCCAAATTGCAGATTATGTGTCGAGGTGTTTGACTTGTCAACAGTGAAGGCGAACATCAAAGGCCCGCGGGATTGTTGCAGCCATTAGATATTCTGAGTGGAAGTGGGAGCACGTTACGATGGATTTTGTTTCGGGTTTCCACGCACGTAGAGGGTTTGATGTCGCTTGTTGTTGTAGATCGGTTAACGAAGTCACTCATTTTATACCGATTGCGATGACTTATTCCTTGAGTCGCTTGCATTGTATGTGCAGTGAGATTGTTAGACCGCATGGGGTTCCAAGTAGCATTGTGTCGCATGTGATCCGAGATTTACTTCGAGGTTTTGGCAAGCTTTGCAGAAGCCATGGGGACTAAGTTGAATTTCAAGCCACCCTCGCATGCATTTTGACAAATCCGAGAGAACGATACGTATACTTGAGGATATGTTACGGCTTGTACGATTGGACTTTAAGGAAGTTGGGATTCACACCTTCCATTGGCGGAGTTTGCATACAACAATGCTTACCAATCGAGCATTGGGATGGCACCGTATGAGGCACTTTATGGACGGAAGTGTAGATCTCCTATTTGTTGGGATGAAGTTGGAGAAGCTTAAGCTATGGGGTTTAGAGATTGTGCAAAGAGCCTACGAGAGTGAAGTTGATTCGTGATAGATTGCTTACGAGCCTACGTAAGAGTTATGCGGATAATCGAGGAGAGATTTGGAGTTCCAAGTTGGAGATTATGTGTTTCTTAAAGTATCGCCGAGAAGGGGTACTAAGAGATTTGGGAAGAAAGGAAGTTATCACCGAGGTTCGTTGGACCTTTTGAGATTCTTGAGCGAGTTGGGAGTTTGGCTTATGGTGGCTTTACCGCCATCATTGTCGGACATTCATAATGTGTTTCATGTGTCTATGCTCCGAAGTATCTTAAGGATGATTCGCATGTTCTTGCGTATGAGGAGATTTCATTTCACCGATTTGTCGTATGTTGAGAAACCGTGAAGATTCTCGACACCAAGGAGCAAGTATTGAGGAACAAGACAATTCCATTGGTTAAGGTTCTTTGGAAGAATCATTAGATCGAGGAAGCGACTTGGGAGACCGAGTTGGAGATGCACAAGAAGTACCCTCATTTGTTTGAAGATCACGGTAAGAATTTAGGGACTAAATTCCTTTAGTAGGGAGAATGTAAAACCCTAGTTTATTGCTTGCTTGTTTATTGCATGAGATTCATACATTCATAATCATCATTAGTATGTTAACTTAGCTCACTTATATGTTTAAAGTCGATAGCATGTTCATTGACGTCGTTTGGGATGCTCGTATGCACCTTTCCTTCACGAGTTGCTTTGAAACTCGGGTTTGTGTTTTATGTTGTAAACACTTGGATAAATGTTAGAGACCACTCATAACATCATTAACACGCTTTAGATGTTGGTTGAATGCTAGTTGCATCGTCGGTTTGATCGCTAGTTTGATTCGAGCGTTAACCCTTCTCCGTTTGACCTTTTCGGTTGTTGTTCGGGAGTGTTTTTCCTAAGTTCTTAGCCATGTTTGATTAAGGTTTGAACATTGATTTGCTTTGGTTATTTTTTAGAGGTGTTTAGGGTTGAATTCTAGACCATTTCGGGCTTTGGAGGACTTGAGGGTGCAAGGGGGAAAGACTTAGAACAACCAAGGGAGCAAAATGTAAGAATGGTGATTTTCAGGAGGAAGCGCTCGCATGGGTATAGCACCATGCGACCGCATTGACTCATTTCCAGAATTGCGGGATTTTTCTGATTTGTCAACATTTGACCTAACTAAACCCCACCCAAACCCAACCTAGCCCACCCTAAACCACCCTAGTGCGTCCTACACATCCTCTCATGCATGCTTGACAAGTTTCAAGTGTTTTGAATGCATGTACAACACTTGGCAAGGAAAGACCTCCAACATGCAAAACCATGCATTGGACACCTTCCCCCACCCCACTTCAGCCATTGCATGACCAAATACCTCCACTAACCCACCATAATCAGTCATTCTCTTCCAAATTCGTGGCTGATCACTTCATGAGAGTTATAGAGAGTTTATACAAGGTTCTTGAGTGTTCATCAATGGTGGCCAAGCTTTGAGGAAGCCATTTCCAAAACCGAACCGTAGAAGTGAAGAGGAGAGCAAGGAGAACACATACCCACCCTTGCATGGACGTTTTTGTACTTCTTTTAGAGCTTATTTAAGGTGAGTTACAACATCTCTTCTTATTTCTTTTAGCCTCATTGACCCTAGGGAAAACAATCTTGCTATATGAGGTCAATGAGAGCACTTAGGACTTTGTAGAGATGCCATGTTCTAGTTTATGCTATATGATGAATTTGGGTTGTATGAACAGATTATAGACCTATTATAAACCATGATTTTAATGTTATATAGGTGTAGTAATGTATGATAGATCATGTACTTTATTGTTTAAGTGTTGGGAGCATATTGGATGAGATAGTTAGGCTTGTAGAGATGCCATGATCTCGTATGTGCTAAATGATGTATTTTGGGTTGTGTAAACAGATTATGATCAGATTGTAAGTCATGATTTTAATGTTATTTAGGTGTGATAATGTATGACAAATCATTCCATCTTGTTGTTTAAGCATTGGGAGTATGTTTGATGAAATAGATAGACTTGTTGAGATGCTATGTTCACGTACATGCTAAATGCTACATTTTAAGTCGTATGATCAGATTATAAACAGGTTATAAACAGGTTATAAACCATGTTTAAGATGTTATTCATGTGTGATAATGTATGGCAAATCACCCTACTTTGTTGTTTAAGCATTGGGAGCATGTTTGATGAAATAGATAGACTTGTTGAGATGCTATGTTCACGTACATGCTAAATTCTACATTTTTAGTTGTACAATCAGATTATAAACATGTTGTAAACCATGTTTAGGATGTTATTTATGTGTGATAATGTATGATAAATCACCCTACTTTGTTGTTTAAGTGTTGGGTGCATATTGGATGAAATGACAAGAATGTATATGCCTAGTTTGTGACTTTGATTCTATGTTTCATAGTTGATTGTTTGATTGGGGTTTTATGGGTTTAATGACCTTAGTAACCTATTTAATTACGTTAGTATGGACATAGGAGAGTATTGAGGCCAATGGCTTCTATACCCTAATTTTGAAAGATTGATTATGACTCAACGGAGTTGACCATTGGGTTAGTATGACATTAAGGAGTAATATGCCTAAGTCCTCCGAATTTTGGGGTAGTATTAATGGAGGTTAAGCCTCCAAGCATTTTAAAGTGTATGAAGAACACTTGATGATTAGAGTCTTGATTTATCTCTAATGTGATTATGTGCTAGTTGTGAATTAAAAGCATGACTAGATGATTGTAGAGTACTTGCCTACTTATTTGAGCATATGAATATGAATTACGTGTGCTTGAAGTTTGAGTCCAGCTGGAGTCGGCTTGTTGAGTCTTTGGGGCTGGACGATGCATCATCTTCACGAATTGTG
Source organism: Codonopsis lanceolata (assembly GCA_013146195.2). Taxonomy (NCBI): domain Eukaryota; kingdom Viridiplantae; phylum Streptophyta; class Magnoliopsida; order Asterales; family Campanulaceae; genus Codonopsis; species Codonopsis lanceolata. Next base: position 65,085,346 of record CM028379.1, on the reverse strand, counting down.
AGATTCGTGATTTTGATGGATCGCCGCGCCGGATTGCACACACCCTCTATCGATGGCCACGGTAGGGAAGTAGTTGATCTTAGTTGTAGTATGGAAACATGACTTTGATAACTATCGAACTCGAGCGGAAATGTCTCTGGGACGCCGATATCCACGAAAGGGATATCGAGGACACATAAGTTTGGCACATGTTTTTGCAGAGCGACATGCGCGAAAAAGGGTAACGATATCACCTCCCTTTTGTATGAATTGACTCACGAGTGCTATATGTGAATAATGTGCTACGTGAATATGATATGATATGAAATGATGGTTGATTGAATTAATGAAATGTTATACTTGTTGATAACATGATATTCAAGATTGTTAAGTATGAATGCCTTGACATGATTATTTATGAAATGTATATTATGTCAATTGCATGAATTATTATTGTTGAGCATGATGCCATGATAGGAAGTTATTGTTAGTAACTTGCTAAGTCTTTATGACTTACTCCTATTTGTTTTGATTGTTTTCCCTAGATCCGAGCCGTGCAAGTGGATCGAAGTGATTGTCGTTTTACATTGAAGAAGCTTTGGCAAGGTTGCTACCTTGTAATATTAGTACCTTTTTATTTTGGCAAGGACGACGGGACATAAAGTTATATAAACTTTATGTGGGGTAGCAAGACTTTTATTGTGTGATATTTGAACTTATGTTTATTATTTCTTAATCTTTTGAGAGCCGACATATGTTAGTCGTGCCTTGTATATTTATGTTGATCATGCTTAAGTTGTTTTAACCATGTATTGGTTTGTTTAATATGTTTATTATCCGGCATGTTTTAGCCGTTAAGCATGTTAGACTAGAGTTGTAGACTTAGTTTAATGTTGGGTTCCTACCGAGCGCCGATGACTTGATATATAATTGCCATAAATTGTTATATGTGCCTATTGTTGCGTCACATGATTTTATTTTTGGACCAAGAGATTCATTATCTCTAAGGTTGTATTAGTTTGAGCTTGTTAGCTCGGGCGCCACTGTTTAATTATTATACGCTTCCGCATGTGTTAAAGTTTTTGGCGTCATGGCCTTACCCACTATTTGCTACTTGTTTTTGTTATGTGCCTTTTTGGAAGCGGCACGACCTCGGGGTCTCGTCTTGGGATCCGGGTCGGGTCGCCACAGTAAGTGATCCCTAGCCTAGTTGTTAGGTATCCACCTCACTTCCCCGGCCAAAAAATCCCAAAGTAAGCTGTTACTCTGCCCGAGTAACGAGCTGAAAAGTCAAAAAACTAAGTCGTTGTTCCGCCAAACCAAAAAGGCCAAAACCTACCAAAATAAGCTGTCACTCTGCCCGAGTTGACAAGCCCAAAGCCTCCGAAATAAGCAGTCACTCTGCCCAAATCAAAACAACAACCACACAACAAACAACAAAAAAGACTCCTTCTCCCTGAAGGACGTAGAAGCACACAAAGACCGCTCTAAAAAGGTAAAACCTTTAAGGGCGTTATTTATCGTATTTATTTACTTTTCTGTCTTTTATTATTTTAAAGTTGTTATTTATATCCGGCGCAATGTAGCCAATATAAGCCGTTGTGCTGCCCGGATTAGAATAGGAAATAGTATGTAAAAGAGTCGTTATAATGGCCAAATATTCTTAAATATGTCTGTAATTATTGTAAGGAAATGGCTGCAAGTCCGTAAATAATGTAGCCACGGATGTATCTGTTTTAATTTCCTGTCTTTTAATACTTTATTTATTTGATAAATAAATATAACAATAAACATACTTCAGCCAAAAACCACTTTTGAGACGAAAGGGCGAGTTGGGTGCCTAGCACCTTCCCAACTCGTAACTTAGCCTCCGAACCCGTTTTCTTTTTCTCTGGTTTATTTTTCTTTTCTTTGGTTTTGCTTTATTTGCCTTAAAATAAAGATGACGACTCTAAAACTTTCAGTTCCAGTGGGGCCTCGCAACACTCCTTCTTTGCACTATCCCGTTCTCCCCTAAAAAAGGGAGAAATGGGAATGGAAGGGTGATGTATTCCCATATCTTGGTATCCCCTAAAAAAGGGATAACTTGATGCGGGAAACCCAAAGCTCCCATAGTGATCTGAACAGGCCATAAGGCTATTTTTTATAAAATCCATAGTGGGGGCGTCACAATATCCTTTTTTGCACTTTTCCGTTTTCCCCTAAAAAAGGGAAAATGGGAATGAAGGGTAATGCATTCCCATATCCTGGTATCTCCTAAAAAATGGATAACTTGATGCGAGAAACCATAAGTTCCCATATTGGATATAAAATCCACTAAAGGCAACCGAGGCACATTCAAACGTGCTAACATAGACAGCACTCCTCTCGCACTTTTGATTTCGTCTTCCCCTAGACAAGGGAGGGTGGAATGAGAGCAGTGGATGTCACCAAGATCCGCACGCACGCTGCATACCCTATCCAAGGCGCGGGCTGGTCGCACTGGAACCTCACAGCAGGGCGGCACCTGCGCAATTTTATAAAATAAAGAGAAAAAGAACAAGGAGGGGGACAGCTAGCCTTACCCTAAAAAAAGGGGGACAAAGGAGCCCAACCTCTAAAACATACAGCAAAGGGAGAACAAATCGCCTATGATAAGAGTACAGACCTAAACTATCTTGATGAAAGGCTTGTTGAACCTCGATAGGGAGCTCCCTGAGACGCCCAAACTGACATTTACTTTATGAATGTGACCTATCGCGGCTAACCGGTCAGCAACACCATTCTTTTCATGGAACACATGCACCACCGAGTATCCAACCAACAAAGAATGACACGATCGTAACAAATATTAGAATTTCCAAGGAAGAAGTTGAGCACCCTGAATACCCAAAGCAGCCACCTTAGAGTCCGTTTCAACCACCACGTGTTCCAGTTATAAATCTCTACAAACATGAAGACCATCCCGAAGAGCCAATAACTCAGCTAAAGTGTTCGTACCAGTTCCATAGAAATTGGAAAAGGCATGAATCAAAGAACCATCACTATCGCGAATAACTCGGCCCCCAGTACAGATACCATGAGTTGCTGAGCCGTCCGTATTCAGCTTGTAAATCCCCGAAGCAGGTTTCTCCCATCTAAGACAAGAACCAATACGCTGAACCACTTGAGTACAAGGGAGACGAAAATGTTGAAGAATTCGCATACCTTTTGCATCTAAGTCAGCTCTGGGATGAAAACCATACATCAAATCCTGTAACCCACTATGAACCTTAGCAAGAACCTCTGCGAAGTCCAACTTGTCGTTATCAAAAATAACAAAACACCGAGTCTTCCATATCTCCCAGCAAACCGAACATAAGATCCCTAACTAAAGAGCACCCAGCTGATTGTTTCTAGATACCCCACCAACCCAGATGTCAAACAAGTGCTGAAAGGAGACATAAAAACTGATCTTACTAAACGGCATAGAGACCTTATCCCACAAAAAGATCGCTAATTCAGAATGCAAAAACAAGTGACTTAGAGATTCTCTAGAATGTCGGGTAGTGCAGCAAACACATTTAGAGGCTAGGCATATGCGTTTTTGATAGAGCATAAGATCAACCGGAAGAGCCCCGTGGAATAGACGCCACATAAAACCACTAATTTTTAAAGGGATCCATGGTTTCCAAATCTTCTTAGCCCAGGATAAAGAAGGGTGAGGGGTCCGACATTTGTTCCAATACGCAGCTGTAGAGAAACGACCCGTGTTTGTTAACGTGCAAACCAGCGTGTCTTTAACTATGGGATCAAGGACAACATCTCGAAAGAAATCATGCAATCTATCAAGAAGCAAAGGAAGGAATTCCTCCGGGCTTGATAGAGCTTGATGAACTCGAAGGTTTGCATCGATAGGAAGGGGACCATGTAGAACCTCACCACACCAGTTAGAGGACCAGAAACTTACATCACCAGAGCCGAGCAGCCATCTAGAACATTCATCAACCCTCGGCATTTGATCCAGAATGGCATGCCATATGTGGGAAGACGCGACCAAATGAAAAGAGCCATCAGCCATACCATACTTAGCAGTAAAGAAGCGGGAAAGGAGACTATCCCCTTGACGAATCGACCACGCCAATTTCGAATGTAAAGCCTCCATCACATGAACCAAAGAACGGATGCCCAAGCCCCCCTCCGCATAAGGCCGACAGACTACATCCCAGGCAATCCAGTGCGCTCGACGATCCCCCGCTAAATCCCAAAGAAAGTTGCTCATCGATCCTTCAATTCTGCGACGGACAACCTTAGGCATTTTGAGAACAGCTAAACAATAAACTGGAATGCTACTGAGAACTGACTTAAGAAGAACCAACTTCGCACCAAAAGATAAAAGATTTGCTTTCCAGCCACTGATTCTGTTCATGTTACGAGCTTCAATATCTTCATAATAACATTGTTTCATCCTCCCTTTAAATAAAGGAATGCCAAGGTACTTAACTGGAAGTCGGTGATGAGAGCACCCAGTCCATTAAGAGATGAGACTGACCTTGCTCTTAGAGAACTTCCCAGAGACATAAAAGCCACTCTTCTGAAGATTGATGAGCTGACCCGAAGCCTTTTCATAATTAATCAAGACCGCCGTCAAGGCCAAAATAGATTTCTTACTCGCATTACTGAAGATGAGCATATCATCTGCATAAAGAAGATGAGAAACAGGAATACCCCCACAACCATGATAATACGGTAAAATACTGCCATCCAAAAAAGTTCTGTTTAGATTAAGAGTTAGCACCTCCTAAGCCATAACAATTAAAAGAGGGGACAGGGGATCACCCTGACGAACGCCCCTGGACGAATTAAAAAACCCCACACACTCCCCATTAATCTTAAACGAGTACCATATATTGCTCACCAATCGATATAGCAAGTCGCAACTATTCTTGTTAAAACCAAACCCTTTAAGAGCACGAAGAAGAAAGGGCCATTCTAATCTTTCATAAGCTTTGGACATATCAAGCTTGAAAACCATACTTCCACCGTGGACCTTAGAATCTAACTTGTGAATCAACTCGGGAGCCAGAACAATATTTTCCTGAATAGCCCGACCTTTCACAAACCCAGATTGCTCCCAAGAAATGAGCTTAGGAAGAAAACCAGCCAAACGAGAAGCCATGATTCGAGAAATAATCTTGCTAGAGAAATTGCATAGACTGATAAGACGCAGGTCTCCCAAACCAATCGGTCTCGAAACTTTTGGAATTAAAACAACTGTGGTTGATGAAATCCCTCGATGTAAACGACTACCCCGATAAAAATCTTGAACCGCCTCAATCACCTCCTTTTGTACAATAGGCCAACAGCCTTGGAAAAACCAGCCTGTGAATCCATCCGGGCTAGGCGCACTATCAGCATTCAAAAGCTTAATTGCTTGCCAAATTTCCTCACTATCCGGCACCTGTTGAAGGAAAGCATTATCATCAGCATTAATACGGGAAGGAAAATCACTGAATAAAGCTTCATTTAAAGTAGGGCGCGTCGAAGTGAACAAGTAATTGAAGTAATGAATGGACATCTCTCCAATCTGTTTAGTATCAGCAACCCAACTCCCATCATCCAGTCTAAAAACCATTCACCAACACCCGATCAAGTCGCTGCCAGATGCGCGCGGTCCCATCTTGATTATTACACCATGTAAACACACTGCCTTCAAAACCACATCAGCTAAACCATTTTGATGTATGAAATCTGTTAAGTCTCGCATACTCAAAAAGTCAGACGGGCCACCTCCCAACTTTTCCGACGAGTGAGAGATCACATTGAAGTCCCCTCCAACTAACCAAGGAACTGAAAGAGTAGAGGCAAACCTAGATAAATCTTCCCACAGCAATTGTCTATCACCTCTAGTACACTTGGCATAGACGAAAGTGCATATCATTTGTATAGAATCAACAGTCTGAACTTGAACTGTAATGAATTGATCAGAGGCTTGAAGCACAAAAACAATTAAATTCTTATCCCAAAGCAGTCAAATATGGGTATTAACAGGCTCCGAATGCAGAAAATATTTATATCGAAGGATGTTCGCAATCTTTTTAAGATGTTTACCAGCAATTTTGGGTTCCCAAATGACACAAAAGGAAGGTCTATGTTGGAGGTCTGACGGTCACACTTCGGGCATTTTTTTTTTAGGGAAACAGGGGCGGCACCCTGCTAGATTTTATTAATAGTAGAAAAAATTACAAACTTGAGGGGGACAACCAGCCTGCCCTTATAAATGGGAGGAGAAAGGAGCCTGACCTTGAAAGGAAATAAACTGAACAAAAAAAACAATTAAGAAACACGAACATGGGGAGTACCAAGCCTATCAAGATTAATGAGACCTCAAATTCTAGCAGGGAGCTCGGAGACATCTGTGAAAAAAGATTCATGACCTTGGTCACAACCAAGGTTAGCCAAAGCATTAGCGACTGAATTGACCTCGACTGAATTCACTTCGGGCATTTATTAGGGCCTTGCGGCCGCAAGGTGATTAGGCCTTGCGTCTGCAAGGTCTCCAGAATGTTTCATGCCTTTTCTGTTTCCAGCCTTTTTGGCAGTTTTGCAGTTTGGTCCTTCTGTTATGTTCCGTTACATTCCGTTAGTCCGTTTCATTCCTACACTCTAAAAATTCTACACAAACTCTAAACTAAAATATTAGCAACATATATATATACAACACTACGATGCTTTTCTCCCCCAAACTTGAGTTTTGGAATATTTAATTTTAAATTAAATGTGCAAAATTAAATAAGAAGGAGAATAACATATTTAAATTACACTACGAAAGTAAATAAAATTCATCATAGTGGGTTGCCTCCCACCTAGCGCACTTGTTTAACGTCTTTGGCTCGACCCAACTGCAACCCTAATCATTTAGTGGTTTCATTGTCGACAAGACGAATAAGCTCAATTGTTCTCTTTACTGACATGGGTTCAAGGTATGGTTTGAGTCGGTGACCATTAACTTTAAATATTTCGTTGGTCCTTGGGTTTTTAATATCAATTGCTCCATGAGGATAAATTCAAACTATAGTGAAAGGACCATACCATTTTGATTTCCATTTTCCGGGAAATAGCCTGAGTCTAGAATTGAAAAGAAGCACTTTTAATCCTGGACGAAAGATTTTGTTGGCTAATCCCATATCATGGTATTTCTTGGTCTTTTCTTTATAGGTTTTAGCATTCTCATACGAATTTAATCTATGTTCTTCTAATTAGTTTAACTGAAATAGTCTTTCCTCACCAGCCAAGGTTCAATCTAAGTTAAGTTCTTTGACGGCCCAATAGGCTCTATGTTCAATTTCAACTGGCAAATGACAAGCCTTTCCATACACCATTCGGTAAGAACTAATTCGTATTGGGGTCTTATATGCGGTTCGGTATGCCCACAAAGCATCATTAAGTTTAGACTGCCAATCTTTACGGTTTGGTCTAACAGTCTTATCTAAAACTGCTTTTATCTGTCTGTTACTCACTTCCACTTGGCCAGACGTCTGAGGATGATAAGGTGTGGCTAACTTGTCAGTTACACCATATTTTCTGAGGACTGAATTTAGCAATCTATTGGTGAAGTGTGTTCCCTGATCACTAATTATGGCCTTAGGTACTCCAAACCGAGCAAAAATATCTTCCACAAATTTGACCACGGTTTTTCCATCATTATTTTTAGTTCCAATAGCTTCTATCCATTTAGACACATAATCAATAGCAACTAAAATATACTCACAATTATTAGAGACTGGAAAAGGACCCATAAAATCAATACCCCAAACATCAAAAATTTCAACAACCATATTTATATACAAGGGAATTTCATTCCTTTTGCCTATTCCACCGGTTCTTTGACACTTATCACAAGTTTTATAAAATATGTCACAATTTCTAAAAACAGAAGACCAATATAATCCAGATTGCAGAATTTTTCTAGCAGTTTTATTACCACTAAAATGACCACCACAAGGGTATTCATGACAAAATGTCATAATACTTTGTTGGTCTTGTTCTGGAACACATCTCCTAATTATAGAGTCGGAACACATTTTATATAAATGAGGTTCTTCCCAAAAATAATTCTTTGCTTCTGTTAAAAATTTATTTCTTTGATAGAAATGAAAATCAGGATTTATGATATCAGACACATAATAATTGACATAATCAGCATACCAAGGATCTAAATCTTTGACTGCTAATAATTGTTCATCGGGGAAGTCTTCATTTATAGGAATTTTATTATCAAGAAATTGACGTTCAAGTAAGGGTGAAAATTCCAATCTAGACGAATGGTCGGCTACAACGTTTTCCGTCCCCTTTTTATCTTTAATAGTAATGTCAAATTCTTTCAATAATAACATCCACCTTATGAGTCTAGGCTTTGCCTCTTTCTTACTCAATAAATATTTTAGGGCTTCATGATCAGAAAATATTATGACTTTTGATCCTAACAAATATGGTCTAAACTTTTCTAATGCATACACAACTGCTAAAAATTCTTTTTCTATTGTTGTATAATTAAGTTGTGCATCATTTAATGTCCTACTAGCATAATGAATTACATGTGGTTTCCTATCTACCCTTTGACCTAACACAACTCCAATTGCAAAATCTGAAGCATCGCACATGATCTCGAAAGGGAGAGACCAATCGGGGCCGGTTAAAATTGGGGCAGTTGTCAATCTTTCCTTTAGTAAATTAAATGCGTTTAAGCATTCTTGATCAAAGATGAATTCGGTGTCTTTTGCCAACAGATTACATAGAGGTTTATAGATTTTTGAAAAATCTCTTATAAATCTTCTATAAAAATCTGCATGTCCTAGAAAACTTCTAACACCTTTGACATAAGTTGGGGGAGGTAGTTGTGGTATAACTTCAATTTTTACCTTGTCGACTTCAATTGCTTTGTTAGACACAACATGACCTAAGACAATTCCATGTTTAACCATGAAATGGCTTTTCTCCCAACTTAGGGTCAAGTTAGTTTCACAACATCTTTTCAAGACCGACGTAAGATTTTCTAGGCAATGATCAAAAGAATTTCCAAAAACTGAGAAATCATCCATGAATACTTCCACACATCTTTCCACTAAATCTGAAAATATAGAAATCATGCATCTTTGAAAAATAGCTGGGGCATTACAAAGTCCAAAAGGCATTCTTCTAAATGCAAAGGTATCAAAGGGACATGTAAAAGTGGTTTTCTTTTGGTCTTCGGGTGCTACTGGGATTTGGTTGTAGCCAGAGAAACCATTAATAAAACAATAATATTCATGACCAGCTAGTCTTTCAAGGATTTGATCAATAAATCGCAAGGGAAAGTGGTCCTTCCTAATTGCCACATTTAATTTCTTCAAATCTATGCACATTCTATAACCGGTGATAGTTCGTGTTGGAACTAATTCATCCTTATCATTTTTAACTACTGTAATTCTTGATTTCTTAGGAACTACCTAAACTGGACTAACTCATTTACTATCAGATATTGGGTAAATTATACCCACATCGAGAAGCTTAAGGACTTCTTTTCTCACCGCTTCTTACATGTGAGGGTTAAGTCTTCTTTGTCTTTCTCTAGAAGGTTTACTACCTTCTTCTAAATGTATTTTATGCATACACATAGACGGACTAATGCCTTTTAAATCTGCTAAGGACCATCCTATGGCTTCTCTATGTGTCCATAAAACTTTTAATAGGCTTGCTTCTTGTTCTTCTGTTAATTCTGCAGCAATTATAACAGGCAAAGTCTTACCTTCCCCTAAAAATGCATATTTTAAGTGAGGAGGTAATGACTTTAATTCTTCTCCAGGAGGAGATTTAACAGACCGAATGAATTCAGAATTTTCAGGTTTAATAGTCTCTTCTTTAACATCCTCAATGTTTTCTACTTTTTCTTCATCTACTTCTATTTCTTCAAAAAGAGATTTTAGAATTTCCACTTCTTCTTCATCATTATTTTCATCCTCTTCTTTCTCTATTTTATCAGAATTATTTTCTGATTTTGACTCTTCTATTTTATCGTTATATTTATTCTTAAGGGCTTCTAATCTTTCTCTCTCTTTTCTTTCATAAGTCTCTCGAAGTTCTCTTTCTAACTCTTCAATGTCAAATTTTATGTGAGAGAAAGTTATATCATCATAACTTACAAACACATCTTTCTCATAATCATCATTCTCACAATTTTATTCAAAGGTTTGAGTTGTTAGTTTTTCAATTTCATCAATTGAGAAACATGCATTCATGTCACTCGGTCTATTCATTGCATCAAAAACTGAGATTTCTATAGTTTCACCTAGGACTGACATTGTGAGTTTACCATTCTTAACATTTATCATTGTATTGGCAGTGGCCATAAAAGGTCTGCCTAACAAGATAAGGACTTCATTATTTGTGCATATTTTTCCTTCCATCTCTAGAACCACAAAATCAACCGAACTTATTAATTTATCAACCTGAACTAGGATGTCCTCTACTATACCCAAAGGATTTTTAACTGAACGATCAGCTAATTGTAAAGACATATTAGTGGGTTTCAGTTCTCCCAACCCTAATTGTTTATAGTCTGCAAAAGGCATCAAATTAATACTTGCTCCTAAATCTAACATAACTTTCATCTTTTTAGAACTACCCAATGAGACTTGGATATTAAAGCTGCCTGGATCTTTCAATTTAGGGGGAAGTTCAGGTTGTAATAATGCACTTACGTTTTCAGAAACAATAGTTTTTTTTATATTGTTTTCGAATTTGTGTTTCTTAGAGTGAAGATCTTTGAAAAACTTAGCATAGGCTGGAATATTTTTAATAACATTAAGCAAAGGAAGGTTAACATTCACTTTGGATAACATGTTATAAATTTCTGAAAATTATTTATCCATTCTGTTTTTTATAAGTCTTCTAGGAAACGGAATTGGAGGAACATATGGTGGTGGTGCCACATAAGGTTCCTCATCCTCTTATTCTTTTTCTTGCCCTACTTCTTCTTGACTTTCTTTGTTTGGCACTTCTTTTTCTACTTCTTGATTATTTGTTTGATTATTTTCATTTTTATCCTTTTCAACTTCTTTTTAAGAATTATCTAATTTATCAGGCACGTCAGAAGATTGAATAGGATCACTTACCTCTTCTCCAATTACTCTACCACTTCGCAGAGTAGTGATAGATTTTTCTTGTTCAGTTTGACTAGGGAACTTCCCTTCTTCTCTTTTCTCGTTCATAACTTTTGCAAGTTTCTCCCTTACAATTTCTAGCTCTTCTAGCAAGTATTTGTTAAGGGCAACTTGTCCTTTGTGTGCTACATCCGATTTTGAAACTTCTTCAATTCGCAATTGACCTTGATTTGGGAATTGTTGAGGTTGTAATGATTTATTTCCTCCCCATGAAAAATTAGGATGATTCCTCCAACCAGGATTATATGTGTTTGAGTAGGGATCATTCCTTTGTCTTTGAGGGTATATGTTCATGGCATTCACCTGTTCATAATACATAGCACTAGATGGACAAAAATTAGTAGCATGAGAATATAATCCACACATGGCACATGCTTCTTGAATTGACCAATTTTCGTATTGAGCTTGTATATCTGGTTTTTCTTGAACTTGGAATAAATTTCTACTTTTACCTCTTGCACTTTTCTGTTGAGAATTTGCACTCAACATCTCAAATAATTCTTCTACTGCAACTGGTGTCATTATATTAATAGAACCACCGGCCGTACTGTCAACCATAGTTTGTAAAGCAGGCGAAAGAGCATGATAGAATTGAAATACTAACACATCTTGAGACAGATTATGATGAGGACACATAATAAGTAAGTTTTTAAATCTATCCCATGCTTCATGGAATGTTTCACCTGGTTCATTTTGAAAAGACATGATTTGTTTTCTGTATTCTGTAAGAGATGCATGTTTATAATATTTACCCATAAATAAATCATATAGTTGAGCCCAAGTATAAACACTACTAGGTGCTAGATTCATAAACCATCTTTTCGCCAATTCTTTTAATGCACTTGGAAAGTATTTCATTTTTACTTCGTCTTCAGTCAAACCTCCTAGTGGATAAGTACTTATCATATACTCATATTCTCTAAGGAAACTTACTGGATCTTCAGCAGGCATTCCATGAAAAGAAGGTATCATATTAAAATAATGACCTTTTAGTTCTAAATTCCTTACTGATTCTGGAAAGACTAGACATGATGTTACTATATTCAACGTAGGTCTACTATAATCATTAGTAGTTCTTTGATTTACTACTACTTCCATATTTCTTCTAGCAGGTTCTTCTTCTCTTTGATTCGCATTGACCGGATGAACCGGGTTTTCAGGATTTTGATTATTATTGTCCATTGGAGGATCAACCAGAGGATCCTCTTGATTCAATTGTTCTTGATTATCCGGTTGGGTTGCTAGATTATCAAGATCTTCCTGATTCTTTCCAATATTATTTATATTTTGATTTAGTTCTACGAGTTTAAGATTCAAAGATCTACGACCATGCATAAAATAAATAAAGCAATTAAAACAACTAACTAAAAACAAATAAAATCTTTTTGTATTTTTATTTTTATAAAAACTGAAATAAAAATTACGCTACCAACAAAAGTAACTATGCGAACTAGCTTGTCCCCGGCAACGGCGCCAAAAACTTGATCGATGTCTTATTTTAATTATTTTCCTTGCAAGTGGACAAGACTATTGTATAATAGTTTTGGGAAGCAAGGGTCGAACCACAGAGACAAGAAGATCACAAATAGCACAATTACCGGCAGTAAATTATTAAACTACGGGGGTTTTTATATTGATTTTAATCTAAACTAATTATTATTCTAAATTTAACTAATTTAGCAGCAATCACACATTATGAAGATCTTATGATGGATGAAAATCTAGGATTAGGGTTTCACTTGTATCTCCTCTATAGCTTATTTTGATAAAGTATCATTCAATTTCTTGAGTTCGTTCACAAAATATAGATATTGTCTGTTGAATTACCGTTCAGTCTCCATCTCCAAATAATTTGTCCATTCTATATCCTAGGCACAAGAACATATGATCCTAACTGTCACTTAGGTCATATATGGAACCTAACCCTAACTTATCACTCTCGTGCATCGATAGGTTCAATTTATCATGATGGTGAGCCAGTGTACGACATATGCACATTGATCATGCAGTTATCCGCACCTCTAGACCTTTATTATTCACGATTACATTCATTTGTTCAAAGTGAGCTAATAGAGGGGTTGATAATCACCACAATCAACAAGAATTAAATGAATAAAAATAGATTAAAGCATAGATTCGATACAAGTTACCTCCCAACTCCTAGATTAATGGATGTTTAGTTCATCCTTGAAGATGAACAGCACATGGAGATCATTGAATACATGGATCGATCTTCAAAACTTGTAATTACAACAACTAAACTATGTTATGCACTCTAAATCCTATGCTAGAACTATCAAAAACTACTTTCTGGACGTCCTTGAGCTCTGGCTACCGTCCTTTATTTATACCATGGAGTTGTAGGGGGTTTAGGAGTTTTGGTCTGGCTTGAAAACCTCCAAAAGTCGATTCTGGCTACCTTGCGGCCACAAGGTCATCAGAATGTCCCTTTGCCGTTTCTTCTTCAATTTACACTTTGGCCCCTTCTTGGAATATTCACTAAAAAGCCTTATAATTCATACTATTCCACCTAAAACCCTGAAACTCATAAAACAACTGAAAAACACATATCAGTAGCCAAAAGCCTCGTGGAATCGCTCAATTTAAGTCATAAAAGTATCCGATATCGATGTATAAAATACATCGATCAGTAGTGTTGTTTCAACATTCGAACTCCAATCTTATGGCTAAAGGAGTATGAGAATCTGTTGGATCAATTAGCAAGATTCCTATTGTAAAACCTTAGTTTATTGCTTGCTTGTTTATTTCGTGAGTTCATACATTCATAATCATCATTAGTATGTTAACTTAGCTCACTCATATGTTTAAAGTCGATAGCATGTTCATTGACGTCGTTTGAGATGCTCGTTTGCACCTTTCCTTCATGAGTTGCTTTGAAACTTGGGTTTGTGATTTATGTTGTAAACACTTGGATAAATGTTAGAGACCACTCATAACATCATTAACACGCTTTAGATGTTGGTTGAATGCTAGTTGCATCATCGGTTTGGTTGCTAGTTTGATTCTAGTCGTAACCCTTCTCCGTTTGACCTTTTCGGTTGTTGTTCGGGAGTGTTTTTCTTAAGTTCTTAGCCATGTTTGAGTGAGGTTTGAAGCTTGATTGCTTTGGTTATTGATTGGAGGCCTTTTAGGGTGAATTCTAGACACTTTTTGGCCTTGGAGGACTTGAAGTTGCATGCGGGTGAGTCCGGGACCAAGCAAGGAATCAAGAAAGGTGAGATTAGGGTAGTTCAGAGTGATGCGCTCGCATCACTCTTCCCCCATGCGACCGCATTGGTCCCAGATGCTGGTTACGGGATTTTTTGAGTATTCACCAATTTGGCTAACTAAACCCCACCCAAACCCAACCTAACCCACCCTAAACCACCCTAGTTCGTCCTACCTATCCTCTCTTGCATGCTTGACAAGTTTTGAGAGTTTTGAATGCATGTACAACACTTGGCAAAGAAAGACCTCCAATATGCACAAACATGCATTGGACACTTCCTCCCACCCCACTTCAGCCATTTAGTGACCAAATACCTCCACTAAGCTATCCTAATCAGTCATTCTCTTCCAAATTCGTGGCTGAACATTTCATACAAGTTAGAGAGGAGTTCTTGAAGGTTCTTGAGTGTTCATCAATGGTGGCCAAGTCTTGAGGAAGCCATTTCCAAAACCCAACCATAGAAGTGAAGAGGAGGGCAAGGAGAACACATACCCACCTTTGCATGGACGTTTTGTACAGCTTGTAAGGCTTGTTTAAGGTGAGTTACAACATCTCTTCTTATTTATTTTAGCCTCATTGACCCTAGGGAAAACAATCTTGCTATATGAGGTCAATGAGAGCACTTAGGACTTTGTAGAGATGCCATGTTCTAGTATATGCTATATGATGAATTTTGGTTGTATGAACAGATTATAGACATATTATAAACCATGATTATAATGTTATTTAGGTGTGATAATGTATGATAAACCATTCTACCTTGTTGTTTAAGTGTTGGAAGCATATTGGATGAGATAGTTAGGCTTGTAGAGATGTCATGTTCTCGTATATGCTAAATGATGCATTTTAGGTTGTATAAACAGATTATGATCAGATTGTAAATCATGATTTTGATGTTATTTAGGTGTGATAATGTATGATAAATCATTCCATCTTGTTGTTTAAGCATTGGGAGCATGTTTGATGAAATAGTTAGGCTTGTAGAGATGCTATGTTCACGTATATGCTAAATGTTACATTTTTGTTGTATGATCAGATTATAAACAGATTATAAACCATGTTTATGATGTTATTTGTGTGTGATAATGTATGATAAATCACCCTACCCTGTTGTTTAAGCATTGGGAGCATGTTTGATGAAATAGTTAGGCTTGTAGAGATGCTATGTTCACGTATATGCTAAATGTTGTATTTTTGATTGTATGATCAGATTATAAACAGGTTATAAACCATGTTTATGATGTTATTTATGTGTGGTAATCTATGATAAATCACCCTATCTTATTGTTTAAGAGTTGGGAGCATATTCGATAAAATGATTAGACTCATATTTGATGAAATGGCAAGAATGAATGTATATGCCTAGTTTGTGACTTTGATTCTATGTTTCATACTTAATTGTTAGATTGGGGTTTTATGGGTTTAATGACCTTAGTAACCTATTTAATTGCATTAGTATGGACATAGAAGAGTATTGAGGCCAATGGCTTCTATACCCTAATTTTGAAAGATTGATTATGACTCAACGGAGTTGACCATTGGGTTAGTGTGACATTAAGGAATAATATGCCTAAGTCCTACGAATTTTGGGGTAGTTTTAATGGAGGTTAAGCCTCCAAGCATTTTAAAGTGTATGAAGAACACTTGATGATTAGAGCCTTTATTTTATCTCTAATATGATTATGTGCTAGTTGTGAATTAAAAGCATGACTAGATGATTGTAGAGTACATGCCTACTTATTTGAGCATATGAATATGAATTACGTGTGCTTGAAGTTTGAGTCCAGCTGGAGTCGGTTTGTTGAGTCTTTGGGGCGGGACGATGTATCATCTTCACGAATTGTGAGATTCGTGATTTTGATGGATCGCCGTGCCGGATTGCACACACCCTCTATCGATGGCCACGGTAGGGAAGTAGTTGATCTCAGTTGTAGTATGGAAACGTGACTTTGATAACTATCGGAACTCGAGTGGGGAAATGTCTCGGGGACGTCGATATCTACGAAAGGGATATCGAGGACACATAAAGGTTTTGCACATGTTTTTTGCAGGAGCAACATGGCGGAAAAAAAAGGGTAACGATATTATATCCCTTTTTATATGAATTGACTCACGAGTGCTTATATGTGAATAATGTGCTACGTGAATATGATATGATATGAAATGATGGTTGAATGAATTAATGAAATGTTATACTTGTTGATAACATGATACTCGAAATTGTTAAGTATGAGTACCTTGACATGATTATTTATGAAATGTATATTATGCAATAACATGAATTATTATTGTTGAGCATGATGCCATGACAGGAAGTTATGTTAGTAACTTGCTAAGTCTTTATGACTTACTCCTATTTGTTTTGATTGTTTTCCCTAGATCCGAGCCGAGCGAGCGGTTCGAAGTAATTATCAAGTTGCGATTGGTGAAGCTTTGACGAGGTTGCTACCTTGTAATTTTAGTATCTTTCTTTTGGCAAGGACGATGGGAACATAAAGTTATATAAACTTTATGTGGGGTATCAAGACTTTAATTGTGTGATATTTGAACTTATGTTAACTAGTACTCAATCTTTTGAGAGCCGACATGTGTTAGTCGTGCCTTGTATATTTATGTTGATCATGCTTTAGTTGTTTTAACCATGTATTGGTTTGTTTAATATGTTTATTATCCGGCATGTTTTTAGCCGTCAAGCATGTTAGACTAGAGTTGTAGACTTAGTTTAATGTTGGGTTCCGGCCGTAACGTCGCCGATGACTTGGTATATAATTGCTAGCTATAAATTGTTATATGTGCCTATTGTTGCGTCACGTGATTTTATTTTTGGACCAAGAGATTCATTATCTCTAAGGTTGTGTTAGTTTGAGCTTGAGCTTGTTAGCGCCCCTTTGTTTAATTATAATATGATTCCGCATGTGTTAAAGTTTTTGGCGTATCGCCGTTATGGCCTTACCCACTATTTGCTATTTTTTTTGTTATGTGCCTTTTTCTAGGCGGCACGACCTCAGGGTCTCGTCTTGGGATCCGGGTCGGGTCGCCACAGTTGGTATCAGAGCTTATATTATAAGTTAGCTATTCGCCGGGATAGGTTCGTTGGCTTAGGGGGTTGGTTTTGTGTGATAGTTTTATCTTAACGAAGAGTGTTCTTGTAGGTTAAAATGGTTGACACTAAAGTTGGTACTAGCACTAGAGGAAGTACCGGTAGAGGTGCCGATAGAGGCACAGTTGGTGGTAGAGAGACTAATGAGAACCGCCAGCCAGAGGTTCCTCCACTTCGGACGCCGGAGGAGCAGTTCGAAGCTATGTCTACCATGTATAGGGGAATGCTTGCGATGATGAACGAGATGAATCAGAGGGTCTTTGGTAGGGCTCAACCAGCGCCAGGACCACAGCCACCACATCCACGCGACCGCAGTTGAGTACGGCAGGATGCGAGACATCATGGGGATTCGATGCTTGAGAAGTTCGTGAAGCTAAAACCAAGACAGTTCGATGGGGAACCGGATGCTTCGAAGGCCGAGTTGTGGATCGAGCATCTAGAGAAGATATTTGCACCGTTGAGGTGTGATGATGAGCAGAAGGTGGTACTAGTAGTGTTTAAGCTAGAGGGCGTTGCGGAGCACTGGTGGCAGGTGCTTAGAGAGAGTTGGGACATGCTGAGGATCCCCCACACATGGCCTAACTTTGTGAGGGAATTTAGAGCTTCGTATGTGCCGGAGGTTGTTCGGGAGAGAAGGGAGAAGGAGTTCCTTGACCTAGTGCAGGGAGGTATGTCGATATCGCAGTATTCGGCGAGGTTCACGGAGCTAGCACGCTATTGCACTCATTTGATTCTGGATGAGGCCAAGAGAACGCATAAATTTGTGAAGGGCTTGAAGACGGAGTATAGGAGACAGCTCTTATCTCATTAGTTCGTGGATTATAGGAAGGAAGTTGATAGAGCCTATGCGATTGAGAGGGAAATCGAGGAGCATCGTGTCATGGGTAATTCGGGTTTTTCTTCACAGCCTAGACAGTCTTCGGGGCGAGGAAATGGATCGGGTAATCGAGGGAATTATCATGGGCACAATGATCGCAGGAAAGGAAATGGTAGATTTAATCATGAAGGGCAGGCTAGGAATCAGTCAGGTGGTAGAGGAGCTGCTTCTACACCGAGTCAGGGAGATCGTAGCATGATGGTGGTATACTCCTATTGTTCGAAGACGGGGCACACAGAGGACAAATGTTGGAAGAAGAGTGGGGCACCGGTGGAGTGCTACTATTGCGGAGCTGCGGGGCACATGAAGAGGAATTGCCTTAAGTTGAAGGGTAATCAGCCAGGAGGATCGAGCCAGCCTACTGTTGGGGCTAAGAGAGATAGTGATGGGAAGGCAAAGGTGCAGGGACGTGTATTTGCTTTAGACCAGAAGAGAGTACCTGAGTTGACCGCAGTTATTGGAGGTACCATTTCTATCTTCGATAGTGAAGCACGAGTACTTATAGATCCAGGATCATCACATTAGTATGTTGCATCACATTTTGTTGACCGTTTGCGTGTATTGCCTCAGTCTTTGCCTTACGTGCTTGAAGTTTCTACCCCACTTGGGGAATGTTTATTGGCTTCGAAGTTTATAAAGCATGCGATGTACTTGTGGATGAACATGTTTTGCATGCGGATCCGTAGTGTTGCCACTTTTGATTTTGATGTGATACTCGGTATGGATTGGTTGTGCGCTTACCATGCTTTGGTTGATTGCTTTAGTAAGAGGGTTACATTTGATATGCCGGGTGTTCCTAAATTTATGTTCTTGGGTGATAACGCCGCCTAGTGGGTTGCGTCATTTCGCTCTAAAGGCTAGGAAATTATTGTCACGTGGTTGCACGGGTACCTAGCTTGTGTGGTTGATAAACGGGTTTCGACTTCCGATCTTGAGGATGTGCCTTGCAGAATGAGTTTTCCTGGATGTCTTCTAAAGATTTTGGATGCCGCCGGATAGGAGATTGAGTTTTGTATCGAGTTGTTACCGGGGACTATACCGATATCGAAGGCGCCGTATAGGATGGCACCTATGGAGTTGAAGGAGTTGAAGGTTCGCTTGCAGAGTTTCTTGATATTGGCTTTATCAAGCCAAGTGTATCGCCTGGGTGTGCGCCGGTATTATTTGTCCGAAGAAGGATGGAAGCCTTAGGTTGTGTATTGATTACCGGAGTTGAACAAAGCGACGATCAAGAACAAGTATCCGTTGCCGCATATAGATGACTTGTTTGATCGCTGCAAGGATCGGTGGTGTATTCTAAGCTTGATTTGAGGTTCGGATATCATCGCTTGAAGGTGAGAGCCGAGGATGTTCCAAAACCGCTGCGAGGTACGGGCATTATGAATTTATGGTGATGCCATTTGGGTTGACTAATGCGCCGGCAGTATTTATGGACTTGATGAATCGGGTGTTCCATAATTTTCTTGACTGTTTTGTGGTGGTCTTCATAGATGACATTTGTGTATTCAAAGTCTCGGGATGAGCATGCACAACATTTGAGGATGGTGTAGTCGATTCTTCGGGAGAGGCAACTTTATGCTAAGTTTAGCAAGTGTGGTTTTTGGCTAGAGGAGGTCTCATTTTTGGGACATGTTGTTTCTAGTACCGGATAGCGGTAGATCCTTCTAAGGTTGAAGCGGTGATGAATTGGAGGAGACCGACTACGCTATTTACAGAGGTTAGGAGTTTCTTGGGGTTAGCCGGGTATTATCGGAGGTTCATAGAGGGATTTTCAAAGATTGCTACACCGATGACGAATTTGACCCAAAAGAAGACATCGTTTGTTTGGAGCGATAAGTGTGAAGCAAGTTTTCAAGAATTGAAGAAGAAGTTGACTACGGCACCAGTTTTAGCGTTGCCTAGCGGAGATGAGAACTTTGTGGTTTATAGAGATGCATCAAAAGAGGGATTAGGTTGTGTTCTTATGCACGGTAAGGTGATCGCTATGCTTCGAGGAAGTTGTCTCCGTATGAGCAGAATTATCCCACGCATGACCTTGAGTTGGCAGCGGTCATATTTGCTTTGCACAAGTGGAAGCATTATTTGTATGGGTCGAAGTTCGAAATTTTCACGGATCACAAGAGTTTGAAGTACTTGTTCTCACAGAAGGTGTTGAATATGAGACAAAGGAGGTGTTCATGATTGTACGATACTTTATCATCCGGGGAAGGCGAACGTGGTTGCCAACGCCCTGAGTAGGAAAGTTCATTTGTCGTGTTTGATGATTCGGGAATGGAAGATGTTGGAGGATGTTCGTGATTGGAGTCCTAGTGAGGTTAATCATGGAGTGTTGTTTGCTAATGTCCGGCTATTCAGCTTTTATTGAAAGGATTAAGGAGACTCAAAGGAAGGATCCGAGATTAGTAAAGATCATTGATGGTTTGAGTAAGAATGAGACGCCGGAGTTTGCAATGAATCAAGAAGGGATTTTGACTTTCAAGGGAAGAGTTTGTGTACCTTCAGTTGAGGATGTGAAACGACTTGTGTTGGATGAAGCTCACAAGGCAAGATATACTATCCATCCGGGGAGTACGAAGATGTATAGGGATATGAAGAAGCAATTTTGGTGGAATGGCATGAAGCGCCAAATTGCGGATTATGTGTCGAGGTGTTTGACTTGTCAACAGGGGAAGGCGGAACATCAAAGGCCCGTGGGATTGTTGCAACCGTTAGATATTCTAGAGTGGAAGTGGGAGCTCGTTACGATGGATTTTGTTTCGGGGTTTCCACGTACGCGTAGAGGGTTTGATGCCGTTTGGGTTGTTGTAGATCGGTTAACGAAGTCAGCTCATTTTATACCGATTGCGATGACTTATTCCTTGAGTTAGTTGGCGGCATTGTATGTGCAGGAGATTGTTAGACTGCATGGGGTTCCGGTTAGCATTGTTTCAGACAGGGATCCGAGGTTTACTTCGAGGTTTTGGCAAGCGTTGCAGGAAGCTATGGGGACTAAGTTGAATTTCGGTACAGCTTTTCACCCTTAGACAGACGGACAATCTAAGAGAACGATATAGATACTTGAGGATATGTTACGGGCTTGTACGATGGACTTTAAGGGAAGTTGGGATTCACACCTTCCATTGGCGGAGTTTGCAGACAACAACAGTTACCAGTCGAGTATTGGGATGGCACCGTATGAGGCACTTTATGGACGGAAGTGTAGATCTCCTATTTGTTGGGATGAAGTTGGAGAAGCAAAGCTATGGGGTTTGGAGATTGTGCAACAGTCGGCCGAGAGCGTGAAGTTGATTCGAGATAGATTACTTACGGCTCAGAGTCGACAGAAGAGTTATGCGGATAATCGGAGGAGAGATTTGGAGTTCCAAGTTGGAGATTATGTGTTTCTTAAGGTATCGCCGAGAAGGGGTACTAAGAGATTTGGGAAGAAAGGAAAGTTATCACCAAGGTTCGTTGGACCTTTTGAGATTCTTGAGCGAGTTGGGAGTTTGGCTTATAGGGTGGCTTTACCGCCATCATTGTCGGACATTCATAATGTGTTTCACGTATCTATGCTTCGGAAGTATCTTAAGGATGATTCGCATGTTCTTGCGTATGAGGAGATTTCATTTCAGCCTGATTTGTCATATGTTGAACAACCGATGAAGATTCTCGACACCAAGGAGAAAGTATTGAGGAACAAGACAATTCCATTGGTTAAGGTTCTTTGGAAGAATCATGAGATCGAGGAAGCGACTTGGGAGACCGAGTTGGAGATGCGCGAGAAGTACCCTCATTTGTTTGAAGATCACGGTAAGAATTTAGGGGCTAAATTCCTTTTAGTAGGAGAGAATGTAAAACCCTAGTTTATTGCTTGCTTGTTTATTTTGTGAGTTCATACATTCATAATCATCATTAGTATGTTAACTTAGCTCACTCATATGTTTAAAGTCGATAGCATGTTCATTGACGTCGTTTGAGATGCTCGTTTGCACCTTTCCTTCATGAGTTGCTTTGAAACTTGGGTTTGTGATTTATGTTGTAAACACTTGGATAAATGTTAGAGACCACTCATAACATCATTAACACGCTTTAGATGTTGGTTGAATGCTAGTTGCATCGTCGGTTTGATCGCTAGTTTGATTCGAGCGTTAACCCTTCTCCGCTTGACCTTTCGGTTGTTGTTCGAGTGTTTTTCTAAGTTCTTAGCCATGTTTGATTGAGGTTTGAACATTGATTTGCTTTGGTTATTTTTTAGAATTCTAGGGCCTGAGGACTTGAAGTTGCAGGGTTGAATTCTAGACCATTTTGGGCTGAACATTTCATACAAGTTCGTCCTACCTATCCTCTCTTGAGCTTGA
Source organism: Codonopsis lanceolata (assembly GCA_013146195.2). Lineage (NCBI taxonomy): Eukaryota > Viridiplantae > Streptophyta > Magnoliopsida > Asterales > Campanulaceae > Codonopsis > Codonopsis lanceolata. The sequence goes on along the minus strand of CM028379.1, from coordinate 65,062,665 downwards.
GGAGTTCATTACAACACTTGGCAAGGTTCTTGAGTGTTCATCAATGGTGGCCATTTCATACAAGTTAGAGAGAGTTCTTGAGGTTCTTGAGTGTTCAGCCAAGTTTGAGGAAGCCAAAAACCCAACCATAGAAGTGAAGAGGAGGGCAAGGAGAACACATACCCACCTTTGCATGGACGTTTTGTACAGCTTGTAAGGCTTGTTTAAGGTGAGTTACAACATCTCTTCTTATTTATTTTAGCCTCATTGACCCTAGGGAAAACAATCTTGCTATATGAGGTCAATGAGAGCACTTAGGACTTTGTAGAGATGCCATGTTCTAGTATATGCTATATGATGAATTTTGGTTGTATGAACAGATTATAGACATATTATAAACCATGATTATAATTTTATTTAGGTGTGATAATGTATGATAAACAATTCTGCCTTGTTGTTCAAGTGTTGGAAGCATATTGGATGAGATAGTTAGGCTTGTAGAGATGTCATGTTCTCGTATATGCTAAATGATGCATTTTAGGTTGTATAAACAGATTATGATCAGATTGTAAATCATGATTTTGATGTTATTTAGGTGTGATAATGTATGATAAATCATTCCATCTTGTTGTTTAAGCATTGGGAGCATGTTTGATGAAATAGTTAGGCTTGTAGAGATGCTATGTTCACGTATATGCTAAATGTTGCATTTTTTATTGTATGATCAGATTATAAACAGGTTATTAATCATGTTTATGATGTTATTTATATGTGGTAATCTATGATAAATCACCCTATCTTATTGTTTAAGAGTTGGGAGCATATTTGATAAAATGATTAGACTCATATTTGATGAAATGGCAAGAATGAATGTATATGCCTAGTTTGTGACTTTGATTCTATGTTTCATACGTAATTGTTTGATTGGGGTTTTATGGGTTTAATGACCTTAGTAACCTATTTAATTGCATTAGTATGGACATAGAAGAGTATTGAGGCCTATGGCTTCTATACCCTAATTTTGAAAGATTGATTATGACTCAACGGAGTTGACCATTGGGTTAGTGTGGCATTAAGGAATAATATGCCTAAGTCCTACGAATTTTGGGGTAGTATTAATGGAGGTTAAGCCTCCAAGAATTTTAAAGTGTATGAAGAACACTTGATGATTAGAGCCTTTATTTTATCTCTAATATGATTATGTGCTAGTTGTGAATTAAAAGCATGACTAGATGATTGTAGAGTACATGCCTACTTATTTGAGCATATGAATATGAATTACGTGTGCTTGAAGTTTGAGTCCAGCTGGAGTCGGTTTGTTGAGTCTTTGGGGCGGGACGATGTATCATCTTCACGAATTGTGAGATTCGTGATTTTGATGGATCGCCGTGCCGGATTGCACACACCCTCTATCGATGGCCACGGTAGGGAAGTAGTTGATCTCAGTTGTAGTATGGAAACATGACTTTGATAACTATCGGAACTCGAGCGGGGAAATGTCTCGGGGACGTCGATATCCACGAAAGGGATATCGAGGACACATAAAGGTTTTGCACATGTTTTTTGCAGGAGCAACATGGCGGAAAAAAAAGGGTAACGATATCATATCCCTTTTTATATGAATTGACTCACGAGTGCTTATATGTGAATAATGTGCTACGTGAATATGATGTGATATGAAATGATGGTTGAATGAATTAATGAAATGTTATACTTGTTGATAACATGATACTCGAAATTGTTAAGTATGAGTACCTTGACATGATTATTTATGAAATGTATATTATGCAATAACATGAATTATTATTGTTGAGCATGAGGCCACGACAGGAAGTTATGTTAGTAACTTGCTAAGTCTTTATGACTTACTCCTATTTGTTTTGATTGTTTTCCCTAGATCTGAGCCGAGCGAGCGGTTCGAAGTAATTATCAAGTTGCGATTGGTGAAGCTTTGACGAGGTTACTACCTTGTAATTTTAGTATCTTTCTTTTGGCAAGGACGATGGGAACATAAAGTTATATAAACTTTATGTGGGGTATCAAGACTTTAATTGTGTGATATTTGAACTTATGTTAACTAGTACTTAATCTTTTGAGAGCCGACATGTGTTAGTCGTGCCTTGTATATTTATGTTGATCATGCTTTAGTTGTTTTAACCATGTATTGGTTTGTTTAATATGTTTATTATCCGGCATGTTTTTAGCCGTCAAGCATGTTAGACTAGAGTTGTAGACTTAGTTTAATGTTGGGTTCTGGCCGTAACGTCGCCGATGACTTGGTATATAATTGCTAGCTATAAATTGTTATATGTGCCTATTGTTGCGTCACATGATTTTATTTTTGGACCAAGAGATTCATTATCTCTAAGGTTGTATTAGTTTGAACTTGTTAGCCCGGGCGCCACTGTTTAATTATAATACGCTTCCGCATGTGTTAAAGTTTTTGGCGTATTGCCGTTATGGCCTTACCCACTATTTGCTATTTGTTTTTGTTATGTGCCTTTTTCTAGGCGGCACGACCTCGGGGTCTCGTCTTGGGATCTGGGTCAGGTCGCCACACCTATGCCAAAACCTCGTTTGTTGGCAGCCCCATCAAAGAACGTTTGCCATTTGGTGTCATGATCGGTAATTTCAAGGACACCCTCATCTGGGAAACCTGGTTCTTCAGCATCTTTTGATTCTAATGGTAAATTGACCAATTGATCTGCGATCACACTCCCTTTGATAGATTTACGTGTGATGTATGTGATGTCAAACTCATTAAGTAAGAATGACTACTTAGCCAGTCGATTAGAGAGTGAGGGCTTTCCGAAGATGTAGTTCATTGGTTCCATTTTGGAGATCACTTTGATGATCCGAGCTTGTAGGTAGGTCTTGAGCCTTTGTGTTGCACATACTAGACCAGTACAGCTTTTCTCTACGGCTGGGTAATTGAGCTCACTATTTTTTAACTTTCTGCTTATAAAGTAAATGGCACTTTTGGTGTAGGAATCTTCTTTTTCTTATGTTAGCATAACCCCTACTATAGTGTATGTGACAGTGAGGTATAACAAGAGAGGCTTGTGAATGTGAGGAGGAGCTAACACTAGCGGGCTAGCAAGATATTCTTTGACTTTTTCAAAGGTGAGCTGACAATCTTCATCCCATACCCAGCCAGTGTCTTTTTTGAGGAGCTTGAATAATGGCTCACACATGGATGCCAGATGTCTGATGAAGTGTCTGATATATTGTAGTCGACCCAGGAAACCCTTGACTTCTGTTGGAGTCTTCGGCTATGGCATGCCTATGATAGCTTTTATTTTTGTAGGTTGTAACGCCCCGTATTCTTGCATGTACTTTGAATGCTTGTCTTCTTGATTTCTTGTTGATTGTGAGCATGTTTACCTAGTTTATAAATGTTTTAGAATCATTCTTAAGTCATTCTTGAAGTTCTTAACATGTTTAGAATCGCGTACGCTTGTTTGTTGAATCGCCGATTCGATCGTTTTGATTTTGGCCTTAGCGATTTCCCCTCGTTGCTCGTATTGCCTCTATTTCGTCGTAGGAAGTGTTCGTTGAGTTCTTGGCTTTATATTCAGGTCTTAACCATGTTTAAACAAGACTTTTTCATGTCCAAGTTATCCTAGTTTGAATGGTGTTTGATTGTAGTTTGATTCGTTGATCATTCGTCGCGTGAGTTGAGCCTTGTTCTATCTTGTTCCGGGTGTTGTTCGGGTGCGTTTCCGACTCGTTTTGAGTAGGGTTAGACCTTAGAATGATTGCCCATAAGTTTGGGATCATTGAGGACAAGTTTAGACCAAGTTTTGGAGGTTCTGGAGCCGAGGCGCCCGCCTGGCACCTTGCGAGGCGCCCGCCTCAACTGCAGGGAGCAATTTCAAATGAGCTGAACATGGAGACAGCCTCAGTACATGAGGCGCCCGCCTGGGCTTGCATGAGGCGCCCGCCTCAACATGCTGATGTGCAATTACGGGATTTTCCCCTGTTTTGAGTTGTGACGTGAAATGCCTATCCTACACTCATTAAACCCCCTCTAAACCCTTCCTAACCACCCACACTTAGTCCTAATCAAGTCCTAACACTAATTAGAAGTTAATCTAGGTTGGATTAGTGCTTGTTAACTCCCTAATCTCTACTAATTGCACTTAAGAAATTCCTCTTGTACCCTTCTCAATTGGGAGGTATAAATACCCAAGCCTTGGCCAAAATTCAGTAAGTCTCTCATTTATTCACCTTCATCCTACAAATTAGAGAGAGAGTGAGTTGGGGGCTTGAGTTTTGAGCCCTAGCTTCATCTTCTTCCTTCGATCTACAAAGATTCCACCGTTCGATTGCCGCCAAACTTCGGATTCTTGACGGGTGCGACGAGAGGAACGACTTCACCGTTTAGATTTTAATTCTCTTGAGTTTTCACTCAAGCTAGGTAAGTTACTCTTCTTCTTCTAGTTCTCATTGACCCTAAGGAAACAAAGTTTATGGTGATTGAGGTCAATGAGGACACGTAATTGCTTCCTATGCTTTCCATTTGAATTTTAAATGTATGATTTTGCTAGGAGCATGTCTAGGTTGATTTCTTGCCTTGGGAAGTTTATATTGCTCTTTAAACATGTCTAATTGAGGTCTTGAACATGTTAGAAACATGTAGTATGTTTGTTGATGAAAGTGATATTATTTGGGAATGCCCTAAATTATGCCTATGAGATATGTGTGAAAGTTGTTATGTGTTGTATCCTTCATATTAGACTATATAGGGAACATGAATTACATTGAAATGTTTTGGGTACGTTTATATCCTTGTTGAACTTAGAAGTGACCTAGGTTGGGTTATGAAGCACATAGCTTCAATTTCCCCGAAATTGGGAATTTAGAGGAAAGACTCAACGGAGTCGACTCTAGGGAAGATTTGAACATGTTGAACTCTAGTTTCAATCCCTACGAAGTTTGAACACCGTTTGATTTGGTTTACTCAAGTATGAGCTTGGTTTAATTGTTTATAACAAGTTGTTATGAAAGGTTGGTTTTTGTGCAATTTATTGCCTTGATATGTTTCATGGTAGAGATTCATACCCTACTTGGTTGGTCGAGTTCGCTCTTGTCGAATTCGATCCTTGATTGGTTTAAGTCAAGTAAATATCTACTTGTGCATCGCATTGAGTCCAGCTGGCATTATTTGGTTTGTTTATTAAGTCAGGGTGGGACGATGCATCGCCTTCACGAATTATGGGATTCGTGCTCGCTATGGATCGCCGCACCTGGGACCTCACACACACCTCCATTGTTGGCCGCAATGGGGAAGTAGCCCCTTTGCCGTATCAATAAGTGCCGCATTGGCTTGCTATCTAGATCGAGTGGTACTTGATGAAAGTCGATGCAATCACAGAGCATCGATGTTGCACGATAAAGTATAATAAATTTTATTGCAGGAGCTACGAAGCGGCCGTGACTATCATATCCTACTTGTATGATTTACTTTACGCACTTATGTGAACAATGTGCTAAGTGTCATACGATGATAATGTGCCATAATTGTGATAAATGTCATGCTATACCATGAACATGCATATTTTAGTAACTTACTAAGTCTTTCGACTTACCCTATTTGTTTGCTTTGTTTTCCTTAGATCAAAGCCGAGGAGACGTCCCACGCTAGACTCGCTTATCCGCTTGGTCGTTTGTGAGCAAGGTTGCTCTTTTGGACTTTCACTAGTTAATCTTTTATTTTGGAAAAGACGTTGGGAAGCAAGTCATGTAGACTTGGCTTGGGATTTGTTGTTGTAGTAACTTAAATATTTGATACTTGTAATCTTTTGGTGTGCCGACTATATGTCGAGCCTGTTTATATGTTGTTGGTTCATCACAGTTTCTTCCGCTAAAGCTTGTTTAAAGTATTATTGTTGTTGTTGTCTCCGGCATGTTGTGGCCGTTGAGTTTTATAAGCATGTGTTAATTGTAGGAGTAGTTGTTGGGTTCCGGCTGTAACGTCGCCGATGACTTGTTTAATTTAAGTTGTTTTTCCGGCCAAGTGTAGCCGAGTTGTTATTCGTATGCAATGTTGCGCCACATGAATTTCGTAATCTACTTGCGCATGCTTGTGTGTATCTTGTCTATTTGGACGGCGCGACTCGGGATCTCGCATTGGGGTCCGGGTCGGGTCGTCACATAGGTTCTATTTCAATCCCCTGCTCGGTTACCATAAACCCCAAGACTTTGCCTTTGGTGACCCCAAATGTGCATTTTGTTGGGTTGAGCTTCATTTGGTGTTTCCGTAACCTTTCGAAAAAAATTCGAAGGTCTTTGACATAGGCACCATTTACGTTGTCGGAATGAATAATCATGTTATCCACGTACACCTCGACTTCCTTATGTATCATGTCGTGGAAGAGAGTGGTGGCAGCTCTTTGATATGTAGCAATATGTTCCCCAGGGGGTGACGAAGGAAGTTTTTTCCTAGTCTTCGTCTGCCATTTTGATTTGATTGTAGCCCAGCATGCCATTTACAAAGGATCTTAATTTGTGAGAAGCCATAATGTCTACCACAATATCGATGTTGGGCAGAGGTAAATAATCTTTGGGCAATGCTTTGTTGAGGTCGCGGAAATCCATGCAGATCTGAACCTTTCAATTAGGTTTCGGTACAGTTACTATGTTTGATATAGCCAAATCAGGTATTCAATCACCCGAATGAACTTGACGTGTAGCTGCTTCATGATTTTCTCTTTCACTTTTAATGACAATTTTGGCTTAATTATGCAGAGCTTCTGTGGCAACCCCGACCCAAATCCCAAGACGAGATCACAAGGTCGTGCGACCGGGAACAAGCAACACAACAAATAATGGGTAAGGCTATAACAGCGATACGCCAACAACTTCAACAAATGCGAAAGCAAAACATAAATACAGTGGCGCCCAAGCTAACAAGCTCAAACTAAATATAACCAAAGAGATAATAAATCACCCTGTCCAAAAATTAAAAGCACGTGACGCAACATTGGGCACGTACAACAAAACCACATGTCATGCAATATATAGCAATTAATAAACCAAGTCATCGACGATATTACAGTCGGAACCCAACATTAAACTAAGTCTACAACTCTAGTCTAACATACTCAACGACTAAAAGCATGTCAGAGAACAAACATGGTAAACCAACCATCAAATGGTTAACATAACTAGAACAAGATCATCACAAATATACAAGGCACGACTAACACAAGTCGGCTCCCAAAAGATTAGGTACTAAAGTATAAGTACAAATATCAAATACACAAATAGACTTGCTACCCATCGTAAAGTTTACATAACTTTACTTTCCCCAAACGTCCTTGCCAAAAGAAAAGGTACTATACTACTAGGTAGCAACCTTGCAAAAGCTTCACCAACGATAATCGAGAATCACTTTGATCCGCTAGCGCGACTCGGATCTAGGGAAAAACAATCAAACAAAACAGAGTAAGTCATAAACACTTAATAAGTTACTAAACATAACTTCCTGTCATGGCATCATGCTCAACAATAATAGATCATGTTATTGGCATAATATACATTTCATCAATAATCATGTCAAGGCATTTATGCTTAACAACCTTAAATATCATGTTATCAATAAAGTATAACAATTCGTTAAATCATCTCAACCATCATATCATATCTTATTCACATAGCACATTGTTCACATATAAATACTCGTGAGTTAAATCACATAAAATAGATATGATACCATTACCATTTTCCGCCGTGTCACTCCTACAAAAACATGTACAAACCAAATGTGTCCTCGATACCCAATTCGTGGTATCAACGTCCCCGAGACATTCCCCGCTCGAGTTCCATAGTTATCAAAGTCATGTTTTCATACTACAACTAAGATCAACTACTTCCCCACTGTGGCCATCGATGGAGTGCAACCCGGCATGGCGATCCATCGAAATCACGAATCCCACAATTCATGAAGATGATACATCGTCCTACCATAGAATCAACAAACTGACTCCAATTGGACTCAAACTCAAGCACAAGTAATATATACTCATATACTCAAACAAATAGGCACATACTATACAATCGACTAGTCATGCATTTCAATCATAACTAGCATATAAACACATTAGAGATAATATTAAGACTCTAATAATTAAGTGTCCTTCATACACTTCTAAAATGCTCGGAGGCTTAACCTCCATCAAATCAACCCCAAATTCCATAGGAATTAAGCATATACTTCCTTAAAGTCATACTAACTCAAAGGTTGATTCCGTTGAGTCATTTCTATACTTTCAAAAATCCTGCATAGAAGCCATTGGCCACAATACCCTCCTATGTTCACAACTAACATCAATATCAATGTTCTCAAGGTCATTAAACCAACATAACCCCAACAAAACCCCCAATTAGGAATCATAGGGAAAAAATCACATTTCTCAAGCATATATATATATTAGCAATTTTATCAACATACTTCCAATACTTGAACATGCAACCCAAGATAGATTAACATATTTCTATACACATGAATAATATCCTAATCATGGTCTCTAGCAAGTTCATCCAACCAAAATCAACATTTAGGCATATAGAAATCATGGCATGTCTAAAAATCCCTAATTGCACTCATTGACCTCAAATAGCACAATGATTGTTTTCCCTAGGGTCAATGAGGCAAAAATCAAATAGAAAGAGATGTAGTAACTTACATGCAATTAGCGCTTCAAGCAACAAAACGAAAATCCAATCGGTGTAAAGTGTTCTTCTATCCCTCCTCTTCACTTCTATGGCTTGGATTGGGAAATGGACAACCCTAGCTATGGAGTCCAAGGAAAGACTCCCATGAAACCCTAAAGAAGTCTCTCAAGGCTCTCCAAGAAGACTCCCATGTTTTTGAAGAGTGAAGGCAGTAAATGAGGTCCTAAATGAAGTTTTGAGGCTGATATGAGGTCAAAATGTAAGTGGGACAAGTGTCCAATGATGTGGAGGCAATTAGTGAATCACTCCCAAGATTAAGCCAAATAATCAACTCAAAACATAATTAGATAGGTTAGGATATGTTTAGTGGTGTTTAGGAGTGTTTAGGAGGTGTTTAGAATGGGTTAAATGGGGTTGGATAGGTCACATTCGTCAAATTTTACTAAACAGGGAATTGCTGATATCGGGGCTGAGCGCTCGCTCAACCCTTACCCTGGGCGACCACTTAGTGGCTTTTCGAGCCAAATGTGTTACTGGTTTTTGTGCGCTCGCTCAGCCCAAAAGCCTGAGTGACCACTCACTCCTAACTTTCAAAATGTCTCAAAATTCAACCCAACAAGTCCTAACCCAAACCCAAACCCAAACCCAAACATCAAGGGTCGATTCCACACTCAAAATGAGTCTGAAACTCACCCGAACAACTCCCAAAAATTCTCAAAATGAAGCACGAAACATGTAATAACAAAGTAGCAATTGAATTAATGATCAACCAAGTACACATACGTGATTATGAACATGTTAAACATATTATGAATGGTTTACAATACATGTACATGTTAAATTACAACCTAAACGAAATCAAAACATTAAATGACGAAACATAACCAAATTATGAATTCATGCAACGGAACAACAACGAATGATCTAATAATGCTCCCAAACATATACATAAACAAAGTAAACATATTTATGACGATTATGAATACATGTAAACAAGCACAAGTCAAGCATGCAATAATCTTGGGTATTACAGCTTTTGCTTCACTGGTTTAGCATTAGAGTATATAAGAATTCGGTGCTCTATAATTGCTGGATCCAACCCAGGCATGTTTTTGTAAGACCATGCGAAGACATCTGAAAATTATTTGAGTAGACTGATCAATGATGTTCTTTCAGCCCCTTGAAGATAAATGCCAATGTTGACCTCTTTGATCTCACCGTTCAGCCCCAGATTGATAGTGGACAACTCTTCTTCTGATGTCGCTGATCTATGGTTTTCTCGTTGCTTGACCAACTTTGCGAGCTCAATTAAGTATTTTTTATTTTTTTGGTCAACTTTGTTAAATAATTCATTATTAACCGGTTCAATTAATTCAGTTAAGTCGTTTTCTAACTTATGAGCAACCAAGGAATACGCAAAGACATCGATATTTTCAATATTAACCAAGCCCTACAACAAAAGGTGTCTTTTAGGACGCCCGTTTGTGTCCTCATATATACCACCTTTATAGGACGCCTTATTTGATAGGATGCAAACTTGAGTCTCTTATCTAAAGAGGTAGCAAAAGGTTAATAGGACTTTTAGGGGCGACTTAGTAAAGTCTACGTGTTAGGACGCCTTTATTTGTCCTATAAAGAACGTCCTAATATTTCTTTAAGACAATGACCTATTGTGTCCTAATATAGTAGTGTAATAGGACGAGAAAAAGCATCCTAATATATCATCTTGATAGCATGAAATGTGTTGTCCTAATAAATCATTTTGATAGGACGAAGTTTGTCATCGTAATATATCATCTTAATAGGACATAATTTGTCGTCCTAATACCCGACCGTGATACGACATGTTTAGGCGTCCCAATAGTATTATTTGATAGGACGCGGTTGAGTGTCTCAACACTAGATTGATAGGATCGCCATGCCCCTACAATTTTTTGAAATTTCGCGTCCTAATAAGCATTTGCGCTTCACATATTAGGATGATTTATGGCGTCCTAATTGAATTTAAAAAAACATATATTACAAAATAATGCTTTAAAACTTTTTAAAAATATCATTATACTACTACAATAGACATCAATATTCATATACCACTAAAAAAATACTTAAAAGAAAACTAAGACATTTCAAAGTAACTCTTTAATATAAAAACATAATAATGTCATACAAATTCATCCTTAACCAATCTAAAAAACATAGTCTAATACTTAAAGATCCATTAGCTAATATACATTAAGCAAAAAAGAAAAAAAAACATAACTACAAAGTTGACTTACAAAATACAACATAACCAAACACACTAATATAACATATTGTAGTGAAATTGCAAGGCCATGCAACAGTTGCTCCAATGGCATCTCCAATAGTCACAAATAATGCATAAGGTCTAACCAAACACTTATTTCTTTTTACCGGTACTTCAATGTGTACTTCACACCAATTTGGTCCAATTTCCTCGCCACCTACTTCTGTGCTGGGGGCTAAGTTATGAACCCATCCTTTAGCTACAATCTCAGTAGGATTTGTTATGCTCTTTAGGTAAATCTCAATTCCCTCATAAATGTCAATTCAAGAAATTCTTAAAACAAAAACAAGTATAGTTGAATGATCAAACAACAATGCATAAAAAACACACATTTATTTCCCAATCTTTTTCATTAGAATGTATATAGACGCATGTCATAATACTCTAGAAGATAGAAAGACAAAAAAGTAAATCAAATATTATTGTAACTTGTTAGAAAAAAGTGAATACTCACAAAAATAATTAAAACAATAGAATTTAGTTACCCGAATAGGTCGAGGTTGGTGGGCTGTCGTACGATGGTCTCTAGATGCAACGCCTACACTTGCACTTGAACCATTAGACGCATTAGGAACATTAGCATTACCTCTCAACTCCCTTAGCTCAGCCCTCATTTCTGCCATTTGATTGCTCAAATTCTCGTACTCAGTCCTCCATTGCATATTCTCCCTATGAGATGCAGAACGACTCGAAACTTTACCCCAAACATCAGATATGCAGACAACTAACCCATACATGCATGCATGACCTTGTGGATCTTTTCCTAAAACTTTAGAAAGCACATCCTCTGCCCCAGGTTCATCACATGACCCCTCGGGAAGTTGAGATTTTAGTTCTTACATTTTCTCTTGTAAAATAGGGCATACTAAGCATATTAGCATGCAAGAAAATTTGTATAGATTACTATAGGTGAATAGTTAAGTAATGTTAATTAATGACTCAAATGAAAGGAAAGATAAAAAGAAAGTAGATTGAAACTATCACATTCAACAGACAACAAATCTACACAAGAGATCACTTTGAGATAAAAGGTAGAGTCCTGCATTTTTAATATGAAAGTCAAATTCTTCTCCTCAATCTCATTGAATAAGCTTTGTACATAGAAGGGGTAGTGTGCACTGTTCTCAAAGAGTTCAAAGACTAATCATTCAAGGGCTTTTATCTTAAAACTAGGTTCCTTGTTACTTTTCCTATTTACATTACCAAAAATGACATTCCTCTTTTTATGTAATATTTCCAGCCTTTTTCATGTGGCTCTTAATTATCAGTTAGATGAATAAAAAAAAAGAAACAATGCTTGTAGAAATATCTGCCAATGGAGTTCCTAAGGGGACGTGGCTTTGTAATATATAAAATGATAGTGATCCCAACTACTAGTCCTATTTTCTGTACCAGTCTAGGTGGTTAGCGATCACATCGAGGTTCCATTTGAGTTAAACAGTTATGATATTTATCATTACTTTTGTAACATTACACAGTGGGAGTTGGAGCTCTAGAATCAATTGGCAACAAATTAGATACATGACTCTCCTGAAAATTATCACTCAAAGATTAAGATGAAGTACAAGAATCTGTTCCTGATTTTTCAGTTCCAGAGTTCTGTTGTAACCTAAGCAAAAGTATGTTAAGAAGAATCTCAAGGAAAGAGATTGCTTCCAAATCGCAATAGATATCCAAATTTGTAGTTTTGCTCAGAAATGCAGAAACATTTTCCAAATTCAACTTCAGAAAGGCGAAGAAGGTTTAAAACAACGTTAGCCATGCTAGACAAACGTAATATAGAAGTAAAGTAACAACATCATCAATGGAGTTGCTAGTAGAAATATCTTCCATTATGAAGTGTTGTTTCTGTTAACAGAATGCTGGGGGAGGTGAGAGACAGATAGAGAATCTCTATCTTAAATTATAAGAACGACTACTCCACAATTGCAGAATGGCTCTTTCATCTGGCTTCATGAGAGAGGTAGTCATCTGTGTATTATTAATAGGCACATAAAAATCTATGTTGCATTTGTACAGACAACACACTTTATTGTCAGATATAGCTGGCTACCGTACAATTGGAAGTACCAACAACCTAGATTAATGCTAAGTCTACAGATTCCAAAAAATATATTTACTACTCACTCACAAGAGCAAAAAATAATTATAAGGGAAACTAACAATCTTAACAAGAAAATATGAGGAAGAGAAACTCATTGCACCCAATTTCTCAATCCAACCCACTCGGCAAAAAGTAACATACCCTTCTTGCAAACCTACTAGTGATAAGTGATAACCAACTTCCCCTTTTACTCACCTAGTTTACACAAAGTGCGTTGTCATATCTACTTGGAAATGGCAAGCCAGACTAATTAGATCCTCAAGAATGCTTGACCAAGATTCCTCAAAGAGGCGTTAAATAATTATAAAGGTTTAACATGGTAAAGAATGATTACTGGAAAACGTAACCAATTGTTAGTCCCAAAATGCACAATACTAGGCTAGAAGGGGAGTTGAATAGCCTAGTAACACTTAAAAAATTTCGTAAGAGTTCCTAATACAAGTACTTACAACCTATTGAAAAGTTTGAAGTAACGGAAGACTTATAAGGAAGACAGGCTAAGTCTGCTGGTGAAGCACTACCAGTAGACTTGGCTGATTACTTAATTTTGCTGCTCAAATGAATAAGTTAAGACGAAGATAACAAATTAACAATATAAAACAGTAAGCAACAGAACACAAAGAAAATTGGTATTTTGAGATGGTTCGCACTATAAAGAGTGTTACGTCCACCACCAAAGCAGTCAACCTTGGATTTGAATGTGCACTATGTTTTCCACTAGTTCTATTAAAGAAATCTCTAATGGATCATGTATATAATATTTGACTTGTGTTTGGGGGTGGGGGAATTGAATATCTGGAAAACAGAATATTCAAGGGGTAGAAGAATAGTAAATGAATACAACAATAAGAAGTAAATAAGTAACAGTTGATGCAGATCTTCTTGTTGTTGTTAAGGACTTCTTTGATCAGTTTATGATCTCTTGAATGCAATGAGTATTATGACTTGATGTTGTTGAATAAATTCAAAGCATTGCTTTCTTCAGTCTTCAATTACAGTATTTATATCAGAGCATTCATAAGACCGTTGGAGAAGATGAAATGAGTAACAACTCTATTAGGTTGAGTGCATTAAATGTAGGGATCTGCTTTGTTGACTTCATCTTCAACTGGGACTGATCATGGTATGGAGAAGAGGAGGTACTGGATTTAGCAGGTGGGCGACAAACAGAGTTACAGACCTACAGTAGTTGGTACAGTATGATTATGTCAGATTGTATACCTGCTCTTCCATGTTCAGGAGGTGAAAGTCTTCATTTTTCCAAAAAGCTGGAAAGGCATGTCTTGGATATCGAGAGTCAATGAAGATGGATTAATTCAAACTTAATTCAAAGATATCTGAATTAATAATCCACTTGATGAGTTGGACATCCTGATAATCTTGACGAGTCATGTTGTCCGAAGGTAGACAAGGTCTACTAGTGATCGGCTGCTGGTGAAGACTGTTGGTGAAGACTACTAGTGAAGCCTTTACCGAAGTCTTCTGCTGAAACCTGTGAAGTCTAAAAACCTATTCTAAAGGCAAAGTTCTATACACAGTTGTCATGCTAACTGGTACGCAACCCATTTAGCCACTAAGTATAGAACTTATAATAATGAATGAGCAAATGCAAATTAAGATACAGTGAGAAACAACAACAATCTCATGACTTGGTTGGCAAAACTGACCACCATATAATCCCTTCAAAGAGGGAAAGAGAAAAGGAAGAAGAAAAGTAACCTTTGATTTTAATTTCAATAGAAGCAGAAGAAAGGAAACAAATTATTAGGATGATAAAACCAGGCCATCTTGGTTTGTCTTTTCCTATTCATATCATATTTCCTATTGCGATCCATCATACGCACTATTGAACCCAGAAAAATGTAAAAATAATGTGAGATGGAAAACAATCAAAGATAGTTAAGGCCTTAACTTTATTATCATTGTGAATATGCAACACTTCCATGCTGGTAAAGACGTACTATAATGAGGAAAACAAAGGCAATGAACTTGTGGAATGGGCTCTGGGCCTCTGGTCATGGAAGCAATCGTTGATCTTTTCTAGACTTCGTTAACCAGGATTTCTGTTTAGAAGGGAAAATTATTTTTACAAGTGACAATCATGTGCCCTTGAAAAAGGGGGGCCAGAGTGTGTATGAAACACCTAAATTAAGGCGGGCAGGCGAGGTGTGGAATTTGAGATTTTATAGAACTTTGGGCAGGGTGAGGGGGTGATACGGTGACAAACATCTGAACACCACCAATCAGTTTCAACCCTCTTATATAGCCCCAAACCCGTCTCAAAACTCTCTAAAAAAATTGTTTGTTTTTCTTTTCTTTAAAGGAACTATGCTGTCACAAAAATAGAAACCCACAATTCCCTAACAATCTGCTAAGAAACTACTAGTTTGTTCCAGCTTTTTAGGCTACCCAAACCTGCTCAAATATACTCCAACTTCATCCACGAACCTGCTCAATAATCCTTGCTAAAACAGCCATTAATCTAGCTTGAAACACCAGTTTCGATCAGCCCAAACACTGTCCAAAACTGCTCGACTAGGCTGCCCGAACACGACTCCAAAACAGCCCCGCAACAGCCCACACAACACACACACACGACAATAACAAGAATAAAAAGGATAACAGACTCACCGGTCGAACTTCACTCGTTCGACGTAAAGAAATCCGACGGACAAATCAAACTCGGCTTCACTCACCTAGCTTGGATTGAACCGATTTTGAACACAAGAACGTGACTTGTTCTTGGGAGAGTTTTCTTCAAAACCAAAATTATATTCTGCCCTGAATAATGAAAAACATGCCTTAAATAGGCTTTACAAAATTATCCTAATCTTGGAGAGAAAGTAATCCTAATTCTACCTACCATAAATAAGAATTCCTAATCAACTAAACCAACCAACTTTTAAGGAAACAAAATAACAACTAGATAGATAAAAGATTTAATTAACACCCTAGTCTAATTAGAATTCCTTCATGCATGGCGGTTGCCCCTTCCCACCTTCCAACTGTGACTTCTTTTCCCTTTAGGATTGTGGAATTCGGCCCCCCCATTAATTCCCTTGTAGCCGTGACTTGTCCCAGCCATTGTATGGGCTGCCTTCCATGCAATCAGCCATACTAACCTGCCTTTATACCAGCCTAAACCGTTGCAGCCGTGCCATGCTTGACCCAGACTGATTTGGACCCTCTTGTAAACCCGTTCCCCTTTTGCTGAATAGGTTTGCACCTCCAAGGTTGCCTTGTTCCACTTCCCAACCCCTGCTAGTTAACTACTCGAGTCAGCCCCTAAGAGCCATGTAGTGCAAAGTCCAACATTTCCCTCTTGATTAATTTCTACTTTAGGGTAGTTCTCTCTCTCACCCGTACCAAGGGGCATCTCAAGAACCAAACCCCCCCCCCAACATAAGCTCCTTCCATGGCTCTTCGAAAGACTCTTGCATCTTTCTTCCAGAATGAGAAATAAATTGATTATCGTTACAATAGGAAAAGTCAAGGATACATAATTGTTCATGCCCAAATACATAATAAAAGGTCCCACGGGAGCAGGTACACCATGGGCACAACAAGTATGGTGAATTGACTAGACAATGTAAACACATGTAAATGAAACAAAGTCCATCCTTTCAACCTCACTTGAATTCTACCTAATAAAGAAAATGCATAAGGCTTCACCATGATTGAACATCCTAGCAATTAGCAACGAGTCCTAATATGCTCTCATCATAAAGATGTACACGATGTTCAATAAGACATGATTTGCTTATAGCTAATTTCTTCTCCAATGAAACCAAGATGTACACGATGCTACTAGAAAAAACTTAACAAATAATTTAAATTCTCAAATACCATAACCTTACTATATCCTTGAAATAGTCTCCATTACTACAACACCAATTAGTTAACTGATAAGGGAAGAAGATGAACAAAGTAGAGATGTGAAATACATACAATTGCTTTCAAAGCTTCTTCATTTTTTGAGGCTCCATCTTTAGAATAAAACGCCATAAAAAAGTCCATTTGAGATGGATAATATCCCAACTCTTTTTTCTATGCTTAAAACAAAAAACATAAATTCATTAGCACAACTTAGGTAAGATATAAGTACAAACAAAGTTGAGTGTTCGGGTTATTATACCTTTTCTTCATGAATTCGAGCGTAGCTTTTTTTTACCCGTTACTTGCACCATCTTCTTTTTTTCTCGATTTTCTTGATTTTTTTGCTAATTATCTATAAAGTAAAAAAAAAACTAAAGATTCAACAATGATAACAATCTTAAAATAATTATGTAGGCAGCCTAGTACTAAAGAGAAAAGTCTGAATACACGATAGTTTATTGGGAATAGGTTCTCAAAAACATTCAAAAAAATATACCTGAACTTCTTTTTTGTTCCACTGTTCAACAAGATTTGTTCATTGTTCTTGATGCACTTTTGGTGGCTTTTTCGTACGTTGCTATTGAAATGATAATGATAGATCGTAGTACATTTTTGTTATCCTTCCTCTCCAATTCCTTACCTTCTTCCCAAAAGATTGCAGTAGCCAACTCTCACAACCAGCGGGAAGATCAAACCTTGACTATAAAGAAAAATTTAAGAAAATCTACTTTCTAAAAACAGAATCTAATGCTAATAAACAAGATTTCCACTTACATGTTGTGTATCCAACAAATCCTTTTTCATTTCCTTCTAAACTTCGTGCATTGTTTATCAACCGAGCAACATATCCATGATCCCGCCATTGATCCCATGAAATGAGTCAATTTAGATGTATTTTCTTCATCAACAGGTTGCCCCAAGTAATTGAACAAAACTTTTATCCGATCTCCTTTAGTTTGCTTCCAAATCTTACGCATGTAAGTAGGGCCTCAAACTCTCTTGCACATATTTCCAAATAACTGTTAATAGAAGAAAAAAAGAAGAAGCAAATGAACTATATAAGCATGCACACTTGGAGCAAGTAACTGTAAAGTTTTGAAAAAGAATAACAAAGACATAAACATATATAGTACATATTCAAGAGATTTTCTTGTACCTTGAGGTTCCATAGGTTGATCAAATCTTCCATCCATAAAATTCTCCAAATCTTGATCACTAGCACTATCCATAGTTAAGTTATATCTGTGATTTCTAGATATTGATGTCATTGTTATGCTATAATCAATAGAAGAAAATGTTATGAAAATTTATATTCAAGTACACATTATATCAAAGAGTAACTAGATTTATGCTTCATACTTTTAACCAAACAATTAAGTTCTGTAAAAATGTGATAGTACGAAAAATGATAATATCAAAAAACTGAAATGAGGAGAAAAATAATTAGAATAAAGAAAACATTATTTTAGCAATCCAATAATTTAAATCAAGAGATATCCATTTGATCTGCATCCCCATCTATAACCATCATATCCTTGTTAATAGTAACTCCATTAACACCCTCTCTCACCCAGTGAACACCCTCATTCTCATTATGAAAAATCCCATTTGATGCTTCGCTTTGCAAGTTTGTATCGATGTCATCATCAGAGGCACGTTCCATCATATCGTAGGTGTCTTTAGCTGTTGTCTTGACCAAAATATGTCATCCTTTGTTTAATGGATCTTCAACATAGAATACTTGTTGTACTTGAGAAGCTAGCACA
Source organism: Codonopsis lanceolata (assembly GCA_013146195.2). Classification (NCBI taxonomy): domain Eukaryota; kingdom Viridiplantae; phylum Streptophyta; class Magnoliopsida; order Asterales; family Campanulaceae; genus Codonopsis; species Codonopsis lanceolata. Next base: position 65,043,956 of record CM028379.1, on the reverse strand, counting down.
AAAGGCTCCTTGTGAGGCTTCAATCCCTTAAAAATTGAGTAGAGTGAAACCATTCTCATCTTTCTTTTTCCTCTTTCCTTTTGAGATCCAGTCACACTTGAACAAAATAATTTTTTTGTCCTCTTAATAGCATAACTCAATGACATCATTTAAAACCCCATAATAGGTCTTATCCCCTAATACAGGATTGTTATCCCTAGAACTTGAAAAACTTGATGTCATGGCATCAAGCATAACCCCGCTATTTTGAGTTTTCCTATACCTCTCAAGCTCTTTTGTATGAAGTCTAAAACCATTTATAATATAACCCTTGTATCTTTCCACAATCTCAATAGGACCCTTAGCCAAAATCCTTAAGTCGTCAGATATTTGTTCATCCCCAGCATTATACAACTCCTCGGCATGGTTTAAGGAAAAAATGTTAAGGAGGCTCGAGGATGTCCGTGAATGGAGTCCAGTTGTGAGTGAGCATAGCATTATCTTTACTAGTGTGTGTGCTATGCCTGCTTTATTTGGGTTGATCAAGGAGGCTCAGGCTACTAATATGGATTTGAGGAAGATTATCGATGGCTTGGGTGAGAATAATACACCTGAGTTCGCGATTAACATTGATGGGATTTTAACCTTTCGAGGTAGAGTTTGTGTTCCTTCTACCGATGGAGTGAAATGTATGGTTCTTGATGAGGCTCACAAGGCCAAGTACAATATACATCCAGGGAGTACCAAAATGTATAGAGACTTGAAGAGACAGTTTTGGTGGAATGGAGTGAAGAGAGAGATTGCAGAGTATGTGTCTAGATATTTGACATGTCGGCAGGTTAAGGTTGAACACCAGAGACCTATCGGTTTACTTCAGCCACTTGAGATACCAGAGTGGAAATAGGAGCATATCACCATGGATTTTGTGACAGGGTTGCCACGTACTCGCCAAGGCTTTGATGCAGTTTGGGTTGTTGTGGATAGGTTGAGTAAATCTTCACACTTTAATCCTATTGCAATGACTTATAGTTTGAGTTAGTTGGCAGTGTGGTATATTCAGGATATTGTTAGATTACATGGTATTTCGGTTAGCATTGTATCAGATAGAGATCCCAAGTTCATTTCTAGGTTTTAGCATTCTTCGCAGGAGGCTTTGGGTATGAAGTTGTACTTCAGTATGGCTTTTCACCCAGTCTGATAGTCAGTCTGAGATATTGATTCAGGTATTGGAGGATTTATTGCGTGCTTGTGCCATGGATTTCAAAGGTAGTTGGGATTCTCATTTTCCATTAGCCAAATTTGTGTATAACAACAGTTACCAGTCCAGTATTGAGATGGCACCGTATGAGGCTTTCTGTGGGCGTAAGTGTCATTCACCGATTTACTGGGATGAAGTTGGTGAAGCTAAGCTTTGGGATTCGAAGATGGTACGACAGTCGGCTGAGAGTGTGAAACTGATTAGAGACAGATTGCTTACAGCTCAGAGTAGACAGAAAAGCTATGCAAACAACCAGAGACGTGTCTTAGAGTTTTAGGTTGGTGATTATGTATTCTTGAAAGTATCCCCCCAACGTGTAACTAAGCGATTTGGGAAGAAAGGTAAACTTTCACCTAGATTTATTGGGCCATTTGAGATCTTAGAGAGGATTGGATCTATGGCGTATCGATTAGCATTGCAACCTTCTATAGCCGATGCTCATGATGTCTTCCATGTCTCGATGCTACGCAAGTACTTGAAGGATGAGTCACATGTCCTTACTTATGATGAGATTTCCTTTGAGACTAACCTTTCTTATGATGAGAAGCTAGTGAGGATTCTTGATATGAAGGAACAAGTCTTGAGAACGAAGAGGATTCCATTAGTCAAAGTCTTGTGGAAGACCATAACATCAAGGAAGCTACTTGGGAAACCAAACTTGACATGAGAGAAAGCTACCGTTTCATATTTGATGATTCCGGTATGAATTTAGGGACTAAATTCCTTTTAGTGGGGGAGGATGTGAGAACCCAACCCTACTTGTGTAACATGTCTTCTCTACTTCTTTAACATGCTCGTTATGTGCCTTAACATATTTAAGAGTTCATATTGTTCATATCATGCTTGCATTAGGTCAACTATGATCGTAGTTGCTTGTATGCCTTCTATACTTTGCATGCCGTGTTGTACTTGCTTCGATCGATGCCTTAGTCCTTAACTAAGTACTAATAGAGAGCCTCAGTACCTTTCTTACATGTTTTATAACTTCAATCTTGGTCATTGTATACTTGGTTGAGAGTTCGGAAGCATTCTTGATTCATTTGACCTTTTGACACTTAGGGTCTCTCGGGTTGCTTTCCTTTGCCATGTTTCGTGTCTTTGAGACTCGTGAGTTGTTAGGTTGAGTCTTAGACCTTGTATACTAGTATTTAACATGTTTGATATTGTTAGTCCATGCTTGTTGTATCCTTGCTTAACTCGTTCTTGAATCGTTTGATGTTTGTTGTGAGTATTGGTCTTTGTTCCTACTTATTTCAGGTGATGTTCGGACCTGTTTCGGACATGTTTTGAGTGGGTTAAACATCACATATGGTTTGGGGTTGAATTGTACACATTTGAGTCATGTTTGAAGCCATTTTTACCATCCAGAGCACTGAGCGCTCGCTCAGCCATGAGACCAAGCAACCGCACAAAATCTAGTACATTGACATCTTGGGTTCAAGGACCAAGCGCTCACTTGGTCCTCTTAGCAAGCGACCGCTTGCCCCTGTTTTCTTGCCTTACAGGATTTTCTGTAATTCTGATTTGTGACCCAATTAGAATATTAATCCCCCATCATTAGTGACCCTAATCACTTGTATTATGCCCTAACTAGGTTGACTTTATCCTAAACCCTAATTAGGACACCTAATCTCTCTCACTCACCTCTTGACATAAGGAATTCAACCACTTTTGTATGAAGTATATAAATCTTTTCCCTCATTTGTGTCTGTCATAAAGCCATAAATCCCACCATTTTCCTCCTCCTTCTTCATGAGCTTGAGTGTGTGTATGGTGAGGGGAGATTAGTAGGTGTTTGCTCCATAACTTGAGTTCCCGAGTTTCGATTTCTAATCCGAAACATCCACATCGAAGCTATCATCGAGGAGCACGATTCTCAGCAATTAGATTTCTTTTATTTCCTCTTTTTCCTTGGTGTAAGGTAAGATATTGATTCCCCTTAGGTTGTATGCTAGAAATGTCATGCTACCCCCTTTCTTTCATGTCTCTCATGCCTTTACCATGTCAATAACAATTTTTAGGATGATTTAAGAATATGGGAATTTTGAATGATATACTCAGCTTGATTGTTTTGGTCCTAAGCCTAGAGTTAAATATGTTCTATGCTTCATTTGGAATAACTATTATTTTTGGACCATTGACTTTTAACAACTTTTAGAATTTATGATTCTAGGGTTCCATGATATAGGAATTTATGATAATTCTTGGCTATGGTTGTTATTTGGATTAATAACCTAGTCTAACCTATACAAGAACTTAGAAAAGAGTTTGGAATACAATTAGTGTTTAAACTCTACTTGGATGAATTTATAGAGATGACTCAACGGAGTCTATTTTAGTGAGCCATTGAACAATACCGGCTTAATGATCAATCCCTACGACATTCTTAAATGTGTTTCACTAGAATACTAGTTCTAGACTCTTGAATTGGATTGACCATCATGCTTGATTTTAAATATCATGAAATAGAATGCCTATTTGACATGTTGAGTTCACTCTTGTCGAGCTCAACCCTACTTGAATTATTGATGAGAATATCTACTTGTCATGAACGAGATCACTCTTGTCGAGCTCGTTCTCTAATTGAGATTTTGTTTTGTAAACAACTACTTGGCATTTGCATGAGTCCAGCTGGCATACTTGGTCTTTATCACACACACCTCCACTGCGGCCACATTGAGGAAGTAGCCCCTTTGTTGTAACCACTAGAGCGCATTGGTGTGTCTATCCCGAGCATCTTCTCGGAAGGTCGATGTATTCACAACCATGTGACACCTCACATTCCAGATAATGCTTGTATGCAGGAACTACGTAGCGGCACCGATTCTCCATATATCCTTTTCCTATGTGATTTACTTTCGAGCACCTATGTGAAAACAATGTGCATCTTGGATATATGATCTATATGCTTATATGATGATTTCTTGCCTTGTATGTTACATATTGCCATGACATGCATGATTGATAGCTTACAAATCTTTATGACTTACCCATTCCCTTTTACTGTTTTAGATCCTAGCAAAGCAGGTCATTTTCATGTAGGCTTGCGGTGTTCGTGCTTCCTTTGTTTCTCTTTTGGTCCGGTGTTGCGGTTGAAGAGGTGGTTTTAGATGTCCTCTTCTATTCTTTTGAATTTTATAAGGACGATGGGTTTAAAGCAAGTCAATTAGACTGTGTTTGGGAATGTGTATAGAACTTGTACTTATGACCTCTTATAAGATATGTGTAGTTTCATCACTTGTAGTACTTGTACTCTATTTTGATGTCGGCATTTGTACGAGTCGAGCTTGTATATCTTATTTTAGTTCACTACGTATAGTCTTCCGCTGAGCATCCCATTAGCTCTTATTTACTTTTTGTTCTATTAACTGCTTAGCTTGGGTTCCGGCATGTAGTGTCGCCAAAGACTTGGTTTAATTGCTTAACTGTTATATCAGGAAAAGTTTTTAAAAATTTCGGCCTTTTGGTGCCGAGTAATGTTACGTCTAAAATGTTGCGTCATGTCCATTTTAAATTATTGAGTCCTTGCATGTTTTCTAGTCTCCCTATTTGGACGGTCCGACTCGCGAATCCATCTCGGGTCCGATTCGGGTCGTCGCAAGTCTAACATTACGAGTTTCCTTGGCAAAATCTGAATTTTCATAGTCAAAAGTTTTCCAAGCTTGGAAGTCTGCTGGATGTCGCATGAAACCATCTTTCGTTCGACCTTCTTCATGCATCTCATAAAATAGGCTGTTTTTTATGACATGAACAGCCTTTGCAATCTTGGTTTTAGTGGGAAGTAACGCATGACTTTTGCAGCAATTTTCTAACGCTTCTTTGATGAAGATGGTTTATCTCCAGATTCACAATTTTTATTATCATGTTCTTTATACTTCAACGCATGACATATATCACATTTATCATTTCCTACATCCGACTTCCAATATAACATGCAATCATTTGGACAAGCGTCAATTTTTTCATAGCCAAGCCCCAAATCCTTAATTACTGTGGCAACCCTACCCTGGCCCGAGGTGGAACCGCGGGTCGGACCGCCCAAATAGGGGGAAAACAAAAGGACAATTAACATGCAAGGACCCATTTTAAGAAAACGACGTGACGCAACATTAGAGACGTAGCACGCCTCGACCCTAAAAGGCCGGTATTTAAAACCTTTCAAACCTGATAAAACAGTTAAGCAATTAAACCAAGTCATCGGCGACACTACATGCCGGAACCCAAGCTAACAGTTTATGGATAGGAATTAAATAAGAGCTAAAAGGATGCTCAGCGGAAGACTTATACGTAGTGAACTAATATACAAGATAACCAAGCACGGCTTACACAATGCCGACACAAAAAGGGGTTACAAGTACTACAAGTGTTAAACTACAAGTAGCTAATAAAAGTAACAAGTTCAAGTACTACACAAATTCCCAAGCATAGTCTAATTGACTTGCTTTAACCCATCGCCCTTGCAAAATAACAAAAGAAAGGAAGAGGACATCTAAACCACCTCTTCAACTTCAACGTCGGACCAAAAGGGGAACAAAGCACGAACATCGCAAGCCTCAATGGGAAGGACCTGTCTTGCTAGGATCTAAAGCAGTAAAGGGGAATGGGTAAGTCATAAAGACTTGTAAGCTATCAATCATGCATGTCATGGCAATATGCAACATACAAGGCAAGATATCGTCACATAAGCATAGAGATCATATATCCAAGATGCACATTGTTTCACATAGGTGCTCGAAATTAAATCACATAGGATAAGGATATATGGAGAGCCGGGCCGCTTCGTAGTTCCTGCATACAAGCGTTATCTGGAATGTGATGGTGTCGTATGTGTGTGTAAGTACATCGACCTTCCGAGGAGATGCCCGGGATAGACACCAATGGTGCTCTTGAAGATTACAGCAAGGGAGCTACTTCCCCACTGTGGCCACAGTGGAGGCGTGTGTGAATCAAGGACAGGATGCCAGCTGGACTCATGCAAATTCCAAGTAATGTTTACTTAACAAATTCTCAGGTAGGGAACGAGGTCGACAAGAGCGATCTCGTTCAAGACAAGTAAATATTCTCATCAAAAATCAAGCAGGATTGAGTTCGACAAGAGCGAACTCAACATGTCAAATAGGCATTCTATTATATGACATCAAGAAACAAGCATGATAATCAATCCAAATTCAAGAGTCTAGAATTATCATTCATAGAGAAGCGTGTTTAGAACGTCATAGGGATTGATCATTGAGCCGGTATTGTTCAATGGCTCACTTAACTTGACTCCGTTGAGTCGTCTCTAACAATTCATCCAATAGAGTTTAAATGCTATATGCATCTTAAACCCTTTTCTAAGTTCTCGTGTAGGATAGGCTAGGCCATTAATCCACTTAACAACCATAGTCAAGAATTATCAACAATTCATGATTCATAATTCAAAGTGACTTTAGAATCATTATTTCAAAAGTTATCAAAAGCCAATGGTCCAAGAACATTAGTTACTCCTAGGAAGACATAGAACACATTTGATTCTAAGCATAGGACCCAATCAATAGGATGAACAATTCATAGCATGTGAAACCCTAGAATTCATAATCTCCAAGAGTTGTCAAAAGTCATTAGTCCAAGAACAATAGTTGTTCCTAAGGAGGCATAGAACACAATTAATTCTAGGCTTAGGACCAAATCAACAAGATGAATATATCATTCAAAAACCTTACAAACTCAACTTATCATCAAACATGGCATGGACAAGGTAGAAGCATGGGAATCATGAGAAGAGGGGACATGGCAAGTCTAACATACATCCTAAGGGGAATCAATAGCTTACCTTTCACCAAGGAAGAAGATGGGAAGAGCACAAACCAATCGGTTGGAACTATTCAACTCTACAAGCTCAACACTTTTGAAGAAGGAGGCTTGAGCAAAGGATGAGAGGATGATGGAGGACCAAGAGAATACCTTCAAGGAGCCATGGAAGAACTTGGGAGAGGAAGAAATTCGTTCATGAAGAGTGAGGGTGGAGAATGAAGGTCAACCAATCAGGTTGTGGCTTATATTTGAAAAAGAAAAAGCTGAGTGGGACAAGTGTCACTCTCATGTGGTTAGAAAATATCTGATTTGGTTTGTTTAATGCTCACTAATGGTTGGTTAATCCACTCTTAAAACATGTTAAATAATGTTAGGACATAAGCAAGAGGTGTTAGGAAGGTTTTAGTGAGGTTTAAAAGAGGTTTGGAATGGGGTCTAAGTGCCAAAAGACGTACAGCAGCAAACAGGGGAAAATCCAGTAAGTTGCTCCCAGAAGATGAGGCGGGCGCCTGGGATACAGAGTCTGGAGCTGAAATTGAAATGCTCCCAGAAGTTGAGGCGGGCTGGTGCACAAATTTCGATGCGGCCGCCTCGGCAAGCCCTTGAACTTGGTCTAAACATGACCTAAATGATCCCAAACTCATGGGCAACCATTCTAAGGTCTAACCCAACTCAAAACAAGTCGGAAACACACCCGAACAACACCCGGGACAAGGTAAAACAAGGCTCGAATCAAGCGACGAATGGTTAACGAATCAAACGCCAATCAAGCACCAATCAAACTAGGATAACTTGGACATGGAAAAGAATTGTTTAAACATGGTTATGACTTGAATACAAGTCCAAGAACTCGACGAATACTTCGCACGTCGAAATACAAGCAATACGGGCAACGAAGGAAATCGCTAAGGTCAAAACAAAGCAAGAAGGTTAATAAACTTCCAATCAAGCTTACTATGATCATAACAACTCTAATGCAAGTATGACATGAACAAATGAAGTATCTAACATGTTAAGATATATGACAAACATGTTATTATGGCATAATATAAGTAATGGGTTTGGGCTCTCACATCCTCCCCCACTTAAAGGAATTTAGTCCCTAAATTCTTACCGAAGTCATCGAATAGGAAAGGGTATCTCTCTCTCATATCAAGCTCGGTCTCCCACGTGGCTTCCTCAATGTTATGATTCTTCCACAAGACCTTCACTAACGGTATCCTCTTTGTTCTCAAGACTTGTTCCTTCGTATCAAGAATCCTCACCGGCTTCTCATCATAAAAAAGGTTAGGTTCAATGGAAATCTCCTCATAAGTAAGGACTTGAGACTCATCCTTCAAGTACTTGCGTAGCATCGAGACATGAAAGACATCATGAACATCCGATATAGAAGGTGGCAATGCCAACCGATACGCCAAAGATCCAATCCTCTCTAGGATCTCGAATGGTCCAATAAATCTAGGCGAAAGCTTACCTTTCTTCCCAAATCGCTTAGTACCGCGTCGGGGCGATACTTTCAAGAATACAAGATCACCAACATGAAACTCTAAGTCACGTCTCCGGTTGTCCGCGTAGCTTTTCTGTCTACTCTGAGCTGTAAGCAATCTATCTCTAATAAGCTTTACACTCTCAGGATCTGTTGTACCATCTCCGAACCCCAAAGCTTAGCTTCACCAACTTCATCCCAGCAAATCGGTGAACGACACTTACGCCCATATAAAGCCTCATATGGCGCCATCTCAATAATAGACTGGTAACTGTTATTATAAGCAAATTCAGCTAATGGCAAATGAGAATCCCAACTACCTTTGAAATCCATGGCACAAGCACGCAATAAATCCTCCAATACCTGAATCAATCTCTCCGACTGACCATCAGACTGTGGGTGAAAAGCCGTACTAAAATTCAACTTCGTACCCAAAGCTTCCTGCAAGGAATTCCAAAATCTAGAAGTGAACCTGGGGTCTCTATCAGAAACAATGCTAACTGGAATACCATGCAACCTCACGATATCCTGAATATACAACGCTGCCAACTGACTCAAACTATAAGTCATCGCAATAGGAATAAAATGTGAAGATTTTGTCAATCTATCCACAACAACCCAAACTGCATCAAAACCTCGGCGAGTACGTGGCAATCCTGTCACAAAATCCATGGTGATATGCTCCCATTTCCACTCCGGTATCTCAAGTGGCTGAAGTAAACCGGCAGGTCTCTGGTGTTCAGCCTTAACCTGCTGACATGTCAAACATCTAGATACATACTCTGCTATCTCTCTCTTCATCCCATTCCACCAAAACTGTCTCTTCAAGTCCCTATACATTTTAGTACTCCCTGGATGTATAGTATACTTGGCCTTGTGAGCCTCATCAAGAACCAAACGCCTAACTCCATCGGTAGAAGGAACACAAACTCTACCTCGAAAAGTTAAGATACCTTCACTGTTAACAGCAAACTCCGGTGTCTTACCATCACCCAATCCATCAATAACCTTTCCCAACTCAGAATCGGAAGCTTGAGCCTTCTTAATCAACTCGAACAATGCAGGCGTAGCACGCACACTAGCAAAGATAACCCTACGCCCACTCACAACTGGACTCCACTCACGGACGTCCTCAAGCATCTTCCATTCCCTCATCATCAAGCAAGACATAAAAGCTTTCCTACTCAAGGCATCCGCAACAACATTAGCTTTTCCCGGATGGTATAAAATAGTACAGTCATGATCCTTAAGTTTCTCCATCCATCGTCTCTGTCGCATATTCAATTCTTTTTGTGAAAAGAGATACTTCAAACTCTTATGATCGGTGAATATTTCAAACTTAGCCCCGTAAAGATAATGCTTCCACTTGTGAAGCGCAAAAATAATAGCCGCTAACTCAAGGTCATGTGTCGGATAATTATGCTCATAAGGTGATAACTTCCGAGAAGCATAGGCGATAACTCTCCCATTTGCATAAGCACGCAACCCAAGCCTTCTAACGAGGCATCGCTATAAATCACAAAGTTCTCCGAACCACTAGGCAATGCTAAGATAGGAGCCGTAGTCAACCTCCTCTTCAACTCCTGAAAACTAGCATCACACTTATCACTCCATATTAAAGAAGACTTCTTCTGAGTCAAATTAGTCATCGGAGTAGCGATCTTCGAAAACCCCTCAATGAACCTACGGTAATAACCTGCCAAGCCCAAGAAACTACGAACCTCGATTACCGTACTAGGCGTCTTCCACTTAGTAATCGCCTCAACCTTGGATGGATCCACCGCTATACCATCACTAGACACCACGTGCCCTAGAAAAGAAACTTGCTCTAGCTAGAAAGCACACTTACTAAATTTCGCATAAAGTTGCTTCTTCCGCAAGATAGAAAGAACCTCTCTTAAATGATTCTTATGTTCCTCTCGTGACTTGGAGTACACAAGAATGTCATCAATAAATACCAAAACAAAACAATCGAGATACTCATGAAAAACCCTATTCATCAAGTCCATAAAAAATGCAGGTGCGTTGGTCAACCCAAACGGCATCACAACAAATTCATAGTGACCATAACGCGTACGGAAGGCTATCTTCGGGACATCCTGCGCCCGAACCCTCAACTGGTGATATCCACTCCTCAAGTCAAACTTAGAATAGACAACTGAACCCCGAAGTTGATCAAAGAGATCGTCAATGTGTGGCAAGGGATACCTATTCTTGATAGTAGCCTGGTTCAACTGTCGATAGTCTATACAAAGGCGTAAACTACCATCCTTCTTCCTCACAAACAACACCGGTGCACCCCAAGGAGATACACTCGGTTTAATGAACTCCACAACTAAGACAAGTACCAAGTTTGGTTCTGCACTTCTCACTAGAATGCCCAATCTTATTACAATAAGAACAAATCAATGGCCCACTACGTTGAGTCTGCTGCCCCTGAGGAGTAGGAGCACTACTACCACGACTCTCATACGGGCGCCTATTACGCCTCCTGCACGCCTATTCTGACCTCCATTCCGACGGTTGCCCTGATAGCCAGACCGATTCCCAGAGTACTGACCTCTACCGGTCGCCTGCGAAGACTGCTATTGAGATGCTTGCACAGGAGGCTTTAGTCTGTGCTCCTCAATGTCTCGCTCAATCTCATAAGCACGATCTACCGCTCCCCGGTAATCTGCCAACTGTAGAGATAATAACTGCTTCCTATACTCGGTTTTCAACCCTTTCACCAACCTCTGGGTTCTGTGTCTCTCATCCAGCACTAGATGTGCACAATAACGGGACAACTCAGTGAATTTAGAAGAATACTGAGCTATGGTCATAGATCCCTGCTCCAGCTCCTGAAATTCTTTCTCTCTACGCTGTCTAACCACATTAGGCACATAAGTAGCCCTAAACTCTGTCTCAAATGTAGGCCACACTTGCGCTACCTGGTTCATCTGCCAACTAGCAAGTAGAACTTCCCACCAATGATTGGCGGCTCCTCTCAGTTTGTACGCAGCTAAAGTCACCTTCTCTTCTTCCGTACAATTCAGCGCTGCAAAGATTTTCTTCATATCCTCAAGCCATAATTCGGCAAGACTAGCATCCGCCTCTCCCTCAAAAGATGGAGGCTTCATCTTCATGAACCTCTCAAGCACAACATTATTCCGAACCCTAGCTCCTAGTGGTATAACAACACGCGGTGGCGAAGCTCTCGCCTCTTGTTCTGGGGGTGGTGGTGGTGGAGGTACATTCTAACCATGGCCAAGCTGAGCCATCTCGGTCATAAACTCCATCATGCGACAGTACATATCTGCCATCTGAGCATTCATACCCGCTGGACCCTGTGGAGGAGGTGGCAATTCTACCTCAGGCTCTTGTGGAGCTAACCTAGGCCTGCCTCTGCCTCGGCCTACACGATCTGCTCTAGGATTCACCATCGAGCACCTATAAGAATTCACTCGTCGTTAGAACATCACACAAGAAACTAACCCACCTAGGCCATGGAACCTATCCTGGCCGATAGCTAACCTATAACATGCTCTGATACCAACTGTGGCAACCCTACCCTGGCCCGAGGTGGAACCGCGGGTCGGACCGCCCAAATAGGGGGAAAACAAAAGGACAATTAACATGCAAGGACCCATTTTAAGAAAAAGATGTGACGCAACATTAGAGACGTAGCATGCCTCGACCCTAAAAGGCCGGTATTTAAAACCTTTCAAACCTGATAAAACAGTTAAGCAATTAAACCAAGTCATCGGCGACACTACATGCCGGAACCCAAGCTAACAGTTTATGGACAGGAATTAAATAAGAGCTAAAAGGATGCTCAGTGGAAGACTTATACGTAGTGAACTAATATACAAGATAACCAAGCACGGCTTACACAATGCCGGCACAAAAAGGGGTTACAAGTACTACAAGTGTTAAACTACAAGTAGCTAATAAAAGTAACAAGTTCAAGTACTACACAAATTCCCAAGCATAGTCTAATTGACTTGCTTTAACCCATCGCCCTTGCAAAATAACAAAAGAAAGGAAGAGGACATCTAAACCACCTCTTCAACTTCAACGTCGGACAAATTCTCAAGTAGGGAACGAGGTCGACAAGAGCGATCTCGTTCAAGACAAGTAAATATTCTCATCAAAAATCAAGCAGGATTGAGTTCGACAAGAGCGAACTCAACATGTCAAATATGCATTCTATTATATGACATCAAGAATCAAGCATGATAATCAATCCAAATTCAAGAGTCTAGAATTATCGTTCATAGAGAAGCGTGTTTAGAACGTCGTAGGGATTGATCATTGAGCCGGTATTGTTCAATGGCTCACTTAACTTGACTCCGTTGAGTCGTCTCTAACAATTCATCCAATAGAGTTTAAATGCTATATGCATCCTAAACCCTTTTCTAAGTTCTCGTGTAGGATAGGCTAGGCCATTAATCCACTTAACAACCATAGTCAAGAATTATCAACAATTCATGATTCATAATTCAAAGTGACTTTAGAATCATTATTTCAAAAGTTATCAAAAGCCAATGGTCCAAGAACATTAGTTACTCCTAGGAAGACATAGAACACATTTGATTCTAAGCATAGGACCCAATCAATAGGATGAACAATTCATAGCATGTGAAACCCTAGAATTCATAATCTCCAAGAGTTGTCAAAAGTCATTAGTCCAAGAACAATAGTTGTTCCTAAGGAGGCATAGAACACAATTAATTCTAGGCTTAGGACCAAATCAACAAGATGAATATATCATTCAAAAACCTTACAAACTCAACTTATCATCAAACATGACATGGACAAGGTAGAAGCATGGGAATCATGAGAAGAGGGGACATGGCAAGTCTAACATACATCCTAAGGGGAATCAATAGCTTACCTTTCACCAAGGAAGAAGATGGCAAGAGCACAAACCAATCGGTTGGAACTGTTCAACTCTACAAGCTCAACACTTTTGAAGAAGGAGGCTTGAGCAAAGGATGAGAGGATGATGGAGGACCAAGAGAATACCTTCAAGGAGCCATGGAAGAACTTGGGAGAGGAAGAAATTCGTTCATGAAGAGTGAGGGTGGAGAATGAAGGTCAACCAATCAGGTTGTGGCTTATATTTGCTGAAAAAGCTGAGTGGGACAAGTGTCACTCTCATGTGGTTAGAAAATATCTGATTTGGTTTGTTTAATGCTCACTAATGGTTGGTTAATCCACTCTTAAAACATGTTAAATAATGTTAGGACATAAGCAAGAGGTGTTAGGAAGGTTTTAGTGAGGTTTAAAAGAGGTTTGGAATGGGGTCTAAGTGCCAAAAGACGTACAGCAGCAAACAGGGGAAAATCCCGTAAGTTGCTCCCAGAAGATGAGGTGGGCGCCTCACAAGAAGCCAGGCGGGCGCCTGGGATACAGAGTCTGGAGCTGAAAATGAAATGCTCCCAGAAGTTGAGGCGGGCTGGTGCACAAATTTCGATGCGGCCGCCTCGGCAAGCCCTTGAACTTGGTCTAAACATGACCTAAATGATCCCAAACTCATGGGCAACCATTCTAAGGTCTAACCCAACTCAAAAGAAGTCGGAAACACACCCGAACAACACCCGAGACAAGGTAAAACAAGGCTCGAATCAAGCGACGAATGGTTAACGAATCAAACGCCAATCAAGCACTAATCAAACTAGGATATCTTGGACATGGAAAATAATTGTTTAAACATGGTTATGACTTGAATACAAGTCCAAGAACTCGACGAATACTTCGCACGTCGAAATACAAGCAATACGGGCAACGAAGGAAATCGCTAAGGTCAAAACAAAGCAAGAAGGTTAATAAACTTCCAATCAAGCTTACTATGATCATAACAACTCTAATGCCAGTATGACATGAACAAGTGAAGTATCTAACATGTTAAGATATATGACAAACATGTTATTATGGTATAATACAAGTAATGGGTTTGGGTTCTCACAATTACCTTCTTTGTTTCACAAAAGTTCTTTAGCAAAGAAACATTAGGGAAAGCCTCATTTATAGTATCAAGTAGCAAGATGAACCCTTTTTTGTTGCACTTACCCAGACACTTGATATGAAAGAGTCGTACAATGAAAGAAAGTATATAGAAAGATTTGCAGCCAGGATATATTTATGTTTTGGCATCATTTACCAATTTATAAAAGTTCTTTGCTTCTGCGTTGAGCTCCTCTCCTACCTCTTCTTCTATGTTATTTTTGGGCTCATCTTCGTTTAAGATCCCAAAAGCACCATGTACCAATCCTTGCATGTCATAAAGAGTTTCCAATGGAGATTGAGATGATAGTTCAACAGAGGGCCCATCTTGGAAAGGAACAACCCATGTGTAACCTTTTATAAACCCATCACACATCAAATGACACTTTGCTTCCTTTCGTTTCACCCATGATTCATTGCCACACTTAATGCAAGGACATAATATCTGATCCTTGAAAGAAATATAAGAAAATGCAAAATCAAGGAACTCTTCGAGTCCTTTCTTTTATTCCATGCTTACCCTTGACAAATTCATCCAACTCCAATCCATGATGTTATTCCTTAAATGAGCAAGTAGTGGTATGTTGGTGGCATATTTTGACTAGTAAAAATATAAGCAATTCTCTTAGGGCAGATTACAACCAACCAATATAAAATAAATAGCAGTCTAACAGAAGGAAAAAAAAAGTAAAACAAATGGTACATAGATATGCCACATAATAGGAAATATAAATCAAAATACCTCTTGAAGTACAAGTAAATGGTTGGTTATTGAACTGGCAGGTTGCCAAGTAAAGTGATATCAAGTTAAGTTAGACCTGCATAAATAAAAAATAAATTATGTGAAAGCTCATCTCAAGATTCAAACAAATAATTTGTCGAGAACATGAACAATTTACATTTTTAACTAGAAAAAACTATTCAAGAAAGTAGTAATCCAGTTCGTGTTACTTTTGTTAGCGTGTGATTATTAATTATATATTGTTGTATTATTATTAGTCCTCTAACTAGTAATTAAGGTACCTCTGTTGTATTAGTCTTCTATATGAAGGCAGCTTAGTTCACAGTAGTGTTCACATAGGACTCTTGTACATGTTTTTTGTATCCTGCATATATCATTCACCGGTGAAGATTTGGGTGCAAATGGACAGGATTACACTACAAATATCGTTTATCTTTCTTCACAATCAATATTACAAAATGGCACCAATGTCAGCAATAGTACATCTGACCAGCAAATGCAGAAGTCTAAAGCAGCTAACTCGACTATTCCTCATATTTCATTGGTAATATACCTTTTGCAATATTATTTACCATTGAGTTTTCTTTTATATAGTGTTTTTAGCCTTTTTTTATACGATGCCAACTTAAAAAGCGTCATATTACATCAATGGCTTAAATGGATGCTACTTAAAAAAGGTCCTATTAACCCTTATGGTAATAGGGCCCAAGAATTACGTGTCCTATTAGGTATTATGATAATAGGACCCTATAAAAGGGCATCTTATTAGTTACACCCCTAATATGTCCTAATGGCCTAATGAGATGCCTACTTGAAAGGTGTCATATTAACTCTTGTGGTAATAGGGCCACTAGAGTCATGTGTCCTATTAGGCATCACGGTAATAGGACCCTGGAGTGTAGGCGTCCTTTTAGGCCTTTTTATGGGATGCCATTGGAGGCCGTACTATTAAGTCTTGTGATAATAGTACAGAAAGAATAAGACGTCCTGCTAGGCGGTACCATAATAGGACCCTAATAGTTTGGCGCCCTATTGCGACCTTTATAGGATGATTTTTTAAAAGCGTCCTATGTAGGGCGTGCTAAAATATCATTCTTGTTGTAGTGAGGGTTGCATGGTTGACTATTTTATTGACGTCCTAGGGATTGGGATCCTCAATTTTATGGTTAGGAGACGGGCTGATAGGTGACCAGTCCGAGGAAAAAAAGGAAAGAGGGGGTGTGGTGTATCCGAAGCTATCCACCAATTCTACAACTGTCAAGAGCGGTCTCATAATAGTGTACCAGTTTTGCAGTGGTCTATCAGTAATAGTCACAAATTTAATTGGGAGCTGAGGAGTACCTGGAGTTTTATTCTCTTCCAGTTATGCTTCTTTTTCAGGTATGCTTTTTTATGCTTTCAGCTTTATTCTCTTCAATGATGTCTTGAATGGTATTCTTGAGCCTAAAGCAGGTGTTAGTAGCGTGTCCATTGTTCTAGTGATACTTGCAATACTGGGAGGGATTCCAATTAATAGGTAGAGGACTTGGATGCCTATAATTCTTGAGTGGCTTGAGCTTTCCTTGGTCTACTAGTGCTCGAAATATCACAGATCTTGGAGCAAGTAGGGTATCAGAATCTATTTTCTTTCTTGGCTATTCTTTGTTGCCTAAATGTTTGGATGATTCTGTGTCATTATCCGAGATTTTTATTTCTCCATCCTCTTGTTTTTTATCAGGCGAACCTATTAGAAACATGCCGATTATCAGAGGTTCTTGTCCTGTTGGGGGTACTGGATTGGTTTGTGTTTCATAGGTCATATGTTGAGTAGGATTTGTTGGACTTTCCTGTGGCCTTTTGTTTCTTGTTGTTTCTTCTCCCTTGTAGCGCTTGTTTTATCTTTAGCGTTACTAGGTATTAATGGTTTTATACCATCCTCTGGGACCTTGTGTTTTTGATCTGGTTGACCCTATGCAAGAGACACGTTGATCTTTGAAGGTCCTTGTCCTGCTTGAGTGTTGCATGAGGAGGCCCCTTTGACTACTATTACTGGTGCTTCAGGCTGAATCGGGTTTTCTTGCAGTTTTTTGGAGTTTTTAGAGGAGAGGGCCTTTGGTAGGATTTTTTAGGGAGTTTCATTGATGTTTGGATGTGGAATGGTTTGTGGTAGGAGACCACTGGTAGTTGGAGGGATAGCTTTTTGGATAACTGGGTTGGTGTTTGGCTGAGAGGAACAACCATTAATCATGTTGGTGTCCTGAGGGAAGGAAATTTCTATTGAAGTGGAAAAATTGATTCCTAGGTAAGACAAGGAATTGTTAGCTGTGGGTCGTAAGTTTTGATTTGTAGAAAGAATTGGGTGAAGATTTCTGCTAAACCTCCAAAAAGATTTCCAACTGTCTGATTTGTGGCCCTTTCTATATGGGTATCCAATTCTCGCTTTAGCCATTCCTGGAATTCAGGATTCGGGGTGTACCCAAGAGCTTCGCCCACAAAAGTCTGTTCATTTTCGGCAGTCATTCTACCCAAATCTGTACTCTCTGAACTGATCTTTATACTGTCTGACCTGACTTCTGTACTTGTATCCCGTATCAACCGACCATTGTTATCTCTTCCCTTCCAAATTTGGGGGAGATTTCTAAGAAACATGGTTGAAGGTATCAGAAGGCAAGGTTTCAGGAATTTTGGTTTAAGTACAATGTGATTTCATAATTAACTTTGTTTATTTATTCCTAAATTTGATCGGACAAGCACATGCTTTGTTTTGACAGTTTGGGACTTTTCCTCGAATAATTGATTCTTTCTCTTGAGTATAGAGCCTTCGTATTCCACATGACTTTTGACTTCCCAAGATTGGACAGATCTCAGGTGAAGGGTCTATACTCTTTCCGGGACCCTTCATTCGAATGGTCTAGGAAATACCATCAAAGTTATTAATCAACCCATGTGCATATATCTTTATTCATTTACATATATTTTTCCATCAGGGGTTGGTCACTAATTTTTAGGTATAAAAACTGATCAATCCATGAAGTATCCTAAAAGATGTATATGCTTTTAACGTTGGTTGATACAGGGCTAGAATGACTTTACCCAGTTGGCCCCTCCGTAAGGGGTGATAATTTTGGCCTAAGTTTCCGTAGTTCTTTTTCAAGATCATGGATACCCGGGCGTGTTTATCGGGTTGAAGGGTAACAGTCGGAATATATCTACATGCGTGCGCGTGTGTAAGTTAGCTAAAAAGCAGTAAAATATTTTTTTCGAGATATAAAGCAGTAAATTTGGCCTGTCTTTTTGTTCATTTGTTGATTATCTCGACTGATTAGTTTGAATCCCCAAAAAGATGGCACGAGCGAGTGTGATGGCCATTCAGATCAATAAATAGAAAAAAAGTGGGGAAACTATCTGCTCCTATTGATTACAGTTGATCTTAATCCCCAAAATAAAAATGACAGAATAAAAAGAACATTTACATTTCTAACAGACATAATAATAAATGAAAATTAAATTACTCCCGCTTTTTTTTCTTTTCTTTTTCGGATTGCACCGATACCAAAATGAATCTACTGTAAAAAATTTCCAGATCGCACGCGCATATATATATATATATATATATATACACACATACATATATATATATACATACATATATACATATATATATATATATATATATATATATATATATATATATATATATATATATATATGACAAAAAAATAAAGGAAAATTTGTAGGCATAAAATTTAGACTATAATAATGACTTATTTTATAGTTATTTATAATAAATATTTACCAGCATAACGACTTATTTTATGTCATTATATTACGATAATAATATCATTTTGGACAAAAATGAAAATAATTTTTGGGTACCTACCTCTTGAAGTGTGAAGGTTTATACCTTGGACCACTTTACTTAGACAGACTTTAGGGTGTGCTCGCTCTGTCCTCTTAGGGAGAGAAAGTCTTTTTTTGTTGAAATATGGGCAACGTAACCGATTGTATTTGTTGTTTTTCATACCGATTTTTGGGCGGCGTGACTGCTGTGTTTGTTGCTTTCCACCTCTCAATCCGAGCGGAGCAACTATATGTATTTGTTGATTTTTGCTGATGTCGTGTCTGAAATTGGGCAGAGTAACTGCTGTGTTGGTGGCTTTTTGGAGTCGGGTTTAAGGTGAGAACCTAATCGGGTAACTATGGTTATATCTGGACGGTGTGCATAAGTGTTTGGGAGAAGATTACTTAGCCTAAGAGGGAAAGTAATTTTGGCAGTTTAACAACTCTCAGAGAATTCTCACTACAAACTCTCTCCATAAAATTCTTGTTGTGTTCTTTTCCGTCTCTTTTTTTTTTCTTTTGCATTGGGAAAGGCCCTGTATTTGTAGGCTGAAGAATAAGGGACTTAACCACGAAGGAAGTCTGAGATATTTTACCTTTATGCTTAAAATGGTTGTACTTTGCATTGAAAAAGTTGTACCAAAAAGGAAAAATTAGATGGGGAAAGCAGAAATGGACGCTGCCTAATATAGTTTTGGGCGCAGCGCCCATTTTTGTAGTAGGCAGCCCCCAAAACTGCTATGTGTTGTGCCATTTTCTGTTTTGTGCTTTGGGATTTTTCATTTCCCCCCTTGTTGTTCGATGTTTGTTCTTTTCCTTTTTCGATTTCTTCCTTTGTCGTTTTGAACCCCCTGAAAGTTTAACATTTGTTATCCTTTTGACCGGATTTAACGTTTATGGAATGTTACAAATAGGGGTATGAAATTGGGGTGTCTATAGTTCCCGTCGTATTCTTTATCGTGAACTCAAATTCTTGCAATAAAAGCATCCACCTAATAAGTCTAGGTTTCGCATCTTTCTTAGTTACTAAGTATTTTAGGGCAGCATGATCTGAAAAGATAATCACCTTGGAACCTAGCAAGTAAGGACATAATTTTTCAAGGGCAAACACAACTGTTAGAAATTCTTTTTCAGTGGTGGTGTAATTTAGTTGTGTGTCATTTAACGTTCTACTCACATAATGGATCACATGAGGTGACTTATCTATTTTTTGCCCTAGCACAGCCCCAACAGTAAAATCAGAAGCATTACACATGATCTCAAAAGGTAGAGACCATAAGGCCTGGCTAGGATAAGGGTTGTGGTCAACTTTTCCATCAACAGATTGAAGGCATCTAGGCATTCTTTATAAAAGACGAACTCCATATCTTTGGCAAGCAGGTTACGTAAATGTTTACAATTTTTTGAAAAATCTTTAATAATATCCTATAAAAACCGACATGGCCAAGAAAACTTCGAACACCCTTAAAAGAAACATGGGTAGTTTAGAAATCACTTCAATTTTAGCTTTATCAACCTCAATTCCCCTATTTGACACTATGTGTCCCAATACAATGCCTTGTTTTACCATGAAATGACATTTCTCCCAACTAAGGGTCAAATTAGTCTCACAACAGCGTTTAAGAACTAATGTCAAATTCTCAAGGCAACTATCAGATGAGTCCCCAAAAACTGAGGAATCATCCATAAATACCTCGACACATCTTTCCACTAAGTCGGAAAATATAGAGACCATGCATCTCTAAAAGGTGGTCAGGGCATTTCACTGTCATGGACTGTTTTCCATTCTTAGCATTAATAACAGTGTTAGTGGTAGCCATGAAAGGACGCCCAAGAAGAGGTACTTCATGATTACTACTAACATGTTTCTCAATTTCAAGCACTACAAAATCCACATGGATTATCAACTTATCCACTTGATCTAAAATGTCATCTACAATGCTGATCGTGTCTTATTTTAATTAATTCCTTGCAAGTGCACAAGACTATTGTAGAACGGCTTGGGAAGCAAGGGTCGAACCACAGAGACAAGAAGAATACTGATGGCAAGAATATCGATAGCAATTTAAACTAAGGGGGATTTTTATTTATTTTATTTAAACTAATTACTCTATTAAAACAGTAAATCTAATTAAACTAGATAGCAATAACAATTGTAAAGATCTGATGGAGGAGGGAAATCTATGATTAGGGTTTCACTTGCATCTACTCTATTGCTTATTTAGATAAAATATCATTCAATAACTTGGGTTCGTTCACAAAGGATAGATATAGCCCGTCAAATTATAGTACAGTATCCATCTCAAATAATTCATCCATTCTATATACTAAGCACAAGAACATATGGATCCTATCTGTCACTTAGGTCATATATATGAACCTGGCCCTAACTTATCAATCTCATGCATCGATAGGTTCAATTTATTATGATGGTGAGCCAGTGTACGACATATGCATATGGTCGTGCAGGTATCCGCACCTCTAGGCCTTTATTACTTGCGATTCCATTCATTTGGTCAAAGCTAGACAATAAAGGGGTTCATAAACACCATGATCAACAAGAATTGAATGAATAAAAATATATATTAAGCCATAGATTTGATACAATTTACCTCCCAATTCCTAGATTAATGGACAGTTAGTTCATCTTTGAAGATGAACTGAACAACGAGTTGAAGGAATACATGAATCGATCTTCAAAACTGTAATTACAATGACTAAACTACGTAATACAAACTAAAATCTAAGATAAAGCTGTTTCCTAACACTTTCTGGATGTCCTTTGGCTTTGACTACCGTCCTTTATTTATACCAGGGTGTTGTAGGGGAATAGGAAGTTCAATCCAGGTGTAAAACCCCGTCAGTCGATTTCTGGGGACCTTGCGGCCGCATTAGGATTTTACCTTGCGTCCGCAAGGGTCTTGAACGAGCTATCCATCTTTCTGATTACCTTGCGAAGGCAAGATCTTTTGGCCTTGCGGCCGCAAGGTGTCCAGTTTATTCTTTTTGCGTCTTTCCCAATGTTGCACTTTGCACCCTTCCTTGAAATCTTCACTAAAAGCTTCATAAATCTCATAAGTTTACATAAAACCCTGAAACTCACAATATAGCTCAAAAATACATATCAGTAGCCAAAAGCCTCGTGGAATTGCTCATTCTAAGTCATAAAAGTACCCGATAAAGACGTATAAACTACGTCTATCAAATACCCCCAAACTTAAACTTTGCTTGTCCACGAGTAAATAATGCTAATAAACACAAAATTAAACATACAAAAATTAAGAAAATCTTTTTGAAGGGTGACACTATTTACACTCCTCTAGAAACCCACAAACTCAAGGAGACTCTTAACGAGCGACTCGACTATGCAGATAAATACAAAAACTAATAAATACAAAAGCAGATAAAAATTACTCTAAAAACAAAATAAAAATGAAAATCTTTTTGGTTTCAACCTCAAGTCATAAAAGCATGGCATATCAAAGTTGTCTCAGTAAGATGCTCACCACATATGTGCGGACTAAATCACAGAACAAACTGACTTATACTCAAGCTGCTACTGGTCTTAATTTCTCCGTGTGTGTGTGATAACCAATCATGGAGAATATCTTAACTAAAACAGCTTTATTAAGCTAAGCACAACATTCATTCTAATATCAGAATTTTTGAATAAAACCAATGCAACATAGAGTATGAGATCTACCATCCAAACCCGATCTATTACAGAAAGAGAGATCACCAAGGATTTCAAAAATTTATACATCCATCCCATACACTTCTTATGTATGACATACAATGCTCTCCTGCCACAATTACTTGCAATAGCTAAGATTATGCTAACACGGTGAGCTTGCAAATAATATGAATGTATGAAGAGGGGATCAATTTACATGCATTACCATCAAATCAACAAATCAACAAACACAAGCATTGGTAAGAAGATCAATAGGTCTTTAATAGCTTGTAATGTAAGGCCTTGGTGTAGGGGGATATGATGGAAAAGGAATATAATTCAAAGTGAAAGAGCAAGACTACCATTTACCCCTAATACTTCCAAGCAAAATGAAGTTCTTCCCAATTAGGCTAGGACCTGCAAAGACCACAAGTGGGGACTTTTCCCCCAAACTTGTTTTGCACAATATATCAAGATAAAAATATCTAGTATTCTATTTTCAGAAAAACTTTTCTATCCTATTTTTCTCTTGAAAGCTATGCTTTCATTTGAATCTTCTTGCACTCTTCTTCTTCCGTTTCATTTTTCTTCGATTTCTTTTTTTTTTTTAATTACATCGACGGAGAAGAAGAAGTCTTGGAAAGTTTTTCTAACTGAAAATTGGTACATTAAAATTAATTTCCCACCCACATCCTACTCTCTCAAGGGTAGGCTAAAGTGTATAGGCTTTAGGGTCAAGTTAATGTGGATTAATGAAACGAAGTCGAATGGGGGTTCAATGTGTGCTAAGCACACTCCATTCTTTTTAATTAAGCTCAAAGGAGACACTAGGGATATTTTTAGTAAAGGTCGGAAAATATTTAGGCTGAAACGATCCAAAGATGGACTATATCATATCTTAATGCCAAAATACTCATGCAGTTTTTAAGAAAGTAAAACACATAAAATATCATATCCATTATGAAAGTTATGGAATTGAAGATTTAGCATCACTGGATTTCACATAAGCATTCGCTAGAACAGATGGTAGGGACAATCGAGACTAACATGAGACACGGTTCGAAAGTGTGCTTGAGATATATTAGCAGGAAAAATCCAAGGGATCTAACTTATCATGAAAATGACCCTAAGTTACAATTCAATGCAACAATCGTGTTAGGACGGCTATTCATCATATTATTGCACATATATTGTTGCTAAAATGAAATGTGTGCTATAAACTTTAAAAAAAATGTTCAAATCAATCCATAATCATGACTGGTGTAAGTGCACAGAGATTTGGAGAAAATCAAGAATTTTGCAGAATCAAGTAAATTCCAGAATAATCTATGGAAAAGTTATGTGGTTCATTATATTAACTCCTCATCGACTGGAATGATCATACCAAGACTCGAGGATGAAAATTTTGAATTAAAACATTTTTTATTTTTTTTTCATTTTTGAAAATTTTTATAAAAAGAAATTATTGATGGGTGATGACGATGACTCTTTTGATGGGTTCCCGAGGGAACCAAATATTATAGTATTCTGGTCAGGGCAACATCTCCTGAAATAAGAAAAAATAAAAAGCAAGTAAATAAAGAGAGGATAAGAGACAATAGAGGGAAAAAAAATTTCCCTCACCCTAAAAACGTAGCCCAACTCCACTCTTCCTTAGGCTCGGACCTGCAAAGGCCCTGGGCTTAGAATCCCCCCCCCCAACTTAAATTTTATTTTGTCTTAAAAATGAGGAATATCCTATGAGAGGGTTGATGGAGGAGAAATATCAAACGGACATAGTTGGCCCACCTAACGAAAGAGGAAGAAACTTGGGCTTCAACTCATGGTGAGTCTGGAGGAAATAACGAAGGAGGACAAAACTCGGGGATCGTGCCAAGTGGCATCCCATAATATGTGGAGACATTGTGCCCCACCTGGTTAACCCAACCAAAAAATTGAGTCTGGTCAGCGCGCATTTGCGCCAACTGCTGACTCATCATCTCATTTTGCAGCATGAACTCCTCCTGCCTCTTGGAGATCTCCTCCAAGGGATCCTCCTCCTCTGGAAGGTCCTCACGTGGCTGGCGAGGTGCGCAAACAGAAGCGTCCTAGTGATGTCAGGGACTACCCGAACTTTCTCCGCATCTGGAGTCCAAACGACTCCATCCCCACTACACGGTCCGGTAATCAAACTCGGGAACGCGAATCCCGAGTTTGTCGTACCTCTAATAAGGGTCTGAATTTGGGCGTTGATCAGACGCCCAACATCGACAGACCCACTGGTCAAGATGGTGTAGATCAAGACAGCCTTATGCCAGGACACCGTGTGATGGTGGCTGGAAGGCATGAGACGGTTACAGATAAATTTGAACACAGCTTTGGCCGTGTTCGTGAGATGGGTCTCGTCCATGGTGCGGGGGCCAAAGGTGGACCTTGATGGAAGGTCCAAACTGCGTCAGGTGTTGCGATTTTCCGCATTTAACATCAGGAGAGGGACAGGGTTGGCGATGTGGATACTGTACTAGTCAGTACCACTCACAAAAATGGGAATGCCGAAATAACGGTTAATACTTTGGGGTAAAAAAATCGACATCCCTATCCCTAACAACTGTACGATCAATTACCTCGCCAGAAATAGAAATACGCCTGTTGGCATAGAATTCGCGGACTAAGGCCACAATGGCCACGCCCGGGGTCGCACAAAGATTGCCCCACCTTCAACGTTTGAAGTGGGCAGGGAGAGCAAATTCCTCAGCCTTAAATCCCCTCTCAGGGATTATGCTTTTGGAGAGCTTCCTAGTGTAGCTCTCCGATGCCTCGAAGGATATGAATCTAGTGGGGTCATAGTGTTGCTCCTCCTCTTGGGAGCGAGACGAGGACGGGCCGGTGTTTCTACGCTTAGGGACCATTCTATAAGCACAATAAATAAATAAAATCTACCCTCTTTAAAATTTAAATTTAAATTTAAATTTATCAACCTAACCAAAAACAACTAAAGCATGCACGTAGAAAACAATTTAAATCTAACACCCTAACTTACAAAAATTTTGATAATTCTAAAATTTAATAAAGAAGGGATAGAAGATACATGGATTGTGCAATGCTTTAATTTCGACGTTTGGTTGACCAGAATTCTGAAACTTCACGTCGGCACAATGGTGGCTTCCTTCTTCGATGCTCGAATGGAGGGAGAAGGAGGATGGATGATGAAGGGGCTTGAAGGAGAGGAGCGCTTGAACTTTTATCTTGGCCGGAATGGAAAAGTGTAACCGGAATTCTTATGAGAGAGGTAGATTTTTGGATGCTTGAGAGAGTTTGAAACTGAATTTATGTGAGCTGCTGTGACTGCCCGCATCCGGCTTATAAAGAGGGCCTTGCAACCGCAAGGTGTTTATGCCTTGCGTCCGCAAGGTACCCAGTCAAAGGGGCACTAATGCTGATGCAGGCTTGCGGGGGCAAGGGTGTTTTGGGCTTGCAGCCGCAAGCTTCACGCGGTTTGTCATTATTAGGGCCTTGTGGTCGCAAGGTATTTTAGGCCTTGCGTCCGCAAGGTCGACAGATTCTGTGCCCTGGGAGCTGCTTCACAGATTTTTGGCAGTTTTCATTTTGGTCCTTTCGTTAAGTTCCGTTAAGTCCATTTCTTTCTTGCACTCTGAAAATTCTACACAAACTTCTAAACCAAAATATTATAAACATATAAATACAACACTAAGATTTTTTTCTCCCCCAAACTTGAATTATGCCAATACTGGAAAACATTTAAATTAAATGTCCATAATTAAATAAGACGGTGAACAACATTTTTAAATTATACTACGAAAGGAAATAGAATTTCATCAAAGTGGGTTGCCTCCCACCTAGCGCACTTGTTTAACGTATTTGGCTCGACCCAGCTACAAACCTATTCTCTTGGAGGTTTGGTGTCAGAGAGACGAATGAGTTCTATAGTTCTCTCAACTGACATGGGTTCAAGGTACGGTTTGAGTCAGTGACCATTGACTTTAAATATCGCATTGGTCTTTGAGTTCTTGATATCGATAGCACCATGCAGATAAATTCTAACTATAATGAAAGGACCCGACCATTTTGATTTTAATTTTCCTAGAAATAATCTGAGTCTAGAATTAAAAAGGAGCACCTTTAATCCTGGACATAACATCTTGTTAGCCAGTCTCATATCATGGTATTTCTTGGTCTTTTCTTTATAGGTTTTTGCATTTTCATATGTATTTAACATATGCTCTTCTAATTCATTTAACTGAAAAAGTCTTTCTTCACCAGTCAAAGTTAAGTCAAGGTTAAGAGCTTTAATGGCCCAATAGCCCTTGTGTTCAATCTCTACTGGCAAATGACAGGCTTTGTCATACACCATCTGATATGGACTCATACCTATTAGGGTTTTATATGCAGTACGATATGCCCAAGGAGCATCGTTAAGTTTTGGTTCCCAATCCTTACGATTTGGTCTAACAGTCTTTTCGAAGACTGCTTTTATCTGTCTATTTCTAACTTCTACTTAACCAGAAGTCTGAGGATGATATGGTGTAGCTAACTTGTGAGTTACATCATATTTTCTAAGGCTTGAATTTAACAATCTATTAGTGAAGTGTGTTCCTTGATCACTAATTACAACCTTCGGTACTCCATACCAGGCAAATATATCCTCCAAAAACTTGACAACAATTTGGCCATAATTATTTTGAGTAGCAATGGCTTCTATCCATTTGGATACATAATCAACAACAACTAAAATATATCCACAACCATTAGAAACTGGAAAAGGACCCATAAAGTCAATACCCCAAACATCACAAATTTCAACAACTATATTAATATGCAAGGGCATCTCATTCCTTCTACTTATTCCACCTGTTCTTTGACATTTATCACATGTTTTGCAAAATATGTCGGAGTCTCTAAAAACAGTAGGCCAATATAATCCAGATTGCATGATTTTCCTAGCAGTTTTGCTACCACTAAAATGACCACCACAAGAGTATTCATGAAAGAATGCCATAATACTTTGTTGATCTTGTTCTGGAACACATCTCCTAATTATAGAGTCTGAACATATTTTGAATAAATGTGGTTCTTCCCAAAAATAATGTTTTGCATTAGTTAAAAATTTCTTTCTTTGATAAAAATCAAAATCGGGATTGATGATGTTAGCCACATGATAATTAACAAAATCAGCATACCAAGGCTCTAAATTTTTAACTGCTAATAATTGTTCATCAGGGAAGTCTTCATTCATAGGGATTTTGTTATCAAGAATTTAACGTTCAAGTAAAGGTAAAAATACCAACCTAGACAAATGGTCGGCTACAACGTTTTCTGTTCCCATTTTATCTTTAATAGCAATGTCAAATTCTTGCAGTAATAACATCCATCTTATGAGTCTAGGTTTTTCCTCCTTCTTACTCAAAAGATATTTTAGGGCTGTATCATCAGAGAATATGATAACTTTTGATCCTAACAAGTATGATCTAAATTTTTCTAATGCATACACAACTGCTAAAAATTCTTTTTCGACGGTTGTATAATTGAGTTGTGCATCATTCAATGTCCTACTCGCATAATGAATCACATGCGGTTTCTTGTCTATCCTTTGTCCTAACACAGCTCCAATTGCAAAATCTGAAGCATCACATATGATCTCGAAATGGAGAGACCAATCAGGGCTGGTTAAAATTAGGGCTGATGTCAATTGTTCTTTCAACAGATTGAATGTATTTAAGCATTCTTGGTCAAAAATGAATTCGGTATCTTTTTCCAATAGATTACATAAAGGTTTACATATTTTTGAAAAGTCTTTTATAAATCTTCTGTAGAAACCTGCATGTCCTAAAAAAACTTCTAACACCCTTGACTGAAGTAGGGGGAGGTAGTTGTGATATAACTTCAATTTTAGCCTTATCAACTTCAATTCCTTTGTTAGACACAACATAACCTAGAACTATTCCATGTTTAACCATGAAATGACTTTTCTCCCAACTTAGGGTCAAATTAGTTTCACAACATCTCTTCAAAACCAATGTTAGATTTTTTAGACAATGATCAAAAGAATTTCCGAATACTGAGAAATCATCCATAAATACTTCCACACATCTTTCCACTAAATCGGAAAATATAGAAATCATGCATCTTTGAAAAGTAGCTGGGGCATTACATTGTCCAAAGGGCATTCTCCTAAACGCAAAGGTACCAAAGGGACATGTAAATATGGTTTTCTCTTGATCTTCTAGTGCCACTAGAATTTGATTATACCCAGAAAAATCATCAAGAAAACAATAATACTCATGGCCAGCTAATCTTTCAAGGATTTGGTCAATAAAAGGCAAGGGAAAGTGATCGTTCCTTGTTGCCGCATTTAATTTCCTCAAATCTATGCACATCCTATAACCAGTAATAGTTCGTGTGGGAACTAACTCATCTTTCTCATTTTTTACGACTGTAATTCCTGATTTCTTAGGAACTACTT
The DNA here is from genome assembly GCA_013146195.2 of Codonopsis lanceolata. Lineage (NCBI taxonomy): Eukaryota > Viridiplantae > Streptophyta > Magnoliopsida > Asterales > Campanulaceae > Codonopsis > Codonopsis lanceolata. The sequence continues at coordinate 65,014,758 of CM028379.1, read as the reverse complement.
GGACTGGACCAACCCATTTACTATCAGATATCAGGTAAATTATACCCGCATCAAGAAGCTTAAGCACTTCTTTTCTAACTGCTTCTTCCATATGAGGGTTAAGTCTTCTTTGTCTTTCTCTAGAAGGTTTGCTACCTTCTTCTAAATGAATTCTATGCATACACATAGAAGGACTATTTCCTTTCAAATCTGCTAAGGACCAACGTATAGCTTCCTATGTGTCCATAGAACTTTTAATATGCTTGATTCTTGTTCTTCTGTTAAATCTGCATGAATTATAACAGGTAAAGTTTACCTTCCCCTAAAAATGCATATTTTAAATGGGACGGTAATGGCTTTAATTCTACTTCAGGAGGGGATTTAACAGATGGTATAAACTTAGGAAATTTCTGATTTTATTGTTTCTTCTTTATCTTCCTCCTTAGAGTTCTCTTCTTTTTCTTTCTTATCTTCACTTTCATTGTTGAGAGCTTCTAATCTTTCCTTCTCTTTTCTAGCATCTGTCTCTCGGGGCTCTCTTTCTTTTTCTTGATATTTTGCAAGATCTTTTTGCAATTTTTCCACGGATTCTAGCAAATATTTGTTAAGAGCAGTTTGTCCACTGTTTGATCATTGTGACTTTGGGACTTCTTCAATCTGCAGTTGTCCTTGCTTAAGAAATTGTTGAGGCTGTAATGGCTTATTTCCTCCCCATGAAAAGTTAGGGCGATTCCTCCAACCAAGATTATAAGTGTTGGAATAAGGATCATTCCTTTGTCTTTGAGGGTACATGTTCATTGCATTAACATGTTCAGGATATACAACACTAGAAGGACACAAATTAGTAGCACGAGAATTTAATCCACAAATAGAACATGCTTCTTGAATTTGCAATTGCCAACGTTCAAATTGAGCTTGCATATCTGATATTTCTTGGACTTAAAACAAACTTCTACTTTTACCTCTTGTACTTTTCTGTTGAGAATTTGCACTTAACATCTCAAGCAAGTTTTCTAATTCAGCTGGTGTCATTCTATTAATAGACCCACCGACTGCACTATCAACCATAGTTTGCAATGCAGACGAAAGAGCATGATAAAATTGAGTTACTAACACCTCTTGAGATAAATTATGATGGGGACACATGATAAGTAAATTTTTAAATCTATCTCATGCTTCATGGAATGTCTCTCCTGGTTCATTTTGAAAAGACATAATTTGTTTTCTATATTCTGAAAGAGATGCATGTTGATAAAAGTACCCGATAAAGCCTCGTGGAATTGCTCATTCTAAGTCATTAAAGTACCCAATAAAGACGTATAAAATACATTTATCAAATGCCCATGGGTTGCTTAACCGAACGGTCTGCCAATTGCAAGGACATTGTAGTGGGCTTTAGTTCACCTAATCCCAATTAATCATACACAGAGTGTGACATCAATTAATGCTAGCACCTAAGTCCAACATTGCCTTCACCTTCTTTGAATCCCCCAAAGTAATATGAATATTGAAATTGCCAGGGTCATTCAATTTAGGAGGGAGGTTCTGTTGGAGTACAACACTAACATTTTCAGAGACTAACACATTTTCAATTTTCTCAAACTTGTATTTCCTGGTATTGAGATCTTTGAAGAATTTAGCATAAGATGGGCTATTTTTAATGACATTAAGCAATGGAAGATTTATGTTAACTTTAGAAAGCATATCATAAATTTAGAAAATAGTTTATCCTTCTTATTCTTCATTAATCGACCAGGAAATGGGATGGGAGAAACATATGGTTTGGGAGAAGGTGGCTTAGGAGTCTCAAGAGGTGGATCCTCTTTCTGTTTCTTCCCCAAACCGTGCATCACACTTTTCAGAAGAAGATGGTGGAACAGAAGAACTTACCTCTTCGCTAATTGTCTTACCATTATGTAAAGTTGTGACATCCTTAGCTTGCTCGTTTTGACTTGGAAACAAGCCTTGTGGATGAACTTTTAGTTCACGAATATCTTGGGCCATTTGCCCAATTTGTGTTTCTAATCTATTTATGGAAGCATTAGTGGAATTGATTTTTATCTCGCGGAAATTGGAGGCGTGCCTCTCCAAGACTCTGTCAAGCTTCTCTTCCATGGAACTCTTGTGCTCACCGTGAGGATGTACTAGCGCATGAGCTTGTACTTGTGGTAGGGGTGGAGGTTTTTTATGAAGAGGCTTGGTTCCAATCCATGAGAAGTTAGGATGATTCGTCCACCGATGATTATATGTATTGGAATATGGATCATTCTATGGCCTTGATGGGTATGAATTCATCGAATGTGCCTTCTCAAAATATTCAGGAAACTGTGCACTAGAAGGACAATAATTAGTAGCATGAGTAATAATACCACAAATGTCACACGCTTCCTGAACATTTGCCATTTTAGAACTTGCCACTTCGACTTGAGCTCTCATTGAAGCCATTTCACGAGATTCATTATAATTATTTTGAACTTCATACAGTCCCTTAGTTTTTCCACTAACACTTTTCTATTGACAATTAGAGCCAAGCATCTCAAATAGCTCTTTGGCTTCAGTCGGTGTTTTCTCTCTGAACGACCACCAGCAGCACTATCTACCATGGTTTGAAGATGTGGTGAGAGAGAGTCATCAAAATTGTATTATAAGAACAGTGTTGGTCCAGGTGATTGCTCAAATAGGCTAGAGGGGGGTGAATAGCATATGTTGCCGTTTAAAACTTTTCTTCTTTTTATATAAGTAAAGCATAGGTTTTAACGGCGTAGACAGTTAGCACGATGAGCATGTCTGCTGGTATCAAGGAACAACAGACTTGCTCTCAGAAGATTTATGAACTCTGCTGGTGAACTGTCATTTAAATCAAAAGCCTGGTTGAAAGAGTTTAAGCAGTGGAAATAGTTAGGCTTAGATTTAGAGAAGTCTTAAGAGGCTGTACACGAATATATGATCAGAACAACATCACACTTAATCCTTCTTCCAAATGCATATTTAGGACATCATTAGAGAATAGATTTTCAAAGGATAAATCAATTTATAAAATATCATATAGAGGTAAAGACTGGAAGATAAATTATTTGAAAGAACATCTGAATTTATTCAAAGATAAATTACAGATTACATCATCCTATACACTCTATGTACAGCTTTTGTCCTCGTCCTCTCAAGCCTTAATCTTTACTTAATTATTCATAGACGAATTCTTAAGTAAAGAGGGCAAAAGGAGACAAGAACGAGAGACTGATATGAGAAGACACTATTGAAGGTTGTTTAGATATAAAATATCTGAACGATTGAGTGCAGAGCACTCGACCTTCTATGATGATTGATTATTTCACAATCAACAACATTTGTATGTGAATACAAATTTGAAGATATGAATGCAATATTTACAGATAGCTCTTCATCTTCCTTGGGCACCATTTGAAATAAATCTTCAAATCCATCCAAGAGCTTGACCTCTAGCTTTAGGAATAAAGTCCTGAAGCTTCAGCTAAAGACTGAGTTCTTCGAAGAAGGGTGAAGAACTCAAATCAAGAACTGGGTTCTTGACCAAGACGCCGATCTCTGTCTATTGAAGTTTCTGATCTCTCTCCTCTTCTTCATACTATTCTTTCTAGCAATCCACAAGGAGTGTTTTGCTAAGGTCTGGGTAAGCTCACTACAATCTACTGTGAAGATCTGAGATGCGTTGTTGAAAACGATCTCTTGTAAATCTTATAGCTTCTTTGAAGTTCTTATTGCAAATCAGTTTTTCACTGATGTATTCACTTCATTGTTGAAGAAGAGGATATGAGAGTTCTTTTATAGACCGGGGTCAATTGATCGTTGAGAAATGAAGATGGATTTTCTATCCGTTAGAGAGATGTTGTTGTTGAAGACTGTCGGATAGAGATGTTGTTGTGGCGACCCGACCCGGATTCCAAGACGAAATCCCAAGGTCGTGCCACCAGGGGAACAAATAATAACACACAAATAGCAAATAATGGGTAGGGCCGTAACGGCGATACGCCGACAACTCAAAACACATGCGGAAGCGAAATAAAATAAAACAGTGGCGCCCGAGCTAACAAGCTCAAACTAAAACAACCAAAGAGATGATAAATCTCTTGGTCCGAAAATTCGATTCGCGTGCCGCAACATTGGGCACGCAGGACAAACTCCCTGTTATGCAATTCATATATAAGCATAATAAACCAAGTCATCGGCGAAACTACGGCCGGAACCCAACATTAAACTAAGTCTAAGACTCTAGTCTAACAACTCAACGGCTAAAACATGCCGGAGAACAAACATCATAATAAACTAGCAATTTAACATGCTAAACATAAACACCAATTAACCACGCACGACTAAACCAGTCGGCTACCAACATAATAAGTACTAACAGTTATATGTACTAACAACTATAAAGCATATGGAGATACAACCATATATACACATCAAGCACAACCACCACCGGTTGGCTACCAAAAGAATAAGCTAGCCACATAATTACAACATTACAAACACATACAGGTTTGCTACCCAAATCATGAAGTTTATATAACTTCATCATCCCAACGACCTCACCAAAAACAAAATGAACACCTAAGTAGCAACCTTGTCCAAAAGACTTCCTTGCCAAAGTAACCTTCCTGATTTACTTGGATCCGCTCGCACGGCTCGGATCTAGGGAAAAACAACCAACAAATAAAAGTAAGTCACAATGACTTAGTAAGTTACTAACCATAACTTCCTACCATGGCATAATGCTCAATTATAAAATATATCATGCTATTGTCATGAAACAACCTTATACAAAATAATGTTATGGCATCCATGCTCAACATTAAATAAATATGTTATCATTATAGTATAACATCTTACCAAAAATCCATGTCAAGGCATATTAGTCTTAACAATAATAATTTATACCTTTGGCATAAAACAACATTCTCATAATAGTCATGTGATAGCATACATGCTTAACAACATTAATCATTATGTTATCTATTAAGTATAACATGTAAGAAACCAAAACCAACATCATATCATATCCAAATTCACCAAGCACGATTATTCACTTAAGCACTTGTGAAACAATTCATATATATAAGGGATATGATACCATTACCGAAATTCCTCCGCGCGTGTCGCTCCTGCAAAAACACGTGCAAAACCCTTATGTGCCCTCGATATCCCTCTCGTAGATATCGACGTCCCCGAGACAACTCTCCGCTCGAGTTCCATAGTTATCAAAGTCATGTGTATTACTACAACTAAGATAAACTACTTCCCCACCGTGGCCATCGATGGAGGGGTGTGTGCAACCCGGCACGGCGATACATCGCGATCACGAACCCCATAATTCGTGAGGACGATGTATCAACCCACCAAAGACTCAACAGACCGACGCCAGCTGGACTCAAAACCCAAGCACAAGTAATATATACTCATATGCTCAAAACAAGTAGGTAAACACTCTACCATCAAACTAGTCATGCAATTTATCCACAACTAGCATAAACATCACAACCGAAGAATCATATAAGTTCCCATAATCAAGTGTGCTTCACACACCTTAAAACTTCTTGGAGGCTCGACCTCCATGAATTCTACCCAAGATTCCGTAGGACTTAAAATCATAGTTCCTAGGATTCAAACTAACCCAAAGGTTAACTCCGTTGAGTCCAATCTAAGTTTTCGGAAAATTCAAGGAATAGAAGCTTAGGCTTCATCATCCCCCTACATTCATATCTATCGTCAAAACCATAAACCCGACGATCAATAAACTCACATAAACCCCACAAAATAATTAACAAGGTAACTTAGAACAAATTAATCATTTTGTGCATAATTTCATCTAAGTTATCATACCAATCATAACCTTCAAATCATGATTAAAATTTACAACATGGTTTAATATACTCTAATAAGCATATAAAACATATTAAGCAAGCTCACATAAATAAATTGTAAGCTAACACAAAATTAGGGCAAGGCACCCTCCAAGCATCTCAACCAAACCAACATTAATCCACATTATCAATCAACATAAACAAGTTCAATAGGCTAGTTAGAGCATGAATTTTACAATATCATAGTCTCACATAGGCCAATCGAGTTCTATCATTCAATTGAAAACCTAGGGTTCATACATCTTCTACAACCCTAACAATGGCTTCCATTGACCTCAAATACCACAAATGGCTGTTTCCCTAGGGTCAATGGAGCTCAAAAATCAAGGGAAGAGAGGTAGAAACTTACCAAAACTCAGCCCTACAAACTGCCCAAACTCGAACTCAACGATGAAGCCGTTTCCTCTCACTCCGCTCTCTTCAATCTTGCGGGTTAGATGGAGAAGAAGACTCCCAGCTATGGCTTCCAAGCTTAGCCCCTTGAAGCCCTAGAATCGTCCCTCCCAAGCTCTCACTTGCGCCTTGGCTGAAGTGGTCGCAGAAGACAGAAAGAAGAAGTCGCAACTGACCGGCTGAATGAATGAAGAGTGCGGCTGTTTGCTTTTATATGAGGGATTAATTCCTTAATCAAGTCACTAATTACCCCCTAATTCTCTTAATAGATGATTAGGATTAGTATTAGGCTAATTAAGTGAGTTTAGGATAGGTTTAGTTTGGGTTTAATAGGCCAAAAGTTCGGACAGTGCACAACCGAACAACAAAATCCCGTAAGCTGATACAAGGACCTTGCGGTCGCTTGGCAAGAGGGTGATGCGACCGCATCACCTAGTTTCCAGCAATCCATGATTTCTGCTTTCCTTGCTCGGTCCCGGACTCTCCCGCATTCAAACCCAAGTCCTTCCAAGCCAAAAATGGTCTATAAATCAACCTTAATAACCTCCAAACCATAACCAAAGTAATTCAAGCCTCAAACCCCATCAAAACAAGGCCAAAAACTCAAGCAGAACTCTCCCGAACAATAACCGGAAAAGTCAAACTGAAATGGGTTAACGCTAAAATCAAACTAGCAACCCAACCAACAATGCAACAAGCATCTAACCAACATCCAAGGCATGTTAATGATGTTATAAATGCCTTCTAAAAATTTTCCATGTGTTAATCACATAAAACGTAAACCCGAGATTCAACACATCTCGCGAAAGAAAAATGCATACGTGCATCTTAAACGACGTCAATGATCGTGCTATTGACTCTAAACATAATCGGGAGCTAAATGAACATATTCATGATGATTATAAGCGTATGAATTCATGCATATCACAAGCAAGCAGTATTTCAGGGTTTTACATTCTCCCCTACTTTAAGGAATTTAGCCCCTAAATTCTTACCGTAGTCATCGAACAAATGAGGATATTTCTCTCGCATCTCCAACTCGGTCTCCCAAGTTGCTTCCTCGATCTCGTGATTCTTCCAAAGGACTTTCACCAATGGAATTTTCTTGCTCCTCAAAACTTGCTCTTTCGTGTCAAGTATCTTCACCGGCTGCTCAACATAAGACAAGTCCGGCTGAAAAGTAATCTCCTCATATTCAAGAACATGGGAATCATCCTTAAGATATTTCCGAAGCATAGACACATGAAATACATTATGAATCTCTGACAAAGACGGCGGTAAGGCCACCCTGTATGCCAAACTCCCAACTCGCTCCAGAATCTCAAAAGGTCCAACGAACCTCGGTGATAATTTCCCTTTCTTTCCAAATCTCTTGGTACCCCTTCTAGGCGATACCTTAAGAAACACAAAGTCTCCAACCTGAAACTCCAAATCTCTCCTTCTATTATCCGCATAGCTTTTCTGTCGACTTTGAGCGGTGAGTAATCTATCTCGAATTATCTTCACACTCTCAACAGACTGCTGAACAATTTCTGAACCCCATAATTTAGCTTCTCCAACCTCGTCCCAGCAAATAGGAGATCTACATTTCCTCCCATAAAGAGCCTCATACGGTGCCATCTCGATGCTCGACTGGTAACTATTGTTGTACGCAAACTCTGCCAAAGGAAGATGTGTATCCCAACTCCCTTTAAAATCAATCGTACAAGCCCGCAACATATCCTCAAGTATCTGGATTGTTCTCTCGGACTGTCCGTCGGACTGAGGGTGAAAAGATGTACTAAAGTTCAACTTGGTCCCCATAGCCTCTTGCAAAGCCTGCCAAAACCTCGATGTAAACCTCGGATCCCTGGAACAATACCCCCCGTGCAATCTAACAATCTCCTGCACATACAATGCCGCTAACTGACTCAATGAATAAGTCATAGCAATCGGAATAAAATGAGCCGACTTCGTGAGCCGATCAACAACAACCCAAACGGCATCAAAACCTCTACGAGTACGTGGAAATCCCGAAACAAAGTCCATCGTAACATGTTCCCATTTCCACTCCGGAATATCCAACGGCTGTAACAACCCCGCAGGTCTTTGGTGTTCCGCCTTTACCTGCTGACAAGTGAGACACCTCGACACATAGTCTGCTATCTGTCGCTTCATGCCAATCCACCAAAATTGTTTCTTTAAATCTCTATACATTTTCGTACTTCCCGGATGGATAGTATACTTTGCTTTGTGAGCCTCATCCAATACAAGCCGTTTAACATCATCAACTGATGGAACACAAACTCTACCCTTAAATGTCAAAATACCATCTTGGTTCATCGAGAACTCATTCTCTTTATTCTCACTCAAACCATCAATAATTTTCACCAACTCTGGATCTTTCTTCTGAGTCTCCTTAATTCTTTCCAACAAAGCTGGAATAGCCCGCACACTAGCAAATAATACTCCATGATTAATCTCACTAGGATTCCAATCACGAACATCCTCTAACATTCTCCATTCCCGCATCATCAAACATGACAAGTGCACTTTTCTACTCAAGGCATCTGCAACTACGTTCGCTTTCCCCGGATGATACAGTATAGTGCAATCGTGATCCTTCAATTTCTCCATCCATCTCCGTTGTCTCATGTTCAACTCTTTCTGAGAGAAGAGATATTTCAAACTCTTGTGGTCCGTGAAAATCTCAAACTTCGAACCATACAAATAATGCTTCCACTTGTGCAAAGCAAATATAATCGCTGCGAGCTCAAGATCATGCGTAGGATAATTCATCTCATACGGAGACAACTTCCTTGAAGCATAAGCAATCACTTTCCCATTTTGCATAAGCACACAACCCAATCCTTCTTTTGAAGCATCACTATAAACAACAAAATTATCACCTCCGCTAGGCAATGCCAACACTGGAGCCGTAGTCAATCTCCTCTTCAATTCTTGGAAGCTTTCTTCACATTTATCACTCCATACAAATGCGGTCCTCTTTTGAGTCAAATTTGTCATAGGCGTAGCAATCTTCGAAAATCCTTCTATGAATCTCCGATAATAACCCGCTAGCCCCAAGAAACTCCGTACCTCGATAGCGTGGTCCTCCTCCAATTCATTATCGCTTCAACCTTGGAAGGATCCACGCTATCCCGGCACTAGAAACAACGTGCCCCAAGAATGAAACCTCCTCTAGCCAAAATGCACACTTGCTAAACTTGGCGTAGAGTTGCCTCTCCCGAAGAATAGACAAAACCATCCGCAAATGTTGTGCATGCTCTTCCCGAGACTTAGAATACACAAGGATGTCATCTATGAAAACCACCACGAAGCAATCAAGAAAATTATGAAATACCCGGTTCATCAAATCCATGAACACCGCCGGCGCATTAGTCAACCCGAATGGCATCACCATAAATTCATAATGCCCATATCTCGTGCGAAAAGCCGTTTTCGGAACATCTTCGGCTCTAACCTTCAACTGATGGTACCCAAATCTCAAGTCAAGTTTGGAATAGACCACCGATCCTTGCAATTGATCAAACAAATCATCTATATGTGGCAATGGATACTTGTTCTTGATCGTTGCCTTGTTCAACTCTCGATAATCGATGCACAATCTAAGGCTCCCATCTTCTTCCTTCACACAATAATACCGGCACCCACACACTTGGCTTGATAAAGCCAATGTCAAGGAGTTCTTGTAACTAAACTTTCAACTCCTTTAATTCCATAGGTGCCATTCTATACGGCGCCTTCGAAATTGGTGTAGTCCCCGGCAATAACTCAATACAAAATTCAATCTCTCGATCTGGAGGCATCCCAAAATCTTTAGAGAAAACATCCGGGAACTCACACACAACTGGCACATCTTCAAGATTAGAAGAAGAAACCCGCTTGTCCACTACGCAAGCAAGATACCCCGTGCACCCACGCGACAACAATTTCCTAGCCTTAAGCGCAGAAATGACGCGTAAACCACTCGGTGCATACTCTCCCAAAAATACAAAGTTAGGAACGCCAGGCAAAGTAAAAGTGACCTTTTTACTAAGGCAATCCACCAAAGCATAATATGTGCTCAACCAATCCATACCAAGAATAACATCAAAATCACGAAGTGGTAACACCACCAAATCCGCATGCAACACATGTTTATCCACAAGTACATCGCATGCTCTATAAATATCTGAAGCTAACAAACATTCCCCCAGAGGGGTAGATACGTCAAGCACATATGGTAAAGACTGAGGCATAACACATAGCTTATCAATGAAATGTGATGCAACATAAGAATGCGATGATCCAGGGTCTATAAGTACACGAGCCTCATTACCAAAAATAGAAACGGTACCTCCAATCACTGCTGTAGACTCAGGTACACCTCTCTGATCTAGAGCAAATACACGACCCTGCACTTTAGCTTTTCCATCGCTATCTCTCTTTGTTCCAGCTGTAGTCTGACTAGAACCTCCTGACTGATTGCTCTTTAACTTGGGACAATCTTTCTTCATATGCCCGGTAACTCCACAGTAGTAACACTCCATTGGTGCTCCATTCTTATTCCAGCACCTATCTTCCGTATGCCCAATCTTGGAACAATAAGAACAAACCAAAGCCACACTACGATCTCTCTGAGTAGACGTAGTACTAGCTCCCTTGCCACTTGACTGACTCTTCGCATGACCTTCATAATGAGATTTTCCACCTCCTTTCTTACGATCATTACCTCCACTAAAATTTCCACGACACCGATCCATGATGAATCCGCCTAAGATTAGGCCGAGAAGAACCCGAAATAGGCATAGTACGATGCTCCTCTATATCTCTCTCAATAGTGTAGGCTCTATCAACGGCCTTCCTGTACTCCACAAACTGATGAGAAAGAAGCTGTTTCCTGAACTCCGTCCTCAAACCCTTTACAAATTTTTGTGTCCTCCCCTCATCGGAATCATCGAATGTGTGCGAATCAAATGTGTGCAGCCAACTCCGTGAATCCGTGAATCTGGCAATACCCATACTCCCCCGCACCAAATCCATAAACTCTTTCTCTCTTTCTCCCCGACAACATCCCAGACATAGGAAGCTCTGAACTCTCGAACGAAATTAGGCCATATCTGTGGGACTCTATGCAGTTCCCAACTCTCCCTCAACACCTGCCACCAGTGCTCTGTGGGTCTTGCACCATGCGACCGCATCATAGCTTTTCCAGACTTACGGGATTTTCTGATTTGTCAACTTTTGACCCAACCAAACTGTGGCGACCCGACCCGGATCCCAAGACGAAATCCCAAGGTCGTGCCGCCAGGGGAAACAATTAACAACAACAAGTAGCAAATAATGGGTAGGGCCATAACGGCAATACACCGATAACTCAAAATACATGCGGAAGCGAAATAAAATAAAGCAGTGGCGCCCGAGCTAACAAGCTCAAACTAAAACAACCAAAGAGATGATAAATCTCTCGGTCCGAAAATTCGATTCGCGTGCCGCAACATTGGGCACGTAGAACAAACTCCCTGTTATGCAATTCAATAATAAGCATAAAATAAACCAAGTCATCGGCGAAACTACGGCCGGAACCCAACATTAAACTAAGTCTAAGACTCTAGTCTAACAACTCAACGGCTAAATACATGCCGGAGAACAAACATCATATTAAACTAGCAATTTAACATGCTGAACATATTCACCAATTAACCACGCACGACTAAAACCAGTCGGCTACCAACAAAATAAGTACTAACAGTTATAAGTACTAGCAACCAGAAAATATGTGGAAGTTTAACTACCAATATATAACAAGCACAACCACCACCGGTTGGCTACCAAAAGAATAGGCTAACCACATAATTACAACATTACAAATACATAAAGGTTTGCTACCCAAACATGAAGTTTATATAACTTCATCTTCCCACGACCTCACCAAAACAAAACCAACATCTAAGTAGCAACCTTTCCAAAAGAATTCCTTGCCAACGCAACCTCCTGGATTTACTTGGATCCGCTAGCTCGGCTCGGATCTAGGGAAAAACAACCAACAAATAAAAGTAAGTCACAATGACTTAGTAAGTTACTAACCATAACTTCCTACCATGGCATAATGCTCAATCATAAATATATCATGCTATTGTCATGAAATAACCTTATACAAAATAATGTTATGGCATCCATGCTCAACATTAAATAATATGTTATCATCATAGTATAACATTTTACCAAAAATTCATGTCAAGGCATATTAGTCTTAACAATAATAATTTATACCTTTGGCATAACATAACATTCCCATAATATTCCTGTGATAGCATATATGCTTAACAACATTAATCGATATGTTATCTATTAAGTATAACATGTGAGGAATCAAAACAAACTTCATATCATATCCAATTCACGAAGCACGTTATTCACTTAAGCACTTGTGAAACAATTCATATATATAAGGGATATGATACCATTACCAGCATTCCTCTGCGCGTGTCGCTCCTGCAAAAACACGTGCAAAACCCTTATGTGCCCTCGATATCCCTCTCGTAGATATCGACGTCCCCGAGACAACTCTCCGCTCGAGTTCCATAGTTATCAAAGTCATGTGTATTACTACAACTAAGATAAACTACTTCCCCACCGTGGCCATCGATGGAGGGTGTGTGCAACTCAAGACGGCGATACATCGAAATCACGAATCCCATAATTCGTGAAAACAATGTATCGACCCACCAAAGACTCAACATCGACGCCACTGGACTCAAGACCCAAGCACAAGTAATATATACTCATATGCTCAAAACAAGTAGGTAAACACTCTACCATCAAACTAGTCATGCAATTAATCCACAACTAGCATAAACATCACAACCGAGAATCATATAAGCTCTCATAATCAAGTGTGCTTCACACACTCCAAAACTTCTTGGAGGCTCGACCTCCATGAATTCTACCCAAAATTCCGTAGGACTTAAAATCATAGTTCCTAGGATTCAAACTAACCCAAAGGTTAACTCCGTTGAGTTCAATCTAAGTTTTCCGAAATTTCAAGGAATAGAAGCTTAGGCTTCATCATCCCCCTAATTCATATCTATCGTCAAAACCATAAACCCGACGATCAATACCCTCACATAAACCCCACAAAACGATTAACAAGGTAACTTAGAACAAATTAAACATCTTGGTTATAAATTTATTCAAGTCACCATACCAACCAATAATTTCCAATTCATGATTAATTCACACAATATAGTTTAATATGCTCTACTAAACATATAAAACATTCTAATCATGCTCACATCATTAATTTTTGCAAGCTAATCAAAATTAGGCAAGACACCCTCCAAGCATCTCATCCAAACCAACATTAATCCACATTATCAATCAACATATACAAGTTCATTTGGCTAGTTAGAGCATGAATTTTACAAATATCATAGTCTCACATAGGCCAATTGAGTTCTAGCATTCAATTGAAAACCTAGGGTTCATACATATTCTATAACCCTAACAATGGCTTCCATTGACCACATATAACACAAATGGTTGTTTCCCTAGGGTCAATGGAGCTCAAGAATCAAGGGAAGAGAGGTAGAAACTTACAATTTCTCAGCCCTACAAACTGCTCAAGCTCGAACTCAACGATGAGGCCGTTTCTTCTCACTCCGCTCTCTTCAATCTTGCGGGTTAGATGGAGAAGAAGACCCCCAACAATGGCTTCCAAGATTAGCCTCTTGAAGCCCTAGAATCGCCTCCTCAAAAGCCCTCTCTCACGAGTTTCCTTGGCTGCTCGCAGAAGACACGAAGGAGAAGACGCAAACTGATCGACCGATTGAATAAAAGAGTGCGGCTGTTTGCTTTTATATGAGGGATTAATTCCCATTAATCAATCACTAATTACCCCCTAATTCTCTTAATAGATGGTTAGGATTAGTATTAGGCTAATTAAGTGAGTTTAGGATAGGTTTAGTTTGGGTTTAATAGGCAAAAAGTTCGGACAGCGCACAACCGAACAACAAAATCCCGTAAGTCTGATATTGGACCCTTGCGGTCGCTTGATGTACAAGTGATGCGATCGCATCACTTGTTTTCCAGCTTTCCATGTTTTCTGCTTTCCTTGCTCGGTCCCGGACTCTCCCGCAATCAAACCCAAGTCCTTCCAAGCCAAAAATGGTCTATAAGTCAACCTTAATAACCTCCAAACTATAACCAAAGTAATCAAACCTCAAACCCCATCAAAACAAGGCCAAGAAATCAGGCAGAACTCTCCCGAACGGCGACCGGAAAAGTTAAACTGAAAAGGGTTAACGCTAAAATCAAGCTAGCAACCCAACCAACAATGCAACAAGCATTTAACCAATATCCAAGGCATGTTAATGATGTTATAAATGCCTTCTAACAATTATCCATGTGATAACCACATAAAACATAAACCCGAGATTCAACGCATCTCGCGAAAGAAAAATGCACACGTGCATCTCAAACAACGTCAATGATCATGCTATTGACTCTAAACATATACGGGAGCTAAATGAACATATTCATGATGATTATAAGTGTATGAATTCATGCATATCACAAGCAAGCAGTATTTCAGGGTTTTACACAAACCCCACCCAAACCCAACCTAACCCACCCTAAACCACCCTAGTTCGTCCTACACATCACCTCATGCATGCTTGACAAGTTTTGGATGATTTGGATGCATGTACAACACTTGGCAAGGAAAGACCTCCAACATGCACACACATGCATTGGACACCTTCCCCCACCCCACTTCAGCCATTACATGACCAATACCTCCACTAAACCCACCATAATCAGTCTTCATCTTCCAAACTCGTGGCTGAACATTTATTGAGAGTTATAGAGAGTTTATACAAGCTTCTTGAGTGATCAACAATGGTGGCCAAGCTTTGAAGAAGCCATTTCCAAAACCGATCGGTAGAAGTGAAGAGGAGAGCAAGGAGAACACATACCCAACCTTGCTTGGACGTTTTTGTACTTCTTTTAGAGCTTGTTTAAGGTGAGTTACAACATCTCTTCTTATTTATTTTAGCCTCATTGACCCTAGGGAAAACAATCTTGCTATATGAGGTCAATGAGAGCACATAGGACTCTGTAGAGATGCCATGTTCTAGTTTATGCTATGTGAAGAATTTGGGTTGTATGAATAGATTATAGACCTATTATAAACCATGATTTTGTTTAAGTATTGGGAGCATATTGGATGAGATAGTTAGGCTTGTAGAGATGCCATGATCTTATATGTCCTAAATGATGTACTTTGGGTTGTGTAAACAGATTATGATCAGTTTGTAAATCATAATTTTAATGCTATTTAAGTGTGATAATGCATGATAAATCATTCCATCTTGTTGTTTAAGCATTAGGAGCATGTTTGGTGAAATAGCTAGGCTTGTAGAGATGCTATGTTCACGTATATGCTAGATGTTACATTTTTGATTGTATGATCAGATTATAAACATGTTATAAACAGGTTGTAAAACATGTTTAAGATGTTATTTATGTGTAATAATGCATGACAAATCACCCTACTCTGTTGTTTGAGCATTGGGAGCATGTTTGATGAAATAGTTAGACTTGTTGAGATGTTATGTTCACGTACATGCTAAATGCTACATTTTAAGTCGTATGATCAGATTATAAACAGGTTATAAACCATTTTTAGGATGCTATTTATGTGTGATAATGTATGATAAATCACCCTACTTTGTTGTTTAAGTGTTGGGTGCATATTTGATGAAATGACAAGAATGTATATGCCTAGTTTGTGACTTTGATTCTATGTTTCATACTTGATTGTTTGATTGGGGTTTATGGGTTTAATGACCTTAGTAACCTATTTAATTACGTTAGTATGGACATAGGAGAGTATTGAGGCCAATGGCTTCTATACCTTAATTTTGAAAGATTGATTATAACTCAACGGAGTTGACCATTGGGTTAGTATGACATTAAGGAGTAATATGCCTAAGTCCTACGAATTTTGGGGTAGTATTAATGGAGGTTAAGCCTCCAAGCATTTTAAAGTGTATGAAGAACACTTGATGATTAGAGTCTTGATTTATCTCTAATGTGATTATGTGCTAGTTGTGAATTAAAAGCATGACTAGATGATTGTAGAGTACTTGCCTACTTATTTGAGCATATGAATATGAATTACGTGTGCTTGAAGTTTGAGTCCAGAGTC
Organism: Codonopsis lanceolata; assembly: GCA_013146195.2. Taxonomy (NCBI): domain Eukaryota; kingdom Viridiplantae; phylum Streptophyta; class Magnoliopsida; order Asterales; family Campanulaceae; genus Codonopsis; species Codonopsis lanceolata. The sequence goes on along the minus strand of CM028379.1, from coordinate 64,998,297 downwards.
GGTTTGTTGAGTCTTTGGGCGGGACGATACATCATCTTCACGAATTGTGAGATTCGTGATTTTGATGGATCGCCGCATTGCACACACCCCTCTATCGATGGTCACGGTAGGGAAGTAGTTGATCTTAGTTGTAGTATGGAAACATGACTTTGATAACTATCGAACTCGAGCGGAAATGTCTCGGGACGTCGATATCCACGAAAGGGATATCGAGGACACATAAGTTTGGCACATGTTTTTGCAGAGCGACATGCGCGAAAAAAGGGTAACGATATCACCTCCCTTTTGTATGAATTGACTCACGAGTGCTTATATGTGAATAATGTGCTACGCGAATATGATATGATATGAAATGATGGTTGATTGAATTAATGAAATGTTATACTTGTTGATAACATGATATTCAAGATTGTTAAGTTTGAGTACCTTGACATGATTATTTATGAAATGTATACTATGCAATAACATGAATTATTATTGTTGAGCATGATGCCATGACAAGAAGTTATTGTTAGTAACTTGCTAAGTCTTTATGACTTACTTCTATTTGTTTTGATTGTTTTCCCTAGATCCGAGCCGTGCGAGTGGTTCGAAGTGATTGTCCAGCCTGTTGAAGAAGCTTGTGTCGAGGTTGCTACCTTGTTAATATTTTTAGTACCTTTTTCTTTTGGCAAGGACGACGGGACATAAAGTTATATAAACTTTATGTGGGGTAGCAATATTTGATGTGTTTGAATATTTAGTACTTATGTTTAATTAGTACTTATTGTTTTGAGAGCCGACATATGTTAGTCGTGCCTATGTATTTATGATGATCATGCTTTAGTTGTTTTAACCATGTATTGGTTGGTTTAAATATGTTTATTATCCGCATGTTTTTAGCCGTCAAGCATGTTAGACTAGAGTTGTAGACTTAGTTTAATATTGGGTTCGTAGCGTCGCCGATGACTTGATATATAATTGCCATAAATTGTTATATGTGCCTATTGTTGCGTCACATTATTTTATTTTTGGACCAAGAGATTCATTATCTCTAAGGTTGTATTAGTTTGAGCTTGTTAGCTCGGCGCCCTTGTTTAATTATTATACGCTTCGCATGTGTTAAAGTTTTGGCATACCGCCGTTATTGTGGCGACCCGACCCGAGTCCCAATACGAGACCCCGAGGTCGTGCGGCCTAAAAAGACACGTAATGAAAACAAGTAGCAAATAATGGGTAAGGCCATAACGGCGGTACGCCAAAAACTTTAACACATGTGGAAGCGTATAATAATTAAACAGTGGCGCCCGAGCTAACAAGCTCAAACTAATACAACCTTAGAGATTATGAATCTCTTGGTACAAAAATAAAATCATGTGACGCAACAATAGGCACATATAACAATTTATGGCAATTATATATCAAGTCATCGGCGACGCTACGGCCGGAACCCAACATTAAGCTAAGTCTAGAACTCTAGTCTAGCATGCTTAACGGCTAAAAACATGCCGGATAATAAACATATTAAACGAACCAATACATGGTTAAAACAACTTAAGCATGATCAACATAAATATACAAGGCACGACTAACATATGTCGGCTCTCAAAAGATTAAGGAATAATAAACATAAGTTCAAATATCACACAATAAAAGTCTTGCTACCCCACATAAAGTTTATATAACTTTATGTCCCGTCGTCCTTGCCAAAATAAAAGGTACTAATATTACAAGGTAGCAACCTTGCCAAAGCTTCTTCAATGTAAAACGATAATCACTTTGATCCACTTGCACGGATCTAGGAAAACAATCAAAACAAATAGGAGTAAGTCATAAAGACTTAGCAAGTTACTAACATAACTTCCTGTCATGGCATCATGCTCAACAATAATAATTCATGCAATTGACATAATATGCATTTCATAAATAATCATGTCAAGGCATTCATACTTAACAATCTTGAATATCATGTTATCAACAAGTATAACATTTCATTAATTCAATCAACCATCATTTCATATCATATCATGTTCACGTAGCACATTATTCACATATAAGCACTCGTGAGTCAATTCATACAAAAGGGAGGTGATATCGTTACCCTTTCCGCGCATGTTGCTCCCGCAAAACATGTGCCAAACTTATGTGTCCTCAATATCCCTTTCGTGGATATCGACGCCCCAAGACATTTCCCGCCGAAGTTCGATAGTTATCAAAGTCATGTTTCCATACTACAACTAAGATAAACTACTTCCTACCGTGGCCATCAATAGAGGGTGTGCAATCCGGCAATGATCCATCAAAATCACGAATCTCACAATTCGTGAAGATCATGCATCGTCCCGCCCCAAAGACTCAACAAACCGACTACCGACTCAAACTTCAAGCACACGTAATTCATATTCATATGCTCAAATAAGTAGGCATGTACTCTACAATCATCTAGTCATGCTTCTAATTCACAACTAGCACATAATCACATTAGAGATAAAATCAAGGCTCTAATCATCAAGTGTTCTTCATACACTTTAAAATGCTTGGAGGCTTAACCCCCATTAATACTACCCCAAAATTCGTAGGACTTAGGATTATTACTCCTTAATGTCATACTAACCCAATGGTCAACTCCGTTGAGTCATAGTCAATCTTTCAAAATTAGGGTATAGAAGCCATTGGTCTCAATACTCTCCTATGTCCATACTAACGTAATTAAATAGGTTACTAAGGTCATTAAACCCATAAAACCCCAATCAAATAATCAAGTATGAAACATAGAATCAAAGTCACAAACTAGGCATATACATTCTTGTCATTTCATCAAATATGCACCCAACACTTAAACAACAAAGTAGGGTGATTTAGCATACATTATCACACATAAATAACATTCTAAACATGGTTTACAACCTGTTTATAATCTGATCATATGACTTAAAATGTAGCATTTAGCATGTACATGAACATTGCATCTCAACAAGTCTAACTATTTCATCAAACATGCTCCCAATGCTTAAACAACAAAGTAGGGTGATTTGTCATACATTATCTGTAAAACCCTGATTTATTGCTTGATTGTGTTATGCATGAACTCATACACTTATAATCATCATAAATATGTTCATTTAGCTCTTGTTTATGTTTAGAGTCAATAGCATGATCGTTGACGTCGTTTGAGATGCTTGTATGCATTTTTCTTTCACGAGATGCTTTGAATCTCGGGTTTGTGATTTATGTTGTAATCACATGGATAATTGTTAGAAGGCATTCAAAACATCATTAATATGCCTTGGTTATTGGTTAGATGCTTATTGCATTGTCGGTTGGGTTGCTAGTTTGATTCTAGCGTTAACCCTTCGCAGTTTGACTTTTTCGGTTGTCGTTCGGGAGAGTTCTGCCTGAGTTCTTGGCTTTGTTTTGTTGAGGTTTGAGGCTTGATTGCTTTGGTTATTGTTTGGAGGTTATTAAGGTTGATTTGTAGACCATTTTTGGCTTGGAAGGACTCGAGATTGCCTGCGGGGGAGTCCGGGACCGAGCAAGGAAACCAGAAAAGTTGGAATGCTGGAAGCAGCATGATGCGCTCGCATCAAGCTTCTATGATGCGACCGCAAGGGTCTTTAAATCAGGATTACAGGATTTTGCAATGTCTTATGCGCTGTCTGAACTTTTAACCCTTTAAACCCATTTTAAACCTATCCTAAACTCACTTAATTAGCCTAATCTTAATCCTAAACATCTATTAAGAGATTTAGGGGTAATTAGTGACTTGATTAGAGGAATTAATCCCTCATATAAAAGCAAAATCAGCCGCTCTCTTTCTCATTTGTTCGGCCAGGCAATTGCGACTTCTTCTTTGTGTTTCCTGAGAACACTTCAGCCAAGGCGTGAGAGAGGGCTTGTGAGGAGGCGATTCTAGGGCTTCAAAGGGGCTGAGCTTGGAAGCCATAGCTGGGAGTCTTCTTCTCCATCTAACCCGCAAGTTTGAAGAGAGTGGAGTGAGAAGAACGACTTCATCCTTTGAGTTCGAACTGGGCAGTTTGTGAGGGCCGAAATTAGTAAGTTTCTACCTCTCTTCCTTTGATTGTTGGACTCCATTGACCCTAGGGAAACAACCAATTGTGTTATTTGAGGTCAATGGAAGCCATTGTTAGAGTTGTAGATGAAGCATGAACCCTAGGTTTTCCAATTGAATGATAGAACTTGATTGACCTATGTGAGACCATGATATATGTGAAATTCATGTTCTAACTAGTCTAATGAACTTGATTATGTTGATTTTCCATGAGTATTGATGGAGGTTTAGTTGAGATACTTGGAGGGTGTTTTGCCCTAATCTTGTTTTAGCTTGCAATGTATTGATGTGAGCTTGTTTAACATGTTTTAAATGCTTAATAGAGTATATTAAACCATGTTGTAAATTTTAATCATGATTTGAAGGTTATGATTGGTATGATGACTTGGATGAAATTATGTACAAGATGGCTAATTTATTCTAAGTTGCATTGTTAATCATTTTGTTGGGTTTATATGATTTTATTGAACATTGGGATTATGGTTTTGGCGATAGTTATGAACATAGGGGGATGATGAAGCCTAAGCTTCTATTCCTTGAATTTTCGGAAAACTTAGATTGAACTCAACGGAGTCAACCTTTGGGTTAGTATGAATCCTAGGAACTATAATCTTAAGTCCTACGGAATTTTGGGTAGAATTCATGGAGGTCGAGCCTCCAAGAAGTTTTGAAGTGTGTGAAGCACACTTGATTAAGAGAGCTTATATGATTCTCGGTTGTGATATTTATGCTAGTTGTGGATAAATTGCATGACTAGTTTGATGGTAGAGTGTTTACCTACTTGTTTTGAGCATATGAGTATATATTACTTGTGCTTGGGTTTTGAGTCCAGATGGCGTCGGTCTGTTGAGTCTTTGGTGGGTCGATACATCGTCTTCACGAATTATGGGATTCGTGATCGCGATGGATCGCCGTGCCGGGTTGCACACACCCCTCCATCGATGGCCACGGTGGGGAAGTAGTTTATCTTAGTTGTAGTAATACACATGACTTTGATAACTATGGAACTCGAGCGGAGATTGTCTCGGGGACGTCGGTATCTACGAGAGGGATATCGAGGGCACATAAGGGTTTTGCACGTGTTTTTGCAGGAGCGACACGCGCGGAGGAATTTTGGTAATGGTATCATATCCCTTATATATATGAATTGTTTCACAAGTGCTTAAGTGAATAACGTGCTTAGTGAATTGGATATGATATGATGTTTGTTTTGGTTTCTTACATGTTATACTTAATAGATAACATATTGATTAATGTTGTTAAGCATATATGCTATCACATGAATATTATTGGAATGTTGTTTTATGCCAAAGGTATAAATTATTATTGTTAAGACTAAAATACCTTGACATGGATTTATGATGAGATGTTATACTTTAATGATAGCATATTTATTTAATGTTGAGCATGAATGCCATAACATGATTTTGTATAAGGTTAATTCATGACGATAGCATGATATAATTTATGATTGAGCATTATGCCATGGTAGGAAGTTATGGTTAGTAACTTACTAAGTCATTGTGACTTACTTTTATTTGTTGGTTGTTTTCCCTAGATCCGAGCCGTGCGAGCGGATCCAAGTAAATCAAGAAGGTTACTTTGGCAAGGAATTCTTTTGGAAAGGTTGCTACTTAGATGTTTGTTTTTGCTTTTGGTGAGGTCGTTGGGAAGATGAAGTTATGTAAACTTCATTATTGGGTAGCAAACCTGAATGTGATTAGTAATGTTGTAATTATGTTGTTAGCCTATTCTTTTGGTAGCCGACAAGTAGAAGTCGTGCTTGATGTATATTGGTAGTTAAACTTCCATATGTTTTCTGGTTGTTAGTACTTATAATTGTTAGTACTTATGTTGTTGGTAGCCGACTGGTTTTAGTCGCGCTTGGTTTATTGGTGAATATGTTTAGCATGATATATTGCTAGTTAAATATTACGTTTGTTCTCCGGCATGTTTTTAGCCGTTGAGTTGTTAGACTAGAGTCTTAGACTTAGTTTAATGTTGGGTTCCGGCCGTAGTTTCGCCGATGACTTGGTTTATTATGCTATATATTTGAATTGCATAACAGGGAGTTTGTTCTACGTGCCCAATGTTGCGGCACGTGAGTCGAATTTTTGGACCGAGAGATTAATTATCTCTTTGGTTGTTTTAGTTTGAGCTTGTTAGCTCGGGCGCCACTCTTTTATTTTATTTCGCTTCCGCATGTGTTTTGAGTTGTCGGTGTATCGCCGTTATGGTCCTACCCATTATTTGCTACTTGTTGTTATTAATTGTTCCCCTGGCGGCACGACCTTGGGATTTCGTCTTGGGATCCGGGTCGGGTCGTCACAGTTGGTATCAGAGCTATGATTATAAATTTAGCTTTCAGCCGGGATAGGTTCCTTGGCTTGGGGGTTGGTTTGTGTGATAGATTTATTTTATTAACGCCGAGTGTTATTGTAGGTTTAAATGGTGGATACTAGAGCAGAGCTAGTTCCCGAGGTGGCACCGGTAGAGGTGCCGGTAGAGGTATTGGCGGTGGCGTAAATGCTAACGAGAACCGCCAATGTAACATTCCTCCTCCACCGCGAACACCGTAAGAGCAAGTATGAGGTCGTAAGACCCGAACCTTCGTGTATTTGACTTTCTCGTGTTGCATGCTCTGTTGTTAATGCGTCGAGTGTTTATCTTAACATGATAGCACCTAAATAAGTCTCATTGGAGTCTTAGTACCTTGCATATAAGTTTTACAATGTTCATCTTAGTTGTTGTATGCTTGGTTGAGAGTTTAGAAACATTGTTGCTTCGCTTTGAGCCTTGTGGTTTCTGGATTGCCTTCGTTGCTTGTATTGTTTGTGCTTTAAACTTATGAGAAGTTCATTTAAGTTCTAAACCAAGTGTACTAGTATTTCCTATGCTTGCACAATCAATGTTCATAGACTTGTTGCATTTGGAAATAAGATGACCAACTTATTACTTCTCGATTCAAATCCGTTTTAAGAATTGAAAATTCTGGTACCAATCTACTGAAGAGAATTTTCTAAATATTTAGTATCTTTTAGCTGCATATGTTAGGATACTCCTTGTAAAATATGGTATTTTTCCAAGGTGTATAAGTACCTCATTTAGGTCTTGACTTACGGCTGTGCCAGAATTCTGTTTTCAGGAAATCAGCTTCTGTACTTGAACTTGTAGTAGCCATATTTTGATGAATATAAGTCCAAATTGAGTAATTTAAAAGGCTAAACTATATTTTAAAGAGTCTAGTTTCACAAAAATCAATAATCACCACATTGGAGGTGTGAGCTATTTATGGTCTATTTTTACAAGATCGACTGTCCAGTAACAACAATCTGAAATTGGGCAAGAATTGGTGAGTTTTGAGTGGATTTGGCTATTGACTCTGAACCCTTGGCCCTTGGACGTCCATTGTGACTCAAAGCCTCCTTTTTGACTCTTCAACATCCCTTTTGAGCCTTAGATCATTTCTTATCAATGGCTTGCATGCCATAGCCAATGAGAGGCCAAATAACACCCTTCACTAGGATTGGGGTCTTGTGGTCAAGTATATAAACAAATGTTCAGCCTTTCAGCCATTGTTGATCAACAACAAGCTGATATTCAGAGACATAACTCCATTTTCGTCCATGGAGGTCACTCCAACTTGAAGGACCATTTCCCGGAGTTCCGGTGGTCCGATCGGCGAACCGAGACCGCCAAATCGAAGCCCTGATCTTCTACAACAATCCTTGCTTTAATCAACCTTTCCTCCATTAATCATAGGACTAAGGTACGTTGAGAAATCCCTGAAATTTTCATGTTCAATAAAATGACATGACCCCTTCATTATAGTTGCTCTATTGATGATTATGAACATCTTTTGTGAAGACAAATCCTCCAATTCAACCTTTGAAACATGTGTAGGATTTTATGAATTCTTATTGAAATTGTGATTTTGACTTTATGCAAAGCATGAATGTTGTTTATAATGAGCTTAGGAACAACTCTTGTGAAAGATTATGTTTCAATTCAAGGTTTAACAAAATCTCTGATTCTAGGGTTTGAAACTCTGGATTGTGTTTAAGGCTAGTTTAAGATCATGAACGGCCTAGTTATCGAAGTTCTAAATGAAAGGAGAACTTAGGAAAGGGCAATGTAATGCATATATTATCAATGCTCTATTTGGTTGAATTTTAGTAAAACTCACCTGAGTTGAAATTAGGGAGTTATTGAACAATACCGACTCCACATTCAATCCCTACGATGTTTGTAGTACGTTAGACTAATATATTAGCCTACGTGACTTTGGGATGGATTGAAGGGCATGTTTGATATGAGTGATTATAAGACTCAATCGAAGTTCTTATGTGGTTTATGTGATTGTGTGAAGCAAATGCACAATTGAGAGCATGTTGTAGAATGATGTATCTATTTGACAGTTGAATTCGCTCTTGTCGAATTCCTACTTGATTCTTTAATGAGTAAAAACACCTACTTGTTGAATAATGAATTTGAGGACTATTCTATGAGAAGATTTGGATTGGGGCTTTCTTAGTACTCTATACATGGAGTCTACTTGTATAAGTCGCTAGGATGACCATGTTGTTATCTAAGACTCACCGGTATGGTTTGACCTTACGGGTTATTACCGCTCTAGTGTTGCTTAAGTCTTTGACTACCATCGACTTTTGTGTTATTGAATGAGTTACTACTCTAGGAAGAGTTTAGTAAATGGCTTCCATGATCCGAGACTAACGGAGTAGTCTTGGATAGTACTTAATGGACCGATGGTTAAGTTGTGACTCGTTGAATTTCATAGGTGAATATGGAATACCGTGTATATTTTATATTATGACTAAATGCATGATTTCCTACCTTGTCAAGAATTGATTCTTCTATGTGTTTCTATGATATGACTTATGAGCATATTGAATGTATTTGCCTTCGTGCCTCGATCTGTTTCTACGCTTAATGAATTGTGGTGAACTTGGATTCTACTATTAAGTGGAATTATGAATCAAAATTGAACTAAGCTTGATTTCACCAACAGGGCTTCCCTTATATAATTGACTTGGGACTTGAACTAAGATTCCTAAATGGAATGAGAACCTTGCTATGCCTCAAACGAGAACATAGAAAGAGTCTTGGGACACATATAGTGTTCAAACTCTATTTGGTTGGAATTGTAGTAAAGACTCAACGGAGTCGAAGTTAAGGAACAATTGAACCTTACGAGGATCGTGGTGAGATCCTATGATAATTATATTCCAGCTTGACTAGATTACTAGCTTTTGGGACTTGAATTGAATAGAGTGAACAAACTTGGCACTTATGATTTAGGGACTCAGATGAGCTCCTATTGTGGTTTTGTGATTTTTGTAACAATGTGCATAATCGTATGAGTTTAGTAGATCATTATATCTACTTGAGAATTAGCAAGTAAACATCTACTTGTGCATTGCATATAAGTCCAGCTGGCATTACTTGAGTTTTCATGATGATGGTGGGACGATGCATTGTTTTCACGAATTATGGGATTCGTGGTTGCAATGTATCGCCGTACCGGATTCGGGTTTCACACACACCTCCACTGCTAGCTATAGTGGGGAAGTAGCCCCCTTTGTCGTAACCAATTGAGCGCATTGGCTAGTGCTATTTTCCTGAGTAGAGAGCTCAGACCCGAGAAGAGAGCTCGGTACTTTGATACCGAACACGGGTATCACCGCACGATATTGATTAATAGCTTGTGATTGCAGGAGCAATACGACGGAAGTGATTTGGTATCTTCTATCCTTTATGTGGCTTACTATGGGCACTTATGTGATAACAAAGTGTTAGTTGAACATGAGATCTTATTGACCATGTTTGTATTGGCTGATGATACATGAGAGATTTGATATGTATATATAGATATATGCATACTTGTATATGAGATATATATGAAAGACTTGATGTGTATATATATAGATATGCACACTTATGCATGATGATTTTATGGGAGATTTGATATGTATATTTAGAGATATACATAATGATATAGGTGTATATATATAAACATGCACCCTTACACGTGGTAACAGTGTGAATAGCTTGATTCGTATATATAATGATATGTATACTTGCATATGATGTTTTGTGGAAACTACCTTCTAATTCATTTGATTTGTGTGTGAACAGGGAATTACACCCTGGTTCATTTGGACGGTTTAGTAAGTAAGAAGGAGTGGATATCTTGTGGAGTATCGAAACGATACGACGCTTTCACGGGTTTTTCTCGTCATATATAAAATGACACTCGGTTATGTTTATGTTACATAATTATATGTTGTATATATATTGTAGTAGGCGCATCGGGTCATTATGACTCATCTCGCACTTGTTTTTAGTTGCGCGAATCGATAGCCGCACCGAGGTCGAGTAGATCGTGATCGTAGTGGCGCAAATGGTCGATAGATCGAGGTTAGATCGTGTGGTTCGTGTTTGTAGCGACCGACTTTCCCGAGTAGCATCTGTGGAGTCTTGTTCCTTTTAGCATTGTCATTGATTTCATGTACTTTGCTATTCTTGTGAGATCGACATTTTGTAAAGTTATTTAGACTTTACAGTCGGGTAGAATACTTGGGTATTTGTATTGGTTTTTCTTGGGCCGACGTGTTGTGTCGTGCCTTGTTTGCGGTTTTAGTATTTATTTCGCTTGTCTCCTGCACGCAAAGAGCTTTGGGGAATTTCCTTATTCTATTTTTTTATAGTTGTTGGTTGACCCTGTATGCTTTAGCCGTTGGGTATTTGTTATATCAGTTGGTTCTTTGTTGAAACGCCTACCGAGTGCCGATGGTTTGATTAGCGCCCGCAATGTCATGCACGCGAAGTTTTGTTTTTCCTCCTTTGAGAGATAATGTCTCTCTTGGTTTCATTGTCGTTGGTTTCGAGCTTCATAGCTTGGGACTTCTTTTCTTATATTGCTTCCGCCGATTCGATTTTTGAAATACCGTATTTTAGTGCGGTGTTATGTTCATGTTTAGAGCGAGTTTGCTCGATCGCTTGACTAGCACTACTGCTTATCAAGTGCTTGTCCTCTTATTAAGTTAGTTCCGGCACGACCTTGGGATTTCGTGTTGGAACCGGTCGGGTCGTTACAGAGGCGATGGCAAATATGTATCGTGGGATGCTTGATATGATGAACTAAATGAATCAAAAAGGTTTTGGTAGAGTGGAGCAACAAGGAGTGACGCCGAGCCACGCCGAACCACGTAGAGAGAGGCCGAGGCAGGAGGCTAGACATAAAGATAATTCTATGCTTGAAAGATTTGTGAAGTTAAAGCCGAGGCGCTTTAATGGAGAGCCGGACGCTGCAAAAGCCGAGCTGATTGAGCACTTGGAGAAAATATTTGCACCATTGGGTTGCGATGATGAACGTAAAGTTGTATTAGCGTGTTCAAGCTTGAGGGTGCCGCAGAGCACCGTGGCAGTGTTGAGGGAGAGTTGGGAACCGCATAGAGTCCCACGATATGGCCTAATTTCGCTCGAGAGTTCGTGAGCTTCCTATGTACCGAAGTTGTCGTGAGAAACGAGAAAGAGTTTCGGATTTGGTGCGGGAGTATGACAGCCACAAGATTCACCGATTCACCGAGTTGGCTCGCATCGCACACATTTGATTCCGTGATGAGGCTAGAGGACACAAAATTTGTTAAGGGTTTGAGGACGGAGTTCAGGAAACAACTTCTTTTTCATCAGTTCGTGGAGTACAGGAAGGCCGTTGATAGAGCCTACACTATTGAGAGAGACATTGATGAGCATCATACTATGCCTATTTCGGGTTCTTCTCAGTAGCCTAAGCAGTCTTCTGGGCGGAGTCATGGATCGGGTAATCGTGGAAATTTTAGTGGAGGCAGTGATCGCAAGAAAGGAAGTGGAAAATCTCATTATGAAGGACATGCGAAGAATCGCCTAGTGGCAGGGGACTAGTACTACATCTACTCGAGGATCGTAGTGTGGCATTGGTTTGCTCTTATTGTTCCAAGATTGGGCATACAGAAGATAGATGCTGGAGTAAGAATGGAGCACCAATGGAGTGTTACTACTGTGGAGTTTCCGGGCATATGAAGAAGGATTGTCCTAAATTGAAGAGCATTCAATCAGGAGGTTCTAGTCAGACTACAGCTGGAACAAAGAGAGATAGCGATGGAAAAGCTAAGGTGCAGGTCGCGTATTTGCTCTTGATCAGAGAGGAGTACCGAGTCTACAAGCAGCAGTTGATTGGAGGTACCGCTTTCTATTTTCGGTAATGAGGCTCGTGTACTTATAGACCCAGGATCATCGCATTCATATGTTGCATCGCATTTTGTTGACAAGCTATGTGTTATGCCTCAGTCTTTACCATATGTGCTTGAAGTATCTACCCCTCTTGGGGAATGTTTATTGGCTTCAGATATTTATAGAGCATGCGATGTACTTGTGGATAAACATGTGTTGCATGCGGATTTGGTGGTGTTACCACTTCGTGATTTTGATGTTATTCTTGGTATGGATTGGTTGAGCACATATCATGCATTGGTGGATTGCCTTAGTAAAAGGGTTACTTTTACTTTGCCCATGCCCTAACTTTGTATTTTTGGGAGATAATGCACCTAGTGGTTACGCTGCCATTAAGCGCTTAAGGCTAGGAACCGTTGTCGCAGTGGGTGCTTGGTATCTTGCTTGCGTAGTGGACAAGCGGTTTCTTCTTCTAATCTTGAAGATGTGCCGCGTGTGTGAGTTTCCTGATGTTTTCTAAAGATTTTGGGATGCCTCCAGATAGAGAGATTGAATTTTGTATTGAGTTATTGCCGGGGACTACACCAATTTCGAAGGCGCCGTATAGAATGGCACCTATGGAATTAAAGGAGTTGAAAGTTCAGTTACAAGAGCTCCTTGACATTGGCTTCATTAAGCCAAGTGTATCGCCTTGGGGTGCGCCGGTATTATTTGTGAGGAAGAAAGATGGGAGCCTTAGATTGTGCATCGATTATCGAGAGTTGAACAAGGCAACGATCAAGAACAAGTATCCATTGCCACATATAGATGATTTGTTTGATCAATTGCAAGGATCGGTGGTCTATTCCAAACTTGACTTGAGATTTGGGTACCATCAGTTGAAGGTTAGAGCCGAAGATGTTCAAAACGCCGCACGAGGTATGGGCATTATGAATTTATGGTGATGCCATTCGGTTGACTAATGCGCCGGCCGGTGTTCATGGATTTAATGAACCGGTATTTCATAATTTTCTTGATTGCTTCGTGGTGGTTTTCATAGACGACATCCTTGTGTATTCTAAGTCTCTGAAGAGCATGCACAACATTTGCGGATGGTTTTGTCTATTCTTCGGGAGAGGCAACTCTACGCCAAGTTTAGCAAGTGTGCTTTTTGGCTAGAGGAGGTTTCATTTTTGGGGCACGTTGTTTCTAGTGCCGGGATAGCGGTGGATCCTTCCAAGGTTGAAGCAGTAATGAATTGGAGGAGACCGACCACAGTTACTGAGGTACGGAGTTTCTTGGGGCTAGCCGGTTATTATCGGAGATTCATAGAGGGATTTTCGAAGATTGCTACGCCCATGACAAATTTGACTCAAAAGAAGACCGCATTTGTATGGAGTGATAAATGTGAAGAAAGCTTCCAAGAGTTGAAGAAAAGGTTGACTACGGCACCAGTGTTAGCATTGCCTAGCGGAGGTGATAATTTTGTTGTTTATAGTGATGCTCAAAGAAGGATTGGGATGTGTGCTTATGCAAATGGGAAAGTGATTGCTTATGCTTCAAGGAAGTTGTCTCCGTAAGAGATGAATTATCCTACGCATGATCTTGAGCTCGCGGCGATTATATTTGTTTTGCACAAGTGGAAGCATTATTTGTATGGTTCAAAGTTTGAGATTTTCACAGATCACAAGAGTTTGAAATATCTCTTCTCTCAGAAAGAGTTGAACATGAGACATCGGAGATGGATGGAGAAATTGAAGGATCACGATTGCACTATATTGTATCATCCGGGGAAGGCGAACGTAGTCGCAGATGCTTTGAGTAGAAAAGTACACTTGTCATGTTTGATGATGCGGGAATGGAAAATGTTGGAGGATGTCCGTGATTGGAATCCTAGCGAGGTTAATCATGGAGTATTATTTGCTAGTGTGCGGGCTATTCCAAATTATTTGGAGAGAATTAAGGAGACTCGTAAGAAAGATCCGTAGTTGGTGAAAATCATTGATGGTTTGAGTGAGAATAAGGAGAATGAGTTCGCGATGAACCAGGATGGGATTTTGACTTTCAAGGGTAGAGTTTGTGTTCCTTCAGTTGAAGATGTTAAACGGCTTGTGTTAGATGAGGCTCACAAGGCAAAGTATACTATCCATCCGGGAAGTACGAAAATGTATAGAGATTTGAAGAAGCAATTTTGGTGGAGTGGCATGAAATGACAGATAGCTGATTATGTGTCGAGGTGTCTCACTTGTCAGCAGGTAAAGGCGGAACATCAAAGACTCAAGGGGTTGTTACAGCCATTGATATTCCTGAGTGGAAATGGGAACATGTTACGATGGACTTTGTTTCGGATTTCCACGCATCGAGAGGTTTTGATGTCGCTTGGGTTGTTGTTGATCGGCTCACGAAGTCGGCTCATTTTATTCCGATTGCTATGACTTATTCATTGAGTCGGCTAAGCGGCATTGTATGTGTGGAGATTGTTAGATTGCACGGGGTTCCAAGTTAGTATTGTTTCGCACGATCCGAGGTTTACATCGAGGTTTTGGCAAGCTTTGCAAGAAGCTATGGGAACCAAGTTGAATTTTAGCACGCCTTTTCACCCTGAAATTTCCCGACAAATCCGAGAGAACGATTCGATACTTGAGGATATGTTACGGCTTGTACGATTGATTTTAAGGGGAGTTGGGATACACATCTTCCTTTGGCGGAGTTTGCGCACAACAATAGTTACCGAGCATCGAGATGGCACCGTATGACGGCTCTTTATGGGAGGAAGTGTAGATCTCCTATTTGTTGGGACGAGGTTGGAGAAGCAAAATTATGGGGTTCGAAATTGTTCACTGCTTGAGAGTGTGAAAATAATTCGAGATAGATTGCTCACCGCTCAAAGTCGATGTAAAAGTTATGCGGATAATAGAAGGAGAGATTTGGAATTTCAGGTTGGAGACTTTGTATTTCTTAAAGTATCGCCTAGAAGGGGTACTAAGAGATTTGGGAAGAAAGGGAAATTATCACCGAGATTCGTTGGACCTTTTGAGATTTTGGAGCGAGTTGGGAGTTTGGCATACAGGGTGGCTTTACCGCCGTCTTTGTCAGAGATTCATAATGTATTTCATGTGTCTATGCTTCGGAAATATCTTAAGGATGATTCTCATGTTCTTGAGTACGAGAGATTACTTTTCAAATGACTTGTCTTATGTTGAGCAACCGTGAAGATACTTGACACTAAAGAGCAAGTTTTGAGGAGCAAGAAAATTCCATTGGTAAAAGTTCTTTGGAGGAATCACGAGATCGAGGAAGCAACTTGGGAGACCGAGTTGGAGATGCGTGAGAAATATCCTCATTTGTTCGATGACTACGGTATGAATTTAGGGGCTAAATTCCTTAAAGTAGGGGAGAATGTAAAACCCTGATTTATTGCTTGATTGTGTTATGCATGAACTCATACACTTATAATCATCATAAATATGTTCATTTAGCTCCCGTTTATGTTTAGAGTCAATAGCATGATCGTTGACGTCGTTTGAGATGCTTGTATGCATTTTTCTTTCACGAGATGCTTTGAATCTCGGGTTTGTGATTTATGTTGTAATCACATGGATAATTGTTAGAAGGCATTCAAAACATCATTAACATGCCTTGGATATTGGTTAGATGCTTGTTGCATTGTCGGTTGGTTGCTAGTTTGATTCTAGCGTTAACCCTTCTCGCAGCTTGACTTTTCTGCTGTCGTTCGGGAGAGTTCTCGCCTCGAGTTCTTGGCCTTGTTTTGTTGAGGTTTGAGGCTTGATTGCTTTGGTTATTGTTTGGAGGTTATTAAGGTTGATTTGTAGACCATTTTTGGCTTGGAAGGACTCGAGATTGCATGCGGGGGAGTCCGGGACCGAGCAAGGAAACCAGAAAAGTTGGAATGCCGGAAGTAAGATGACGCGCCGCATCAAGCTTTCTATGATGCGACCGCAAGGGTCTTTAAATCGTGATTACGGATTTTGCAATTTCTTATGTCCGAACTTTTAACCCTTTAAACCCATTTTAAACCTATCCTAAACTCACTTAATTAGCCTAATCTTAATCCTAAACATCTATTAAGAGATTTAGGGGTAATTAGTGACTTGATTAGAGGAATTAATCCTCATATAAAAGCAAAATCAGCCGCCTCTCTTTCTCATTTGTTCGGCCAGGCAGTTGCGACTTCTTCTTTGCGTTTCCTGAGAACACTTCAGCCAAGGCGTGAGAGAGGGCTTGAGAGGAGGCGATTCTAGGGCTTCAAAGGGGCTGAGCTTGGAAGCCATAGCTGGGAGTCTTCTTTCTCCATCTAACCCGCAAGTTTGAAGAGAGGGAGTGAGGAGAAGAACGACTTCATCCTTTGAGTTCGAGGCGCTTGTGAGGGCCGAAATTAGGTAAGTTTCTACCTCTCTTCCTTTGATTTTTGGGCTCCATTGACCCTAGGGAAACAGCCATTTGTGTTATTTGAGGTCAATGGAAGCCATTGTTAGGGTTGTAGAAGAAGCATGAACCCTAGGTTTTCCAATTGAATGATAGAACTTGATTGACCTATGTGAGACCATGATATATGTGAAATTCATGTTCTAACTAGTCTATTGAACTTGATTATGTTGATTTTCCATGAGTATTGATGTTGGTTAGTTGAGATACTTGGAGGGTGTTTTGCCCTAATCTTTGTTTTAGCTTGCAATTTATTGATGTGAGCTTGTTTAATATGTTTTAAATGCTTAATAGAGTATATTAAACCATGTTGTAAATTTTAATCATGATTTGAAGGTTATGATTGGTATGATGACTTGGATGAAATTATGCACAAGATGGCTAATTTATTCTAAGTTGCATTGTTAATCATTTTGTTGGGTTTATATGATTTTATTGAACATTGGGATTATGGTTTTTGGCGATAGTTATGAACATAGGGGGATGATGAAGCCTAAGCTTCTATTCCTTGAATTTTCGGAAAACTTAGATTGAACTCAACGAGTTAACCTTTGGGTTAGTATGAATCCTAGAACTATAATCTTTAAGTCCTACGGAATTTTGGGTAGAATTCATGGAGGTCGAGCCTCCAAGAAGTTTTGAAGTGTGTGAAGCACACTTGATTAAGAGAGCTTATATGATTCTCGGTTGTGATGTTTATTCTAGTTGTGGATAAATTGCATGACTAGTTTGATGGTAGAGTGTTTACCTACTTGTTTTGAGCATATGAGTATATATTACTTGTGCTTGGGTTTTGAGTCCACTGGCCGGTCCTGTTGAGTCTTTGGTGGGTCGATACATCGTCTTCACGAATTATGGGATTCGTGATCGCGATGGATCGCCGTGCCGGGTTGCACACACCCCTCCATCGATGGCCACGGTGGGGAAGTAGTTTATCTTAGTTGTAGTAATACACATGACTTTGATAACTATGGAACTCGAGCGGAGATTGTCTCGGGACGCCGATATCTACGAGAGGGATATCGAGGGCACATAAGGGTTTTGCACGTGTTTTTGGCAGAGCGACACGCCGGAGGAATTTTGGTAATGGTATCATATCCCTTATATATGAATTGTTTCACAAGTGCTTAAGTGAATAACGTGCTTAGGTGAATTGGATATGATATGATGTTTGTTTTGATTCCTTACATGTTATACTTAATAGATAACATATTGATTAATGTTGTTAAGCATATATGCTATCACATGAATATTATGGGAATGTTGTTTTATGCCAAAGGTATAAATTATTATTGTTAAGACTAAAATGCCTTGACATGGATTTATGATGAAATGTTATACTTTAATGATAACATATTTATTTAGTGTTGAGCATGAATGCCATAACATGATTTTATATAAGGTTATTTCATGACAATAGCATGATATGATTATGATTGAGCATTATGCCATGGTAGGAAGTTATGGTTAGTAACTTACTAAGTCATTGTGACTTACTTTTATTTGTTGGTTGTTTTCCCTAGATCCGAGCCGTGCGAAGCGGATCCAAGTAAATCAAGAAGGTTACGTTGGCAGGGAATTCTTTTGGCAAGGTTGCTACTTAGATGTTTGTTTTTGCTTTTGGTGAGGTCGTTGGGAAGATGAAGTTATGTAAACTTCATTGTTGGGTAGCAAACCTGAATGTGATTAGTAATGATGTAATTATGTTGTTAGTTTATTCTTTTGGTAGCCGACAAGTAAAAGTCGTGCTTGATGTATATTGGTAGTTAAACTTCCATATGTTTTTATTCTGGTTGTTAGTACTTATAATTGTTAGTACTTATGTTGGTAGCCGATCGGTTTTAGTCGCGCTTGGTTTATTGGTGAATATGTTTAGCATGATATATTGCTAGTTAAATATTATGTTTGTTCTCCCGGCAAGATGTTTTTTAGCCGTTGAGTTGTTAGACTAGAGTCTTAGACTTAGTTTAATGTTGGGTTCCGCCGTAGTTTCGCCGATGACTTGGTTTTATTATGCTATATATTTGAATTGCATAACAAAGCAATGGGAGTTTGTTCTACGTGCCCAATGTTGCGCACGCGAGTCGATTTTTTGGACCGAGAGATTAATTATCTCTTTGGTTGTTTTAGTTTGAGCTTGTTAGCTCGGGCGCCACTCTTTATTTTATTTTATCTTCCGCATGTGTTTTGAGTTGCCTGTGTATCGCCGTTATGGCCCTACCCATTATTTGCTACTTGTTGTTGTTATTATTTGTTCTCTCGACGGCACGACCTTGGGATTTCGCCTTGGGATCCGGGTCGGGTCGCCACGCTTGGTATCGAGCTATGATTATAAATTTAGCTTTCAAATTGAGGTTCCTTGGCTTGGGGGTTGGTTTGTGTGATAGATTTATT
>CM028379.1:64951106-64979098 GCA_013146195.2 Codonopsis lanceolata | reverse complement strand
TTGGGGAATTTCTTATTCTAGTTTTTATAGTTCTTTAGCTTGACCTCGGTAGCTGCTTTAGCCAATTGGGTAATTGTTATATCGGGTTGGTTCTTTGTTGAAAGCCGGCAGTGCCGATGGTTTGATTAGCGTCTGCATGTTGCGACAACGCGGTTTTGTTTTTCCTCCTTTGAGAGATAATGTCTCTCTTGGTTTTCATTATGTCGTTGGTTTCGAGCTTCATAGCTTGGGACTTCTTTTTATATTGCTTCGCTGATTCGATTTTTGAAATACCGTATTTTAGTACGGTGTTATGTTCATGTTTAGAGCGAGTTTGCTCGGCTGTTTGACTAGCACTCTTGCTTATCAAGTGCTTGTCATCTTCTTAAGTTAGTTCAGGCGGCACGACCTTGGGATTTCGTGTTGGAATCCGAATTAGAGTCGTCACATACTTATCCATTAATTATTACTTTGTTGGATAGTATTTTTGAGGCTTCGGCCGGTGAGTTTCGGCATCTATTTTCCAAGACATATAATTTTTCTCAGTTATATCCAGCCTTTCAAATTCGAGCTTAGCGATGTTCGCCATTTGTGAAGAAAAAACTATAAAAATGAAACATATATATTAATAAAATTATGACATGAAAATTTTATTCATATGATAATCAGTACATGTTAAAATGTATGTTGAAAGCTATTATGCTTTGCCTACTTCGGGACATACATGACAAAGATAGGTAAGCATAAAAATCGAAAGCCATGCGTTTAGAGGGTATTCAACAACAAAAATCAATGTGGTGCCTTACGCATTCCAACAAGTATGATAATAATCATCATCATTGGAGGAAACATTTTGTAGAAGAAGTGTTGAATCTTGAAATTAAAAAGATTTGCTTAAAAACATTCCACTTGATTGTCAGCCAGGAAAAATAGATTATAATTGATCAGTTGAATATCATTTTGTCAGCCACTTATCTCAGCTGATCTATACGTACTTAAAGTATGAGTTTATCTTTCCTTATTTGTTTAATCATACACTTGTACTAACTCTTTCCCACTTTGTGTTTTTGGTAGATGTCCTGCCATATAATATCTCACAAGATCCTTTGAGATCTTGCCTCTGCCATGACACATTTTCAAATTCAAATGTGTTCCTAACGGGTTGCTTGCAAAGACTATCTATAAATACCCATTGGAAGCATTGGTGAAGACAAGAATCTTAACAGTTTTTGAAGTCAAGAAACTTTCTACTCACAATCTCTCAGACGTTGTCTTCACGAAAAACTTTAACTAGATACTTCTCATTGAAAATTTCTCTCTAGTTATTGTTTAGGCAAAACACTGAGTATTTCATTTCAAAATTATTTAGAACTCAGTCAGTTTGTCTCACGAGTTTGATTGTTTCTCAATCATTCTCCCCCAAACACCGGTCTTTTGTTGTACACTGATCCATTAGAGATCAAATAGATTTTTAATAAAATTAGTGCACTTCAAAAATCCAAGTCTGACCAACTTGGTAGTGGACGTAGCAGTTTATCTGTGAACCACTTCAACTGATTTGTCAGCCATTTCTTATATTCTTGCAAACTGACTTAACACTTAAGAAGTTATTCAACTGATTAAGTGTCAGCCAGTTAACAACAATTGTTTGCTTACTTGTTCAGTTAACTTGTGTTCGAGTTTCTTCTCTATATTTAGTGATCAAACATTAAAACAGATTTCTTTTGAAGACTGTTGTGTCAGTCAGCTGACCAACTTTCTTCAGCTTAAGGAATTTCAAAAGTGTCAGCCAACTGACCAATTCTTCAGTTGACTGACAAGATCAAGTTTTCCGCTGCCAATATTTTAAGATTTTCAAATTAATCCTCAAAGTTTTTAAAGGCTATTCACCCCCCCCTCTAGCCTTAACTGTTGCCATCTGGACTTACAAGAAGATATGGTATTGAGAGTTTGTAAGGAGATAGTAAAAATGTGAGTAATCTATTAAGATGCTGCTGTATATATGGAGAAAAAAAATGACCGTTTATGACCGTTAACTAGCCGTTTATTACCGTTGGAGGAGAGAAATAAAAATCAGTAACTAGCCGTTAGAGGAGAGATGCAAAAATGTAAAAATTCTGATTTAATAGAATTGCATTTATATTATGAATAAATGTAAATCTTATTAGGAGCAATAAATTGATCATAAATAAAATAACTCTGTAGGAATATTTGTCAGTCAACTTTATATATCTATTATATAGCATACATATATATTCACGCCACGCTACTCAGCAAGCCTTTCTGTGGGTGTTTGAAAGTCAGTAATAAATATATATGTATATAAAGTTATTCATATATAAAATTGAAATATATGTATATTTATAAATATTAAGTTTATAGCTTGTGGTTATATCCACTCAAGCATCAACGAATATATATATATATATATTATACGTTAAATAATAAATTATTATTTCGTCATCTCACCATATATTATCGACGGTGGCTCAGCCAACCTTTTCTTAATAATGGTGATATACGATATATATTGAAGTAAACCAGAGACATAAAATAAATAATATATCGGTAGAAAATTTTACCGTTTGAGATTGTTAAGAGTAGAACAATCGTGCTGATAACGTGTTATGAAGTAATCACAAATTAGAACAATGAGTGTATGAGAGAAAGATAGAGAGAGAGATTTATTCAGAATAGGATTCGTAGTACAATGTAACTACAGGTTGCTCGGTATTTATAACCGAGCAGCATACAAACAACGAAAACCTTGCAATGCATCATTCAATGCAAATATGTTCACATACCTATACATTACATGCCTATAGATAGGCTATTGACTTTCATAACACATTGGAATATTCAAGTTTTCACCTACAAGTACAAAAAATAATATAATTGCATAAAAAACTCATATAAGAAATATTTTACTGAAACATATCACTATTTGCTCACAATTTATCACTTTTCGCAGTATAATTGTCACTATTATGTATGGAACTATCTTCTACCTTTCTTCATTAATGAATCAATTTGAAATTTATTCTCCATTGATGAAGGATATGGATATACGGAAATCCGATCGTCTTTGAACCAATAGCGGCATAGACGTGGCGCGGCGGGATGGTGATAGTGGCAACAGAGCCATCATGCGATGGAGGTGGGAACGGCGTGATCATTGAAGGAAATTGCACCTGAGATTTTGCTACGACGAGAAAGAGAGAGAGAGAGAGAGAGATGGATGAGGTTTAATTACATCAACGTCAGTAAAATCTGGGAGTTGTGTCTTGTGCGTAAATTTTCAAATTTTTTTGTTTTATATATGCATCCGGTTGATGGTAACGATTCGGTCTTGGGGCTCAGTCGTATAAATTAGGATTCGTAACACGTTTTACATGAGATGTTATTCAAAACGGTTTAAAACAGACCGAATCAATAAATATTATATATAATATAATTATATAAATCAATATTTATAATTTTTAATAGTAAAATCTATTGTCAGTGTTATAATCATCGTATACTAAAAGTTTATATGTAATATTGTTAAATATTATTTAATCTTTGTATAAAATATTATATATATCTTATTATTTATTTGGAGTGATTTAATAGGAAAAATAAGGCTACTATTATAAGACTCAAAAAATAAAAATGACTTAGCTTCCCAGAACTGAAAAGTGTACATGACCGGACCAATAGAACCAAACTAAAATATACATATTGGATTGGTTCTGATTTAAAAATTTTCAGGAACCAGTGTATTAGTCTGGTTTTGGATCTCTCTATGTTTAATAAAAAATTAACAGACCAAACTAGACCGTGATCGCCCGTAATAACCACTCTATCACCCTCTTTTTATTAAACCTTAATGGCAAAACACACAAATGGGCCACCCAACTTTGGACCATATTGCAATTCGGCCACCGAAACTTTGGTTCATCTATTTTGGCCACCCTACTTTAGTTCTGATGCAAGCCGCCCCATTTTTTGGATGTCCGTTAGATTTCGCCGTTAAATCATGTTAAATGTCTATTTTACCCCTGTAAATATCAATAAAAGAACAATTATATTTAAAAGGGGTGAAAATGTAAATAATATAATTTGTGTGTTTTGGATCTGTTCATCTTCATCTCTTACACACAAACAGATCTGTTTGGATCTGGCATTAGCAGTTCACGAGATCTCACACACACACACACATCTCTCTCAAACAGAGATCTCACAAACACAGATCTCACACACACATCTCTCTCGCACAAACACTAGAGTTCATCTTCATCTCTCTGCTCCGCCTCTCTCTCCTCCCTTCCAACAAAACCCTAACCCCCAAATTCCACCACCACACTAATCTCACACCTTCCTTACCTCACCGCCTCGCCAACTCTCTCGATCACCAACCTCGTCGCGTTAGCACCACCACACTAATCTCATTGATCGATTGAAGGACCGACCAACTCGATTGATCGATTCAATTAATCGATCTAGGGTTTTAAACACCAACAAAAAGGAGAGAGAAATGAAGGGAGAGAGGCGGGAAGGAGAAAGTGGGGGAATCGAACTGAGTTCATGGGGCGATGTGGATGAAATCAGTGAGAGATAGATAGAGAGAAAGAGAGAGAGAGAGAGAGAGGAACCTAGATGTCGATCTTAGGCGATTAAATAAGTGATGAAGGAGGAGATAGAAAGAGACGAAATCGGGAGACCGTCAATGTCGCACCGTCGTGATGAATGAGGAGGGGAGAGAGGACGGATGGTCGCATGATCGAATTGAGTTCATGGGGCGATGGGGATGAAATCAGTGAAAGATAGATGAGAGATGAGGAGAGAGACGAACCCTAGATGTCGATGTCGGCGATGAAGATGAAAGAGAGAGAGAGAGAGAGAGACAAAATCGGTGAGAGTCTTTGGGTTTGGGAGGACGATCGCCTTGGGTTTCGATCTTTGTTCCTTGTAAGATCAAGGCGGTAAAAAGAGAAGGGGTCGAATTATCATCACGGTAAAAGAGAGTCCTGCATGGATGTGGATTGTTGGGATTTGACATGGTAGAGAGAGAGTCCCGCCATGGGGCGGGTGGCGGGTGAAGTTCGCCGGAGAAGAAGGGGTGGGATTTGAGAGAGGGAGCAGGATCTCGTGTGAGTGAGAAAGAGAGAGATGAATATGAGCAGTCGTAACATCCCCAAGGTTCAATCATTTACAGTTTGACCCCTTTTTAAAAATAATTGTTCCTCCATTAATATTTACAGGGGTAAAATAGACATTTGACATGACTTAACGGCCAAATCTAACGGCCATCCAAAAAATGGGGCGGCTTGCATCATAACGAAAGTAGGGTGACCAAAATAGATGAACCAAAGTTTCGTGGCAATTGCAATATGGTCCAAAGTTGGGTGGCCCGTTGTGTTTTTGCCAACATTAATTTAAAGATTAGTAGTTATATTTGAAAAGGGACCTCTAAAAAAAAGATAATATTTGAGTTATCTCATCCGCTAATTAAATTTAGAGGAAAATTTTCATTTACTGGCGGTTTAAAATCTTTTTTATACAAGCGGTCTTTAGAACATGACACGTGTCAAACACAAACTTTGTCTTGATTTTTTATAATTTTGGTTGGTGACGTGTCGTGTTTCAAATGCCGCTTATGTAAAAATGATTCTACAGATCGATGGATGAAAATTAAATTATGAAATTTATGACAAAACTTAGAGCATCTCGAATGTTGTCCCTCGAGAGTAGGCCTGTCAATGAATCAGATATGTATCAGATATAGGTAAATCTGATTCTGATCCGAAACACTATATCACAGATCCGATCCTATCCGATAATCCAACGGATCAAGTGTATGTCAATCCATATCCGAATCCGATATCAGTTAATATATTCGATTAAATATTCAATCCGATCCGAAATATAAATATATGAATAAAAAACAATTAGAATATGAAAGGGAGGAGGATCAAAAGACAACATACATATATAATTGTTTATACTATGTATATGTATAATAAAGAATATATTATTTTCAGATCGGATCGGATCCTTAACGGATCGATATGGCTAAATCCATATCCAATACGTTAAAAAATAAATTATCGGATTCGATTCGGTTCGGATTATTGGACCATTATATAAATCCATATCTGAAATTTCGGATCGAATTCGATCAATTCGGATCAAAATCCAATCCATTGATAGGCATACTCGAGAGTTTAAAGGATAAATTCGAAGATATGTGATTACAAATGCCAAATAAGATAACACATTGAAAACCACATCATTTGGTGCACAAATTTAAGTGCTCATTGAGTGACTCTAGCATTACTCTTACCATCAATGAGTGTCATTAAAAATAAATTGTTTACCAAGTCTTTATCCATGTTTGGTGTAATTAAGTCCCTCAAGAGTTTAAAGGGTTAGGATACAACAATACTTTCTCCGAAAGAAATGGAATTTTTGAAAAATGAGGACATGGAATGAATGATACGTGTAGTATTCCCATGCTTAATAAAATAAAAAAAATAAAAAACTAGTGTTTGTTGCTTTCTCATGGTTAGTTGTTTAGAGTTAAACACCATAATTAGTTTGTGACTCAAATGTCCCTTATCCCAAGATGAGTTTCCTTGACCTCCACGCACGCATCTCATGAAAATGCAACAAACTAAACTAGAAACTAGAAAAAAAGATTTTATTTTTATTCTTTCCTTTTTGTCTTTCTATTTGGGTTGGGGAGGTGTTATATAATTTTGAAAATTATTGAATTTTATCTATTTTTGTTAGTATGTCTAAAATGTTCGTCAATCACAAAGATCACGTTTCTTTGAAGTGGACATTTATGAAAGAAATGACCGTACATATAGTGATTGTGTGGAAAAAACACAGTCCTTTTGAAGAGATGAATCTTTTCGAAAAGAGTCATGTTTCTTCGAAATCAATAGATTGTTGCCAAATGAAAATCATAAACCCA
Organism: Codonopsis lanceolata; assembly: GCA_013146195.2. Classification (NCBI taxonomy): domain Eukaryota; kingdom Viridiplantae; phylum Streptophyta; class Magnoliopsida; order Asterales; family Campanulaceae; genus Codonopsis; species Codonopsis lanceolata. The sequence goes on along the minus strand of CM028379.1, from coordinate 64,972,158 downwards.
GCTATAAATAAAAAGATTGGTCGAAGATATTGACCACTTAAAGAATTTGAGCATCATTAGAAATCATTCGAACAATGTTCTTGGTTTGATCAAAACGTTACATTTTGATTCAAACGATTTCCATTGTATGCTGAGAAAGAGGTTTTCATATAAAACCTTTTGTAAATAAAAGATTATCTGGAGGTGTGAAACATCTCTTAAAAGATAATGAATTGGGTTAACTTCACCAAGAGTTCCTGAAGTTTGGGGTTTCTCATTAATAGTCCCTATTTTAAAACTTGTACATTGTTGATTCTTAATATTTCATTTTTGCATGCTACTAGTCCCTACACTGTATGCCGTTAAATGATCATGTGCTCTCAAAGCGAGACTTTACTCAAGGGCAACAATGTCATTCCCATTCAATTTTGTTTGCACTATACCCTTTGGCTTGTTTAGTCAATGCCATTTAATGTCATTATTAGAGCCTTGGGTGAGAGTCCATAGTTTTGTAAATATGCGTATAAATACATATATAATACAAGTATGTACGACAAATTGAAAAATATTCCCGTTTATCATACTCGAAGGTTTAAATCTCAATTTGGTTACCTTATTTTCGGCCAAAATTCATTAAGCTCACTCAATTTTTTTTTCCTCAATTAGATCACTCTACTTTTACATAATTAACACATTCATCACTCCATCCATATATTTGGATGGACAGTTTAATTTTTTTAGAAAAATAAAAAAATGTCCTTACTAAATTTGGGGGTTTTGAGGGTTTCCTTCTCCTCTCAAACATAATTTCTTATTGTGTAACATGAATTTGTCAACACACCTTTCAAAGGTAAGCGGCATTATTATCTTTTATAAGATTTCCATCCAACTTAACTAACGAAAATGACTCTAGTGACCTTATTGACTTTTGGAGTCAAATAGAGTGATTAAATTGAAGAAAAAAAAATAAAGTAACCTTCATGAATTTTAGCCGAAAATAAGATGACCGAATTGAGATTTAAACCTTCTTAGAAACCTAAAGTGAACAATTAATTTTGGGTTGCACTATCAAGGATATCCTTCACTATTTGAAGGATATACTGACACCGGTTGGAATAACATTGAATCAAATTGAAAATCAACAATTTGTTGGATTTTTACATTGGGAGGTGCAACTATATCATGGTATTCTAAGAAACAAAATTGTATCTTAGATTCAACCATATGGCAAAGTTTATTTCCTTAACTGATGCAAGTAAAGAACTTCTTGATTGATATCCCTCTTTAGACAAAACCATCTCCAGTTGCGATGATCTACTGTAATAATAAAGCTACTTCATATAAAGTAGCTAGCAAGGCTTACAATGGTAAGCAACAACATCTTAGCATTAGGTATAAGTCTGTACAAGGATTACTCAAACAAGAAGTAATTGCAGTTGACTATTTGGATTCAACAAATTAACAATCTAGTAGATCCTTTATGAAAGGATTATGAGACTTGATTGCGAAAACAACAAAAGGAATGAGATTAAGGTCTAACATTTAAATTAGTTACCTTTGACGGGAACCTACTTATGTTTGAAAATATAAACAAAGTTCAAAGGGTACAAACAAATTAAAGTATAACTACGAAGAGACGCTAGAGTTTATATTCAAATCTGATTCCTAAAATTAATCTCTAGAGTTGATTCTTTATGTTTTTTTTTTTGTTTTTTTTAAGGTTGGAGGGGGCATAGACCGTACTTCAATCCTTAATTTTTATTGATTTTAATGTCTTGAAAGGCTACAATAATATATATGATGCTTTTGATGTGTCTCGAACAAATGGTGTCTCTGGTGAAGCTTTGAACACCCGATCTCTCGGTTAAGAGTAGTGAAGTATCATAGTGCCACTGATAGGGTTTGAATACTCAACCTCTCCGTTAAGATAAGTGAATAGTTAAATGAGGCCTTTGGGTAAGTCTTAAACAGTAATAGTGCCTCTAAAGAGGCTTGAAAACTCGACATCTCTATTGAGAATTGTAAAGTCCAAAGTATCTCTTGTGAGACTTGAACACCCAATCTCTCCATTAAGAGAAGTGAGTAGTACCAGTTGAGCTATAGCTTGTTGATTCTGTATGTTAGAGGCTGGGATTAATCCCTTAATAAGTTATATTATAAAAGAAAGTAAATCGCAGAATTACTTTGTAGAGAACTTACCTAAATGAGTGTTAAAGTCAGGCCGCTTTCCATGATCAAGACATCGTGATATACGCAAGGCCATTAATGTGGCGTTCGACTATAAGACACTCATTCATTGACTTCAGTATGTGTGATGATTCCGACTTGGTCATATACGGTCTTTGGTTCAAGACTCTTTCACCATAGCATCTTGACTAAACTTTGAGTTATTTACTAAGTAAAAGTTCAAAGCCTACGGCTGCTGCAAACGTTGACGTTTTCTGCACTCTTCACAGCTTCTGTCAGTTTCCAAGCACCAAATCTGCCTATAAATATAAGCCTCCCCTCCTTCAGTTCTTCCCACCAAAAATCACTTCCGCATCTCTCTCCTGGAAGGCTGCCGAGAAGAAGCCCAGCCTTGCCCAGCAGCTACCTTGGCCTGCCTACCTGTTGCCTGCCTCCTTGCCAAGTTGCCTCCTTGCCAAGCCTCTAGCAAGCCAGTCTCCTTGTCCAAGCAAGCCTCCATCCTTGCTCCAGCAAGCCAATCAAAAAATCAAATAGCAACGTTACTATGTCAAAATCTTGCCAAAACATAGTCCACCGCCTTTGCCTATTCTGGGCAGAGCGCAACATGGCGCCTACCACAACAACAACAACAAAATATAAAGACTTTTTTTTTCCGGAAGGATATGTGAAGCACACGTAGATCGCCTTAGCCTAGGCGTACCGGGTTTAGACACTCACGCTACAAGAGGTAGGTTATGTTCCCGTAGTTATTCATTAAAATATTCCTGTTGTTGTATACATTATTAAAGATTTTTTTAGTTGTTTTTCTTTTATAATGTAAATAAATTTTGCTTTGTTAAGTTAGTTTTTTTTATTTACAATGTAAACAATTGTTTTCTTTTATTCTAGGTATAGTTTTGTTTATAGACTAGCCTATGTAATGTATGTCTTATTTCTTTGTTTCATTGTTATTTTTTTTATTTCATTTATGTTTGCTTTGTTAGATAAATAAATTCTTCTTTTCTTTTCATATACATGTACATACACAACTAAAGTTTATAAAATAAATTGAGCATATTGACAAACCTATTGTGAGACCGAAAGATCAAGTTGGGTCCCAACTCGTAACTTAGCCCCCGAGCCTACAGTTTTTGTTTTTGTTTAATTTGTCTTTCTCTGGTTAACCTTAGAATAGAGGTGGAGACTCTGTATATACACTTTTAGAATCCACAACGAGGCCAAATATATTCCACGCGCTTAAGTTTTGAAGCCACTCGTTTTTCACGTAATAACGCAGGTTTGAAACAGGGTTCTCACAGTAGGCTATCACCTCGGTGATGCAACCACTATATATTATTACTACATACTTTGTTTGTCAATAAATTTTGAAAATGAGAGAGAAATATAATTTTCAAATCTATTGAATTTTATTTATTTTTGTTGGTGTGTCTAAAATATTCGCCACTCACAAAGGTCATGTCTCTTTGAAGTGGACATTTATGAAAGAAATGACCATTAGTGCAATGACTGTTTGGAAAAGACAAGTTCCTTGGAAGAGATGAATCTTTTTGGAAAGGGTCATGTCTCCTCAAAACCAATAGATTATGATGTATCCAAAAAATGTGAATACACTGGGCTTTAAATATCTGGATAAATGACTTTCAATTTATCCGAAACTTGAAGGTCCAAACCTTCACGCTATGAATAAAGGAATCGGTCTTTACCTCAGCCATGCACATTGATGTGCGAAAGACGCAACTCGGGCAAGAATACCCACCGTATCAAGTAATAAAGTGTACCTAAGTACGAGTGATCAATCCCACATGGAATGTATGTAATTCTCACTCCGACTAAGTACCAAAATTAGGTTAACAAATTATATTTGAGCGAAAATAAAATGAATTAAAATCTAAAAATATAAACAACCTAGAAGGCAATTAAATCTACACTACTGCGGAGGAGGTTTGACAACAACAAATGAAGATAAAAATATAGGAGTGCATTATTTCTAGTCTAGCCAGTGTTTAATTTAATCCTCTTTCTGTTTTTCTTTAACACTGTAGTAAGTCTTGGTAGTAAGACGCACTACGGGCTATCGCAACGTATAGCAAATCTAGCTACAACTCCTAGCTACGGGCTCTCGCTTCTTATAACATAGGAGAAAATAACCGCATATCAAACCAAACACCCAATGACTATCTACGCACGATCTCCTCTCGGTCTCACGTAACGCAAACAATTATTATGATATTCGGAATTAATAGGATGGTCTCTCGCATCTTATCCTATAGTTCTAGTGATCATCTAATGGTTCGCTACGCCATTAAAAGCATTAAGAACACATAATAATAATCAAACACATGTGTAATACTTCACAAAAAGTAATTCTCTATATTTTTCTACAAGTCATGTTGGTAGCCGAGACAACAAAATTGGTTAACTATGGGCTCTCGCATCTTATAGTCAACCCTAACCTCCCTGACCTCGCGAATGGCTAAGGTGGTTCGATCGCATGTCAAATTGAGTCTCACAATGGCTATCTGTGTGTGTGTCACAAAACACCAACTATTAAATTGATTGGTCCGAAATATAAAGTAGCTCTCACGGATCCTAAATATTTCTGAAATCATTTAATTAATGGTCAATTAATTAAAGGCATTAAGTTCACTAAATAATAACCAACATGAATATGTACTAAATAAAGAGATATATTAAATTAAATCACTACATTTAACATAGAAAAATAATTGCATTCTATAAATAAATTAAGCATAAACAAATTCTTCATTTACAAAATTAATCAACCCAAGAAATTATAACAACTATCATAAAATAGAGATAGGAGAGATTAAACCGACAAATCGTGTTTCCGGGGTTGATATCATTTGTAGATGCTTCATTGGCTCTTGATTTGAACCTACAAACCTTCAATGGTGGACAATTTTTGGAAGAATGTAAGGATTTTGGAAGAAATGAGGCTAGGACCCCATTTTGGGAACAATGTACTGAAATGGGGACTTCGTTTTTTCTTGAATGGAGGCCGGCTGGGAGTATAAGGAAAGGGCAACAAGAGGTAGGGACAATATGGGCAGAACAAAGGAGAAATAAGGGCTCAAATGGAAGGAAAAATGGAGATGGGTGAGGGCTGGAAGAGGGCTAACTTGGAGATGGGACCGCGGGTCGCGCAGGGGGGGAAATGGGCAAGAGTGTGAGACGAAAGCGGGCTGGGATGCGGGTTGGGACGCGGATTTGGGCCAAGTGATGGGCAGTCCACTAAAGGAGGACGCGAGCCAAGGCTGGGGATAAGGTGGGCAGTCGAACGACACGTGGCACCAGCAGGGATCTGACAACGCACAAGGGTAGTTTCCAGAATTTGCTCCTATGCCCCTGGGGTTCTGGAGTTAGCGTCGAGGGTCCTTCCCCTCCCACCTCTCTCAATTTCATCCTCCGTTAGTGCTGTTAGCCGCCGTTAGCTCTCAATTACCTTGGATCTCTTAACGGACTTAACAGACGTTGACTAAATAATTTCCAATTCAACTTTAAAGCCCAGAATTGCCTTAAACATTGTGCTAAATACCATATAATTTTCTTGATTATGCATGGAAACCTACATTAAGCACAAATACACAAATAATAATATTTCCAAAGCATAATTAACTCAAAAATAACACAAAATAGAAAAAAAAATCCTGGGAAAATTCGTGGAAATCTTGGGCTCATCACACATGCCAACCTCCCTGATCAGAATTGAGCTTGAATGCCCACAACTACTCTTTTGGACCCTACTATGGCGAAGCCTCTTCATCACTTCGAGCCCCACCGTTGCAAGATAGCCACTGTGCTTATAAATGTTGAGTTTCTTCAGGTCTGGCACATCTGCTATCTCGGTGATAAGTTTGCCAGATTTCTCCCAAGACTCGGGCATATGGAAATCTTCTTTATGCCACGAGGGCACCCGGGAGCCAGACGCCCCTTTCTCATCCTTCTCTGTCTGTGATCTCGTCATCCTTTCAAAGGGAGGGTCGATGGCAGGCCTCTTCCTCGAGGTGGGTGCGATGGTGTGCACCACTGGGGCTGGAGTGGTGGTTGGAACAGCATGGACAGTAACAACAGATGCAGGAGGAACAATGGTGACAGCAGAAGTAGCCCTTCTCGTCTCATTTCGACTTCAGCTCGGTCCCCGCCCGGAAGAGGCAACATGAACAATGGGCAGGGATGCTGGCGTCTGAGTGGCCAATTGGGTATTTCTTTTGATGGTCCCCTTCTTCGTAACTTGTAGAAACTTGGTGGCATTATTTAGTTACCACATATCTGTGATATCAACAGCAAAAGTCAGATAAAGTTTAAGCAAAAACAGTGTACAAGGAAAAAATAGAAAGCAGGATACAAGTAAAGAAAATTAGTGTGCGAGCTAGCAGAGAAGGCATGAGTACGCAGTTGTTCCACCGTTCACAATCCGAACACTTTTGTCGGGAATTTTCCTCCATGATAGTTTCCCCAGTACGAGTGAGGCTCCTCGGCGTCAATAGTGACCCTAGGCTCTACCCCTTCTACATGACAACTCAGTAGGCCGGCCAGACGAAGAAGGGAGGGGTTAGATGTAAGGGCCACCCTGTCGAGCACCCAATCCTGTCCTTCTCTGTCCTTTTTCACACTCAGCAGAGTCCTGAAGGCTTTGGCTATTCGGGGTTCTCCTGCTCAGAAAGCATTTTTGTCGTACTTGGGAATCTCCATATTCTCTAAGTAAGGAGCGAAGGGCCATCCTACTCGGGATTCAACGAGCAGGGTTTTCCCGTCCCAGGCATCAACTTTATTGGGGCCATCGCTTAGGATCTTGAAGTAATTGGGGTTGGAGCGGCCTGTGATGCGTCCGTTCTTTTTATCAAGTGAGAACAAAAATAGTTTTCTGAATAAAGTAATATCGGGCTCAAACCCGAGTACCTTAGAAGCTATGGTGTATGCGACCAGGAACCTCACTATGGTCAGGGCAAGGTCGCAGGGGAGGGCATTGTTGAGGTGGAGGAATTCGATGATGAAGGGGTCTAGGGGAAGTCTGAGGCTGACCAATAAAAAGTCGAAGTAAAAATCCATCATGTTTCCTTAGTAATTGTGGCCATTTTTCCCAACATCCAAATCGAAGGCTCGCACTCGGTAATTTTTCGGGTCAATGCCCAGGGAGTAAAACCAGGCAGATACATCTTCTTCACAGGTCAGGTCATCCCACTTCATCAGGGCTGGCCCGTCGACCACATGTTTGCCTTTACGGCGAGCTATTTTCTTCCTCCTTCCCTGAGGAGCGCTCGTGCTGGGAGAGTCAGACCCAGAGCGTCTTTCCTCCTCGTCAGATACTTGTTCATTCCCAGTGTCAATATTATGGTCTTCCTCCTCCTCGCCCTAAATATTGGCAGGGTGGTCCTCATCCTGCTGGGTCTCAATCTCTCCATCAAACTTTTCGGTGGATGCTATTGGAGATCTTTGGTCGCTATCTTCAAGGATTGTACTGGGGGCCAAGGTCTCATCTTCTTCAATTCTTTCAGAACTACCAAATTCTACTTCAAAGCTCTCCTCCTGCTAGCTTGAAGCTCCATGATCGTAACTGCATCCTTCCATTTTTGAATCGCTCTCTTCACAAGAAGACATCCTACATGAATCGAGGAAAAGACATTAATTTCTGCTTGTGAAAACATGCAAGAATGCACAAGTAAAACCCTCGGTTAAGGTTTACATTTCAAACCAGTGAACAGGGCACAAATTTTTAATCTCCTTGATTCCTATCTAAGGGTGTGCTCGCGTGTGTACAAAGGTCGGGAAAAGCAGCCAAGGCAGGTTTAGAAAAGGTAGAGAGCGACATCAGACAAAAATTAAGGAAAAAATGGAGTTCCAAGAGGTTTTTCTGGTTGGATGTCGAAACATTCAACAGGCGACAACAAAACCCCTAGACTAGTTTTCTAACAGAGGAAAAATAGAGATGAAGTGAAGACAATTAAATAGTGCAGATCAGAAAAGTTACCTGTTACTAGATCTTTGACGTTGACGAAGTTTGATTGGTTGATGGGTCTCCTTGATTCTACAAAATCTCCAGAAATTCAAAGGAAATAAAGGGGAAAAGGGGCTCGTGAAATGGATGGGCTGTGAAAGGAGTTTCAGGTGGGGAGCTTTTTCCTTTTATAGGTCAATCGAGGGGAAATGGAATAAATTATATCTGCAGACGTGACTTTCTAGACACGTGGCGCTGGAACCGAGGCATCACATTTAATACTGCCTCGGGAAAGAGGCACGCATGTAGCCTAAAGAACCAAGTGACGGCTGCACTCTAGCGTCCTATCAATGGATCCCTGCTCCCACCTGCTCTTCCCAGTTTCAAGCTTGCTTGACCAATCTTTCTTGTAATCAAAATAAACAAGTCTAACAACGATCAAGCTTCCAGAAGGAGTCAAAATATTATGCTCCTCGCTCCGAGCACGTATGCTCGCCAGATAAGAAGCAGGGGCCATTGAACTACCTGGCCCAAAAGGCCCAAGCTCAGGTCACGTGCCCAGCACGCCGTCCCCATGGTCACGAGTAAATCACGTGCATTCCTCATGATCCAAGCTTAAGTCATAAGCGAGCAGAGACAGATCCCTGGCCACCTAAGCACAACAAGTGAGCATCCACCTACCTGAAGCCTGGGGGCCAAGAGCACAACGAACATGCAGAGAGGTCAAAGCGAGCACGCTCGTCTTGTTCAGTTACACAATAACGACTGTCGTGAACGTGGGGAGTTATTACCGGGTTATCCGCCCTCACGTTCCGGAAGTGGTCATAAATGTGCCCGTTTTTCATGCCCTTGCATTGAATGCATAGTTTCTACTAGCCTTCATGGCTGGCTATATAAACCTATCTCGTAGGAGAAGGAAGGTAGGTTCACAAATACTCAGGCAGAAACTCTGTCAAATTGCTATCTCAATTGTGTTTTTGCTGATTTCCATACCGGAGTGCATTTGTAGGGAAAGCCCCTGCCTAGTTCATGGTGATTGATGGTTTTTTGACAGGTTTGAGCCTTCAAGTTTCGAATAGATTGAAATCTAGATATTCAAAGCCCAATGGATTCACATTTTTTGGATACATCGGATTACTTTCAAATGGAAGTCATAAACGTCCTTGCTATGAATTAGAGGATTGGTCAAACATGTTAAGCACTTATAGAATTCGAGCATCATGAGAAATCATACAAAAAGTGTTCTTGATTTGATCAAAATATCACATTTTGAATCAAACTATTTCCATTGTATCCCGAGAGAGATTTTCGTATAAAACCTTTTGTGTATCGCAAATTATTTGGAGGGGTGAATCATCTTTTAAAAGATTACAAATTTATTTTTGTGCTTTGGATAATTCTTTTAATTTCAAACCCTTAATTTTACACAACAAGGTGTGTGTGCGTGTATGCTAAAACTAATTATATGTACTTGCGTCGTTTCAACAAAGAGTCTATTATTATATTTTACGATGTTTTATTTTAAAAGTTCACTTTTAATCATTATGCCTTCAATATCTGTAACTTTTTAGCTTTATCCTCCATATGTGTGGAAGCATCTTAAAAATGTTCAAACATTTTTGTAATTATAACCAACTTTAAAAATATCTTCACAAGGTCGTCCTATGTTAACCGGGGCCTTGGGCCAAAATTTTAACTCAAGTACCTTGATTCTTGCCATTCAAGAATAAAAATAAAATGGGTTAATATCACTCTTGGTACCCTAACTTTACTTGCTTTTTACTTTTGGTACTCTTTGTTTCGACTTCATCAAATTTCATCATAAACGTTTTCAATTTTCATCAGATTACAAAACAATCCATCAATTTTTTGTTAAAAACTAACGACTGATGTGTTGCTAACGTCCAATTGTCATCAGATTACATATCTTACGTTTTCAATTGTTATCGGATTACATACCTTTAACCGTTAGCATTTAACTAAAATTTGACGGAATGTATGTAATTTGATAACAATTGAGAATATTTATGATGAAATTTGATAAAGTCAGTACAAAGGGTACCATATATACTGCGATATAGTTTCATCATCTTTGATTGTGTCATAAAAAATAATACTCCATAAGTAGTCTCCTGCTTCAGTGCCATAAGAGGAGGGCGATCGTAGTCTTAATTATCCCACAAGAATATACGTGCAACCCTGGGCATGAAATAAGAGTCGAATATTTCTTACAGGAAGTGTGTTCGTGCATGATTCTACATCATATCCAAGTTCTGTAATCTTTATTTTGTATTTCTATTGTTTTTCGACATTGTTGTAAATCCCTTAATCTAACATTCTGCAAGAATTATTCTGTGTTGTTTTACAATGTCGAGTGTAAAACAAATGACTACGAATTTCGGAAAATCGGAGAAGTTTGAAGGGGTTGATTTTCATCGATGGCAGAAAAAGATGCATTTCCTGACAACTTTGAAGGTGGCATATGTGTTGAGCACTCCTATGCCGGAGGTGATGGATGATGGGGCTGTGGAAGACCTCCAGAAAAGGAGCAAATGGGATTATGATGACTACATCTGTAGAGGCCACATTCTTAACGGTATGTCTGATTCCCTATTTGATATTTACCAAAATGTTGAGTCTGCCAAGAAACTAGGGATTTCTCTAGAGTCTAAGTATATGGATGGAGATGCCTCTAGTAAGAAATTCTTAGTTGGAAACTTTATGAATTATAAGATGGTAGATTCTAGACCGGTAATGGAACAATACAATGAATTGCTTCGTATTTTGGGTCAGTTTTCTCAACATAGGATGGAAATGGTTGAGTCTATTTTAGTGTCCAACATTATAGATAAATTGCCCCCATCCTGGAAAGATTGCAAACATATGCTTAAACATAAAAAGCAAGAGTTGACTCTGGTTCAACTCGTTAGCCATTTGCGCATAGAGGAATCTCTAAGGGCGCAGGAGGGCGGCAAGTCCAAAGGCAAAAAGATGATATGGATTCGACTTCCATCAAAATGGTGGAAGCCGCTGGAACAAAGGCAAGGGCCATAAACGACCCTTAAACAACACTAGCAAATATATCATCATGAAACATAAGGGTCCATGTTGGATTTGCAGTAAAAGTGGAAATTTCAAGGCTGATTTTCGGGTGAAGAGGAACAAGAAAGGAGCATACAAGAAGAGTTCTGGGAAGGGGTCTTTGGACCAAGGTCTGTCTAAGGACCAAGGTCAACCTAAACATCAAGGTCAGAATCTAATTTGTGGAATTAATTCTGATGTGAATTATGTACCCTTATTTCTGAGGCATTTTGTGTGTAGGATGATGATGTTACATGGTGGATGGACTTGGGTGCAACAAGACATGTTTGCAAGGATCGTAGCTGGTTTGAGAAGTATGAACTGGTGAATGATGGATCCCTACTCTTTATGGGCAACGAGTCAAATGCAGCCATTGTTGGACAAGGAACTGTTGTATTGCACTTTAGTTCTGGCAAAAGTATTTGTTTAAAAAATGTATTACATGTACCTTGTATTCGTAAAAACTTAGTTTCTAGCAGTTTGCTTTCTAGGGATGGTTTTAAGCAAGTTTACGAGTCAGACAAATTTATTTTAAGCAAGTGTGGTGTGTTTATAGGATTTGGATATTTATGGAATGGTATGTTTAGGTTAAACATTAATCATGATGTTGTAAACAATATTATGGCATGTTCTAATGTTGATACTTCAGTTTTATGGCATGCTCGTTTAGGTCATGTTCATTATAAACGCCTGTTGTTAATGTCGAAGAATGAGCTTATTCCATATTTTGACATGAGTATGAATAAGTCTAATACTTGTATGTTGACTAAGATTGTTAGACAACCGTTCCATAGTGTTGAAAGATCTTCTTCAATTTTAGAACTTATTCATAGTGACCTTTGTGATTTATATTCCACACCATCTTTGGGTAATAAGAAGTATGTGGTAACATTTATAGATGATTGTACTTGTTTTTTGTTATGTGTTTTTACTCCACACTAAAGATGAGGCAATGGACAAATTTATTATCTATAAAAATAAGGTTGAACTTCAATTGTCTTCTAAGATTAAGAAGATGTGTACCGATAGAGGTGGTGAATATTATGATCCATCCTATTTTGTGTCTTGTGGTATTATACATGAGGTCACAGCTCCTTATACGCCACAACAAAATGGCATAGCGGAGAGGAAGAATCGTACTCTTAAAGAGATGATTAATTCCATGTTATCTTACTTAGGTTTGAGTGAGGGTTTTTGGGGAGAAGCCATGTTATCGGCTTATTACTTACTAAATAGAATTCCAAACAAACGGAATCCTATTACCCCTTATGAGCTTTGACATAAAAGGAAACCAAACTTGGGTTATCTACAAGTTTGGGGTTGTAGGGCGGTCGTGAGACTACCCGCACCCAAGATTAAAACCTTGGGTGAAAGAGGCATTGATTGTATTTTCATTGAGTATGCTATGCATTCCAAGGCTTATATGTTATATGTCATAGAGCCTAATGATTCAGTAGCAGTTCATATTGTTATCGAGTCAAAGGATGCTATCTTTGATGAAATTAGGTTTACTTCCATACCTAGGCTAAAGGATATGACTCCTACTATTGTTGGAATGGAAATTAATGAGAATGCTACTTCTCAAGATGAACCACTAGAGCTCTGTAGGAGTAAAAGGGCTAGTAAATCAAAGTCTTTTGGACCCGACTTCCAAACCTATTTGGTGAAAGGGACAAGAGATGAGGTAGGATTCCAATACTCATACTGTTATAATATTGATGAGGATCCAAGGACTTACAAGGAGGCTATGAAGTCTCAAGATGTTTCATTTTGGAAAGAAGCCATTAATGATGAGATGGATTCCATTATGGGTAAAGACACGTGGATCCTTATGGATCTTCCACGTGGTTGTAAACCTTTGGGTTGCAAATGGATCTTCAAAAGGAAGATGAGAGTCAATAGTACAGTCGACAAGTATAAATCCCGATTGGTTATCAAAGGCTTTAGGCAAAGAGAAGGTATTGACTACTTCGATACTTATGCGCCGGTTGCTCGAATCTCCACTATTAGGTTGTTGATTGCCTTAGCTGCAATTAACAATCTTGTGATCCATCATATGGATGTTAAGACTGCATTCTTGAATGGATATTTTAAAGAGGAAATATATATGAAACAACCGGAGGGGTTCATTATGGCGGGAAATGAGCATAAGGTGTGCAAACTTGTTAAATCTTTGTACGAGCTGAAGCAAGCTCCTAAACAATGGCATCATAAGTTTGATGAGGTTGTCTTGTCTAGTGGTTTTAAGCTTAACCAATCTGACAAGTGTGTATATAGAAAATTGGATAATACCGGTAATGGTGTTATGATTTACTTGTGCGTTGATGATATGTTGATTTCGGTACTAACCAAAATCAAGTTGACCTTTGTAAAGCATTTTTATCAATAAATTTTGTCATGAAAGACATGGGGGAGGCGGATGTGATTCTTGGAATCAAAATCAAGTGGAATAACAATAGAATTTTTTTGACACAATTTCATTACATTGAGAAAGTGTTAAAGAAGTTCAATTGGGAAAATTCTACTACAGCGAATTCTCCCATGGATCCTAATGAGAAGCTTATGCATAATACGGGTAATCCAATATTACAGCTTGAGTATTCTCAGGTGATAGGATGTTTGATGTACATTATGACTAAGACAAGACCAGCTATTGCTTATGTTGTTGGAAAGCTAAACATGTATATGAGTAACCCGAGTAGTCATCATTGGTGTGCGATAACACGTGTGCTAAGATATCTAAAGTCAACCAAGGACTATGGTTTGTCTTATATGGGGCATCCTTCGGTATTAGAAGGATACTCGGATGCTAGTTGGATAACCAATGTAGAAGATCATTCTTCTACTAGTGGTCGAGTGTTTTTGTTTGGGGGAGGTGCCATTTCATGGGCTTCCAAAAAGCAAACATGTATTTCTAGCTCGACCATGGAGTCGGAATTCATTGCCTTGACAGCAGCCGAAAAAGAGGTGGAGTGGCTTAGGAATTTGATTTATGAAATTCAATTATGGCTAAAACCAATTTCACCAATTTCTATCCATTGTGATAGTGCATCTACTTTGGCTAAGGCTTATAATCAAGTATATAATGGGAAGTCGTGACACTGGCATTAGACATAGCGTGATACGTGAGTTGATTACTCATGGGGTAATTTCGATTGTGTTTGTGAGATCTCAACATAATTTAGCAGATCACTTGACCAAAGGGTTGGCTAGGGACTTGGTTCACAAGTCGGCTATTGGGATGTGTCCTAAACCCGTATGAATCTTTGGTGATAGGTCACCCAATTCCCCTCTAATACAATGAATGTTAGAGGCAGAATTCAATATGGAAGGCCTATTGTCTTAGATTGGAGCACATGATATTGTCCCAAAGGTATGTGCTTTTTCCTGCATGGTTAGGTTGAAAGTTTTCTTCCTAATTAATCTTTTGATATAGTGCAATTGCAGTGCACAATGAAAGAGTCACCTATGTGAGCATGAAGTTTGGTTGCTTCAGGAAGTTCGGGTTGGCTTTCTATATGCTCATGAATGGATATGGACACAAGGCCTGTATAATTAGTGCTAATAATGAACTTTTGGAGTTGTTTTAACTTGTGTGTATATTATCTTCATGTATTCAAGTTCAATGCTTAGATACACCCTGATACTCGAATGTTTGAAATGTGTAATATTACTAAGGTGGTAATTCAATCTTTGTGACATTACCATTGATGCATGAGTTGGTATATTTTGTCGGTTTTAACAAAACCAAGGATTACACTTAAATAAGGGAGGATTGTTGATGATTTAAATGGAATCATTGGCCATTTGGTGTAATCGGGGTTTTTATTATTTATTTATTTTTTATCATATTTGATTGTTTTACAAAAAATAATACTCCATAAGTAGTCTCTTGCTTCAGTGCCATAGGAGGAGGGCGATTGTAGTCTTATCCCACAAGAATATCCGTGCACCCCTGGGCATAAAATAAGGGTCGAATACTTTTTGCAGGAAAGTGTGTCCATGCATGATTCTACATCATATCCAAGTTCTGTAATCTTCATTTTGTATTTCTATTATTTTTCGACATTGTTGTAAATTCCAAAATCTAACATTTATATTATCTTAGTTTTCTATACTATTGTGTCATTTTCTTTTACTTCTACATTTACTTTTGTGTTTATATTTGAATGATATATCTAAACATATATCATACAAGTTCGTTATCGAGACAGTAATCGTAAATTACCTTGTGCGAAGCGGAAGAATTTCGCTTGAGCTATGATCTTCGTATACCAAGATCTACAAACCCGCAAGTCTCTCGTCGGATTGATATCACGGAGCACGGATATCAATATCGGTTCACACCGCAAATCCAAGCCTCTTTGATGGTTAGGCTAGAGGGAGTATTTTGGTGAGATAGAATTAGGAGGAGAGAGAGGGGGCGGCACCTTGAGGTTAGACGTGTTCCTCAATCAGTCGTCTTAGAGTTTTATCCCTTTTGTTGCCATATTTATATTATTACAAGAAACCTATTTCTTGTAGATTAAGTCAATCCTAAACCCACTTGGATTAGGATACTAATTAACCAATAAATAATATAAATATATTTTTCCATGTGGGCGGAACTAAATAATCGGGCCACAAGCCCAATTACCAACAATATTTAAATATTAGTGTTAACTAGTGATACCCATGCACGATGCAAATTACGGTCATGAATTGTATTTCTCAATTTATTCTACAATGAGTACATAATTGAAGTTCTTATATCAGGTATGGGATACCTTTATTTTTTAAAAGAAAAAATGGTAATAAAAAGATGTACATTGAAATTTACTATGGAGAAGGGAACTTAAATAACGTGATTTAGGATGGTACATAAAAGAGAATTAGGCGATTTTTCTTGACATAAAGTTGTCACTTGGATAATGGAAAGAAAAAGTAAATTTTGTTTTAGTAATAGTTAAAAACTAGGTTATACCAGTGCGATGCACGGTTTTACGTTTTTTTTTTTTTTGCGAAAGTTGCTAATAATAAGAGAATTTTAATTCGTAATAATTATTATCTTTTGAACAAATCTAAAATAGGGTAAATATTGAAATTAATATATGAATATTTAATGCATTATAAAAAAATTTAATTAAATGAATCTATTATCTTATGAAATTGTTGTAGAGACGGACGGGTATAAAATGAATTTCAAATTTACTTAATCAACTATAACTGGATCAACTCAATTTACTCCAAGATAAAATAAATTAATGAAATTAATAGTTTCTTAAATTTATCAGAATAGTTAGTAATTTAAAAATAGTTAACAACTGAATACTTTCAATCTTAAATTTAAAATAAATAAAAATAGAGATAGTTGGAAATTGAATTTTTTTTATAATTCTTAAAAATAGTCAGCTTTCTTAATTATGATATTATGTTATTACTCAAATTTGTAACCAACATTTAAAAATTCTTAATTGAAAACAACATTTTTATCAAAAGTTTAAGATACAAAAATTAAGAGACCTCATCACATGTAATATTACATTAATTTTTGCTCCGTTTCTAGTTATAAAACTTACTAAAATGGACAAAGAGATATAATATTATGAATGTCGATTAACCAGTTAAAATATTAATTTTTTGAATATTATATTCTTTTATATGCAAACACATGCATAAGTTTAATACACACAAAATGAAAATAAGATTAGGCTTAACAACATCGATAATAAAAAAAGATAACATCGATATAAGAAAAAAATAAAAAAAGAAACATTAGAAACATCATCTTTTTTTCTTTATAAGATTTTGCAGAAGATATCATTATGATCAAAAAATTATACAAACTAAATATACTAAAATAAATAAATAATTGAAATCCTATGTGATATATGCATGTCCAATTGTCCATAGTTGGCCGTAACTTCTCTCCTTGCTCGCATGCATGTCTTGTTGAAAGGAAACTTTAGGCATGATAAGTTAAACACACACACACACACATGCATTAACCATACAACAACATTAAATAATTCTAAAGCATGTTATATTGGTAAGTTAATTCATTATATTGTAAAAACACACACACACACACACACAAATATATACGTATTTAATTTTCTCATTTACTTTTAGCATGTATGTGTATTCTATTATAAAATCTAAGAAGAAGAAAAAAACACAACTAAACAATTTGAAAACTAAGAAATTTGAGAGAGGTATATTAAAATTTAAGAGTAATGAATTACAATGGTTAAACTCTCTTGCAAATGATGGTGGAGTAAATATTTCAATCGTCTAAAAATTCTAGCCATAGTAGGGAAGTGAAAATGATGAGAATTGAGAAGCCTTAATCAAGTGAAATACATATAAAATTGAATGTGATCAAATTTATCCTAAACTAACGGTAAAATTTATCGTATGTTAAAACTTTTATCAATAACCAATTTTGAAATGTTGGTCAATTTTTTCATACCATTACGATTCATAAGAAGGTGACACGTGAAAGTATAATTTTTTTAAAAAAACTTTAAGTGGGTTAATATCATTTTTGGCAACCTAACTTTACATGTTTTTTTTTTGCTTTTGGTACCCTTTGTACCGACTTCATCAAATTTCATCATAAACATTTTCAATTGTCATCGAATTACATATATTTCATCAAATTACTATCAAAAGCTAATGGTTGACGTGTTGTTAATGTCCAATTGTCATCAGATTACATACCTTATGTTTTTAATTGTTATTAGATTACATAACTTCAGCCGTTAGCTTTTGACAATATTGACGGAAGGTATGTAATCTGATGACAATTGAAAAGGTAGTAAAGACAAAAAGTAAGTAAAGTCGGAGTACCAAAAATGATATTAATCAAACTTTAAACATTTAACAGAAAATCGCCATATGACATCAGCAACTTATGTTTTACTAATAGTTAATAGTGGTTAAAAAAATTTACCATTACGATTCATAAGAATGTGACACGTGAAACATAAAATTCTTTTAAAACTTTAAACATTTAATAGAAAGCCGCCACGTGACATCATGACTTCTATTTTAATAATAGTTACTGGGTTATTACCCGTGCGATGCACGGTTGACTTAGTATTGTTTATGAAACTTAATTTTGTAGATATAATTTGTAAGTCATTTGAATGAACCAACAACAGCAAGATGTCCATATAATTAATAAATAAATAAAAAAAAGTGAGATCACACTGAATCATCAAACCGAAAATCCATACGATTTAATTTACAAGCTATTTCGTAGTGGTTGTTTGTGGTGCTGGTGGAAAACGTTTAATCAAATTTGATAAAATATATTTTAAATTGACCAAGTTTTGGTAAAATAATAAAAATTAAAAAACTTATACCATGAGAATTGATGAGTCCTAATCAAATTAAACTTGTTTAAATCAAATGTGATAAAATCTATCGAGTACAAACTGATTTTCTAAACAAAAAATGGTAAATATAAAAACTTTTACCATGAGAATTGATGAAACACGTTAAAATCAAATGTGATAAAATCTATACGCAAATAAAAAACTTTTACCATGAAAATTTGGAGTACTAATCAAATGAAACATGTTAAAATCAAATGTGATAAACTCTATCCGATATGCATTTTGACAACAAAAAATGTTTAAAAAAAACTTTTACCGTAAAAGGAGGGTTTAAAATCTATTAGATTTTAATTTTGTAGAAAAAAAGAATTATATAGATATATTTAGTACCATATGCATGGTTTTAATAATTTTTGTTTTATTTGCAAAACTTGTTTATAATAAGATGATTTTCTAAACTTGTAATAAATAAATAATTTTTTTTAATTAGAATAATTTGAAGAAAAACAAAAAAATAAGGTAAATATTCAAAATTGATCATATAGTCATGTAATTGAAAGATTAAAATCTATGAGAATTGATAAAATATATCCTCAAAAAAATTACCGTAAAATTGGAGTTCTAATAAGTTTAAATGTGTTTAAAATCAAATGTTATAAAAAAAAACCGGTATATAACCTGATTTTATGAACAAAAAAACAAAAAAAATAAAAAATCTTTTTACCATATATAAAGGAGGCATTTATTTTTTATGATAGAAAATTATAAACTTATATAGAAGGCATTATCGTGGAAGTATACATAATTTTAAAATCGTAAGAGAAACAAAAAGTCATTGCGATGTTAACTCAATTTCATTTTTAATAATAATTGATAGATAATTTAGGAAATCATATCTAATTAATAATTATAAATATAGGGTAGAATAACAAAAAATATGTGAATTGTCCTCGTGATAATTTGTAAATTAAATTATGTGAAAAAAAAAAAGAGAAATAGAATTTAGTCAATGTATAAATTATATAAGGATAAAATTACAGTTTGAATTTAAAAAACCAAAATCTCAAATCTTATCATAAATTTTCTGAAATAATTATCTCAATATCATGTTGAAGATCAAATATTAGAATTTTATTCTATCCAATTAGAATTAGAATTTTTATTATAAACTATTGATTTTGAAAAGAAAAATCCACATTTCAAAATGATACGGCATGTTAACAAAAATCTTTTTGAAAGCTTTTTATATATATAAAGTCATCATGTATAAACAACAATTTTAATTGTATAATTTTATCTTAAAATAATTTCCTGAATTTGAAAAGAAATTTAAGTTTAAAAATGAAAATAATTGGAATTAAAATAGATTATATAAAAATTTCCTTATTAATCAAATCTGATAAAAATTCATATTAAACCAATTGATTTAAAAAAAACTTTTAAGCTTTACGAATAAATTTATCCTAAACTAACCATAAAATCTATCATAATAACTTTTCTGTAAAATTTTTTATAAATAATTAATTGATCATATAGTCATGTAATTGAAAGATTAAAATCTATGAGAATTGATAAAATATATCCTCAAAAAATAACGTAAAATTGGAGTTCTAATAAAGCGAAATGTGTTTAAATCAAATGTTATAAAATATATCCGGTATTAACCGATTTTGGCAACAAAAATGGTAAAAATAAATTTTTTTTTACCATATATAAAGAGGCACCGGTTTTAATTTTTGATAGGAAAAAATCATAAACTTGTATAGAAGGTGACACGTGGAAGCATATAATTCTTGTAAAACTTTAAAGCGTACAACAAAAATTAGATCATGTGGCAACGACTTCTATTTTAATAATAGTTGATAGATAATTAATATATAATTAATTAATAATTAATAAATATAGATTAGTAGAATAACAAATAATATAGAATTATCCGTGGATAATTTGTATAAATTAAAATTATGAAAATAAAAGATGGAAATAGAAGAGTTTTAGTCAAATTAAACTTGTATAAATTATATAAGATAAAATCTAGTTTAATTAAGTGATATTTGAAAAAAAAAAACCAAAATCCTAAATCTCTATCATAAATTTTCGTAAAACTATATCCTAAATCTGTTTTATCTTATCAAATTAGTTTTAGGAATTTTATCATATCTAATTAAATTAGAATTTTTATCTTAAACTAATCTATTTTAAAAAAAGAAAAACTTTTACCATTTCAAAAATGACACGTGGCAGCACAAAATCTTTTAAAGCTTTTTTCTTTATACATAAGCAGATCACGCAACAACAACTTTTGTTTTAGTAATTTTTATCTTAAACATAATTTGAATTTGAAAGATTGTTTAAAAGCAATTAAATATAATTTGAATTTTAAAAATTTGTTTGTTAAAATTTCCTTATTAATCAAATCTGATAAAATATATATTAAACTAATTGATTTTGAAAAAAACTTTTACGAATAAAACTTTTACGAATAAATTTATCCTAACTAACCATAAAATCTATCATAATAACTTTT
>CM028379.1:64902754-64951006 GCA_013146195.2 Codonopsis lanceolata | reverse complement strand
CAAATTTTCATGGTAATTTTTTTTTGTAGATAGATTTTATCAATTATCATAGGTTTTAATCTTTCAATTACATATTCATATGATCAATTTTGAATATTTGCCTTATTTTTCATTTTTTAAAAATATTCTAATTAAAAATTAATT
Organism: Codonopsis lanceolata; assembly: GCA_013146195.2. NCBI lineage: Eukaryota > Viridiplantae > Streptophyta > Magnoliopsida > Asterales > Campanulaceae > Codonopsis > Codonopsis lanceolata. Next base: position 64,950,862 of record CM028379.1, on the reverse strand, counting down.
ATTTATTACAAGTTTAAAAAATCATCTTATTATAAACAACTTTAAAATAAAAAAACACTATTTACCTCAATTCTCATGGTAGAAGTTTTTAATTTTATTATTTTTACTTGGTCAATTTAAAATGGATTTTATCTAATTTAATTAAACGTTTTCACCAACACCAAAAATAGAGCCGTCAAAATGGGTCAAACCCGTTGGGTTGGTCCGCCCGCTATATCAAAAGATGGGTTGGGTTTAAAAATATCACCCACGCCAAAGGCGGGCTTTTTGGAGTTAGACGTGCCGGGTTCTTGGGTTAAGCGGGCGGGGCGGGCGAGCGGTTGGTCGCCAATTTTTGATATTTATTATTATTATTATTATATATTATACATTTGTAATTTAATTATAATGCAAATCTAATTAATGTATTGTATTTAAAATTGAGTAGAAAGAGTCAAACCCTATTAGCCTATTACCTATTTTACCACTCTTATTCTTTTTCTTCCATTCACTTGATCGGTGAAGCCCGACTCTTGAGACATTGGCCGCTTTTTCTTTGCAAGGCCATCACTTGATCGGTGACAGGCATTGGTCACCCTTTCTCTCTCCCTCTCTCATTTTTCCAGCCGTTTCCCACAACGGCGAACCCAGTCACACTCTCTCTCTAAAACAGCCATTTCCGTTTCTCCATGTCTCTACCTCAACTTTGCCTCTTTCGCTCTCATACAATCACACACACGACAACACACACAACACCCATACCACGGCGTGCACTTCCTCTTCCCTCATCTCTTTGTTTTAAGAAAAATTACTAAAATTTGTGTAACTCGCATAGCTTATAGCAATTAAATCATTTCTTTTTGTGTTAAGAATTTCTTTTTGATGGGTTGGTCCGCCCCACCCGCAACCCAAAGTGGGTTGGGTTGGGTCAATTTTGATCCTTTGTTTTGCGGGTTGGTCGCCCGCCCAGCCAAATAGCGAGTCCGCCATTTAAGCGGGTTGGTGCGCTTTAGTTGGTCGTTTTGACGGCACTAACCACAAACAACCACCTGGAATACTTCCCTCCATCAAACACACCTCGGAGCCCAGTGACCGTGGGGTACTTCCTCCCCCTTCTTCCGTCTCACACTCACACTAGGAATATTTGTTCGATTTTATAGTTCCCATGAATTTTTTGTTTTATGATTCGGTGTGATTTCACACATTATTTATTTATTTATTAATATTTATTAATTATGAGGACATTTGTTATTGATTCATTCAAATAGCTTGTCGATTATATCTACAAAATTATATTTAAGAAACAACACTAAGTCAACCGTGCATCGCACGGCTAATAAACCTAGTCTACAACTATTACTAAAACAGAAGCCGCTGCTGCCACGTGGCGACTTTCTGTAAAAAACTAATTTTTTAAAATGAATTTTGTGATGCCACGTGTCACCATTAAAATAGTAAATGTTTTTTATATTTTTTCAAAATTGATTAATTTAAGATAAAAATCTTAAATCTAATTAGATAAGATAAAAATCTTAAAATTTGAATGCATAAAGTTTAAAACGAATTATGTGCTTCGACGTGTCAACTTCTTGTGAAGTTGCGATTTTTTTTCTTTTTCTTTGCTGTCAAAAATTAAAACCAGATAGATTTTTAAAGCTGGTGCCTCCTTTATAAATGGTAAAAAAAATTTGCCAAAATTGGTTAATACGAGATAGATTTTTATCACATTTGATTTAGACGTGTTTTACTTGATTAAGACTCCAAATTTTAATGGTAAAAGTGTTTTTTGAAATTGAAAATTACTAATCTATTAATTATCTATTAACTATTATTTAAATAGAAGTCATTTAACGCGCACATGATCGACTTTGTGTTGAATGCATAAAGTTTAAAACGAATTATGTGCTCCAACGTGTCAACTTCTTGTGAAGTTGCGGTTTTTTTTTTCTTTTTCTTTGCTGTCAAAAATTAAAACAGGATAGATTTTAAAGCTGGTGCCTCCTTTATAAATGGTTTTTAAAAAAAACAGAAGCCGCTGCTGCCACGTGGCGACTTTCTGTAAAAAAACTAATTTTTTAAAATGAATTTTGTGATGCCACGTGTCACCATTAAAATAGTAAATGTTTTTTTTTTTTTTCAAAATTGATTAATTTAAGATAAAAATCTTAAATCTAATTAGATAAGATAAAAATCTTAAAATTTGAATGCATAAAGTTTAAAACGAATTATGTGCTCCGACGTGTCAACTTCTTGTAAAGTTGCGATTTTTTTTCTTTTTCTTTGCTGTCAAAAATTAAAACCGGATAGATTTTAAAGCTGGTGCCTCCTTTATAAATGGTAAAAAAAATTTGCCAAAATCGGTTAATACGAGATAGATTTTTATCACATTTGATTTAGACGTGTTTTACTTGATTAAGACTCCAAATTTTAATGGTAAAAGTGTTTTTTTGCGAATTGAAAATTACTAATCTATTAATTATCTATTAACTATTATTTAAATAGAAGTCGCTGCTGCCACATGACGACTTTGTGTTGAATGCATAAAGTTTAAAACGAATTATGTGCTCCGACGTGTCAACTTCTTGTGAAGTTGCGGTTTTTTTTTCTTTTTCTTTGCTGTCAAAACTTAAAACAGGATAGATTTTAAAGCTGGTGCCTCCTTTATAAATGGTTTAAAAAATTTTTGCCAAAATCGATTAATACGAGATAGATTTTTATCACATTTGATTTAGACGTGTTTCACTTGATTAAGACTCCAAATTTTAATGGTAAAAGTGTTTTTTGCGAATAGATTTTATCAATTATCATAGATTTAATCTTTCAATTACATATTCATATGATCAATTTTGAATATGTACCTTATTTTTCGTTGTTTTCATATTATTTTAATTAAAAATTTTAACTATTTATTACAAGTTTAGAAAATCATCTTATTATAAATAATTTTTACACAAAAAAAAAAAACTATTAAACCGGATATATTTTAAAACTGCTACCTCCTTTATACATGGTAAAAGTTTTTAAAACTATATATGTACTATATATGTATTTATAGTATTATTTTAAACCGGATAGATTTTATTACATTTGATTTAGATTAGTTTCATTTGATTAGGACTCATCAATTCCCATGGTAGAAGTTTTTTAAGTTTTATTATTTTACCAAAACTCGGTCAATTTAAAATAGATGTTATCCAATTTAATTAAACGTGTTTCACCAACACTACAAACAACCACTGCGAAATACTTCCCCTCCATCAAACACCTCCTTGATGAGTCTGTCTTCGTGGTACTTCCCCTTCCCTCCCTCCGTCTCAAACTCACACTAAGAATAATTGTTCGATTTTATAATTCACATGAATTTTCAGTTTGATGATTTGGTGTGATCTCACGCTTTTTTTATTTATTTATTAATTATGAGGATATCTTGCTGTTATTTGTTCATTCAAATAGCTTGCAGATTATATCTACAAAAATAAGTTTCAGAAACAACACTAAATCAACCGTGCATCGCACGGGTGATAACCTAGTTATAACTAAAACAGAAGCCGCTACTGCCACGTGGCGGCTTTCTGTGAAATGTAAAAAAAAATTAAAAAAATTATGTGATGCCACGTGTCACCCTCTTATAAATTGTAGTTTTTTTATTTATTTTACTCATAAAATTTTTATCACACTTGATTTTCTAATTAGTTTAGGATAAATTTTATACGATTAGTTATGATAAGTTTGATATTATCACAATTGATTTCAAAATTTTAAAGATAAAAAGTTAGTTTTTATCACATTATCACTGTAAATTAGAAGGGATATTACTCGGTAGATTGAGTTGGTGGTGTTATAATATTTGTGGGTTACACGTGCTAATATGTTGTGCCAATTTTGGGAATCCTCTTTTTGCTTGTGTAACGTGGCTTATTTCCTGTTGTATCTTGTGGTGAGGTTTCACTGTGTCAGGTCTTTGTGAAGTATTTTTTTGACTGAGCAGTGGATAGGGGGAAGAATTTATGCAGAAGAAGTTTTCAAGGCATTTAATGCAAGGTTTTTTTTTCAAGGAGAGGAATATTCAAAGATGAAAGTGTTTGATGCCGTTAGTCACTATTCTCTGTTAAGCCAGTGATCATTCTGTTGCCACATTGCTAGGCAGTTACATGTCATCATCTCTAAGGAGCTTAGATTATGGTTCTTTTCTCTCTGCCTGCACCCCATATATTTTGAATATTTTTGTTATTGTTTTTTTTTTAATTTTCTTGAGATGTCTGCCCTAAAAACTTTTTTCCGAAGATTTGATTGTGCAGTATTTAAAGTGTTAGTCTTCTCTTACTAAATAGTAATGTTTTCTACTGTGTTCTGCTTCTTCTTCTTTTTTGTATGCAGAGTGGCCTGTAGACGATGGGGTACGAAACCCTGAGTCAGAGAAGGAGCTTGAAAAAAGAATAAGAAGTAGAGGAGAAGCTTCTGGTGAGAGCCTGAGAGGGATAAATATCAAGATGATGTGAGGGAAAGCGATGATAAACGTGTCTGTGAAGGTTGACCGTGCCAAGGATGCAAGACACAAGGATGAAAAGCAAAAGGAAGAAAGTTATGCTGATAAGTACAAGGAAGACGGTGACAAAGAAAATCGACATAAAGAGGATAAATACCGGGAAGATGGTGAGAGATAATAGGCACAGGGATGGTGACAAAAAATTGTTTAGTGTTTGTATGTTCCAAAATAATTGTCCTCCTTGTGTAACATGTCACTATATATGAATTGTAAAAAGAATTTTTTTTTTCTGCCAAAATTGTTTAGTTTGTCGTATAAATAAGAAGTTATTGATAAAAGTTTACCGTTAGTTTAGGATAAATTTTATCACATTTGTAGTTATTAAGTAGATTTTATCACATTATCAAATAGTTAAACATTTTTTTCTCTCTTCTTTGTAATTTTTTTCATTTTTTTCTGTCAAAATCGGTTACTATTAAAAAATTTACAGGAAAAAGTTATTATGATAGATTTTATGGTTAGTTAGGATAAATTTATTCGTAAAAGTTTTATTCGTAAAAGTTTTTTTTCAAAAATCAATTAGTTTAATATATATTTTATCAGATTTGATTAATAAGGAAATTTTAACAAACAAATCTTTTTTAAAATTCAAATTATATTTACCTGTTTTAAACAATCTCTTTCAAATTCAAATTATGTTTAAGATAAAAATTACTAAAACAAAAGTTGTTGTTGCCACGTGACGGCTTTATGTATAAAGAAAAAAGCTTTAAAAAGATTTTGTGCTGCCACGTGTCATTTTTGAAATGGTAAAAGTTTTTTCTTTTTTTAAAATAGATTAGTTTAAGATAAAAATTCTAATTCTAATTAGATATGATAAAATTCCTAAAACTAATTTGATAAGATAAAACAGATTTAGGATATAGTTTTACGAGAAAATTTATGATAGAGATTTAGGATTTTGGTTTTTTTTTTTTCAAATATCACTTAATTAAACTAGATTTTATCTTATATAATTTATACAAGTTTAATTTGACTAAAACTCTTCTATTTCCATCTTTTTTTATTTTCATAATTTTAAATTTATACAAATTATCCACGGGATAATTCTATATTATTTGTTATTCTACTAATCTATATTTATTAATTATTAATTAATTATATATTAATTATCTATCAACTATTATTAAAATAGAAGTCGTTGTTGCCACATGACGACTTTTTGTTGTACGCTTAAAGTTTTACAAGAATTATATGCTTCCACGTGTCACCTTCTATACAAGTTTATGATTTTTTTCCTATCAAAAATTAAAACCGGTGCCTCCTTTATATATGGTAAAAAAAAATTTATTTTTTTACCATTTTTTGTTGCCAAAATCGGTTAATACCGGATATATTTTATAACATTTGATTTAAACACATTTCAGTTTATTAGAACTCCAATTTTACGGTTATTTTTTTTGAGGATATATTTTATCAATTCTCATAGATTTTAATCTTTCAATTACATGACTATATGATCAATTAATTATTTATAAAAAAATTTACAGGAAAAAGTTATTATGATAGATTTTATGGTTAGTTTAGGATAAATTTATTCGTAAAAGTTTTATTCGTAAAAGTTTTTTTTCAAAAATCAATTAGTTTAATATAGATTTTATCAGATTTGATTAATAAGGAAATTTTAACAAACAAATCTTTTTTAAATTCAAATTATATTTATCTGTTTTAAACAATTTCTTTCAAATTCAAATTATGTTTAAGATAAAAATTACTAAAACAAAAGTTGTTGTTGCCACATGACGGCTTTATATATAAAGAAAAAAAGCTTCAAAAAGATTTTGTGCTGCCACGTGTCATTTTTGAAATGGTAAAAGTTTTTTCTTTTTTTCAAAATCAATTAGTTTAAGATAAAAATTCTAATTCTAATTAGATATGATAAAATTCCTAAAACTAATTTGATAAGATAAAACAGATTTAGGATATAGTTTTACGAGAAAATTTATGATAGAGATTTAGGATTTTGGTTTTTTTTTTCAAATATCGCTTAATTAAACTAGATTTTATCTTATATAATTTATACAAGTTTAATTTGACTAAAACTATTCTATTTCCATCTTTTTTTATTTTCATAATTTTAAATTTATACAAATTATCCACGGGATAATTCTATATTATTTGTTATTCTACTAATCTATATTTATTAATTATTAATTACTAATATATTAATTATCTATCAATTATTATTAAAATAGAAGTCGTTGTTGCCACATGACGACTTTTTGTTGTATGCTTACAGTTTTAAAAGAATTATATGCTTCCACGTGTCACCTTCTATATAAGTTTATAATTTTTTTCCTATCAAAAATTAAAACCGATGCCTCCTTTATATATGGTAAAAGTTTTTTTTTATTTTTTTACCATTTTTTGTTGCCAAAATCGGTTAATACCGGATATATTTTATAACATTTGATTTAAACACATTTCAGCTTATTAGAACTCCAATTTTACGGTAATTTTTTTTGAGGATATATTTTATCAATTCTCATAGATTTTAATCTTTCAATTACATGACTATATGATCAATTTTGAATATTTACCTTATTTTTTGTTTTTTTTCTTCAAATTATTCTAATTAAAAAAAATTATTTATTTATTACAAGTTTAGAAAATCATCTTATTATAAACAAGTTTTGCAAATAAAACAAAAATTATTAAAACCATGCATATGGTACTAAATATATCTATATAATTCTTTTTTTTTCTACCAAAAATTAAAATCTAATAGATTTTAAAACCGGTGACTCCTTTATACACGGTAAAAGTTTTTTTTTTAAACATTTTTTGTTGTCAAAATCAGTTAATATCAGATAGAGTTTATCACATTTGATTTTAACATGTTTCATTTGATTAGTACTCCAAATTTTCATGGTAAAAGTTTTTTATTTGCGTATAGATTTTATCACATTTGATTTTAACGTGTTTCATCAATTCTCATGGTAAAAGTTTTTATATTTACCATTTTTGTTTACAAAATCGTTTGTACCGATAGATTTTATCACATTTGATTTAAACAAGTTTAATTTGATTAGGACTCATCAATTCTCATGGTATAAGTTTTTTAATTTTTATTATTTTACCAAAACTTGGTCAATTTAAAATATATTTTATCAAATTTGATTAAACGTTTTCCACCAGCACCACAAACAACCACTACGAAATAGCTTGTAAATTAAATCGTATGGATTTTCGGTTTGATGATTCAGTGTGATCTCACTTTTTTTTATTTATTTATTAATTATATGGACATCTTGCTGTTGTTGGTTCATTCAAATGACTTACAAATTATATCTACAAAATTAAGTTTCATAAACAATACTAAGTCAACCGTGCATCGCACGGGTAATAACCTAGTAACTATTATTAAAATAGAAGTCATGATGTCACGTGGCGGCTTTCTATTAAATGTTTAAAGTTTTAAAAGAATTTTATGTTTCACGTGTCACATTCTTATGAATCGTAATGGTAAATTTTTTTAACCACTATTAACTATTAGTAAAACATAAGTTGCTGATGTCATATGGCGATTTTCTGTTAAATGTTTAAAGTTTGATTAATATCATTTTTGGTACTCCGACTTTACTTACTTTTTGTCTTTACTACCTTTTCAATTGTCATCAGATTACATACCTTCCGTCAATATTGTCAAAAGCTAACGGCTGAAGTTATGTAATCTAATAACAATTAAAAACATAAGGTATGTAATCTGATGACAATTGGACATTAACAACACGTCAACCATTAGCTTTTGATAGTAATTTGATGAAATATATGTAATTCGATGACAATTGAAAATGTTTATGATGAAATTTGATGAAGTCGGTACAAAGGGTACCAAAAGCAAAAAAAAAACATGTAAAGTTAGGTTGCCAAAAATGATATTAACCCACTTAAAGTTTTTTTAAAAAAATTATACTTTCACGTGTCACCTTCTTATGAATCGTAATGGTATGAAAAAATTGACCAACATTTCAAAATTGGTTATTGATAAAAGTTTTAACATACGATAAATTTTACCGTTAGTTTAGGATAAATTTGATCACATTCAATTTTATATGTATTTCACTTGATTAAGGCTTCTCAATTCTCATCATTTTCACTTCCCTACTATGGCTAGAATTTTTAGACGATTGAAATATTTACTCCACCATCATTTGCAAGAGAGTTTAACCATTGTAATTCATTACTCTTAAATTTTAATATACCTCTCTCAAATTTCTTAGTTTTCAAATTGTTTAGTTGTGTTTTTTTCTTCTTCTTAGATTTTATAATAGAATACACATACATGCTAAAAGTAAATGAGAAAATTAAATACGTATATATTTGTGTGTGTGTGTGTGTGTGTTTTTACAATATAATGAATTAACTTACCAATATAACATGCTTTAGAATTATTTAATGTTGTTGTATGGTTAATGCATGTGTGTGTGTGTGTGTTTAACTTATCATGCCTAAAGTTTCCTTTCAACAAGACATGCATGCGAGCAAGGAGAGACTGAGTTCTGTGCCAACTATGGACAATTGGACATGCATATATCACATAGGATTTCAATTATTTATTTATTTTAGTATATTTAGTTTGTATAATTTTTTGATCATAATGATATCTTCTGCAAAATCTTATAAAGAAAAAAAGATGATGTTTCTAATGTTTCTTTTTTTATTTTTTTCTTATATCGATGTTATCTTTTTTTATTATCGATGTTGTTAAGCCTAATCTTATTTTCATTTTGTGTGTATTAAACTTATGCATGTGTTTGCATATAAAAGAATATAATATTCAAAAAATTAATATTTTAACCAGGTTAATCGACATTCATAATATTATATCTCTTTGTCCATTTTAGTAAGTTTTATAACTAGAAACGGAGCAAAAATTAATGTAATATTACATGTGATGAGGTCTCTTAATTTTTGTATCTTAAACTTTTGATAAAAATGTTGTTTTCAATTAAGAATTTTTAAATGTTGGTTACAAATTTGAGTAATAACATAATATCATAATTAAGAAAGCTGACTATTTTTAAGAATTATAAAAAAAATTCAATTTCCAACTATCTCTATTTTTATTTATTTTAAATTTAAGATTGAAAGTATTCAGTTGTTAACTATTTTTAAATTACTAACTATTCTGATAAATTTAAGAAACTATTAATTTCATTAATTTATTTTATCTTGGAGTAAATTGAGTTGATCCAGTTATAGTTGATTAAGTAAATTTGAAATTCATTTTATACCCGTCCGTCTCTACAACAATTTCATAAGATAATAGATTCATTTAATTAAATTTTTTTATAATGCATTAAATATTCATATATTAATTTCAATATTTACCCTATTTTAGATTTGTTCAAAAGATAATAATTATTACGAATTAAAATTCTCTTATTATTAGCAACTTTCGCAAAAAAAAAAACGTAAAACCGTGCATCGCACTGGTATAACCTAGTTTTTAACTATTACTAAAACAAAATTTACTTTTTCTTTCCATTATCCAAGTGACAACTTTATGTCAAGAAAAATCGCCTAATTCTCTTTTATGTACCATCCTAAATCACGTTATTTAAGTTCCCTTCTCCATAGTAAATTTCAATGTACATCTTTTTATTACCATTTTTTCTCTTTTAAAAAATAAAGGTATCCCATACTGATATAAGAACTTCAATTATGTACTCATTGTAGAATAAATTGAGAAATACAATTCATGACCGTAATTTGCATCGTGCATGGGTATCACTAGTTAACACTAATATTTAAATATTGTTGGTAATTGGGCTTGTGGCCCGATTATTTAGTTCCGCCCACATGGAAAAATATATTTATATTATTTATTGGTTAATTAGTATCCTAATCCAAGTGGGTTTAGGATTGACTTAATCTACAAGAAATAGGTTTCTTGTAATAATATAAATATGGCAACAAAAGGGATAAAACTCTAAGACGACTGATTGAGGAACACGTCTAACCTCAAGGTGCCGCCCCCTCTCTCTCCTCCTAATTCTATCTCACCAAAATACTCCCTCTAGCCTAACCATCAAGAGGCTTGGATTTGCGGTGTGAACCAGTATTGATATCCGTGCTCCGTGATATCAATCCGACGAGAGAGACTTGCAGGTTTGTAGATCTTGGTATACGAAGATCATAGCTCAAGCGAAATTCTTCCGCTTCGCACAAGGTAATTTACGATTACTGTCTCGATAACGAACTTGTATGATATATGTTTAGATATATCATTCAAATATAAACACAAAAGTAAATGTAGAAGTAAAAGAAAATGACACAATAGTATAGAAAACTAAGATAATATAAATGTTAGATTTTGGAATTTACAACAATGTCGAAAAATAATAGAAATACAAAATGAAGATTACAGAACTTGATATGATGTAGAATTATGCACGGACACACTTTCCTGCAATAAGTATTCGACCCTTATTTCATGCCTAGGGTTGCACGGATATTCTTATGGGATAAGACTACAATCGCCCTCCTCTTATGGCACTGAAGCAGGAGACTACTTATGAAGTATTATTTTTTGTGACACAATCAAAGATGATAAAAAATAAATAAATAATAAAAACCCCGATTACACCAAATGGCCAATGATTCCATTTAAATCATCAACAATCCTCCCTTATTTAAGTGTAATCCTTGGTTTTGTTAAAACCGACAAAATATACCAACTCATGCATCAATGGTAATGTCACAAAGATTGAATTACCACCTTAGTAATATTACACATTTCAAACATTCGAGTATCAGGGTGTATCTAAGCATTGAACTTGAATACATGAAGATAATATACACACAAGTTAAAACAACTCCAAAAGTTCATTATTAGCACTAATTATACAGGCCTTGTGTCCATATCCATTCATGAGCATATAGAAAGCCAACCCTGAACTTCCTTGAAGCAACCAAACTTCATGCTCACATAGGTGACTCTTTCATTGTGCACCTGCAATTGCACTATATCAAAAGATTAATTAGGAAGAAAAACTTTCAACCTAACCATGCAGGAAAAAGCACATACCTTTGGGACAATATCATGTGCTCCAATCTAAGACAATAGGCCTTCCATATTGAATTCTGCCTCTAACATTCATTGTATTAGAGGGGAATTGGGTGACCTATCACCAAAGATTCATACGGGTTTAGGACACATCCCAATAGCCGACTTGTGAACCAAGTCCCTAGCCAACCCTTTGGTCAAGTGATCTGCTAAATTATGTTGAGATCTCACAAACACAATCGAAATTACCCCATGAGTAATCAACTCACGTATCACGCTATGTCTAATGCCCAGGTGTCACGACTTCCCATTATATACTTGATTATAAGCCTTAGCCAAAGTAGATGCACTATCACAATGGATAGAAATTGGTGAAATTGGTTTTAGCCATAATTGAATTTCATAAATCAAATTCCTAAGCCACTCCACCTCTTTTTCGGCTGCTGTCAAGGCAATGAATTCCGACTCCATGGTCGAGCTAGAAATACATGTTTGCTTTTTGGAAGCCCATGAAATGGCACCTCCCCCAAGAAAAAACACCCAACCAATAGTAGAAGAATGATCTTCTACATTGGTTATCCAACTAGCATCCGAGTATCCTTCTAATACCGAAGGATGCCCCATATAAGACAAACCATAGTCCTTGGTTGACTTTAGATATCTTAGCACACGTGTTATCGCACACCAATGATGACTACTCGGGTTACTCATATACATGTTTAGCTTTCCAACAACATAAGCAATAGCTGGTCTTGTCTTAGTCATAATGTACATCAAACATCCTATCACCTGAGAATACTCAAGCTGTAATATTGGATTACCCGTATTATGCATAAGCTTCTCATTAGGATCCATGGGAGAATTCGCTGTAGTAGAATTTTCCCAATTGAACTTCTTTAACACTTTCTCAATGTAATGAAATTGTGTCAAAAAAATTCTATTGTTACTCTACTTGATTTTGATTCCAAGAATCACATCTGCCTCCCCCATGTCTTTCATGATAAAATTTGATGATAAAAATGTTTTACAAAGGTCAACCTGATTTTGGTTAGTACCGAAAATCAACATATCATCAACTTACAAGCAAATCATAACACCATTACCGGTATTATCCAATTTTCTATATACACACTTGTCAGATTGGTTAAGCTTAAAACCACTAGACAAGACAACCTCATCAAACTTATGATGCCATTGTTTAGGAATGCACCAGAGGTGTTTATGGATTTGATGAATCGTGTCTTTCATAGCTATCTTGATTGTTTCGTGGTAGTCTTTATTGATGATATCCTAGTGTATTCGAGATCTCGGGAGGAGCATGAGAAACACTTGAGGATTGTCTTGTCTATTCTTCGGGAGAAACAGTTTTATGCGAAGTTAGTAAATGTGTTTTTTGGATAGAGGAAGTATCATTTTGGGGGCATATCGTTTCTAGCGCCGGGATAGCCGTTGATCCTTCTAAGGTTGAAGCGGTGATGAATTGGAAGAGACCTAGTTCAGTTACCGAGGTTCAGAGTTTCTTGGGTTTAGCGGGTTATTACCGGAGATTTATTGAGGGATTTTCTCAGATTGTGACTCCTATGACTAGATTGACGCAAAAGAATACACCATTTGCTTGGAGCGAAAAATGTGAGGCTAGTTTCCAAGAGCTTAAGAAGCGGTTGACGACGGCACCTATTTTAGCCTTGCCTAATGGAGGGGATAATTTTGTGATTTACAGCGATGCTTCTAAGGAAGGTTTGGGATGTGTGCTGATGCAAAATGGAAGAGTTATCGCCTATGCATCGAGGAAGTTGTCTACCCATGAACAAAATTACCCAACGCACGATTTAGAGTTGGCTGTGATTATTTTTGCGTTGCATAAATGGAAGCATTACTTGTATGGGGCTAAGTTTGAGATCTTCACCGACCACAAAAGCTTGAAGTATTTGTTTTCTCAAAAAGAGTTGAACATGAGACAAAGAAGGTGGATGGAGAAATTAAAGGACCATGATTGCACTATCTTGTATCATCCGGGAAAGGCAAATTTAGTAGCGGATGCCTTGAGTTCCGGAAAGTCCACATGCCTTGTCTAATGGTTAGAGAATGGAAGATGTTGGAAGACTTGCGAGATTGGGGTCCTAGAATTTATGATAGAGGCGTGATTTTTGCGAATGTTCGTGATATGCCAGTTTTATTTGGGAAGATTAAAGAAGCGCAAGAGAATGATCCGGAGTTGAAGAAAATAATTGATGGACTGGCTGAGAATGTATCACCTGATTTTGCGATTAATAATGATGGTACTTTAACATTTCGAGGAAGAATTTGTGTTCCTGCTATTGATGAATTGAAGAGGTAAGTTCTTGATGAGGCTCATAAAACGAGGTACACCATTCACCCGAGGAGCACGAAGATGTACTTAGATTTGAAACGACAATTTTGGTGGAAAGGCATGAAGAGGGAAATTGCGGAGTATGTATCGAAGTGTTTAACTGGTCAACAGGTTAAGGCTGAACATCAAAGGCATGCAGGATTTCTACAACCACTTGAGATTCCTGAATGGAAATGGGAGTTTATTACTATGGATTTTGTGACAGTGTTACCGCGCACACGTAGAGGATTTAATACAGTTTGGGTTATAGTTGACAGGTTGACTAAGTCTGCACACTTTATCCCGATTGTGATCACTTATTTGTTGACTCAGTTGGCAGCCTTGTAAATTTAGGAGATCGTGAGACTTCATGGCATACCTGTGAGTATTGTATCCGATAGAGATCCGAGGTTCACATCCAGATTTTGGCAGTCGTTGCAGGAGGCTTTGGGAACAGATTTGAAGTTCAGTACAGCTTTTCATCCACAAACGGATGGTCAGTCCGAGCGGTTGCAGATTTTGGAGGACATGCTTCAAGCTTGTGTCGTGGATTTTAAAGGAAGTCGGGATTCTCACTTACCTTTAGCCGAGTTTGCGTATAATAACAGCTATCATTCGAGTATTAAGATGGCACCGTATGAAGCATTGTATGGGCATAAGTGTAGATCACCAATTTGTTGGGACGAAGTTGGAGAGGCAAAACTTTGGGGTTCCGAGTTAGTGCAACAGTCGGTTGAGAGCGTGAAGATAATTAGAGACAGATTACGCACCGCTCAAAGTCGACAAAAGAGTTACGCGGATAATCGTAGATGAGATCTTGAGCTCCAAGTGGGAGATTACGTATTCTTGAAGGTGTCACCAAGAAGGGGTACGAAGAGATTCGACAAGAAAGGGAAGCTTACACCGAGATACATTGGCCCATTTGAGATTCTTGAGAGAGTTGGGTCTTTTGCTTATCGAGTTGCATTGCCACCTTCACTCTCGGAGATTCATAACGTCTTCCATGTTTCCATGTTGCGAAAGTATTTGAAAGAGGAGTCTCGTGTGCTTGAATATGAGGAGATAACATTTGAGCTGGATATGTCCTATGTTGAAAAGCCCGTGAAGATTTTGGATACCAAAGAGCAAGTGTCCAAAGTGCGTTCTGGCTCGTATTGAAAGGTTATTGACTGATTTCTTTTGGAGTGTTCAAGGGGAGCACCGCTTTCATTGGGTTGCTTGGAGTACCATTTGTAGACCCATGGATGAAGGGGGTCTCGGTATCCGTTCTCTTCAGCAGGTTATGGCTTCCCTTCATGCAAAACTTGCATGGAGTTTTCTTCAGGGTAAAATTTTATGGGCTCAATTCTGCAGAGCTAAGTATGGTTTCTCCTCTTCATGCAATGCTACTTCATCCTGGAGGGCTATCATGGGGCAGCTTTATAAGGTTCAGAGTTGTAACCGATGGATT
The DNA here is from genome assembly GCA_013146195.2 of Codonopsis lanceolata. Classification (NCBI taxonomy): domain Eukaryota; kingdom Viridiplantae; phylum Streptophyta; class Magnoliopsida; order Asterales; family Campanulaceae; genus Codonopsis; species Codonopsis lanceolata. The sequence continues at coordinate 64,935,525 of CM028379.1, read as the reverse complement.
GTTGGTCGCGGAGACATTTCTTTCTGGGATGATAACTGATTTGGGGTTCGTCTTGAGGGTCCTCTTCATATGGATAAGCATTTATCTGTTTGAGCTGCTCTTCCCGTTCTTGATGAGTTGTCCATTTACATTGAGCCTGATCTTCACTCGTCCATTGCTCGTGTTCGCTGTGATAATAATGTGGAGGATAAGCTTATCAGTACTCTCACTCCTTCAGGAGACTTCAGTTCTTCGGCCTATTAGAATTTTTTTCGTCATCGTCATCAGCCTGTTCAATGGGCAAAGAAAATATGGCAGCCCTGGAGTTCGGTTAAAGTAAGCTGCTTCATATCGAGATTTTTTCATAATGCTATTCCCGTAGATCTTCGCCTTCATGATTTGCACATTCCGCTTGTTTCAAAGTGTGTTTTCTGCCATAATGCTCCAGCCAGGGAATCGGTTTCTCATCTCTTCCTTCAGTCTGAGACTGCTGTGTCGGTTTGGAATCGTTTTGCAAAGATTTTTCACAAGCCTAATGTATATACTAGTCTGAATCATTTATATGATACTTGGGCTAAAGGATCGCTTAGGAATCAGTTCTATGCCTGTCAGTTTGGGATATTTATCTTCACATGTTGGGAATTATGGAAGGGCCGTTGTGCCGCCTTTTTTGACGGTATTCCTATGCACTCGGATACCATTTTTAATCGGGTTGTGGTGCATTTGAGGGAGATGATTTCTACTTTCATTCCTAAGGCAGAGATTGGTCCTAGATTTCAGATGGCCTTACAGTCCATCCAAGTGCCTATTCAGAATCTGTCTCGTTTCTAGGGTATTTGGACTCGATGGATTCCTCCTGCTCCTGACAGATTGAAACTCAATACTGATGGTTCCTCCAAGAATGGTTTTTGTACGGGTGGGGGAGTTATTCGCAGTTCCAGTGGAAGTTTTATCTTTGATTTTTCTAGTCACTTTAGGGTCGGGACCAGCATGAAGGTTGAAATCCTTGCTTTCCGTGATGGATTGAAGTTTTGTAAACAGTTGGGCTTGACAAAGGTTGATATAGAAACAGATTCAAAGGTTGCGGTTGGTGTTATTGTCCATGGTCTTATAGATCCTTGGGATTATGTTTATGAGCTCTGGGAATGTCGTTCTTTGATTGCTGGCTTTACTTTACATCATGTCTTTCACGAACAACATACTGTTGCTAATAGACTTGCTGCAGAGGCCCATTCTCATCAGAGTAATAGGATTTTTGACACTGCTACCTCTCTTCCTAAGGATGTTAAACATGCGTTGCACATGGATATGTATGGGTTCTACAATTTTCGTCATGGTCGTTCTTAGGCGTATTTTTATTTATGTCCTTTTTTGTAATTTCTTTTTCGAGGTTAGGCTCCTATGTCCTCCCATTTATAAGGGCAAGGCTAGTTGTCCCCCTCAAGTTTGTATTCTTTTCTTTCTTATTTAATATAATCCTGCAGGGTGCCGCCCCTGTTTCCTGAAAAAAAAAATACGAACCAAGAGGATTCCCCTAGTTAAAGTCCTTTGGAGAAATCACAACATTGAGGAAGCGACTTGGGAAACGGAGGTGGAGATGCGCGAGAAGCATCCACATTTGTTTGATGGACTTGGTAAGAATTTAGGGACTAAATTCCTTAAGGAGGGGAGAGTGTAACACCCCGAATTCTTGCATGAGCATTGTGTGTTTGCTTTCATGCATTCTTGATGTTCATGAGCATGTTTACTTAGTCTATATATGTTTTAGAATCATTTATAAGTCATTCATTATGCTCTTAACATGTTTAGAATCGTGTTTGCATGCTTGTTGAACCATCGGTTGAATTGCTTGTTTAGTTCTCCTTCTTTCCCTCCTTCGTTCAGATTGTTCGGGTGTTGTTTGAGGGTGTTTGTGATGAGTTTTAGACTCATTTTTGTTGGGGTTTGAAGCCCCATTGATTTGGCTAAGTGTTTGGGGGTCTTTTAGGTTGCATTTTGAGCCTTTTTGGGTCTGTCGGGCTTGCGGTCGCAAGGTGGAATGGCCTTGCCCTCGCAAGGTAACCAGAAACTGGAAGGTTGTGAACCCAGATAGCATGCGGTCGCATGCTATGGAGGACCATGCGACCGCATGGTCCCCCAAGGCTGGACTGCCCTGTTTCGTTGTTTCTTGAATTTCACACTTAAACCCCTATCCTAAACCCTTTCTAAACCCCACCTAAACCTCCCTAACCCTCATTACTTGTGTCCTAACATTAGTAACATGTTTTAAGAGTGGATTAGTGAGTGATTGAGTGGATTAAACAAGACACAAAATCAAATTTTAAGCAACCACATCACATTGACACTTGTCCCACTAGACATTTGATTTCACTAACACCACAATTCAGCCTTGGGACTCCTCATTTGCTGAATCCCTTTCCAAAAACATGAGAGAGAGTGTTCTTGAGGGTTCCCATGGCTCCTTGAAGCTTCTCTCTTGGTCCTCCTTGATTCCTTCTTTCATTGCTCAAGCCACCTCCATAGAAATGAAGAGCTTGAAGAGTAGATCATTTCCAACCGATTAATCTTTTCATTTACTTTCTTGGGTGTAAAATACATGTAAGTTACTCTTTTTCATCTTTGATTTAGTTCTCATTGACCCTAAGGAAAACAAAGCTTATGATTTTTTAGGTCAATGAGGACACATATATGCTTCTTATGCCTTCATCTTGTGATTTGAAAATATGGACTTGCTAGAAGCATGTATAGGGTGATTTTATGGTTATGAAAGATTGTTATACTCCTTCATCTTGTTTATTTAAGATTATGAACATGTTAGAAACATTTATTTTATGTGTTGCTTGAAGTGGTGCTATATGAGAATGCCCTAATTAAAGCCTACATGATATGTTGGTATGTTATTATGTGTTCTATCCTCTAAATTGGACCCTATGATGAATATGAAATACATGGAAATGCCTTGGTGAATTTATAACCTAGTTGAACTTAGTAATGGCCTAGGTTGGGTTATGAAGCACATAGCTTCAATTACCCCAAAATTTGGAATTTATAGTAAAGACTCAACGGAGTCGACTCTAGGGAAGATTTGAACATGTTGAACACTAATTTCAATCCCTATGAAGTTTGGACACCGTTTGGTCGGGTTTACTCAAGTCTAAGTTGAGTTTAAATATGTGCAGTTGAACCCGTTGTGATTATTTGGTTATGAGCAATTAATTGCCTTGACATGATTTATGGTAGAGATTAATACCCTACTTGGTCGGTCGAGTTCGCTCTTGTCGAATTCGATCCTTATTTGGTCTTGACGAGTAAATATCTACTTGTGCATTGCATTAAGTCCAGCTGGCACTATTTGGTTTGATTTTTATGTCAGGGTAGGACGATGCATCGCCTTCACGAATTGAGAGATTCGTGCTTGCTATGGATCGCCATACCTGTGACCTCACACACACCTCCACTGTAGGCCACAGTGGGGAAGTAGCCCCTTTGTCGTATCAATACGTGCGTCATAGGCTGATATTAGCCGGCGGAGTTCGGTATATCGATGTGAAGTCACGAGCATCGTAGTCACGATATTGGGTTAACAAACTTTATTGCAGGAGCTACGTAGCGGTCGTGCCTATATCATATCCTACTTGTATGATTTATTTCTGCACTTACGTGAATAATGTGCTAAGTGCTATATGATGAACATGTGCCATAATTGTGATAAATGCCATGCTATAACAAGAACATGCATTTTTAGTAACTTACTAAGTCTTTATGACTTACCCTATTTGTTTGTTTTGTTTTCCTTAGATCTGAGCCAAGGAGACGGTTCACGCTAGATTCGCCGTACCCGCGTTTGGTTGCTTGTGAGCTCAAGGTTGCCCTTTTGGGACTTTTGTAGTTAGACTTTTATTTTGGCAAGGATGATGGGAAGCAAGTCACTTAGACTTGTCTTGGGATTTTATTGTTGTAGTATAACTTGAATACTTGATACTTATAATCTTTTGTATGCCGACTTATATGTCGAGCTTGTTTTTATGAAATGGTTCACTACAGCTTCTTCCGCTTAAAACTCTTTTAAGGTATTATTGTTGTTGTTGTCTCCGGCATGTTGTGGTCGTTGAGGATATTATTATGCATGTGTTATAATTGTAGGAGTAGTTGTTGGGTTCCGGCTGTAACGTCGCCGATGACTTGGTTATTTTAAGTTATTTTCCAGCCAAGTGTAGCCGAGTTGTTTTATGTATGCGATGTTGCGCCACGTGAAATTTTATATTCCTACTTGCGCATGCTTGTATCTTGCCTACTTGGACGGTCCGGCTTGGGATCTCGCATTGGGGTCCGAGTCAGGTCGTCACACCAATTCCGTCATTTGGCAACATATTTTAAATTTGGAATTGGAATTGAATTGGAATTCCAAATGCTCCAATTCCATAAAATTAATTTTACACTAAATCCTAAGATTTTAAATTCTAAATTTTGGTCAATTACTATACACACTAACAACTCACCTACCTTTTACCACGACTACCATCACCACAACTTCCGACCACCTCTAACCACCGCACCAGTCACCACCTCCACCAGCCACGCCTCTGACTACCACCACCACCAGTCACCACCTCCGGCCTCTGCCACCAACCACCACCATCTGTTTGCCACCTCCGACCACCTCTATATGCTACTTATTACTAAAAACATAAAATTCTCTTAATTTTGTTGTTAACAAGGTTTGATAAATTATTCATTGACAATAGATAACATCCACTACCACAATGCTAAACTAGATTTTTGATATACTATTGAAATTTTATTTTAACAATAATATAGAATTACAATTGAATTCCACACATTATCCAAACAATAGAATTGCTAGGATGTTGAAAGCAAATTCCATGGAATTTGAATAATTATTGAATTCAAAATCAATGCATCCCTCAAAGAAATTGAGTAGTTGCACAAATGGCTATGATGGTGTTGCAAGCTGCAATCTGCAATTGCTACCAAAATGGGGCAAGTGCAAAATGAAGCTTCACTCTTTTTTATCAAGCATGTAGGACTAATGAAGAATTCTTTAAAGTTGAAATAGTTGAAAAGCATGGGAAGAGTTTCATTCTTTTGTTCTAGGGAATATGGAATTGAGAAAAGAACTCCGAACCTATTATGATTCCATGCATCTAAATGACTGTGTGGAATGAAGTAGGAAGTAAGAGTTATGAATCAGCCAGAGCTATTTACATTTATACCTTCATATTTAGTTTTAAGAAAATAAATATACTATGGGTATTTTGGTTTATTTAAAGGTAATGAATGCATAGACATTTTTACCCCTAGCCAAGTTCACGTGAGCCACACGTGCGTTGACTTAATGGAAAAAAAGTAACAAAATTGGACAGAAGGATCAATTGCACCATAAAGCTAATAGAGGGATGATTTTTAGGATTTTAAGACGAATTTGAAAAAAGGTATTAAGTATAGAGACGATTTGGGCAATTCGCCCGAAATGAAAATTGGATGTGATACTCAAATAGCATTAGAATTTGATTATTTACATCTCATTGGCTAGCTAAACTAAGCCTACCAACTAGATTTCTAGAATACTAGCTAGGTCATATTTTCTAACAAATTATTTACCAAAAAAGTCTAAATCTCTCTAGTACCCAAAACTAACTTGGTGTGGAAATTCCACAACACCATCCCCAATTAAAATCGAATGCCTACCAGCAGGCAAAACCTGGTATGCATTGTAATCAACAATGTACAAGCTCTTGCATGTATTCATCACAAACTTAACTTCCTTCCCTTTACCGGCGGGAACAAACACTTTCTGGAAGGCAACCAACTGCTTAATTGGCGCCGCTTTAATATCTTTCGGCGGTACTGCATAAACCATGACAACTTCACTTCCGTCTTTGTTTCCATCATTCTTGACCTTGATTATAAAGTCAAACTCTTCATTGCATTTCAAATCATCTAGACGGACAGCAGCACAAGCCGGCTTGTGAGCACCATCGGTATAGTTCAAGTCTCGGCAATGTTGAAACTTGTTTAAGTTGATGTGGTGCAACCTCTTGGCGGAAACCAACTTGTAGGTAAAGTTGGTGTAACTTAGTCCGTATCCGAAAGGATAAACTGTTGAGCCGTTGAAGAACTTATAAGTTCGGCCCGGGTAGCCTAGGCTATCAATTGGTCGAAGTGCCAAGGATGTCATAGGCAGCATATCTACATACTCGTTCTCGAACCACGTAAGCGGTAACTTTCCTCCCGGGTTGTATTTTCCATAAATAACATCTACAATGGCGTGACCACCCTGTTCACCAGGGTATCCAGTCCATAGAATAGATTGGATGTTTGGTGAATCTTTAGCGAATGAGATATCGACTCCTCCAGCAGACATGATTACAAGAATCACCGGGCCTTTGGAAGCTAACGCAACTTGGTTAATTAGCTGCGTTTGGTAACCAGGAAGAAGGAGATCCTCCCTATCCTTACTCTCGGCCTCGATATCCAAACTAATTCCAGCTACGATAATCGTAGCATCAGCTTTCTTTGCAGCTCTCACCGCTGGCCATATCAAGCTCTCATTTTTGCATTGAACATTTCCGCAACCCTTTTCGTATATGACTTTTCCATACTCCGCAAAAGCATCAATTGGAGCCGTAAAGTGGCATGGGACACCTACATTCAAAATTGAAGTCCTTAGTAACATACAACAAATTGATTGTGTGTGTGCGTGTGTTATTCTGATGTATTACCAGCATAGTTTCCAATCATAACATCAGTAGCATTGGCATGAGGCCCAACAACTGCTAGCGTTTTAAACTTAGAAGAGCTCAATGGTAGAGTTCCGTTCTCATTCTTGAGAAGAACGATTCCTTCCCTTGCCGCCTCCCTTGCCAACTCAATATGCTCGTTGGAACACACATCTTTTAAACCGAGCGATGCATATTGTGGACTCCCATCGAAAAACCCAAGCCTCATGAGTACAACATATAGATTTATCAGTGCTTTGTCAATTTCAGCCTCCCTGAGTTTCCCTTGCACTACAGCATTGCCAGCAAACTTGGTATAGTAATCCCCGCAATCCAAATCCAATCCTAGAATAAGTCAAACTGTTAGTACAAAATTTCACAATAAATGTCAAGAAAACATCAAACGTGTACATAATTGTGAGCTTAATTAATCTATCCAGTGACAAAATAATTAACCTGCTTTCAGAGCTTGTGAAACGGCATCCTCAGGTTCGTCGCCGAGCCAGTTTTGGTCATCTAACATGACCTCAATCGAATCACAATCCGAGACTATGTACCTAATAGAAAACAACCGATTTAAGTTTGTCGAGAGTGATTATTCCATATTTTGCCACCACAAAAACAAGTTACAAAACAAGGGTATTATAGATCGATACCCATGGAGATCCCATTCTCCCCTAATAGTATCTTTGAGAAGCTTTGGATCAGCACAAGTAGGGATCCCATTTACTTTGTTGTAAGAGCACATTACACTCGTAACGTCACCTTCTTTTACACACATTTCAAATGGTCGAAGAAATGTCTCGACCATGTCTTGCTCGTGCACCTTCATACACAAAATACACAAAAACAAAACTTCAAAAATTGAAAAACTAAATTAAAACAAATTATCATCAAAACGAAGATCAGTACGTACCCTTGCATCAAAATGATAACGATCAACATTCATCCACTGATCAACGTCATAAGCAGCGTAGTGTTTACAACATGATGCAACTTTGAGAGGTCTAGAGTTGAGATCAGTAACATTTTCAGTTCCTTCAACATCTTGCAACCCTCTAACGTAATTCTTGGCATAAGTACCAACAGTATAGGGGTCCTCGCCAGGCGTTTCGAGGGCTCTACCCCATCGAGGATCCCTCACGACGTTGATATTTGGACTCCAATATGTCAATCCTGCATGACCAAGGTTATGCATTGCTCTTGCTTCAGTTGAAACTGCCTGCGAAATGAACATATAATGGCGTTAAGTGATTATTTCACATACGTGACCCTTCTATAGTAACCCCTCGACTATTAAAAAAAATGATCATTTGAAAGCATAATAAATTCTTGATTACCTGGCCGATTGTTTTCCACAATGACTCATTAAAAGATGCCGTTGTAAGTATAACGGTGGGAAAACTCGTTGCACCAGGAACAACATCGTCAAAGAAAGTTGCTCTACCCGGAACATTAGAGACGCCATGAAGTGCCTCGGACCACCACTCGTACTTGGGTAGGCCTATACGAGCCACCCCACTGGCTTTATCTCCAAGCTGATTAACCTTTTCGGTTAGTGCCATACGATCCACCAAATCTTTCGCCCTAACATCGTAGCGTAAACACTTGTGACAGTAAGCAAATGCACTCATGTTCAATCCAAGTTCTTCAAACCTCGATGAATCGCAGACATGGGTGTAATTCTTTGTAGTGTTGAAGGGGGAATCATCGATGCTCTTCCGCAATGATGTGGGTAGATTTCTCCCCGAAGCGAAAATGAACAAGAAAATTGTAAAACACAGAACAAAATAGAGCTTAGCCATAACTATTTAGAAACTCTACTCAAAAGAGCTGATGGGTAACAATGCTTAAACATTGGGGGCTATATATAGTAAGGATGAAATAACAGTTTTAGTTTAAAATCTCTATCTATAATCTTATAAAATCTATTTGGATAGAATATATGTTGAGTCTGTTAAACAATCCAAAAAATCCTACAAGAAATCGTTGAATGAGTCGTGAATACTGAATGGTATAGTGGAGTTATATATTCCGAAATAGTTTTACTATGATAGAAAGTTCCAGAATAATTAATTTCATATTTAAAAAGGTGGCATTTATCAAATACGGCCATTTGACCCGATGAATGAACATATATAGCCTTTGACCAAAAACCAACCAAAATGCTACAGTGGTCGGTGCATGACCACTTGTCGACAAGTATGCACCACTTGTCAACCACTTGTCGACCGGGGATCGGTCTGTCGACCACTTGTCGACCGGGAATTTTCGCATGTAAATGGCGTGTATTTTTACTGGTTTATCGATAAACCAGTCGTGGTTTATCGCTGGTTTATCGATAAACCAGGCCATAAAAGAGTATTTTTTTTAAGTAAGGCTAAAAATGACCAAGTCATCTTTGACTTGGCCATTTTTGTAAATACCCATTTAAAAGTCTCAAGTTAATATTTTCTTTTAATTAAAAAGTCTCATAATCAAATATTTAATATCCAAAAATCTTAAAACATAGCATCTCTCTCTCTCTCTCTCTCTCTCTCTCTCTCTATATATATATATATATATATATATATATATATATATATATATATATATATATATATGTATATGCACATAACACTGCTAAATAATGTAGTTTTTACCCAAATTTATTTACTAAAAATAGAAAGTCATTTTTATCTAATACTCATAAAAAGATGAATTCATTGGAAATACAAAACTAATTATTAGACTCACATTTAGCCCTATATTAATTTACAAATTCGTTGTAAATGTCTTGAAATATGAAATGGCATACAACTTTATTGTTGATCATATTATAAACTACATTAGACACCAAAAAAGTGTCGTAAAAAAAAATTTGCACCGTCGACAGATGAAAATTTTACTCTTATTTTTTTAGATTTTGGTTGGCCACGTGTTGTATTTTAAAGGTCATTTATGCAAAGATTATACACCGGCGGTGGATTAAAAATTTATTTTTTAAAATGATTCTTTAATTATCATAAGTTTCATATCTAAAAAAAATAAATGTTTAGTATAATATAGATTAATATATATTTCAAACTCATATTACTTCTTCTTTCCTTGTGCAAAAAATTATTTGGGTATATTTATTTATTTAATTTCTATACATCAAACTAATAATATTTATATTATGATTAATCACTTAATTATTTTTTTAACAGTAATGTTTTTAAATGGAATTTTATTAAATTATTTACATATTATTATTTAAAATAATAAACATTTATTCAGGTATTAAGCCTGTAAGGAATACTATAAAAATATATTTTTATTGATTTTCATTATTCACAGGCTAAAGTATATTGTCAATTGTTGATTTAACATGTCGTGATGATGGTTCAAATCATTTTGTTACGGCCATTGCGAACTCGAAAATACTTCCAACATTAGGTTTCCTTAATTTATATTTTTAATTTTATTTGACCTTTTCCGTTTTGTTTATGTATCGTTTAATTAAAAATGATATATGTCCGTGCGTTGAACGCACGGGTATTAAACTAGTTATCATTAACATTATTAGGGAAAGAGATTTTTTTTTTTTTTGTGACATATACAACGAAGACCAATTAGTGTACCCGTTCAGAAGCATGATTGTATCAACATCAACCAATTTAGAAAGAGAAGAAGGGGGAAGACAAAACTAATATGAACATTCTTAATAAAGAAAGATATGAATGAGTATATTGTATGATATTTTTTATGACCTAAGTATGGATCAAATTAAATGGGGAAATAAGATTTATGTAGCTTAACTCTAATGATTGGCAAAATGACTAATTAAGTTGAGTTGAGCTGAGCTCTATTGCCTAGGAGATCTAAACAAACTATTTTTCCAATATAAAATTTTATAATTAAAATAAAAACTAGTTTGAAATATGAATGTTAATATGAGGACTTCTATTTTAGTTACTTTTTATGTTCAAGATAAATGATCAGTGAAATAAATGCGAGAATTAATTTATGCAATTGATGACATGAATACGGGGTTTTAGTCCATATAAAGCTTAATTTAGATGGAATAAGTAAATATTATAGTGGATATATAGACTTATTATTATTATTGTAGTGATTACTTAGTGTTAGAAGTAAAATAATATAATGTAGAAAAATACAGCTCTAAATCTTTAATCTCAGCGTCCATCATATTCTCTATGTCATTGAATTTTTGTCTTATACGTGTACATCCTCATAAAAAAAGATCGGATAAAATAACAAGACACGTATAGGGTTAAGATTTAATGGGATTACGAGTGTCATATGTCCTTGAGTCGACTCATGCTAGCTACATTGCTAGTTTTGTCTAAATCCATTGGCGAGAGGCGAATGAGGAATTAGTGATTTTAAGGCTTTTTTGGTAGTTGGACAAGAAAAAACAGTATTATTAATCCGAGTACTATTAGTGTCCTCGCTATTAATCCTTACTTGTATATCAGGGGTAATTTTGAGATTACAAATGTTAATCCAAATTTTTTTTCAGTGAGTGCGCTAATAATATCACCCTCCCCCTTTGTATTAATAGTGAGGGGATAATGACTTTATCCGGATAACTCGTGTTATTAATCCCGACCACCTATTGCGTACCAAACATGAGACAACTTGGCTTATTAATCCTATCTGACTTTAATCTTGACTACCAAACGACACCTTAGTCTCATAATAGAAAGGGATTAAGCCAAATATCACTTATATTTGCACAGCTACATACACATCCCTATACATTTTTTCTTGTTCTTTGAATTTGTAGAATGTAATAATAACATCTTTAACTATTTTTAGTTCCCTGGCGAAATTAAGTATCATCCTTTCAAAGCTTGGATGAAAATATCTCAGTTTTAGGTGTTTTCCAACTCCCTGCAAACACAGTAAAATATCTCATCATGCACAAAATGGGATCGTGTTGAGGGTGCCGAAAGTGACGTCTTAATGGTGGCTCGTGTTGTCGTCCGGTGAATATCTTCGTCGTCGGGTAGAATATATAGCCGCATAGTGTCTGCAGACAACGTGAGGGGGGGCGGGGGTGAATCCCCCAACCCTTATATGTATAATATATGTCCAAAATGAGAGAAAATGGAGAATGTATATATCTATGTATGCAAACCGAGATTGAGAGAGAGAGCCTATGGAGGGGGAGGGCTGGTGCTGGAGACCCAAAGAGGGGAATGAAATAAAAACCTTCCAACTTTGGAGGGAGTCTCCTCCTTATATAGCAATGGGCCCTTTACATGCCTGGGTCAACTTCTACACAATTGGGCTTAGGCCTTGGGCACTTCTTTGAGTATGGGCTTGCTTGGGCCATTTGGATATATCTCTTCGGTATCAATATTGTCAAAACTTAGATTCTCAATAATTCAAAATCTATAAATCTATTTATTAAGTAATCCATTAACTATATCTATAATTAAAATAGAAGCCGCTACTGTCACGTGACGGCTTTCTGTTAAATGCTTAATTTTTTTAAGGAATTTTATGATTCCACATGTCACTCTCTATGAATTATTATAAAACAAAATCTACCAAAATTGATTAGTTTACGGTATAAATAAGAAGTTATTGGTAAAAGTTTACGGTTAGTTTAAGATAAATTTTATCTCATTTGTAGTTATCAAGTAGATTTTATAACATTATCAATTAGTTAACCATTTTTTCTCTCTTCTTTTTTTTATAGGTACTTTCTATCTCTCTTTTCTCTTCTAATTTAGTTTAGGATAATCTATTAACTATAATTAAAACATCTATCTATCTATAACTATCTATCTATTAATCTATCTATTAATCTATTAATAATAACTAAAACAGAAGCCGCTACTGCCACGTGGCGGCTTTCTGTTAAATGTAAAAAATTTAAAAAAAATTACGTGCTGCCACGTGTTACCCTCTTATAAATTGTAATTTTTTTTTTAATTTTACTCATAAAACTTTTATCACATTTGATAACTACATTTTAAATTTTTATCACTAAATTATTGATAACTACAAATATTTACTTTTTGATAACTAAATTTTAAAATTTTATCACTAAATTATTGATAACTACAAATATTTACTTTTTGATAACTACGTTTTAAAATTTTATCACTAAATTATTGATAACTACAAATATTTACTTTGTGATTTGAAGCGATCTTAGTGAAGGTTTTGTACAATAAAAGGTTGTGAAAATGATGCCCAGGTCGTATACTAATTTGTTGGATCTAGCTAATGGGAATTTCTTGGTGATGGGGCCGGAGAAAAAGCGGCTTCCCCGGGTGATGACGGTTCCTGGGGTTATATCTGAGATTGATGATGATAACGCTAATAGCGTTTCATCCGACGTCCCGTCGTCTCTTGCAATGTATCGAATTCTAATTATGGATAACCAGTTGCCTATAAAGGCCAAGCGAAGACCGGATAATAAGGGGTGGAGTTTAAGGATGGGTTACATGATGATATGGAAGTTCTTTACATCGGGTCGCTTAGGGTTGATGTTGATCCAAGTGAGCAGGATGATGTGTCCCAGATTTTGTTGGACAGATTTAAGTGTGTGTCGGATTTTCTGCCTATGGATATATTATCAAAATATTACCATGGATTTTGTAAGTAACTGATAGAAGCAATTCAAATTCAAACCGTGTGGTAAATATGGCAAGCAAGGCTGTCCCGTAATTAGCTTATAATTCCCTGTATAGATAAGTCTCCCTTTCCTTAGGTAAATAGACTGATTGAATAATTCCTTGTATAGAAAAGTCTCCCTTTCCTTAGTTAAATAGACTGATTGATTACTGATTGATTTCCTTTCTTCCTAAATTAATCTGTATAAAGCAATGATCAATGGAAAATGGAGACTCACGTTTTCTGAGTCAGTAATTCTTCTCTTCCTGTTTTCTTCTCTATTTTCTTCCTGTTCTCTTCTTTATTCTGTCATTTTCTTTCCTGTTTGTTTAGTAATCTGTTTAAACTTTTTTTTTTTCCTATTAGTAACATTTATGGCCTCTCTTCCATTACATGCTCCCGTTCTCTGCAAGTCATGGTGGGCGGTTTGATCGCTCTTTATGGGAAGCGCACGTGGCCGCAAATAAGATATTCTCACAGAAGGTGAGTGAAGTGATTAATCCAGATGATGACTATGTTTGGATCCACGATTACCATTTGATGGTTTTGCCAACCTTCTTGAGGCAGCGCTTCATTAAGTTGAGAATGGATTTTTTCGTACACAGTCCATTTCCATCATCGGAAATATATAGGACTCTACCTATCAGAGAGGAGATTCTTAAAGCTCTGCTGAACACTGACCTTATTGGTTTTCATACTTTTGACTATGCACGACATTTTCTTTCTTGCTGTAGTCGGATGCTTGGCTTGGAGTATCAGTCTAAAAGGGGTTACATTGGGTTAGAATACTTTGGACGGACTGTTGGGATCAAGATTATGCCAATTGGGATCCACATGGGACAGATTGAGTCTGTTTTGAGACTTGCAGACAAAGAATGGAGGGTTGGAGAACTGAAGCAACAATTCGAAGGGAAGACTGTATATAAGTTATACAATACAATTTAAAAAATTGATAAAAAATCACATTGGCGGCATGTATATACACAAAAAAATTGAAGGAAAATAACCTTAGGCCGGTGATGTCATTTCGATAAGAAAAAAGAGAAAAAGCATAAAGGATCCCTGATATATATAATTATAATAAATAATTGAAAATTTTAATTAGAATACTTTGAAAAAAAAAACTAAAATGATGTAAATATTAAAATTAATCATATCTATGGGTAATTGAAAGATTGGCTTAGGATTTTTTGCAGAAAAAAATTAAATAAAGTAATTAATAATTAATATATAGATTATTTAGTAATTTTTCGTTGAAATTGATTATTTAGTAATTAATTAAATTATGTGCTTCCACGTATCACCTTCTATTTCAATTGATTAAAACTATTAAAGTCTGATATATTTTAAAACCAGTGCCTCCTTTAAAACAATATGTATGATACTAAATATATCTTTATAAATTCTTTTTTTTTTCTGCCAAAAATCAAAGTCTAATAGATTTTAAAACCGGTGCCTCGATCATTTATATATGGTAAAACCTTTTCTATTTTTTTTTTACCAATTTTTGTTGTCAAAATCGGTTAATTCCAGATAGATTTTATCACATTTGATTTTAACGTGTTTCAACTGATTAGTACTCCAAATTTTCATGGTAAAAATTTTCTAATTATTTTCGAGTAGATTCTATCACATTTGATTTAGACACATTTCAATTAATTAAAACTCCTCAATTCTCATGGTAATTTTTTTTATTAACCATTTTTTCTTACAAAATCGGTTTGTACCGGATAGATTTTATCACATTTAATTTAAACAAATTTAATTTGATTATGACTCCTCAATTCTCATGATAAAAGTTTTTAAATTTTTATTATTTTACTAATACATAGTAAATTTTAAATAGATTTTGTCAAATTTAAAAAAACGTGTTCCACCAACACCACGAACAACCACTACGAAATAGCTTGCAAATTCTATCTACAAAAATCTCATAAATTTTTGGTTTGATTGTTCGGTGTGATCTCGCGTTATTTATTTATTAATTAATTATGTGCACATCTTTTTGTTGTTGGTTCATTCAAATAACTTACAAATTTTATCTACCAAATTAAATTTCAGAAACAACATTAAGTCAAGCGTGCATCGCACGGGTAATAACATAGTTAGTTATAACTAAAACAGAAGCCACTACTGCCACGTGGCGGCTTTCTGTGAAATGTAAAAAATTAAAAAAATTATTTGATGCCATGTGTCACCCTCTTATAAATTGTAGTTTTTTTTATTTTACTCATAAAAGTTTTATCACATTTGATTTTGTAATTAGTTTAGGATAAATTTTATACTGTTAGTTATGATAAGTTTGATATTATCACAATTGATTTCAAAGTTTTAGAGATAAAAAGTTAGTTTTTATCACACTTGATATTATCACAATTTTTAAGGATAGATTTTATCAAATTTGAAATGGTAAAAGTAATTTTTTACTTTAATCAAATGTTCAATGTTGCTGCCACGTGTCATTTTTTAAATGATAAAAGTTTTTTCTTTTTTCAAAAAAGATTAGTTTAAGATAATAATTTTAATTCTAATTAGATATGATAAAATTCCTAAAACTAATTTCATAAGATAAAACAGATTTAGGATATAGTTTTACGAGAAAATTTATGATAGGGATTTAGGATTTTGGTATTTTTTTTTCAAATATCGCTTAATTAAACTAGATTTTATCCTATATAATTTATACAAGTTTAATTTGACTAAAACTCTTCTATTTCCATCTTTTTTTATTTTCATAATTTTTAATTTATACAAATTATTCATGGGATGATTCTATATTATTTGTTATTATGCTAATCTATATTTATTAATTATTAATTACTAATATATTAATTATCTATCAATTATTATTAAAATAGAAGTCGTTGTTTCCACATAACGACTTTTTGTTGTACGCTTAAAGTTTTAAAAGAATTATATGCTTCCACGTGGCACCTTCTATACAAGTTTATAATTTTTTTTCCTATCAAGTTTAAGATTTCCAGTTTTTGGTCCCTTCTCCATACTCCTCTCTTTGTAATACATGAAAATTTAAATTTGATCTTGTGAAAAGTACAACTTACTTGCTAGCTATCGTGATAGAACTTTATGTTCATGCGACTTGCTTACATCACGATTTCTCGAAGAAATCTTGTCTTAGCCATTTTCTCAAGGCATGCTTCTGCTCCTCTTCTGTCAATACAACAACGTATGCTGCACACTTGGATATGGTCCATAATTTATTAATATTCTATTTAATGTTTTTGAGTAATAACTTTTTTATGCATCGGGGCATATTTTATAGATAAAATACAAAGAGTTACATCAAATATAAGAGAAAAAGTGAGGAATACATTAGAGTGAAAGATGGCCAAGAAGTTGAAGAGGATGGGGTTTCAAGGACCATGAGTCTCATCCTTTCGTAGAAAATCCTCTCTTCAAAAGGTAAAGCTTGCTTCCTAGAAAAGTTCAAAACCAAACTAAAACAACATTTATTATAGAATCTGAAGTGACATTAAGAGAGCTCCACCAATCGATTTAAACGGTATATTTTACAGAATTATCAACAAAATTGATGTGGCATGGATTCTACAGCCACTTCATCTTCACTAATTATAGTTAATGGTCCAGAATCTGCCAGATTTGTAAACCTTCCTATAAATATTTGATGTAGATCTTTTCCTTTTCAAGAGGCCTTACTGTTGATTTGACCTCAAAATTGGTACAACTAGATGTTTTGTTTTATAAATTATAATACTTGTAGGAGCCATAGTATTCTGAAAGTTGTCATGCAGCCTATATAGGGCTCTATTGGTCCACTGTCCTTTACTTATTCTTCTTATTTAATCTACTTTATTGAAGCATCTATTAACTATAACTAAAACAAAAGCCGCTGCTGCCACGTGGCGGCTTTCTGTGAAATATAAAAAAATGTAAAAAAATTATGTGATGCCACGTGTCACCCTCTTATAAATTGTAGTTTTTTAATTTTGCAATTTTAAAAAAAATATTCTAATCTTAATTTTTAAAAATGTGATAAATTTTACAAATGTGATAACTAAATTTTAAAATATTTACTTTTTGATAACTACATTTTAAAATTTTATCACATTTTTTAAAGTAATTTGGTACTTTGACATTGACCAATACTAAATCAAAATTGGCATAAAGTAGATTTCACAAAATTTTACCTTTTGATAACTAAAAATGTGATAACTAAATTTTAAAATATTTTCAAAAAATATTCTAATATTACTTTTTGATAACTACAATTACCGTTTTCAAAAAATTACTGTTTTTGCAATTAAAAAAAATATTATAATCTTAATTTTTAAAAATGTGATAAATTTTACAAATGTGATAATTACAAATGTGATAACTAAATTTTAAAATATTTAATTTTTGATAACTACGTTTTAAATTTTTATCACATTTTTTATAACTACAAATATTTACTTTTTGATAACTACGTTTTAAAATTTTATCACATTTTTAAAAGTAATTTGGTACTTTGACATTGACCAATACTAAATCAAAATTGGCATAAAGTAGATTTCACAAAATTTTACTTTTTGATAACTAAATTTTAAAATATTTTCAAAAAAATATTCTAATCTTACTTTTTGATAACTACAATTACCGTTTTCAAAAAAATACTGTTTTTGCAATTAAAAAAATATTCTAATCTTAATTTTTAAAAATGTGATAAATTTTACAAATGTGATAACTAAATTTTAAAATATTTACTTTTTGATAACTACGGTTTAAAATTTTATCACATTTATGATAACTACAAATATTTACCTTTTGATAACTAAGTTTTAAAATTTTATCACATTTTTTAAAGTAGTTCGGTACTTTGACATTGACCAATACTAAATCAAAATTGGCATAAAGTAGATTTCACAAAATTTTACTTTTTGATAACTAAAAATGTGATAACTAAAATTTAAAATATTTTCAAAAAATATTCTAATATTACTTTTTGATAACTACAATTACCGTTTTCAAAAAATTACTGTTTTTGCAATTTAAAAAAATATATTCTAATCTTAATTTTTAAAAATGTGATAAATTTTACAAATGTGATAACTACAAATGTGATAACTAAATTTTAAAATATTTAATTTTTGATAACTACGTTTTAAAATTTTATCACATTTTTTATAACTACAAATATTTACTTTTTGATAACTACGTTTTAAAATTTTATCACATTTTAAAAAGTAATTTGGTACTTTGACATTGACCAATACTAAATCAAAATTGGCATAAAGTAGATTTCACAAAATTTTACTTTTTGATAACTAAAAATGTGATAACTAAATTTTAAAATATTTTCAAAAAATATTCTAATCTTACTTTTTGATAACTACAATTACCGTTTTCAAAAAATTACTGTTTTGCAATTTTTAAAAAAAATATAATAATCTTAATTTTTAAAAATTTGATTAATTTTACAAATGTGATAACTAAATTTTAAAATATTTACTTTTTGATAACTACGGTTTAAAATTTTATCACATTTATGATAACTACAAATATTTACTTTTTGATAACTACGTTTTAAAATTTTATCACATATTAAAAAGTAATTTGGTACTTTGACATTGACCAATACTAAATCAAAATTGGCATAAAGTAGATTTCACAAAATTTTACTTTTTGATAACTAAAAATGTGATAACTAAATTTTAAAATATTTTCAAAAAATATTCTAATCTTACTTTTTGATAATTACAATTGTGATAACCTTTTTTTAACTCTTTTTTTATACGTACTCTCTCTTTTCTCTCCATACCAATTATTGTTATTATTTTTTCAAGCAAACCCGGGCTTCTTAATCATTTGAGTCAACAATTGAAGCGGCAAGAACAAGGCTTGTGCATGTAATTTTGTCACTCTTTTTTTATAGATACTCTCTCTTTTTTAATACTGGATTGATTGCCTACATGAGAACATGAGATCATATGTTTTACTTGAGTTAATATGTTTATACTTGAGCCCAACACAAATTCTTCACCAAGAAGTTTTCAAATTCTTCACCAGAAAATTTAGGAAATAGTCCAACCTAAAATGATGCACAAAAACTTAAGCCCAGCACAACAATGAGGGTAGAGATAGAATAATGGAACAACGTGGTTGTCTTTTAATAGTTTTTGGTGCATGTTGCCAACCTTTTAAGCAGTTGGTCCACCTTTCTTTTCTCTGTATGTAAATGTAAATAAAAGTAGCTGTAATAAATTCATCCATCCAAATCACTCAAAAGTGGTGTACGCCAAGTAGAAGGAACTGCATATTTTATTCAATGAAACACTATTTTCGATTGTTAAGACATGACCATTTTTAGGTTGAGACTTAAGTTTAATATGCGTATTCAAATTTGCGGGATTGATTTATCTTGGTCCGTAATGCTTACGACGTTTCGTTCTTTACTTAAGTTGCTCTAGATGAACATGGAATTTGAGGATCGATTCAGGCGAGCTCAGAGGCAGACATATGACTGCCTTCTCTTTGGTATGATAATCTACTACTAACATTGTGCTATGAATGCAAAATTTTCTGTTAAAATGGTTTGTTAAGTATACTTTCGTGCAAATTTATAGATCTTGATGATACCTTTTACCCCGTTGGTGCTGGATTGGCTGCTGCAGTTCTACAAAACATCAAAGGTATGCGTGTCAGTGTTATTGGCATTTTCAAGTCTCTTGCAGTTTACTTTTTGGTCGGCTAGCAACTAGATATGAATCCATCATCACCAAACCAAATGTCATTCTTTAGATGCCATTTAGATTGCGGATTGGTTTCTTGGTTTCTAATCGTGGTCGGTTATATTGGCAGATTATATGGTTGAAAAGCTTGGAATTGATAAGAGCGAAATCGTTGATCTCTGTAATTTACTGTACAAGAATTACGGAACAACAATGACTGGTCTTAGGGTATGTTTATTTCTTATGTTTACTCTGATATATCCTATTTGATTTAGACAAATTTAATTTGATTTGGACTCCTCAATTCTTATGGTAGAAAATTTTTAATTTTTATTATTTTACAAAAATTCAGTTAATTTAAAATAGATTTTTATCAAATTTGATTAAACGTGTTCCACCAACACCACAAACAACCACTACGAAATAGCTTGCAAATTAAATCTACAAGATTCGCATGAATTTTCGGTTTGATGATTCAGTGTGATCTCACGTTATTTATTTATTTATTAATTATGTGGATATCTTGATGTTGTTGGTTCATAAAAATAGCTTGCAAATTCTATTTACAAAATTAAGTTTCATAAACAATACTAAGCCAACCGTGCATCGCACGGGTAATAACCTAGTTATAACTAAAACAGAAGTCGCTACTGCCACGTGGCGGCTTTCTGTGAAATGTAAAAAAATTTAAAAAAATTATGTGATGCCACGTGTCACCCTCTTATAAATTATAATTTTTTTTATTTTACTCATAAAAGTTTAATATATATTTTATCAGATTTGATTAATAAGGAAATTTTAACAAACAAATCTTTTTAAAATTCAAATTATATTTATCTGTTTTAAGCAATCACTTTCAAATTCAAATTATGTTTAAGATATCTATTAATCTATCTATTAATCTATTAATTATAACTAAAACAGAAGCCGCTACTGCCACGTGGCGGCTTTCTGTGAAATGTAAAAAATTTAAAAAAAATTATGTGATGACACGTGTTACCCTCTTATAAATTATAGTTTTTTTTATTTTACTCATAAAAGTTTAATATATATTTTATCAGATTTGATAAGGAAATTTTAACAAACAAATCTTTTTTAAATTCAAATTATATTTATCTGTTTTAAGCAATCACTTTCAAATTCAAATTATGTTTAAGATTGTTAGAACGAGAGTAGCTAGGATTCTCAAAAAATCAGAAAAAAACAAAACAACGGAAGACTTTAAAATAAAGCACTAAATTAAACACAAAAATTTACCAAACAATCTACAAGCCTATGCTTGTAGATCTAGCCTCATGGCCAAAAAGATTTCACTAAAAAGATATGATTTGATTTTACAAAAAGAATGTGAAATCATACAAAAAATATTATCACAAGATAATGAATCTTGGAGAACAAAAACCCCACATAAATAGGTTAAACAAAACGTGGGATGAAACAAAACATCTTCCTTTAAACAAAACAAGAAGCACAAAAAATAGTTTCAGAGTTCAATGTAGCTGCCGATGTTGCAACATTGGAAGCTACAATCGTTAACTTCTCGCACTTCGAAGCGCAATGCAATGTTGCTCTCGATATGGCTTTCGATCTACTCTCTCAAGATCTTTATGATCCACCTCGTTCCCTTTTTGGAGCTCTATAGAATTCTGATTTTCTCGCTCAAGCTCCAAGATTATGGCTGTAGTTCTTCTTCCTCAAGCTCCCTGAATAGATTCTCTCTTGTAAACTCTGTGTTTCCTGCTCGATTCCAGCACTCATTATATAGGCAGCAAACCTACAAAGACACGGCAAAGAGAGATACAATCCTACTAGGAAAGAGATTAGCTATAAAACTTGCAAGATTATGTTTCCTAACAAAACTATGATACATGAATAACTAAATTATTTACAGAGATTTAGTTACCAAACATGTATAGCCAAAATCTCCAAAATCTTTTGAAAGATTTTCCTACCAAAACAAACTAATCTACCAAAAATAATCTAAACAAAATCTCACACAAAATTCTACTTCCTAAATAAATATTGACTAATTTAAAATTCTTCTTTGATCAAGAAAGGTGAAAACAAGATAAAATAGGTATGCCTATTTTACCCTTACAAAGATATCTATTAATCTATCTATCTATCTATTAATTATAACTAAAACAGAAGTCGCTACTGCCACGTAACGGCTTTCTGTGAAATGTAAAAAATTTAAAAAAAATTATGTGATGCCACGTGTCACCCTCTTATAAATTATAGTTTTTTTTATTTTACTCATAAAATCTATTAATTATAACTAAAACAGAAGTCGCTACTGCCACGTGGCGGCTTTCTGTGAAATGTAAAAAATTTAAAAAAAATTATGTGATGCCACGTGTTACCCTCTTATAAATTATAGTTTTTTTTTATTTTACTCATAAAAGTTTAATATATATTTTATCAGATTTGATAAGGAAATTTTAACAAACAAATCTTTTTTAAATTCAAATTATATTTATCTGTTTTAAGCAATCACTTTCAAATTCAAATTATGTTTAAGATATCTATTAATCTATCTATCTATCTATTAATTATAACTAAAACAGAAGCCGCTACTGCTACGTGGCGGCTTTCTGTGAAATGTAAAAAATTTAAAAAAATTATGTGATGCCACGTGTCACCCTCTTATAAATTATAATTTTTTTATTTTACTCATAAAATCTATTAATTATAACTAAAACAGAAGCCGCTACTGCCACGTGGCGGCTTTCTGTGAAATGTAAAAAAATTTTAAAAAAATTATGTGATGCCACGTGTTACCCTCTTATAAATTATAGTTTTTTTTTTATTTTACTCATAAAAGTTTAATATATATTTTATCAGATTTGATAAGGAAATTTTAACAAACAAATCTTTTTTAAATTCAAATTATATTTATCTGTTTTAAGCAATCACTTTCAAATTCAAATTATGTTTAAAATATTTTAATTATATTTATAACTAAAACAGAAGCCGCTGCTGCCACGTGGCGCCTTTCTGGTAAGTGCTGATTTTTTTTAAAGGATTTGATACTGACACGTGTCACTACCTATGAATTATTAAAAAATAAAAAAATTCTTTTTGATAAAAAATACCGTTTTTGCAATTTAAAAAAATCTAATCACATTCTTATCTTACTACAAATGTTATAACTAATTTTTAAAATATTTTCAAAAAGTATTCTAATCCTACTTTTTGATAACTACAATTGTGATAAAAAAAAATTTCTAATCTTACTTTTGGGTAACTACAATTGTGATAAAAAATTTCTAATCAAAATTGTCCTAAAGTAGATTTCACAAAATTGCCATCAAATCTATCTATCTATTAATCTATTAATTATAACTAGATTTTATCTTATATAATTTATACAAGTTTAATTTGACTAAAACTCTTCTATTTCCATCTTTTTTTTATTTTCATAATTTTTAATTTATACAAATTATTCACGAGATAGTTCTATATTATTTGTTATTCTACTAATCTATATTTATTAATTATTAATTAATAATATATTAATTATTTATCAACTATTATTAAAGTAGAAGTCGTTGTTACCACATGACGACTTTTTGTTGTACGCTTGAAGTTTTAAAAGAATTATATGCTTCCACGTGTCAGCTTCTATACAAGTTTATAAATTTTTTTTCCTATCAAAAATTAAAATCGGATAAATTTTAAAACCGGTGCCTCCTTTATATATGGTAAAATTTTTTTTTGTTTTTTTACAATTTTTTGTCGGTTAATACCGGATCTATTTTATAACATTTTATTTAAACATGTGCGTCCTTTATATATGGTAAAACTATATCCTAAATATGTTTTATCTTATCAAATTAGTTTTAGGAATTTTATCATATCTAATTAGAATTAGAATTTTTATCTTAAACTAATCGATTTTGAAAAAATAAAAAACTTTTACCTTTATATATATATATATATATATATATATATATATATATATATATATGAGATATGTTTTTTTACCTTTATATATTTTATAACATTTTATTTTGTGAAAAAACTAAAACATTTAAAGGGAATTTGTGATGCTACGTGTCACCATCGAAATGGTAAATGTTTTTTTTTCTTCAAAATTGATTAGTTTAAGATAAAAATCTTAAATCTAATTAGATAAGATAAAAATTCTAAAACTAATTTGATAAGATAAAACAGATTTAAGATATCGTTTCACAAGTAAATTTATGATATGAATTAAGGATTTTGTTTTTATATTTTTCAAATATCGCTTAATTAAACTATATTTTATCTTGTCTAATTTATACAAGTTTAATTTGATTGAAACTCTTCAATTTCCATCTCTTCTCATTTCATACTATATAATTAATACAAATTATTCACAAGACAATTTTATGTTATTTGTTCTTCTACTAATCTGTATATATGTGTGTATGTATATATATATATCAATTATTAATCACTAATCTATTAATTATCTATTAATTATTATTAAAATAGAATTTATTGCTGCCACATGACTACTTTGTGTTGAATGTACAAAGTTTTAAAGAAATTATGTGCTTCGACATGTCAACTTCTTGTGAAGTTGTGATTTTTTTTCTTTTTCTTTGCTGCCGAAAATTAAAATCTGATTGATTTTAAAACCGGTGTCTCTTTTATATATGGTGAAAGTTTTTTTTTATTATTTTCTGCCAAAATCAGTTAGTATGTGATAGATTTTTATCACATTTGATTTAGACACATTTCACTTGATTAGTAATTCGAATTTTCATGGTAAAAATGTTTTTTTGCAAATAGATTTAATCTTTCAATTACATATTCACATGATCTATTTTGAATATTTACCTTATTTTTCCTTGCTTTCACATTAATTTAATTAATTTTTAAAATTATTTATTACAATTTTAGAAAACTATCTTATTATAAACAACTTTTGCACAAAAAAACTATTAAAACTGTGCATACGGTACTATATATGTATATAAATTATTATTTTAAACCGATTTGTATCGGATAGATTTTATTACATTTGATTTAGATAAGCTTCATTTGATTATGGCTCCTCAATTCTAATGGTAGAAGTTTTTTAATTTTTATTATTTTACGAAACTCGGTCAATTTAAGATATATTTTATCTAATTTTAATTAAATGTGTTCCACCAACACCACAAACAACCACTGCGAAATACTTCCTCTCCATCAAACACACCTCCTTGATGATTCTGTCTTTGTGGTACTTCCCCTCCCCTTCTTCTGTCTCACACTCACACTAGGAATATTTGTTCGATTTTATTATTGTCATGAATTTTTGGTTTTATGATTCGTTGTGATCTCACACATTTTTATTTATTTATTAATATTTATTAATTATGAGGAGATCTGTTGTTAGCTCATTCAAATAGTTTGCAAATTATATCTACAAAATTATATTTCAAAAATAATACTAAGTCAACCGTGCATCGCACGGGTAATAACCTAGTTATAACTAAAACAGAAGCCGCTACTGCCACGTGGCGGCTTTCTGTGAAATGTAAAAAATTTAAAAAAAATTATGTGATGCCACGTGTCATCCTCTTATAAATTATAGTTTTTTTTTATTTTACTCATAAAAGTTTAATATATATTTTATCAGGTTTGATAAGGAAATTTTAACAAACAAATCTTTTTTAAATTCAAATTATATTTATCTATTTTAAGCAATCACTTTCAAATTCAAATTATGTTTAAGATATCTATTAATCTATCTATCTATTAATCTATTAATTATAACTAAAACAGAAGCCGCTACTGCCACGTGACGGCTTTCTGTGAAATGTAAAAAAAAATTAAAAAAATTATGTGATGCCACGTGTCACCCTCTTATAAATTATTGTTTTTTTTTATTTTACTCATAAAAGTTTAATATATATTTTATCAGATTTGATAAGGAAATTTTAACAAACAAATCTTTTTTAAATTCAAATTATATTTATCTGTTTAAACAATCACTTTCGAATTCAAATTATGTTTAAGATATCTATTAATCTATCTATCTATTAATCTATTAATCTATAGAAAAATAAAAAAAATTATGTGATGCCACGTTTCACCCTCTTATAAATTATAGTTTTTTTTTATTTTACTCATAAAAGTTTAATATATATTTTATCAGATTTGATAAGGAAATTTTAACAAACAAATCTTTTTTAAATTCAAATTATATTTATCTGTTTTAAGCAATCACTTTCAAATTCAAATTATGTTTAAGATATCTATTTATCTATCTATCTATTAATCTATTAATCTATAGAAAAATAAAAAAAATTATGTGATGTCACGTGTCACCCTCTTATAAATTATAGTTTTTTTTATTTTACTCATAAAAGTTTAATATATATTTTATCATATTTGATAAGGAAATTTTAACAAACAAATCTTTTTTAAATTCAAATTATATTTATCTGTTTTAAGCAATCACTTTCAAATTCAAATTATGTTTAAGATATCTATTAATCTATCTATTTATTAATCTATTAATTATAACTAAAACAGAAGCCGCTACTGCCACGTGGCGGCTTTCTGTGAAATGTAAAAAATTAAAAAAAAATTATGTGATGCCACGTGTCACCATCTTATAAATTATAGTTTTTTTTTATTTTACTCATAAAAGTTTAATATATATTTTATCAGATTTGATAAGGAAATTTTAACAAACAAATCTTTTTTAAATTCAAATTATATTTATCTGTTTTAAGCAATCACTTTCAAATTCAAATTATGTTTAAGATATCTATTAATCTATCTATCTATTAATCTATTAAGCGATAGAAAAAATTCTTTTTTTTTAACCAAAATTGATTAGTTTACGATATAAATAAGAAGTTAGTGCTTACTGTTAGTTTATGATAAATTTTATCACATTTGTAATTATCGAGTAGATTTTATCACATTATCAACTAGGTTAGGATAAATTTTATCACATTTGTACTTATCAAGTAGATTTTATCACATTATCAAGTAGGTTAGGATGAATTTTATCACATTTGTAGTTATCAAGTAGACTTTATTACATTTGTAGTTATACGTACTCTCTCTCTCTTTTATCTTCTAATTTAATTTAGAATAAATTAGTTTACAGTTAATTTATGATAAATTTTATCACATTTGTAGTTATAAAGTAGATTTTATCACAATCGTAGTTATAAAGTAGTTAACCATTTTTTCACTTTTTTTATAATGCGCATTTCCTCTCTCCTCTCTTTTCTCTCCATACGTATCTTATTTCTTTTAGTTTCATGCAAACCTGGGCTTCCTAATCATTTGAATCAACAATTGAAGCGGCAAGAATAAGGCTTGTGCAGGTAATGTTGTTTCTAGGATTCTTTCTTTGATCTTCTTTTGCTTAATAAATTTTATGTTCTTATTCTGATTTCTTTTTTGTTCTTTGCCTCCAGAAAACAAAATTCTCTGTTTTTGACAGTTTTATTCAATCTCTTTGTCAGTGCAAAACACAAATAGCCAAAAATTCCAAAAAGTCAGCTTCATTATACAGTATTCTGGTTTTGTACATAATTTGATGCAAATTCAACCACGTAAGCATTTCAAACGCACTTTGGGGGTAAAGGGAGCAACGACAAATAGTCCCATGGAAACTCTAGAAGCATCCATAGATTTCACATTCCCAATCTCATAAATGTTTTCTATATATTTGAGAAAATGCTAAGTGTGTTTTAAGATGAGATAGCCATCAACTACAGATAATTTTAATTAATAGAATCAAATAACATCCATTGGACTGAGTTTTGAAAAATGCTACACTTTTGAGGACGGTTGAAGCAGCTAAATAGTGATTTACGTTAATTTAAAATAAATTTAAAATAAATTTTATCCAATTTGATTAAATGTGTTCCACTGACACCTCAAACAACCACTACAAAATTACTTGCAAATTCTATCAACAAAATTCGCATGAAATTTCTGTTTGATGATTAGGCGTGATCTCATGTTTTTTTTTTTTGATTTATTAATTATGTGGACATCTTGCTGTTGTTGGTTCATTCAAATAGCTTGCAAATTCTATCTATAAAATTAAATTTCAGAAACAACACTAAGTCAATCGCCATCAGCATCGTGTAATAACCTAGTTAACTATTACTAAAACAAAGGTCGACGCAACTTAAATGCTTCAAATTTTAAAAGAATTTCATGCTTCCACGTGTCACCCTCATATTAATTGTAATTTTTTTTCTTTTTTTTTATGCCAAAACCGATTACCGATAAAAATTACTGATAAAAGTTTATGATAATTTTTACGGTTAGGATAAGTTTTATCACATAGACTATTAGTTTATGATAACTTTTACGGTTAAGATAAGTTTTATCACATATATGTTATGTTTTTTTTGGTTTGGGATTTTGTGATATTATAGTTTATCACAAATTGAGTTTTTTATATTATATTTTCACTCAAATTGAGCCAATTTAAATTTGTTCTACGTGTTTTGTGTGTGTGGGCGCGCCCATGCGTGAATTTGAATTGCTTTAAAATGTTTTTACTTTGTTTCCAAGATTAATGATATTCTTCTTTTTCATTCTTCAATAAAACTGTTAAAGGGATTTTGTGATGCCACGTGTCACAATCGAAATGGTAAAAGTTTTTTGTTTTTTTTACCAAAATTGATTAGTTTAAGATAAAAATCATAAATCTAATTGGATAAGATAAAAATCCTAAAACTAATTTGATAAGATAAAACAGATTTAGGATATCGTTTCACAAGTAAATTTATGATAGGAATTAAGGATTTTGTTTTTATTTTTTTTCAAATATCTCTTAATTAAACTAGATTTTATCTTATCTAATTTATATAAATTTAATTTCACTAAAACTCTTCAATGTTCATCTCTTTTCATTTTCATACTATTTAATTAATACAAATTATTCACAAGACAATTTTATGTTATTTGTTCTTCTACTAATCTATATATATATATATTAATTACTAATTTATTAACTATTATTAAAATAGAAGTTATTGCTGCCACATGACGACTTTGTGTTGAATGTACAAAGTTTTAAAGGAATTATGTGCTTCGATGTGTTAATTTCTTGTGAAGTTGTGATTTTTTTTTCTTTTTCTTCGCTGCCGAAAATTAAAACCAGATAGATTTTAAAACTGGTGTCTCCTTTATATATGGTAAAAGTTTATTATTATTATTTTTTTCTGCCAAAATCGGTTAGTACGAGATAGATTTTTATTACATTTGATTTAGACATATTTCACTTGATTAGGAATTTGAATTTTTATGGTAAAAATGTTTTTTGGGAATAGATTTAATCTTTCAATTACATATTCATATGATTCATTTTGAATATTTACCTTATTTTTCGTTGCTTTCATATATTTTAATTAAAATTTTAAACTATTTATTACAAGTTTAGAAAATTATCTTATTATAAACAGCTTTGGCACAAAAAAACAATTAAAATCGTGCATGCGGTACTATATATGTATATACATTATTATTTTAAACCAGATAAATTTTAAAACTGATGCCTCCTTTATACATGCTAAAAGTTTTTTTTTACCATTTTTTTTTCAAAAATCGGTTAATACCGGGTATATTTTTTCACATTTGATTTAAAAGCGTTCTATTTGATTATGACTCCAAATTTTCATAGTAATTTTTTTTGGCAAATATATTTTATCAATTCTCATATGTTTTAATCTTTCAATTACATATTCATATGATCAATTGTGAATATTTACCTTAAAACCATGTATACAGTAATATATATATATATATATATATATATATATATATATATATATATATATATATATATATATAGTTTTAAAATTGTTGCATCCTTTATACATTGTAAAAAAAATTACCATTTTTTCTACCAAAATCAGTTAATATCGGATATATTTGATCACATTTGATTTAAACGTGTTTCACTTCATTAGGACTAAATTTTCATGGTAAATGTTTTTTTGGCGGATAGATTTTATCAATTCTCATAGGTTTGAATATTTTAATAAAATATTCATATGATCAATTGTGAATATTTACCTTATTTTTCATTTTTTTCAAATTTTTCAAATTAAAATTTTAACTATTTATTACAAGTTTAGAAAATAATATTATTATAAACTACTTTTACAAAAATTATTAAGACTGTGCATAATGTATTATATATTTAATATTTTTTTTCTGCCAAAAATTAAAACCGGATAAATTTTAAAACTGATGTCTCTTTATACATGGTAAAAAAAAATTATTTTTCCATTTTTGTTACCAAAATTGGTTAAAACCGAATATATTTTATCACATTTGATTTTAACTAACTCCAAATTTTCATGGTAATTTTTTTTTGTAGATAGATTTTATCAATTATCATAGGTTTTAATCTTTCAATTACATATTCATATGATCAATTTTGAATATTTGCCTTATTTTTCATTTTTTAAAAAATTATTCTAATTAAAAAATTAATTATTTATTACAAGTTTAAAAAATCATCTTATTATAAACAACTTTAAAATAAAAAAACACTATTTACCTCAATTCTCATGGTAGAAGTTTTTTAATTTTTATTATTTTACCTACTTGGTCAATTTAAAATGGATTTTATCTAATTTAATTAAACGTGTTTCACCAACACCACAAATAGAGCCGTCAAAATGGGTCAAACCCGTTGGGTTGGTCCGCCCCGCTATATCAAAAAGATGGGTTGGGTTTTAAAAATATCACCCCGCCAAAAGGCGGGCTTTTTGGGTTAGACCCGTTGCGGGTGCATGTTGGGTTGCTGGCGAATTAGCTGGCGGGCTGGAGTTGGTCCGCCAATTTTTTGATATTTATTATTATTATTATTATATATTATACATTTGTAATTTAATTATAATGCAAATCTAATTAATGTATTGTATTTAAAATTGAGTAGAAAGTCAAACCCTATTAGCCTATTACCTATTTACCTACCACTCTTATTCTTTTTCTTCCATTCACTTGATCAGTGAGAACTGACTACTGAGACATTGGCCGCTTTTTCTTCCCTTCAGGCCATCACTTGATCAGTGGACAGACAGTGGTCACCCTTTCTCTCCTCCCTCTCATTTTTCCAGCCGTTTCCCACAACGGCGAACCCAGTCACACTCTCTCTCTAAAACAGCCATTTCCGTTCTCCATGTCTCTACCTCACTGCCTCTTTCGCTCTCACATACAATCACACACACTGACAACACACACAACACCCATACCCACAGCTTCAGCTTCCTCTTCCCTCATCTCTTTGTTTTAAGAAAAATTACTAAAATTTGTGCTTAACTGCTTATAGCTTATGCTCGGTCAATCATTTCTTTTTTGTGTTAAGAATTTCTTTTTTTGATGGGTTGGTCCGCCCCACCCCGCAACCCAAAGTGGGTTGGGTTGGGTCAAAGAATTTCTTCCGCCTGTTATGTTGTCTGCCGCCGGCCAAATGACGGGGTCCGCCATTTAGCGGGTTGGTCCGCCCCGTTGGTCCGTTTTGACGGCACTAACCACAAACAACCACTGCGGAATACTTCCCCTCCATCAAACACACCTCCTTGACGAGTCTGACTTCGTGGTACTTCCCCTCCCCTTCTTCCGTCTCACACTCACACTAGGAATATTTGTTCGATTTTATAGTTCCCATGAATTTTTTGTTTTATGATTCGGTGTGATTTCACACATTATTTATTTATTTATTAATATTTATTAATTATGAGGACATTTGTTATTGATTCATTCAAATAGCTTGTCGATTATATCTACAAAATTATATTTAAGAAACAACACAGTCAACCGCATCGTGACGGCTAATAAACCTAGTCTACAACTATTACTAAAACAAGCCGCCGCCGCCACGTATTACTTTCAGAAAAAACTAATTTTTTAAAATGAATTTTGTGATGCCACGTGTCACCATTAAAATAGTAAATGTTTTTTATATTTTTTCAAAATTGATTAATTTAAGATAAAAATCTTAAATCTAATTAGATAAGATAAAAATCTTAAAATTTGAATGCATAAAGTTTAAAACTAATTATGTGTTTTCGACGTGTCAACTTCTGTGAAGTTGCGATTTTTTTTTCTTTTTCGTCAAAAATTAAACCAGATAGATTTTTAAAGCTGGTGCCTTTATAAATGGTAAAAAAAATTTGCCAAAATTGGTTAATACGAGATAGATTTTTATCACATTTGATTTAGACGTGTTTTACTTGATTAAGACTCCAAATTTTAATGGTAAAAGTGTTTTTTTGCGAATTGAAAATTACTAATCTATTAATTATCTATTAACTATTATTTAAATAGAAGCCGCCGCCGCCACATGATCGACTTTCAGGTTGAATGCATAAAGTTTAAACGAACTATGTGCTCCAACGTGTCAATCCTTGTGAAGCGGTTTTTTTTTCTTTTCTTTTGTCAGTCAAAAAATTAAACAGATAGATTTTAAAGTCTGGTGCCTCCTTTATAAATGGTTTTTAAAAACAAGCCGGCCGCTGGCTTAATTTTCTCAGAAAACTAATTTTTTAAAATGAATTTGTGATGCCACGTGTCACCATTAAATATAAATGTTTTTTTTTCAAATTGATTAATTTAAGATAAAAATCTTAAATCTAATTAGATAAGATAAAAATCTTAAAATTTGAATGCATAAAGTTTAAAACGAATTATGTTCCGATCGTCAACTTCTTGTAAAGTTGCGATTTTTTTTCTTTTTTCTTTGCTGTCAAAAATTAAACCGGATAGATTTTAAAGCCGG
>CM028379.1:64801327-64902654 GCA_013146195.2 Codonopsis lanceolata | reverse complement strand
ATATTATGTAAATAGGTATGAAAAGTGGAAAATTTAGTCAATTCATCATAACAAGAACTAGTCGTAATACTCCATCGATAGAAGGAATGCAAATTACGCACAAGTCAAGATACTATCTTTTTCAAAGAAAACACAGAGTCTTATTCTCATAATCATTAGGCAATGCTGAATATTCAATTCTTGAAAACTATTTCCATATTTGTCACTCCAAATAAAAGTAGACTTCTTCTATTTAAATTAGTCAAAGAAGTAGAAATCTTTAAAATCCCTCAATGAATCTACGGACTTCGATAAACAAATTAGGAATCTTCCACTTAGCAACTGCTTCCAATCTCGATGGATCCATGTAAATACCAGTACTAGAAACTACGTGCCCAAGAAAATAAACTTTTTCGAGCAAAACACATACTTGCTACATTTAGCAAAAGTTGCTTCTCATGCAAAAGGAAAGAACCAATCTCAAACGATGCATGTTCTTCTATGACTTTGCAGAAGAATATCCCATTGAAAACTACGACAAATCACTGCAAATAATTATGGGATACTTGATTCTTTAAATCCATGGCGTAGGCGTTTGCCAACTCAAGCATCTCAACGAACTTATAAAGGTCATGTCATGAAGGAAAAGTTGTCTACGGAATATCTTCCTATCGAACTCATAACTGATGGTAACCACTATGCACGTCAAGCTTGAAATATACAACTAGTCCATGAAGTTGATCAAAGATATCATCAATATGCGGTAAGGATAATTATTCTTTATAATCACTTGGTTTAACTGGCGGCAGGCAATGCATAACTGTAAAGTATCATTTTTCTTATTTACAGATAACACTGCTGCATCCACGAAGATACACTCGGTCTAATAAACTCCTTATCAAGAAGTTCCTGCAACTCTCTCAACTTAGTTGGAGCCATTCTATAAGGTGCTCTAGAAATAGGCAAAGTTTCCTGGAAATATCTCAATGCAAAACTCTAACTCTCGGTCGGGAGATAATGCATACTCAGTCGAAAAACATCCGGAATTCATTAATTACCAGAACTTTATGAAAAACTAGAACTTCTTATAATATAGAAGTAGGCATGCTAGTCTCAAGTACACAAGTGAGATAACAAGTACAACCTCGCGTTAAAAGTTTTCTAGCCAACAAAGTAGAAATAACATGTATATTATTCATGGTATGATCACTAATAAACACGAACTCCGGTATACCGGGCATGTTAGATGTAACTATCTTATTATTGAAATCTCATAATTACACTTACAAGAATTTCATATACAAAATGCACATATTTGTACAAGTATAACAATGCACCATTTACTTGTTCTATTCCATTTTGGTAATGGGTTCAGTCAATTTAAACCATACTAGTTCTCCGATGAAGACCCCTTGATAACCAAGTTAAGGATCTTCTGAAATGACTTCAAAAACTTTCGTCGTATAGGATGCAGGGTGTTTGTGATTCAAAAACAAGCATCCTCCAATTCGGTCTCAAATAAGTATGTATACATATAGATAGGGTACAAACATCATGTAACATAGTATTTTAACTCTACTATGCAAGTATAACAAGTATGGAATAATCATGTTATTATCATACACATACACATTCATGGAAGGTAAGGTGGTCTAATATTATTTAGCTCATTTTCAAGGAATCTACGAAGTAGTTTTCGATATCCAAGTTCAAGAAAATTCAAGTATGTTATTAATCACACAATTAACCACTTATCAATGGTAGGCATGGAACATTATGATGTTAAGCATGAAGAAAATCAGAGACGTTAACATATAGCATAAGATTACTTACTAGTATATTCTTAATCATTATAAGTCAACCCGTATACGGTCGACAATCAAGCTAGTCAATGGTAGGCACAACACAATACCCAAAGCTAATACTTTCCCGATATATTAGGTTAACAAAGAGGCAAGAACAAAATTTCAAAATCAGTAGGTAGAATATGTTTACCCACAAATACACTACTAATCCTTTCACATGAAAACACATATAGGTTGAAAACAATTTCGAGCATGTGGCATGTGATTAACTTTTGGCTTATCAGAAATTTCAACAGACCATGAATGAAAATATTTCATTATTTGGGATAATCTCCTTAACTAAAATTAATATCGGGAAGCAAGTACTCAAGTTTCCTCCAAGCAAGCAAGACTTGAACACGTGATCATGAACTACAACGGGTACAAGTATTCATATAGCAATTATGAAATATTAATAGGTACTACGGGAGGCTAAGCCATTCCGCTCTCAAAACGCGTACAACGAATCTTGGCTGTAGTGCATTCCACGACGATCACTCTTGGGACCGACAAATTGATTTCCATTATTTCAAGTAACGGAGCAAGGAAACAATGGATCTATAGTAGCGTAACACCTACTCTTGGTATAACTGCACCTTGAAAGTAAAACGGGAGAAAGGTAATATTCCTTGACACGAACACTGTACTCACGAGAATCTAGATTACAATGAACTTAGGATTCTAAGTCCTATTCATTAACGAAGAATCTGCCAATAAGGCACGAAAGAGAACACTCAACGTCATGATTCACACAAGAACTAACCCAACTAGGCCATGGAACCTATCCTAGCCGATAGCTAACCTATAAACAAGCTCTGATACCAACTGTGGCGACCCGACCCGGGCCCGAGGTGGAACCGAGGGTCGGACCGCCCAAATAGGGGGAAACAAGCAAACACATAAACATGCAAGGACTCATTTTAAGAAATTGACGTGACGCAACATTGGAGACGTAACACGCCTCGGCACCAAAAGGCCGGAATTTTTAAAACTTTTCAAACCTGATATAACAGTTAAGCAATTAATCCAAGTCATCGGCGACACTACATGCCGGAACCCAAGCTAACAGTTTATGGACAAGAATTAAATAAGAGCTAATAGGATGCTCAGCGGAAGACTTATACGTAGTGAACTACTAAACATGATAACCAAAGCTCGGCTTACACAATGTCGGCATTAAAGGGGTTACAAGTACTACAAGTGTTAAAACTACTAGTAGCTAATAAAAGTAACAAGTTCAAGTTCTTATACAAATACCCAAGCATAGTCTAATTGACTTTCTTTAACCCATCGTCCTTGCAAAATATAAAAGGGAGGAAGAGGACATCTAAACCACCTCTTCAATTGCAACGTCGGACCAAAAGAGGAATAGAGGAGACACGAACACCGCAAGCCTCAGCGAGAAGGACCTGTTTTGCTAAGATCTAAAGCAGTAAAGGGGAATGGGTAAGTCATAAAGACTTGTAAGCTATCAATCATGCATGTCATGGCAATATGCAACATACAAGGCAAGATATCATCACATAAGCATAGAGATCATATATCCAAGATGCACATTGTTTCACATAGGTGCTCGTAATTAAATCACATAGGATAAGGATATATGGAGAGCCGGGCCGCTACGTAGTTCCTGCATACAAGCGTTATCTAGAATGTGAGGTGTCAGATGTGTGTAAGTACATCGACCTTCCGAGGAGATGCCCGGGATAGACACACCAATGATGCTCTAATGGTTACAAGAAGTGGCTACTTCCCCACCGTGGCCACGGTGGAGGCGTGTGTGAACAAAGACGGGTATGCCAGCTGGACTTATGCAAATGCCAAGTAGTGTTTACTTAACAAATTCTCAAGTAGTGAACGGGGTCGGCAAGAGCGATCTCGTTCATGACAAGTAATTATTCTCATCAATAATCAAGTAGGATTGAGTTCGACAAGAGCGAACTCAACATGTCAAATAGGCATTCTATTATATGACATCTAAAATCAAGCATGGTAATCAATCCAAATTCAAGAGTCTAGAATTATTATTCTTAGTGAAACGTGTTTAGAACGTCGTAGGGATTGATCATTGAGCCGGTATTGTTCAATGGCTCACTGAATTTGACTCCGTTGAGTCGTCTCTAAAATTTTATCCAATAGAGTTTAAATGTTAAATGCATCTTAAACCCTTTTCTAACTTCTCGTATAGGATAGACTAGGCCATTAATCCACTTAACAACCATAGTCAAGAATTATCATTAATTCAAATTCATGGGAACCTTAGAATCATTATTTCTAAAAGTTATTAAAAGTCAATGGTCCAAGAACATTAGTTATTCCTAGGGAGACATAGAACACTTTTAATTCCAAGCATAGGACCAAATCAATAGGATGAACAATTCATAGCTTATGGGATCTTAAAATCACAATTTCTAAGAGTTGTTAAAAGTCATTAGTCCAAGAACAATAGTTATTCCTAAGGAGGCATAGAACACATTTAATTCTAGGCATAGGACTAAATAAACAAGATGAACATGTCATTCAAAAATCTCATAAGATCAACTCATCATCAAACATGGCTTAGACATGGTAGAAGCATGGGAATCATAAGAAGAGGGGGACATGGCAATTCTAGCATACATCCTAAGGGGAATCAATAGCTTACCTTACACCCAAGAAAACGATGGGATGAGCACAAACTAATCGGATGGAATCGAGCCCCTCGTCGATAGCTTCACTTCAGTGGTCTCGGTTTGGCAATCGAAGGTCGGGAGCTCAAGTTATGGGAGAAACACACACTAATCTCCCCTCACCAACACACACAAGAGCTTGGGGAAGAGGGAGGAGAAATGATCTGAAAATGGAGGGTTTAATGTTGATCACCAAGTGGGAGGACTTTATATGGCATGCAATTTGTGGGTGGAAGTCCACATGTCACTAGGAGGGAGCTTGAAAATCCACTTGTCAAGTGGAGGGGGATTTGAGGTTAGTGTTAATCCAAGTCATTAAGGGTCTAATAGGGAGGTTTAGGGTCAATTAGGATGGGGGTTTAAGGGTTTAATTGGTCACAATCAGATTGCAAGAGAAAAATTCCGTAGGTGCAACCATTTATTGAGGCGGGCGCCTCACATATGGCCACGGGCGCTGGACCTAATTCCAAACTTATGTCCATTTTGCAATGCTCTCAAAGACCTTGTCCCGCGAGCTGGTGATCGAGTCGATCTTGCGCATGGTCCAGCCCTTGAACTTGGTCTAAACATGTCCTAAATGGTCCCAAACTCATGGGCAACCATTCTAAGGTCTAACCCAACTCAAAACAAGTCGGAAACACACCTGAACAACATCCGGAACAAGGTAGAACAAGGCTTGAATCATGCGACGAATGGTTAACGAATCAAACACCAATCAAACTAGGATAACTTGGGCATGGGAAAGGCTTGTTTAAACATGTTTATGACCTGAATACAAGGTCGAGAACCCAACGAACATTTTGCAAGATGAAATACAAGCAATACGAGCAATGAGGGAAATCGCTAAGGTCAAAACAAAGCAAGAAAGTTTATAAACTTCCAAACAAGCTTACTATGATCAAGATGAACGTTCTAAGTCATATATGAAAGGTAATAGAACCCCAACACATCTTAGTTAAGCGATAACATGCTAAGGCGAACACTCAAAGCACAAACGGCAAGGTATGCAACGCATAGAAGGTATTCAAGCGACTATGAACGTAACAATTCTAATGCAAACATGACATGAACAAAATGAAGTCTCTAACATGTTAAGGCATACATTAAGCATGTTATAAAGGTACTAAGGCTCTAGTAGGACTTAGTTAAGTACTAAGATGATACACGAAGCAGTTATAACAAAGCATGCAACGTATAGAAGGCATACAAGCAACTACGATCATGGTTGACCTAATGCGAGCATGGTATGGACAATATGGACTCTAAAATATGTTAAGGCACATAATGAACATATTAATCAAGTATAAAAGACATGTTACACAAGTAGGGTTTGGGTTCTCACAGATTGCCAAACCGAGACCACCAAAGTGAAGCTATCGACGAGGAGCACAATTCCATCTGATTAGTTTGTGCTCATTCCATATTTTTCTTTGGTGTAAGGTAAGATATTGATTCCCCTTAGAATGAATGCTAGAAATGCCATGTCCCCCTCTTCTTAAGATTCCCATGCTCCTACCATGTCCATGCCATGTTTGATGATGATTTAAGTTTATGAGATTTTTGAATGATATGTTCATCTTGTTAATTTAGTCCTAAGCCTAGAATTAAAAGTGTTCTATGCCTCCTTAGGAATAACTATTATTCTTGGACTAATGAATTTTGACAACTCTTAGAGATTGTGATTTTAGGGTTTCATAAACTATGAATTGTTCATCCTATTGATTTGGTCCTATGCTTAGAATTAAAAGTGTTCTATGCCTCCTTAGGAATAACTATTATTCTTGGACCATTGACTTTTAATAACTTTAAGAAATAATGATTCTAAGGTTCCATGAATTATGAATTAATGATAATTCTTGACTATGGTTGTTAAGTGAATTAATGGCCTAGTCTATCCTATACGAGAACTTAGAAAAGGGTTTAGGATGCATTTAGCATTTAAACTCTATTGGATGAATTTTTAGAGATGACTCAACGGAGTCAAATTCAGTGAGCCATTGAACAATACCGGCTCAATGATCAATCCCTACGACGTTCTAAACACGTTTCACTAAGAATAATAATTATAGACTCTTGAATTTGGATTGATTACCATGCTTGATTTTAGATGTCATATAAAAGAATGCCTATTTGACATGTTGAGTTCGCTCTTATCGAACTCAATCCTACTTTATTATTGATGAGAATAATTACTTGTCATGAACGAGATCGCTCTTGTCGACCTCCTTCCCTACTTGAGAATTTGTTAAGTAAACACTACTTGGCATTTGCATGAGTCCAGCTGG
Source organism: Codonopsis lanceolata (assembly GCA_013146195.2). Taxonomy (NCBI): domain Eukaryota; kingdom Viridiplantae; phylum Streptophyta; class Magnoliopsida; order Asterales; family Campanulaceae; genus Codonopsis; species Codonopsis lanceolata. Next base: position 64,895,877 of record CM028379.1, on the reverse strand, counting down.
CATACCCGTCTTTGTTCACACACGCCTCCACTGTGGCCACAGTGGGGAAGTAGCCCCCTTGCTGTAACCATTAGAGCATCATTGGTGTGTCTATCCCGGGCATCTCCTCGGAAGGTCGATGTACTTACACACATCCGACACCTCACATTCCGATAACGCCATGCGTGAACTACGTAGCGCCCGGCTCTCCATATATCCTTATCCTATGTGATTTAATTATAAGCACCTATGTGAAACAATGTGCATTTTGGATATATGTTCTATATGCTTATGTGACGATATCTTGCCTTGTATGTTGCATATTGCCATGACATGCATGATTGATAGCTTAGAAGTCTTTATGACTTACCCATTCCCCTTATCGCTTTTAGATCTTAGCAAAACAGTCCTTCTCGTTAAGGCTTGTGGTGTTCGTGCCTTGTTCCTCTTTTGGTCCGCCGTTGCAGTTTGAAGAGGTGGTTTAGATGTCCTCTTCCTTTCTTTTGTAATTTGCAAGGACGACGGGTTTTAAAGCAAGTCATTTAGACTATGCTTGGGAATGTGCTAGAACTTGTACTTGTTTATTTTAGTTAACTACTTGTAGTACTTGTAACCCTTTAATGCCGCATTGTGTAAGCCGAGCTTTGGTTATCATGTTTAGTAGTTCACTACGTATAAGTCTTCCGCCGAGCATCCTATTAGCTCTTATTTAATTCTTGTCCATAAACCGTTAGCTTGGGTTCCGCATGTAGTGTCGCCGATGACTTGGTTTAATTGCTTAACCGTTATATCAGTTTGAAAAGTTTTAAAAATACCGGCCTTTTGGTGCCGAGGCGTGCTACGCCTCTAATGTTGTGGCCACGCCGTTTTTTTAATTGAGTCCTTGCATGTTTATTTGTTTACTTGTTTCCTCCTATTTGGCGGTCCGACCAGCCAGCTTCCACCTCTGTCCGGTTGGGATGTCACAGCTTGGTATCGAGCTCGTTAGCTATCGGCCGTGATAGGTTCCATGGCCTAGGTGGGTTGTTTCTGTGTGATGTTCTAACGCCGAGTGAATTCTTATAGGTGCTTGATGGTGAATCCTAGAGCGATCGTAGGCCGAGGCAGGCAGAGCTGCATGAGCCCGAGGCGTAGTTGCCACCTCCTCCACAAGGTCCAGCTTGGTATGAATGCTCGATGGCGGATATGTACCGCCGCATGATGGAGTTTATGACCGAGATGGCTCGCCTTGGCCATGGTCGAATGTACCTCCACCACCACCACCCCCCAACTAGAGGCGAGAGTGTCGCCACCGCCGTTATACCACCGAGCTAGGGCACGGAATAATGCTTCTAGAGAGGTTCTTGAAGATGAAGCCTCCATCTTTTGAGGGAGAGGCGGATGCTAGTATTGCCGAAGTTATGGCTTGAGGATTTGAAGAAGATCTTTGCACTGGATTGCACCTGGATGAAGAGAAGGTGATTTTAGTCCAGTATAAGCCGAGAGGAGCCGCCAATCATTGGTGGAAGTTCTACTTGCTAGTTGGGAGTTGAACTGTGGCGCAGTGTGGCCTACATTTGAGTCGAGTTTAGGCTTCTTATGTGCCTAATGTGGTTAGACAACGAAGAGAGAAAGAGTTCCGTGAACTAGAGCAGGGATCTATGTCTATAGCTCAAGATTCTTCTAAATTCACCGAGTTGTCCCGCTATTGTGCACATCCGTGCCGGATGAGAAACACAGACCCGTGAGGTTCGTGAAAGGGTCAAGACCGAGTATAGAAGCGCTTGTTATCTCTACAGCTTGGCGACACGGAGTGCGGTGGATCGTGCTTATGAGATTGAGCGAGACATTGAGGAGCACAGCGTAAGCCTCCCTGCAAACTTCTCGCCAGCTAGCCTTCGCAGCGACCGGTAGAGGTCGGCCATCCGGGAATCGGTCCGCTATCGTGGCAATCGCCGCAATGGTGGTCGAATAGGCAGCCTCGTGGGCGTAAATAGGCGTCCTTATGAGAGTCGTGGTAGTAGTGCTCCTACTCCTCAGCAGACTCGTGGTAGTGGACCATTGATTTGTTCTTATTGTAATAAGATTGGGCATTCTAGTGAGAAGTGCGTAACTGTGCTTGGTACTTGTCTTAGTTGTGAGATCCTAGTCATCGCCTCAAAGATTGTCCTAAGTCTAGAGCAGCCAACCTTGGGGTCAGCTCAGCCTGGGTCCAAGAGGGACAATGATGGGCGCCCTAAGACGCAGCTCGTGTTTTCGCTTGATCACGAGGTGTTCCCGAGTCTACTGTGATCGAGGTATTCTTTCGCTGGTCATCATGCTCGAAGTTCTTATAGATCCGGGTCTACTCATTCTTATGTTGCATCGCATTTCTTAGAACATTTATGTGTATTGCCCGCCCGCTTGCCTTATGTGCTTGAGGTGTCTACACCGTGGGTGATTGCTTTTGCCTCGAGGTCTATAGAGGTTGTGATGTGCTTGTTCATGATCGAGTCTTGCATGCTGATTTGGTAGTATTGCCTATTAGAGACTTTGATGTGATTCTTGGTATGGATTGGCTATGTGTACATCATGCTTTAGTTGATTGCCGTCAGAAGAAAGTAACTTTTGCCATGCCCGGTATTCGGAGTTTGTGTTTTCGGTGATCATGCTATGAATGGGGTTCATGTTATTTCGCCATGGCTAGACAAATTTTATCACGTGGTGTACGGGTATTTAGCTTGTGTACTTGATACTAGCATGTCTCATCGCTAAGTTAGAAGATATTCTCGTAGTTAATGAGTTCCCTGGTGTCTTTTCTACCGAGTATGCTTTACCTCCCGACCGAGAGCTAGTGTTTTGTATTGAACTATTGCCAGGGACTTCACCTATTTCTAGGGCACCTTACCGTATGGCTTCAGCGGAGTTACGGGAGTTGAAGGATCAGTTGCAGGAACTTCTAGATAGGGAGTTCATTAAACCGAGTGTATCTCCTTGGGGTGCACCGGTGTTGTTTGTGAGGAAGAAGGATGGTAGTTTACGCCTTTGTATAGACTATCGACAGCTTGAACCAAAGCTACTATCAAGAATAGGTATCCCTTGTCACACATTGATGATCTCTTTGATCAACTTCGGGGTTCAGTTGTCTATTCCAAGTTTGACTTGAGGAGTGGCTATCACCAGTTGAGGGTTCGGGTGGAGGATGTCCCGAAGACAGCCTTCCGTACGCGTTATGGTCATTATGAGTTTGTTGTGATGCCGTTTGGGTTGACCAACGCACCTGCAGTTTTTATGGACTTGATGAATAGGGTTTTTCATGAGTATCTTGATTGCTTTGTGGTGGTATTTATTGATGACATTCTTGTGTACTCCAAGTCACGAGAGGAACATAAGAATCATTTGAGAGAGGTTCTTTCTATCTTGCGGAAGAAGCAACTATGCGAAATTTAGTAAGTGTGCTTTCTGGCTAGAGCAAGTTTCTTTTCTAGGGCACGTGGTGTCTAGTGATGGTATCGCGATGGATCCATCCAAGGTTGAGGCGGTTACTAAGTGGAAGACACCTAGTACGGTAACCGAAGTCCGTAGTTTCTTGGGCTTGGTAGGTTATTACCGTAGGTTTATCAAGGGGTTTTCGAAGATCGCTAATCCGATGACTAATTTGACTCAGAAGAAGTCTTCTTTCATATGGAGTGATAAGTGTGAGGCTAGTTTTCAGGAGTTGAAGAGGAGGTTGACTACGGCTCCTATCTTAGCATTGCCTAGTGGTTCGGAGAACTTTGTGGTTTATAGCGACGCCTCGTTAGAAGGCTTGGGTTGCGTGCTTATGCAGAATGGGAGAGTTATTGCCTATGCTTCGAGGAAGTTATCACCTTATGAGCAGAATTATCCGACACATGACCTTGAGTTGGCAGCTATTATTTTTGCGCTTCACAAGTGGAAGCATTATCTTTACGGGCTAAGTTTGAAATATTCACCGATCATAAGAGTTTGAAGTATCTCTTTTCACAAAAAGAGTTGAATATGCGATGTAGGCGATGGATGGAGAAACTTAAGGATCATGATCGCACTATTTTATACCATCCGGGAAAGCTAATGTTGTTGCGGATGCCTTGAGTAGGAAGGCTTATATGTCTTGCTTGATGATGAGGGAATGGAAGATGCTTGAGGATGTCCGTGAATGGAGTCCAGTTGTGAGTGAGCATAGGGTTATCTTTGCTAGCGTGCGTGCTACGCCTGCATTGTTTGAGTTGATTAAGAAGGCTCAAGCTTCCGATTCTGAGTTGAGGAAGATTATTGATGGATTGGGTGATAGTAAGACACCGGAGTTTGCTATTAACAGTGATGGTATCTTAACTTTTCGAGGTAGAGTTTGTGTTCCTTCTACCGATGGAGTTAGGCGTATGGTTCTTGATGAGGCTCACAAGGCCAAGTATACTATACATCCAGGGAGTACCAAAATGTATATGGACTTGAAGAGACAGTTTTGGTGGAATGGGATGAAGAGAGAAATAGCAGAGTATGTATCTAGATGTTTGACATGTCACAGGTTAAGGCCGAACACCGTGAGACCGGCTTTACTTCACCACTTGAGATACCGGAGTGGAAATGGGAGCATATCACCATGGATTTTGTGACAGATTGCCACGCATCGCCGAGGTTTTGATGCGCTTTGGGTTGTTGTGGATAGGTTGACAAAATCTTCACATTTTATTCCTATTGCAATGACTTATAGTTTAAGTCAGTTGGCAGCGTTGTATATTCAGGATATCGTGAGGTTACATGGTATTCCGGTTAGCATTGTTTCTGATAGAGACCCCAGGTTCACTTCTAGATTTTGGCATTCTTTGCAGGAGGCTTTGGGTACGAAGTTGAACTTTAGTACGGCTTTTCACCCACACCGATGGTCAGAGATTGATTCAGTATTGGAGGATTTATTGCGTGCTTGTGCCATGGATTTCAAAGGTAGTTGGGATTCTCATTTGCCATTAGCCGAAGTTTGCGTATAATAACAGCTACGCCTAGTATTGAGATGGCGCCATATGAGGCTTTATATGGGCGTAAGTGTCGCTCACCGATTTGCCGATGAAGTTGGTGAAGCTAAGCTTTGGGGTTCGAGATGGTACAACAATGGCCGAGAGTGTGAAGCTTATTAGAGATAGATTGCTTACGCCCGTAGTAGACAAAAAGCTACGCAGACAACCGGAGACGTGACGTAGAGTTTCAGGTTGGTGACTTTGTATTCTTGAAAGTATCCCCCCGGTGCGGTACTAAGCGATTTGGGAAGAAAGGTAAGCTTTCACCTAGATTTATTGGACCATTCGAGATCCTAGAAAGGATTGGAGCTTTGGCGTATCGGTTAGCATTGCCACCTTCTATATCGGATGTTCATGATGTCTTTCATGTCTCGATGCTACGCAAGTACTTGAAGGATGAGTCACATGTCCTTACTTATGATGAGATTACCATTGAGCCTGATCTTTCTTATGATGAGAAGCCGGTGAGGATTCTTGATTCGAGGGAACAAGTCTTGAGAACAAAGAGGATTCCGTTAGTGAAGGTCTTGTGGAAGAATCATGATATTGAGGAAGCCACGTGGGAGACAGAGCTTGATATGAGAGAGAGATACCCTTTCCTATTCGATGACTCTGGTAAGAATTTAGGGACTAAATTCCTTTAAGTGGGGGAGGATGTGAGAACCCAAACACATTACTTGTATTATATCATTATAGCATGTTTATCATATGTCTTAACATGTTAGATACTTCAATTGGTTCATGTCATTCTTGCATTAGAGTTGTTACGTTCATAGTCACTTGAATGTCTTTTATGCGTTTGTGCTTTGAGTGTTTGCCTTAGCATGTTAGCACTTAACCAAGATGTGTTGGGGTTCTATTACCTTTCATATATGACTTAGAATGTTCATCTTGATCATAGTAATCTTGGTTGGAAGTTTATAAACCTTCTTGCTTTGTTTTGGCCTTAGCGATTTCCCTCGTTGCTCGTATTGCTTGTATTTCATCTTGCGAAATGTTCGTTGAGTTCTCGGCCATGTATTCAGGTCATAACCATGTTTAAACAAGCCTTTTTCATGCCCAAGTTATCCTAGTTTTATTGGTGTTTGATTCGTGTTTGATTTGTTAGCCATACGTCGCATGATTTGAGCCTTGTTTTAACTTGTTCCGGATGTTGTTCAGGTGTGTTTCCGACTTGTTTTGAGTTGGGTTAGACCTTAGAATGGTTGCCCATGAGTTTGGGACCATTTAGGACATGTTTAGACCATGTTCAAGGGCTGGACCTCACGCTCGCATCGAATTTTGGTCACTAGCTCGCGGGACAGTGCTGAGAGCATTGCAAAAATGAACCAAAGCTGTCAACAGGACCATGCGCTCGCATGGTCCTTGGAGGATGCGACCGCATCAGACTATTTTTCACCTACGGGATTTTTTTTGATGCAATCTGATTGTGACCCAATTAGACCCTTAAACCCCCATCCTAATTGAACCTAAACCTTCCTATTAGACCCTAAATGAGTTGGATTAACACTAACCTCAATCACCCTCCACTTGACAAGTGGATTTCCATGCCCTCTCCTTGTGACATGTGGAGTTCCACTCACAATTTGCATGCTATATATAATCCTCCCAATTTGTGATCAGCCTATAATCCCACCATATCTGAATATTTCTTCTCTCTTTCCCCCAAGCTTTTGTGTGTGAATGGTGAGGGGAGATTAGTATGTGTTTCTTCCATAACTTGAGCTCTCGACCTCCGATTGCCAAACCGAGACCACCAAAGTGAAGCTATCGACGAGGAGCACAATTCCGTCTGATTAGTTTGTGCTCATTCCATCTTTTTCTTTAGTGTAAGGTAAGCTATTGATTCCCCTTAGGATGAATGCTAGAAATGCCATGTCCCCCTCTTCTTATGATTCACATGCTCCTACCATGTCCATGCCATGTTTGATGATGATTTGAGCTTATGAGATTGTTGAATGATATATTCATCTTGTTAATTTAGTCCTAAGCCTAGAATTAAAAGTGTTCTATGCCTCCTTAGGAATAACTATTATTCTTGGACTAATGAATTTTGACAACTCTTAGAGATTGTGATTTTAGGGTTTCATAAACTATGAATTGTTCATCCTATTGATTTGGTCCTATGCTTGGAATTAAAAGTGTTCTATGCCTCCTTAGTAATAACTATTATTCTTGGACCATTGACTTTTAATAACTTTAAGAAATAATGATTCTAAGGTTCCATGAATTATGAATTAATGATAATTCTTGACTATTGTTGTTAAGTGGATTATTGGCCTAGTCTATCCTATACGAGAACTTAGAAAAGGGTTTAGGATGCATTTAGCATTTAAACTCTATTGGATGAATTTTTAGAGACGACTCAACGGAGTCAAATTTAGTAAGCCATTGAACAATACCGGCTCAATGATCAATCCCTACGACGTTCTAAACACGTTCCACTAAGAATAATAATTTTAGACTCTTGAATTTGGATTGATTACCATGCTTGATTTTAGATGTCATATAAAAGAATGCCTATTTGACATGTTGAGTTCGCTCTTGTCGAACTCAATCCTACTTGATTATTGATGAGAATAATTACTTGTCATGAATGAGATCGCTCTTGTCGACCTCCTTAACTACTTGAGAATTTGTTAAGTAAACACTACATTGGCATTTGCATGAGTCCAGCTGGCATACCCATCTTTGTTCACACACGCCTCCACTGTGGCCACAGTGGGGAGGTAGCCCCCTTGCTGTAACCATTAGAGCATCATTGGTGTGTCTATCCCGGGCATCTCCTCGGAAGGTCGATGTACTTACACACATCCGACACCTCACATTCCAGATAACGCTTGTATGCAGGAACTACGTAGCGGCCCGGCTCTCCATATATCCTTATCCTATGTGATTTAATTATAATCACCTATGTGAAACAATGTGCATTTTGGATATATGTTCTATATGCTTATGTGACGATATCTTGCCTTGTATGTTGCATATTGCCATGACATGCATGATTGATAGCTTACAAGTCTTTATGACTTACCCATTCCCCTTTACTGCTTTAGATCTTAGCAAAACAGGTCCTTCTCGTTGAGGCTTGTGGTGTTCGTGCCTTGTTCCTCTTTTGGTCCGCCGTTGCAGTTTGAAGAGGTGGTTTAGATGTCCTCTTCCTTTCTTTTGTAATTTGCAAGGACGACGGGTTTTAAAGCAAGTCATTTAGACTATGCTTGGGAATGTGCTAGAACTTGTACTTGTTTATTTTAGTTAACTACTTGTAGTACTTGTAACCCCTTTAATGCCGGCATTGTGTAAGCCGAGCTTTGGTTATCATGTTTAGTAGTTCACTACGTATAAGTCTTCCACTGAGCATCCTATTAGCTCTTATTTAATTCTTGTCCATAAATTGTTAGCTTGGGTTCCGGCATGTAGTGTCGCCGATGACTTGGTTTAATTGCTTAACTGTTATATCAGGTTTGAAAAGTTTTGAAAATACCGGCCTTTTGGTGCCGAGGCGTGCTACGTCTCTAATGTTGCGTCACGTCGTTTTCTTTAATTGAGTCTTTGCATGTTTATTTGTTTACTTGTTTCCCTCCTATTTGGGCGGTCTGACCCGCGGTTCCACCTTGGGTTCGGGTCGGGTTGTCACACAACGCATGGAAGACCAACACTCTAATATGATCTCAACCAACACAATGCAAACATGATACGAATGAAATGAAGTCTCTAATATGCCAAGACACATAATAAACATGTTATAATGATGTTGTTCATGTAAAAGGGGTTTGGGTTCTCACATCCTCCCCCACTTAAAGGAATTTAGTCCCTAAATTTATACCAGAAATCTCGAATAGGTAATGGTATTTCTCCCTCATCTCAAGCTCAATCTCCCATGTGTCTTCCTCAATATCATGATTCTTCCACAAGACCTTCACTAAAGGAATCCACTTAGTCCTCAAGACTTGCTCTTTGGTATCAAGAATCCTCACCGGTTTCTCAACGTAGGAAAGATCGGGCTCAAAGGTAATCTCCTTATAAGTAAGGACATGTGACTCGTCCTTCAAGTACTTACGAAGCATAGAAACATGAAATACATCATGGACACCTGATATACACGGTGGTAACGCAAGTCGATAAGCCAAAGAACCAATCCGCTTTAAGATCTCAAACGGACCAATAAATCTCGGAGAAAGTTTCCCTTTCTTCCCAAACCGCTTAGTACCGCGCCGGGGCCATACTTTCAAGAACACATAGTCACCAACCTGAAACTCAAGATCTCTTCTCCGGTTGTCTGTGTAGCTTTTCTGTCTACTCTGAGCTGTAAGCAATATGTCTCGAATCAGCTTCACGCTCTCAGCCGACTGTTGTACCATCTCCGAACCCCATAACCTAGCCTCACCAACCTCATCCCAGCAAATCGGTGATCGACACTTACGCCCATACAAAGCCTCGTACGGCGCCATCTCAATGCTCAATTGATAACTGTTATTATACGCGAACTCAGCCAATGGTAGATGTGAATCCCAACTACCCTTGAAATCCATAGCACACGCACGTAACATATCCTCCAAAATCTGTATCAATCTCTCCGACTGACCATCAAACTGTGGGTGAAACGTAGTACTAAAATTCAGCTTCGTACCCAAAGCCTCCTGCAAAGAATGCCAGAACCTCGAAGTAATTCTGGGGTCCCTATCTGCCAAAATGCTAACCGGTATACCATGTAATCTCACAATCTCCTAAACGTACAACGCTGCCAACTGACTCAAGCTATAAGAAATCACAATAGGAATAAAATGAGAAGATTTAGTCAACCTATCAACGACAACCCAAACTGCATCAAAGCCTCTACGAGTACGTGGCAACCCTGTAACAAAATCCATGGTGATATGCTCCCACTTCCATTCCGGAATCTCAAGTGGCTGAAGTAATCCAGCAGGTCTCTGGTGCTCAGCCTTAACCTGCTGACATGTCAGACATCTAGAAACATATTCAACTATCTCCCTCTTCATACCATTCCACCAAAACGGCCTCTTCAAGTCACGGTACATCTTAGTACTACTCGGATGTATCGTATACTTGGCCTTGTGAGCCTCATCAAGAACCATACGTTTCACTTCATCGAAAGAAGGAACGCAAATCCTATTCTGGAATGTCAAGATCCCATCACTGTTTATCACGAACTCGGGTGTATTATTCTCACCCAATCCATCGATAATCTTCATCAAATCCGGATCAGTAGCTTGAGCTTCCTTGATCAACCCAAATAACACTGGTGTAGCACGAACACTAGCAAAGAGAACACTATGCTCACTCACAACAGGACTCCATTCACGGACATCCTCAAGCATCTTCCATTCCCTCATCATCAAACATGACATGTAGGATCTCCTACTCAACGCATCCGCAACAACATTCGCTTTCCCCGGATGGTACAAGATAGTACAATCGTGATCCTTAAGCTTTTCCATCCATCGCCTCTGTCTCATATTCAACTCCTTTTGGGAGAAAAGGTATTTCAGACTCTTATGATCAGTATACACCTCAAACTTAGCTCCATAAAGATAGTGTTTCCACTTATAAAGCGCAAAGATAATAGCTACCAACTCAAGATCATGAGTCGGATAATTCTGCTCATATGGTGACAACTTCCTAGAAGCATAGGCTATAACCTTCCTGTGGCAGCCCGACCCAGACTCCAATGCAGAATTCAAAGGTCGTGCCACCAAGACAAGCTAATAGACGGACAAGCACCTACTAAGCATAATGGTGCAAGTCAAAAAACAATGAGCCGACTGGCTCGAAACAGGAATGTAAAGCCATAACGGCGATACGGAATAATAAAAACCAACACCTGCGGAAGCGAATCATAAGTGGGACCAAAGCCTATAATTATAAACTAAGGAATACAAGGCTGAGAGACGACTATCTCTCGACAAAACTACGGTGCGCGTGATGCAACATTGCGCACGGACAACAAACCATCGGCAACCAAAAGCCGGCGAATCAACAAAATACCAACCTGATAAACAACCTCTTAACGGCTACAACATGCCGGAGTGACAAATCAACTAAAAGAATAAGAGATTAAATACTAGACAACTAAACCAAAATCTCACGACTAAAGCTGACGGAGATAGAAATAACCATAACACAATACTAGAATACGCGAGCTAAAACCTTACTCAGAAAGACAACGAAATAAACTTCTAAATAAATACAACAGCTCGACAAAACAAGTCGGCTCCCAAAATAATACGAAATAAGATACTAACATAACTACCCAAGTAAAGTTTACATAACTTTACATCCGTGTCTCACAAGATAATAAATACAATAATAATAATAATAACTCCAAGCTCAAGCCCGGAAGTCCACCTGCTAGAAATCACTATCCGAAGTCGCCACGCGTACTAACGGGATCACTGCACACACTAAGGAAAACAAACACACGGAGTGAGTCATAATGACCCAGTAAGTTACTAAATGCAACTGTATGGCATATCATGCCATGGCATGGCATAATGCACAAGCATATATAAAATCATGGCATCTTAATAGCATACCAATAATAAACTTGTATTAAGTCATCAAGTAACATAAACTTCATAAACCACATAGCACGTTATCTTTCATATAAGTGCTTATAGTAAGCCACATAAGGGATAGAGAATGCCGTTGTGCTGCTCCTGCAATACACATTAATAATCGGGTTGTACCATCGATGCTCGTGATTACATCGACATACTGAGCGGCTACACCGCAAGGGCAGTCCTTTCTCAGTCTAGCTTAGCATAATCCACTCACTCTATTGGTTACGAGATGGGCTAACTTCCCCACTGGGGCCAACAGTGGAGGGTGTGTGAGGTCCCAGGTACGGCGATCCATAGCGAATACGAATTTTACGATTCGTATAGGCGATGTATCGTCCTACCCTGACATAAAAACCAATCCAAATATTGCCAGCTGGACTTACATGCAATGCACAAGTAGATATTTACTCGCATGCTCAAACAAGAACCAAGACCGACAAGAGCGGACTTATCAAATCAAGTAGGACATAAAGCTCTATACACCAATTTACAATGCACATATTTGCACATACTTAACAAATCCAACTAACTTATAAGTTTAGTCAAAGAACCACATAATGAGGTACTCATAATCATCAAGTTATCACCCAATCGAAAGTAGCATATAAGCTCAACAAATCACAAAATGAGGTCTACCATAGTCCTCTACTCGGGATTAAATCAAATACTATTATTTTAGTTTGAGAACAATCATAAATCAAGACTTAGCATTTTAGCTTCACTTAAAGGTACACGGACTCAACCATAGTCCCAATCGTCATATGTACTCGACTTCCTCAAAGCCAACCTCAAGGGTATCAAAACTAACCCGTAGTCAAAACCCCGTAAGTGCTTTCATGTGCACGCGACCAAATTCTCTAAGAGAAAACTTATTCAAATAATCATTTCTTAAAGATATACGAGATCGTAGGTTGGTCTCTAATGCTTTGTGCTCTAACGAGCACGCTCTAAATAAATCCCCAATAAGCCTCTATATTGTGGGTGTCACAAATGGGACACAATTCGAGATGCTCGGGTACTCACAATCAAAACCAACCAAACCCGAACATCGTAGGATTTCAACCTAAAGATCACTAACATCTTATTGAACCTAAAATGACTCCATTGAGTCTTAATATCACATTTCATTAAATACATGTTTCATACATCCCCAAATTAACACACCATTCAAATTATAACAAATTTCCCAAAAATAATCCGGGTTTGAATCCCAAGCCTAAAAATCCAAGAACTCATCATAATCATAGTCAAACGAAACCCAAATGTCGTAGGATTTCAAACCGAGTTCATTAACACATTATTGAACTTATTACGATTCCGTTGAGTCTAAATACTAAGTTTCATTATTTACACACTTCATCAATCTCAACATTTACACCCACTTCAATTAACAACAATTTCTCCAATAATTCGGGCTTGATTCTCAAGCCCTAAAATTCATAACAAAACCCAACATAAATCATAACCCATTTCATAAATCACATAATTTCAATTAAATGATCATACTCATGATATCTAGTGAGTTCACACATCTAAAGCCCCAATCATAGGCATACTTCCATAATAACCCAAATAACATGTGGACATGATTTCTAGCATGCTCATAATACTAGAAACACAAGATGAAGAGTAATCATATACTTCAACAATCATAGAAGCCATTCTACAAATGCTCCTAACAAGTTCATACTTCCAAAAATCCCCAAAATGGGCATACAAAGCATATTAAGTGTTCATTGCCCACAAATAGCACATATGTTGTTTTCCTTAGGGCCAATTAACCAAAATAAGAAGAAGTTAACTTACCTAGCTCGGATGAAAACTCCAAAGAACGCAAATCCGATCGGTGAACTTGTTCTACTCATCGAGGGCTTCACGAATCTGAAGTTTGAAGGAAATCTAACGGTTGGATCGTCATGGATCGAAGAGAGAAGGAGGCTAGGGCTTGAAATCTCCCATGGACTCTCTCTCTCTCTAATACGTAAGAAGGAGGAGAAGAAATGAACAGAATTTTCTGAATTCTCAAATGGGTTTGGGTATTTATACCCCCAATATAAAGAGGGCACAATAGCCATTTCCCTAGTACAATTAGTAGAGATTAGGAGTAATCACTCACTAATCTAACCTTAATTAACTTCCAAATAATGTTAGGACATGTTTAGGGTTAAGTATGGGAGATTAGGAAGGGTTTAGAGGGGGTTTGATGAGGGTAGGATAGGTATTTCTCGTTAAAACACAAAATAGGGCAAAACAGGGTCGGGGCACCTTGCGGTCGCAAGGTCCCTTAGAGCTTGCGTCCGCAAGCTCTCCAGCCCTCTCCAAGCACAAATTCTGATGACCTTGCGGGGGCAAGGTCCTTCCCCCTTGTGATCGCAAGCCTCCCAGACAAAAAAGGGCTTAGAATTCAACCCCGAACGACCTCAAACACATAACCAAACCTAACAAGGTTCAAACCTCATCCAAAGTAGGTCTAGAAATGTAAGACCCCGATTCCTTGGGATTAAGTTTGAATGATTTTGTGTTGAGTTTTGTGTAGCATTGCACACGCTGTAGATCGGTTTTCATTTTGGGCCGCGTATTCATGCTTATCAGATACAACCTATAGTTTAACAGCCACAGTTTTGTGTAGACGACTCAGAATCGAGATCCGTTTGGTGCGTTAGAAGATAGACTTCGAGATCTTTCTAACCATACCTTATTTGTAATTTTTGGGCTTATAGATCACCCTAGGCTCGTCTTTGAAGTTGACTGAACTTATTGGATAGCATTTGGGCTTTGGTCACTTTTGGCCCATTAGGCTTTGAGCCCATTTACCTCCCTTACTTGATATTAAGCCATAATCCACCATTTGTGAGTTCGAAATTTTGACTTCCAAACCCGATTTGTTATAGAATATTTATCCATTTTTAATTTCGACTCCGCAGGGGTGTTGTACGTGTTGGAGACTTACTTTGTACTCGAAAATTATGGAGTAGTGTAACCGACTCCTTTGAGGTTTGTAATTTATTTAGGGGATGATTACACCCTTATTTAAATTTAGATATAATAATAAGAAATTATTATTTGACATCTAGGGGCAAATAAATAATTAGCGATTGTGACCCAAAAGTGTTTTAGTGTCTTAATTGATCCTACAGGATTAATTCGCATGACAGTTAAAATATCGATTGAGGGAATATCATAATTGTCCCTACGTGTTAGAAATATTTATGTGGTATTGTTATTGACTTTGCGGAATCAAATTGGAGTTAATTTAAAATTAAGTCAACTGAGTAGTACAGACTGATTTTGGTACGCAGCTGAGTTGTTTTGATCGAGGAACCCTCAAAAGATTTTTGTTTGGCTTGAGATTTTTAAGGCTTTAACTTTGGACATTTACAGAGTGCCAGGAGAAGAAATCACGTCGTTTCGTCGAACGGTGTTCAAACTGGAGCCGTCTGAAGTTTACTGTAGCACCCGTGGTACTGTTCATACAGTGAGTTACTGTAGCAGCGGGCAGCAGCAATTTTTTTTATTTTTGGGTTGTGAAATTTCTATCCTACCCCCAATTAAACCCCCTCTCTTGCTCTTGTTCACTCCCTTGAGGGGCTATATGGTCCCTTAGCCTTCCTTAAGTTAAAAAAACTCTTCTTCCTCCCCATTTTCTTCTCCAAAACGTGAGATACAGAGAGTGAGAGATAGCGAGAGGGAGAGAGCTCCCATGGAGGAACTCTGGCGATTCCCGGAGCTACGAGCATCCGATCGTCGAGCCGAGACCACCGTTGGAAAACTCTTGACGAGGAGATCGTTTCCCCTCAATCCATTTTCAGTTTTTGTACGTTGGTTTAGTTCTGATTTGGTACGTATACTAAATCCCCTTGCTAGGTTTTAAGACTTGTAAGTATGCTACTCCTTGGAAGAAACTGAAATACATAATGATTCTGTGATTTTTATGACTTGAATGCTATGACATGTTACATGAACAAATCACAATCTATATTGGGGGTTTCATCTCGAAATAGATGATGTTACTTTGATTTCTATGTCATGAATGTTATAGAATCATGTGTGAATAAGCTGAAATCTGTTTTGGGGATTTCTGTTGGGGATTTTCGATTTTAGTTGGATAACATGATGTTGTTCTTGAGAACATAGCTAAGAGCTCTAGCTCACAATATTGGAAGGGTTATGTTTCCTATAGCATGACATATTATGATACATGAATCTGATTTGGGTATGTTAGAAACATGACATTCAAAATCAGAAAAATCTCAGTTTTAAGCCAAATTCAAAAACAAATTGGTACTAATCTACTACATAGAACTGTCTAAAAATATTATATGTTGTACGTGTGTATGTTACAAAATGTTCTGTAAATTTTCATAAATATTCGAGTTTGGGATGTATTTTTTTATAAATCACGAACAATGGCTGCAACAGTTAGTCTGAACATGGAAAACTGGTTATTAACATCATCTTAATGTGATCTTAATTAGATGAAAACAAATCCAATTGGAGTTTTTTAAAATGGTAAACTATAGCTCAAAGAGTCTAGTTTCTGGAAATGTAAAATATGTGTCATTTGGATCAATGAGGAATTTTTGGTGAAATTTTTATGATAGACATGCAATACAGGCCATAAGAGAAAAACAGATTTCTGACATGAACTTGGAGGGGCTGTATTTTGATGAATACAAGTCCAAATGATATGATTCTGACCACCAACCAAGAACCAAGATTGTCACAAGCAAGGGAGAGACATTGGAAGCTTGGAGATCAAGGTTCGAGGGTTCAAAAGTGCAAGGTTCGAGGCTCAAGAGTTCCCGTAAGGTTGGCCTACGACCTAGGAGGCACAATGATCAACTTGGGAGCACAAAATGGACCAAAATGATGTCCTTATGGTTCATAAACCCTAAGGGATTGTTTTCTTATGTTAAATTAGGGTTAGGGGAAGATTCTAGGCACTTTACAAAGTGAGCCTAGTAGAAAAACGGGATTTGTAGATTTTCCTTATTTTGGTTGTTTTATGTTTCCTAATTAGAATAGGTATCTTACCTAATTGTTGCCTACATAGATTAGGTAAGTTGTTTCCTTTTATTTTAGGTTATCCTTTTATTCTAGGATTAGGATTCACAACCCATATAAATAAGGGTTGTGGCTTATTGTTTTGAGACAACTTTCTGATTATTGATTAATATAGTTTTTGAGTGTTTTTCAAAACCTCCTTGTTCTTCATTGAACTTGTGATTATTTGGTGAGAGGCTAAGTAATCGAAACCCGAACTTATCAATAGGATATTCATCCCTATTGTGGCGTTCTTCCTTATACCAAGGTTCGTGTTCGTCTCGTAATTGGATCGCGGAGTACCACGTTCAATAACGGATCGTAGCATTGGGTCAAGGTGTCACCATCCATCAATTCATTAACGTTCTTCGCTTGCCGTGCTGCGTGCTCTATGATTCCTCCATCGCGAGTACGCGTCTAGGAATCATATCATTTGGTATCAGAGCAAAGGTTCGTTTCCACAATCTATCTTAATTTAAATTGTTCTTATTTTGAATTATCAATTTGTTTCTCTTCTTCCTTCGAATTAGGGTCTTCAATCCTAATTTGTTCTTTTCGATTTCTTTATTTTTGTTATTTCAAGCCCTAATCTTCTAGGGTTATAAATCCCAAAAAAAAAAAAAAAAAAAATTACTGTTCACGGCACTGTTCACCGATCACTGTTCACGGGTTACTTTTTGCCGGAATTACTGTTCACCCGGGTTACTGTTCACCGGAGTTACTGTTCATCGCCGGTTACTGTTCATTCCAGGAAAAAAAAAATTTCTGCTGCTTTAATTAATTTCAGGCAGCCCTATTTAGTTACAAAAAAAAAAAGAGTATTCGGACAAAAAAAAAGAAAAACAGGTCCGAAAATAACAAAAAAGAAAGAAAATTCAGATTAAAAAAAAAAAGAAATCTGAAATAAAAAAAAAAAAAAGAAAATTGCTTGTTGCCGAAAAATTGTGATTGCTTGAAATTGGAAATTGCTAGTTGTTTGAATTGGGAAGCTTGAAGTATTAATTTACTACCATCATCTAGGTTCGAAAATTAATATCGAATCTTCTTTTACAAATTGATCTTTGAGCCAATCATCCTTGAAATTCCACTCTTAATTTTTTTTCTCTACACGTGATTCTTGTTGATTGAGTTTGTGGATTTGCTTGCTTTGTTAATCACTATTTAATTGCTTAGTTCTTTTAGAACTTGGAGGAATTGAAAGTGAGGGAGAGTAGGTAAACACGAGAGGAGTGACATTAATTGAGCGATACACGTAAGGGAGTGAGTGAGGTGATTTTGCTAATAAAATTTTCTTGCAGGTACACGATGTCTAAAATAAGTGAGAATGATGTTTCTACCTTTAATATGAGACTTTATATGGAAGGTTTTGTGAGAGATTTGCATAAAACTATGAGGGAGCAAAAGGAGGATCTAATGGAGGAGATTGGAAAAATTCGTAGTGAAAGAAATAAAAGAACAAGAGAGGGAGGTAAGGAACCTAATGATGTGCCAAGACCTAGAATAGATGAAAAAAATAATTTTGAGAAATATTGGAAGGATCTTCGATTGCAAATTAAAAACTCAAAATTAAAACAAGAGGAGGTAAATAAGGGTGACACCAATTCTTCTAATCCTTTACCAATAGGTGATGAGAGAGAAAACACTATGGTAGTTAGGAGGATGTTAGAATTGAGAGTTCCAAGTGTTGAAGAGATTGAAAAGGAGAAGATTTTCTTTACTAAGTGCAAAGTGCAAGAGCGTATTTGTGGGGTGATCATTGATGGAAATAGTTGTACTAATGTTGCTAGTGTGACCATGGTTGAAAAATTGGGGTTACCTACAACCAAGCATCCTAAACCCTACAAGTTGCAATGCTTGAATGGAGGAGGTATGTTGAGAGTGAACAAACAGGTTCTTGTGAAGTTCAAGATTAGAAAATATGAAGATGAGGTGATGTGTGATGTGGTGCCAATACGACAAACTCATTTATTGCTAGGGCGACCTTGGCAAGTTGAGAGGAGTGTTAATTATGATGGCAACACAAAAAGACATTCATTTGTACAAAATCAAATAACCATTAAGCTTGTACCATTGACTCCAACACAAGCTTATGATAATTTTATGATGATAAGCTCAATAGCTAGTGAAGAGAGAAAGGCTAGTAAGGAAAAGAAAATAGAGAAGCCTTTTAAAAAAGAGAGCTTGAGAGAAAATAAAGAGAGTTTGGCTAGAGAGCAAAGTGAGGAGAGTGAGATAGCCAAGAAAAAGGAGAGCTCAAGTGAAAATAATGAGAGTTTGGCTAGAGATAAAAATGAGTTTTGTGAGATAGCCAAGAAAAATGAGAGCTTGAGTGAAAACAAGAGTGAGAGGCCGGTTTTAGAGACTAGTGAAAGATGTGAGATAACCGGGCAAAAGGAGAGGAAAATTAGTGTGTGCTCTCAAAAGAAAGAGTGTGAGAAAGAGAAAGAGAAAGAAAGTGAGGCAAATTTTGATACTTATCAAGTTAATGTTGTATTGTCAAAATATATTGTTTCTTTTTCACAAACTTTTCAAGAGGCACCACCAAAAGAAATTGTGAGATTCAAGATGGAATACCAACAAGGTAAGGAGATTGTTGTAGAACCTACATTTTCTCAAAGGTATGATCTTAATCTTTCTTGGAAAAATAAGTTGTGTGGTGAATTGTTACATGTTAAGCACCATGACATTGAGAATAAGCTCAATAGAGTTGTTGTTGAGTTTGGAAAATTGAGTGGTCATGTGGACACTTGTGACATGGATAAAATTGTTAAGCCACCTAAATTATTACATGTTAAGCACCAAGGATTTGATAAGAAATTTAGAATTTTTAAAAGTGCTACTTGTGATAATTTGTTTAGTCTTGTGAGTGACTTGTTCATAAGAGAGATTGTTAGACCATATGACATGCCAATGAAGTTCCAATTGCAAAATTTGGATAGTCACCATGGTCTAAGTGATTGGATGAAATATGGTGAATACATTGGTGATGACTTAAATTTGACATTGCATATACCTAATCATTCGTATGTGGATCCATTCATGGATGGTACATTGGTTGTTAATATTGTAGGATTGAATTGTGCATTGCAAGTTGGAAAGAAAATTCTGAATTTTGCATTGGGAATTTCTAAGTTTCACCAAGATGTGAGTTCGAAACTTGTGATTATGCATGATGTTTCTATGATGAATTATTTTGTTGCATGTCATAAGATTGTTGAAGTTTCCCATGATGTGCTGATGTTTCATAAGATTTATGGATTGCATGATATACATAAAGCTTTATCTTCTTTGTTAGATGCAATTCTTTATAAGCATGCCAATACTTGGGAAGGTTGTGAACCTTGTGTTGAGGGTGTCCATGAGAAAGCATTGTTGTATGATAGTTTAATGCATGAGAGCATATATTTTGATAGAATTGTGTGGCATCAGGAATACTTATCATTGAGATCATTGTTTCATGATGATATTGATATCTTTATGTTACATAATACTTTAGTGTTGCTCATCATTGTAACAAGGGGCGCCTATGTTAGATTGATATTTGACCCTGGAGATAGGGTGTGGATGTATTTGAATGTGGATCGAAATTCCAATTGGAGGGGCTTTGAGTTGCATATTCGAAAAGATGAGTCCTTTCATAATATTAAGCAAATTTCGTGTGGTGGTAAATTGATACATAACCAATTGTGTGCTAACAATGTTATTCTTGTTGTAGTACATCGTTTTGTTGTGTTTATTCTACAGCTAAAGATGAAAATCTTGATGGAGTACCAAAGTGTACCGATGGAAAGACAAGCTAGAATGGTCTTTGATCCCGGTGATTGGAGATACATGAACTTGCATGGAGCGGCTTGCACGGCTTTGCAACATGGAGAGTTTCAGCAAATCGACGACATGAAATCATATGGTAAGCATAAATTTAGAGACTATATCTTGGTTGCTAAATCGTGTCTATGTGATGTAGGTCTTGATTTGAGGACAAATCATTTTCAAGAGAGAGGGAATGATATGATTCTGACCACCAACCAAGAACCAAGATTGTCACAAGCAAGGGAGAGACATTGGAAGCTTGGAGATCAAGGTTCGAGGGTTCAAAAGTGCAAGGTTCGAGGCTCAAGAGTTCCCGTAAGGTTGGCCTACGACCTAGGAGGCACAATGATCAACTTGGGAGCACAAAATGGACCAAAATGATGTCCTTATGGTTCATAAACCCTAAGGGATTGTTTTCTTATGTTAAATTAGGGTTAGGGGAAGATTCTAGGCACTTTACAAAGTGAGCCTAGTAGAAAAACGGGATTTGTAGATTTTCCTTATTTTGGTTGTTTTATGTTTCCTAATTAGAATAGGTATCTTACCTAATTGTTGCCTACATAGATTAGGTAAGTTGTTTCCTTTTATTTTAGGTTATCCTTTTATTCTAGGATTAGGATTCACAACCCATATAAATAAGGGTTGTGGCTTATTGTTTTGAGACAACTTTCTGATTATTGATTAATATAGTTTTTGAGTGTTTTTCAAAACCTCCTTGTTCTTCATTGAACTTGTGATTATTTGGTGAGAGGCTAAGTAATCGAAACCCGAACTTATCAATAGGATATTCATCCCTATTGTGGCGTTCTTCCTTATACCAAGGTTCGTGTTCGTCTCGTAATTGGATCGCGGAGTACCACGTTCAATAACGGATCGTAGCATTGGGTCAAGGTGTCACCATCCATCAATTCATTAACGTTCTTCGCTTGCCGTGCTGCGTGATCTATGATTCCTCCATCGCGAGTACGCGTCTAGGAATCATATCACCAAATAGAGTACTTTAAAGTTCTAAATTATAGTTTCAAGAGTCTAATTTATGAATATATAAAATTCATGAAATTTTGAGTTGTGAGGAATGAATGGTTTAATTTACAAGTTGATTGGGCAGAATGTGTAATAGCAGTAAATCTGATTGTTATCATGAAATTGAGGTGGCTATATTTGGATGAATATAAATCCGAATGAAGTGATTTAAAAGGTTAAGTTATAGTTTGAAGAGTCTAGTTTCTGAATATATAACATTCATGAAATTTAGAGTTATGATGAGTTATTGGTCAATTTTACAAAATGGCTGCGCAGAATGAGTTATTACTAAGTTGGAATTCCAACTGTTAGAATGGGTATCTTTCGGTGCATGAACATCGAGTAGAGAAGGATTGACTTGGTTTGAAGAATGGCTTACCATTCAGGGATATTATAGAGTGTATCCTCAATTTCGACGTAGAGACCCTTTAGATGCTCTTAGAGCATAGTGAATTTGTATCTAATAAACGATTCTATTCACGTGAATATGATGGGATGAGTTTATGAATTAACATGAACTTTAATGAGTTGAGACTATAAAATGATTTATCATTCTATAAATATTGTAAGGCGTATACCATTGTTGATTAAGTACCCTAGACTAACAAAGTAGTCTTGGTGAATATATGATGGGTTAATGGTTAAGTAAATAACTTAGCTTGGTTGTATACTAGAATATGAAATTCTATGGTTGATTTAGATTATGACTAAATACATAATTCCTACCTTTGTTGAGATTTGTATCTTGTATGCGTTTGAGAATATGACTCATGAAGCATATATTGCCTTTGATTACTTGGTGATTTTATTGGTGTTGATTTCCTGACTTGTATTTAAATTGTATTCCATTAACAAGTGGGCGCAAACTTGAAATCGACTTAGGCTACCAACTTGTACTTGAGTTAGTGACTTGTGAACTAGGGTTCCTAAATGGAATGAGAACCTAGAAATGCCTTAAATGAAAACGTAGAACGAGACCCTACAACTCCTAGAATCCATTGACTAGATTACTAGCTTTTGGACCTTGACTTGAATAACAACTTGACACTTGGGATTTTAGAGACTCAATGAGCTCCTATTGTGGTTTTGTGATTATTGTAACAATGTGCATAATCGTATGAGTTTAGTAGATCTTTATATCTACTTGAGAATTTGCAAGTAAACATCTACTTGTGCATTGCATATAAGTCCAGCTGGCATTACTTGAGTTTTTACGTTGATTGTGGGACGATGCATTGATCTTCACAATTATGTGGGGCAATGATCGCCGCATGTATTATGGGATTCGTGGTTGCAATGTATCGCCGCACCGAATTGCTACGTAAGTAGCCCCATTTGTCGTAACCAAAAGGCGCATTGGCTAGTGCTATTTTCAGTAGAGCTCGGACCGAGAAGAGAGCTCGGTACTTTGATACCCGATCACGGTATCACTGACACGATATGATTAATATTTGTGATTGCAGGAGCAACACAGCGACATTGATTCGGTATTCTCTCTTAAAACTGTATGTGGCTTACTATGAGCAGTTATGTGATAACAAAGTGTTACCTGAGACATGAAATCTAAATGACTATGTTTGTATTGATTGTAAATTAGTGAGAGACTTGTTATGTATATATGTAGATATAAATACTTATACTTGAGAATTCTATGAATGACATAGAGTGTATATATAGATATACATTCCTTTATATATGTTGATTCTTTGTGATGTTTTCGACTTATGTTTGTTTATGACGACTTTATAGTCGTTTGGACGGTTTAGTACATGAGCGAGAGGTTATCTTGAGAAGTTCGAGTATATGACACGTTTCACCTAGTACGCTTGGACGGTTTAGTACATGAGCAGAGAGGTTATCTTGAGAAGTGTCGAGTATATGACACGCCTTCATGGGTTTTAGTCAAATCGTGACATGTTTTATTATAACAATGT
The DNA here is from genome assembly GCA_013146195.2 of Codonopsis lanceolata. Taxonomy (NCBI): domain Eukaryota; kingdom Viridiplantae; phylum Streptophyta; class Magnoliopsida; order Asterales; family Campanulaceae; genus Codonopsis; species Codonopsis lanceolata. The sequence continues at coordinate 64,872,516 of CM028379.1, read as the reverse complement.
TTCATTTATGATATGTTGTTTGTAGTAGCGTCTTTACTTTCCACTGTGCAGTTGCTCGTTAGCCGCGTTGAGGCTGAGTAGATCCCGTCTGTAGCAGAGCCACGTGGATCGATAGTTGAGTTGAGGTCGTGATATATGTGCAGTTATCTCCTCCTAAACTTTTGTTAGCGGAACCTAGTCCGCTTATTTCAATATTTATATTTGTGTCATTTTACTTTGTTGAGGACGACATTTCTTTTGTAAAGTTATATAAACTTTGCAGTCGGGTAGATTGTTCTAGTATTGTTGTTATGGTTGTTGTTGTTGTTACCCCGGCATACTTTAGCCGTGGGTCATTGTTATATCAGGTTGGTTTTTGATGAAACGCCGGCCTGGAGTGCCGATGGTTAGTTCTGCGCCTGCAATGTTGCGGCACGCAAGTTTCGTTTTCATACATCGTGAGGTAAGGCCTCTCTTGGTTTCATTTGTTTCAGTCTCGAGCTCTTAAGCTCGAGGGCTTGTTCTTTAACGCTTCCGCATCTTCGAAATTTTGAAATACGTATTTTAGTACGGCTTCTTGTTCCTGTCTAGAGCTTGTTAGCTCGAATGTTCCACTTGCACTTTGTTTTAGCAAGTGTTTGTCCTCTCGTGTGTAGTTCCGGCGGCACGACCTCGGGATTCCGTGCTGGAATCCGGGTCAGGTCGTCACAAGAAATCTCATAGAACACCCACAAACAACTCCCGAAACAACTCAGAGTGAAATCGGGAAGAGGTGCAACAACGTGCAACCGGAACGGCGAATGAACTAGTGATTGAGCGAGCAATGAAAGGAGACTTGTAAGGCAAGTCTAAGGGCTAATGTAGAAGCTTGAATACTCCTAGAAAGTTGAATAACAACTAGAGAAATAAGATCTCCAAAGGAGAGACGATTACGCGACTCAATCCCCGAACTACGCGATAGAGACGAATGCTATCTCCAAAGCTTCCAAATCATCAATAGACTTAAGGAACACCTCCAACTTGAAGTCTAATACATCTAAACATGTTAATCAATCATCTTGTAGAGGTCTAGGACCAAACCGAGGTCACGAACGCAAAACGCAAGCAAACTCTCAATTGCATCGCATTCCGACTATCGTCGAGTCATGACTTGTGACTTTAGCAAGTCAACAACTATATGGCATCTCTTAATAGTGTTTTGGTCTTAATATGGTCTCTCAAACGCATCTAGACAATCTCACTAACCAATCATACAGCCCACAAAGGAAGAATTGCGAGTATGGCACGCAAACTGAGCTAACGAAGGAGCGGGGTGCCACACTCTCTCCACCTTAAAAAGAATTCGTCCCGAATTCTAAATCATGATACAAACCAACATTAGGTCTGCACTCAACCACAATACATCGAGACAACGATTATGGTGTCTCTTAATCCTGGGTGAATACTCGATCTCAAAACCACCTACCTAGACTCGAATCTCCGAGTCTACCACCACAATACACACGAGGGTCAAACTCTAATAATCCAAATTCAAAAGTCAACAAACTCTCAATAGACACAACAACATCAACACTTATGATTGAAAATACTATGACCCATACTTGAGTTGTAAATACAAATACGAACAGCCCTATGCCAATCATGTAAGCAATACCCCAAATTTCAACATAAAAACACATTCAAGAACACTTTAACATCCAACTACCGAAACTATTTGTCTCGGGGTTCAACACGAAATTCAAGCACAAGAGATTCTAATTTAAAGAAATAATAATTGCCTATGGAGCAATTCACAAACAAATTAAAAGGTAATCGAATCGGCATTTCAAACCATGTAAATCACACTCGCGATTTCCCCAACGCGGGTAACAACACATAGGACCACATTAATGAATTGTTTTGAAAATTCATTTCATTTCTGTCCATTCCATTTGGTAACGAGTATAGTCAATTTCTAACTTAATTCTTACCAATCCTAGTCCAACGACGAATGCCTTTTGGTCACCAATTCAGGGTACCTACTGAATTAGCTTCAAAAGTTTCCGTCGTAAGGATGCGAAGGTTCATGAATAAAATCTTTTAAGCATCCTTCAAACAGTCTCCTACGCTAATGAAATTAATGAACATGAGATAATAATTATGAAATGAGAATTTAGTATACTACAATGTAATGCATCAAATAGGTGTTTCCTACGCCTAATGCACATAACTGAATAAAAATTCAGACCAAGTAACAAGGTCTATTACCTTGGCAAACAACAATTATAGCTATCACAAAACTCGTGTACCTAGTACACTCAACCAAGATAACTTCCTAGGAATCACAATGAATCAACACGTCTACCGATACTCGTAACGTCTATACTCCGCAAGACTATCCTTTCTTAGGCTCTAGACCAAGTCTACAACCTACACACACTCTAAGCATCCTAACACAATGTTAACGTCTCAGTACTCGCGGTAAACGTCTTACTCGCCCGTGCAACCATAATTATCTTCTAAATCGCAACCTTAACCTTCACACCAATCGTGTACATCCTATTCGCATATTAGTCGTTAATAATAATGTAGGATTATACCATACTATTCATCACATTACACATATCTCTATAGCACACACGAGTACAATACCAAACCAATTAAGTATCATCACACAATTCATACTTCATATATATACATATATATATATTCATACATATACATACTATGGCCTTTTTATATAACCACAACTCTATATGTAGCATAATCTTATACATATATAGACTAAACAAGAATCCATACACCACGTGCGATTTACCTACCGGTAATTCACAAAACGAACCATATCATATATCGATCTCACATTGGGGTATTATTCCCGATCGAGCAAATAACCAATATTACACAATACGCACATGAGCCACCGATTAAAGCGCATACTCATAATAACGATAATAGTAGCATCGGTATAATATATATACGAGAATATACCTTATAATTTCGGATAGATCTCGAAACTTCGCAATGACAAATTGCCACTCGCACACGACCTCAAACTCTAGGCCGACCATCACCATCTCTCTTGGAGCCACTAGATTGTTGACTAGTATTCCTAGACCGACTAACTCTCATCCTCGGGCAATCTTCACGAACATGATCCCCGCCACAAGCAAAGCATTTTCCTGATTTACCCCAGCACCTATTCTCGGTGTGTCCTGTTTTCTTACAAAAGTTACATGTCAACTCGTCACCTCGTCGTCTCCGTCTAGAGATAGAAATAGCACTCCTAATAGTCTTCGAGGTTCTCTCTTGAGCATGGTCCTTGATATCCAACTCCATCGCATACGCACGATCCACAGCCGCTTGGTAATCCGTAAGCTGTAATGGAATAAGCTGCCTATGATATTTCGTCCTCAGGCCTTTCACGAACCGCTCGGTCTTCCTAGTCTCATCTGGTACCAAGTAACTACAGTAACGAGCCAACTCCGTAAACTTTGTTGAATACTGAGCCACGGTCATATCTCCTTGTTTTAACGCTAGGAATTCAATATCGCTTCTTTCTCGAATTACTGTTGGAATAAACCGTACCATAAACTTCATGACAAAGTCCTCCCACACTCGATGCACTCCGTGCTGTCTCCAGTGATCTCGTAATTCAAGCCACCAATGCTCGGCCACACCATCCAATCTAAACACCGCTAAGGTCACCATCTCTTCTGATCCACAACCCAAAACTGCAAAGATCTTCTCCATGCTTCCTAGCCAACGCTCCGCCTTAGCAGCATCTGGCTCTCCATCAAAACTTTCTGGTTTCAACTTCAAAAATTTCTCAAGAATGGTGAAATTGCTTTCCAGTCCAATCATCGGTTGAAGAGTCACACACGGCTCACTAACGTTCTCTTCTCTTTCGTCACCACGAGTTGTACTCGAACAAGGTATACTAGAACTAGCTCCACGCCAAGTTCCTGACATAATACGCCTACAAAGAACACTCAACGTTAATAACTCAACAATAAACCCAACCCAAACTAGGTCAAGGAACCTATCCTGGCGAAATAGCAAACCTATAGCTCTGATACCAACTGTGGCAGCCCGACCCGGACTCCAATGCAGAATTCAAAGGTCGTTCCACCAAGACAAGATAATAGATGGACAACCACCTGCTAAGCATAATGGTGCAAGTCAAAAAACAATGAGCCGACTGGCTCGAAACAGGAATGTAAAGCCATAACGGCGATACAGAATAATAAAAACCAACACCTGCGGAAGCGAATCATAAGTGGGACCAAAGCCTATAATTATAAACTAAGGAATACAAGGCTGAGAGATGACTATCTCTCGACAAAACTACGGCGCGCGTGATGCAACATTGCGCACGGACAACAAACCATCGGCAACCAAAGGCTGGCGAATCAACAAAATACCAACCTGATAAACAACCTCTCAACAGCTACAACATGCCGGAGTGACAAATCAACTAAAAGAATAAGAGATTAAATACTAGTCAACTAAACCAAAATCTCACGACTAAAGCTGACGGAGATAGAAATAACCATAACACAATACTAGAATACGCGGGCTAAAACCTTGCTCGGAAAGACAACGGAATAAACTTCTAAATAAATACAACAGCACGACCAAACAAGTCGGCTCCCAAAATAATACGAAATAAGATACTAACATAACTACCCAAGTAAAATTTACATAACTTTACATACGTGTCTCACAAGATAATAAATACAATAATAATAATAACTCCAAGCTCAAGCCCGGCAGTCCACCTGCTAGAAATCACTATCCGAAGTCGTCACGCGTACTAACAGAATCACTGCACACACTAAGGAAAACAAACACACGGAGTGAGTCATAATGACCCAGTAAGTTACTAAATGCAACTGTATGGCATATCATGTCATGGCATGGCATAATGCACAAGCATATATAAAATCATGGCATCTTAATAGCATACCAATAATAAACTTGTATTAAGTCATCAAGTAACATAAACTTCATAAACCACATAGCACGTTATCTTTCATATAAGTGCTTATAGTAAGTCACATAAGGGATAGAGAAGATACCCAAATAGTGTCGTTGTGCTGCTCCTGCAATACACATTAATAACCCGGTTGTACCATCGATGCTCATGATTACATCAACATACTGAGCGGCTACACCGCAAGGGCAGCCCTTTCTCAGTCTAGCTTAGCATAATCCACTCGCTCTATTGGTTACGAGATGGGCTAACTTCCCCAGTGGGGCCAATAGTGGAAGGTGTGTGAGGTTCCAGGTACGGCGATCCATAGCGAATACGAATCTTACGATTCATATAGGCGATGTATCGTCCTACCCTGACATAAAAACCAATCCAAATATTGTCAGCTGGACTTACATGCAATGCACAAGTAGATATTTACTCGCATGCTCAAACAAGAACCAAGACCGACAAGAGCGGACTTATCAAATCAAGTAGGACTTAAAGCTCTACACACCAATTTACAATGCACATATTTGCACATACTTAACAAATCCAACTAACTTATAAGTTTAGTCAAAGAACCACATAATGAGGTACTCATAATCATCAAGTTATCACCCAATCGAAAGTAGCATATAAGCTCAACAAATCACAACATGAGGTCTACCATAGTCCTCTACTCGGGATTAAACCAAAGACTATTATTTTAGTCTAAGAACAATCATAAATCAAGACTTAGCATTTTAGCTTCACTTAAAGGTACACCGGACTCAACCATAGTCCCAATCGTCATATATACTCGACTTCCTCAAAGCCAATCTCAAGGGTATCAAAACTAACCCGTAGTCAAAACCCCGTAAGTGCTTTCATGTGCACGCGACCAAATTCCCTAAGAGAGAACGTATTCAAATAATCATTTCTTAAAGATATACGAGATCATAGGTTGGTCTCTAATGGTCTATGCTCTAACGAGCACGCTCTAAATAAATCCCCAATAAGCCTCTATATCGTGGGTGTCACAAATGGGACACAATTCGAGATGCTCGGGTACTCACAATCAAAACCAACCAAACCCGAACATCGTAGGATTTCAACCTAAAGATCACTAACATCTTATTGAACCTAAAATGACTCCATTGAGTCTTAATATCACATTTCATTAAATACATATTTCATACATCCCCAAATTAACACACCATTCAAATTATAACAAATTTCCCAAAAATAATCCGGGCTTGAATCTCAAGCCTAAAAATCCAAGAACTCATCATAATCATAGTCAAACGAAACCCAAAAGTCGTAGGATTTCAACCCGAGTTCATTAACACATTATTGAACTTATTACGACTCCGTTGAGTCTAAATACTAAGTTTCATTATTTACACACTTCATCAATCTCAACATTTACACCCACTTCAATTAACAACAATTTCTCCAATAATTCGGGCTTGATTCTGAAGCCCTAAAATTCATAACAAAACCCAACATAAATCATAACCCATTTCATAAATCACATAATTTCAATTAAATGATCCTACTCATGATATCTAGTGAGTTCACACATCTAAAGCCCCAATCATAGGCATACTTCCATAATAACCCAAATAACATGTGGACATGATTTCTAGCATGCTCATAATACTAGAAACACAAGATGAAGAGTAATCATATACTTCAACAAGAAGCCATCATGCTCCTAGAAGCATACATTCTACAAATGCTCCTAACAAGTTCATACTTCCAAAAATCCCCAAAATGGGCATACAAAGCATATCAAGCCCACAAATAGCACATAGGTTGTTTTCCTTACAAATAGCACATAGGTTGTTTTCCTTAGGTCCAATGAACCAAAATAAAAAGAAGGTAACTTACCTAGCTCGGATGAAAACTCCAAAGAATGCAAATCCGATCGGTGAACCTGTTCTACTCGTCGAGGACTTCACGAATCTGAAGTTTGAAGGAAATCTGACGATTGGATCGTCATGGATCGAAGAGAGAAGGAGGATAGGGCTTGAAATCTCCCATGGAATCTCTCTCTCTCTCTAATACGTAAGAAGGAGGAGAAGAAATGAACAGAATTTTCTGAATTCTCAAATGGGTTTGGGTATTTATACCCCCAAATATAAAGAGGGCACAATAGTCATTTCCCTAGTACAATTAGTAGAGATTAGGAGTAATCACTCACTAATCTAACCTTAATTAACTTCCAACTAATGTTCGAACATGTTTAGGGCTAAGTATGGGAGGTTAGGAAGGGTTTAGAGGGGGTTTGATGAGGGTAGGATAGGTATTTCTCGTCAAAACACAAAACAGGGCAAAACAGGGTCGGGGCACCTTGTGGTCGCAAGGTCCCCTAGAGCTTGCGACCGCAAGCCCTCCAGCCCTCTCCAAGTACAAATTTTGATGACCTTGCGGGGGCAAGGTCCTTCCCCCTTGCGACCGCAAGCCTCCCAGACCAAAAAGGGCTTAGAATTCAACCCTGAACGACCTCAAACACATAACCAAACCTAACAAGGTTCAAACCTCATCCAAAGTAGGCCTAGAAATCTCATAGAACACCCACAAACAACTCCCGAAACAACTCGGAGCGAAACCGGGAAGAGGTGCAACAACGTGCAACTGGAACGGCGAATGAACTAGCAATTGAGCGAGCAATGAAAGGAGACTTTTAAGGCAAGTCTAAGGGCTAATGTAGAAGCTTGAATACTCTTAGAAATTTGAATAACAACTTGGGAAATAAGATCTCGAAAGGAGAGACGATTACGCGACTCAATCCCCGAATTACGCGATAGAGACGAATGCTATCTCCAAAGCTTCCAAATCATCAATAGACTTAAGGAACACCTCCAACTTGAAGTCTAATACATCTAAACATGTTAATCAATCATTTTGTAGAGGTCTAGGACCAAACCGAGGTCACGAACGCAAAACGCAAGCAAACTCTCAATCGCGTCGCATTCCGACTATCGTCGAGTAACGACTTGTGACTTTAGCAAGTCAACAATTATATGGCCTCTCTTAATAGTGTTTTGGTCTTAATAAGGTCTCTCAAACGCATCTAGACAATCTCACTAACCAATCATACAGCACACAAAGGAAGAATTGCGAGTATGGCACGCAAACCGAGCTAACAAAGGAGCGGGGTGCCACACTTCCCGTTCTGCATAAGCACACAACCTAAACCTTCCAAAGAAGCATCACAATAAACCAAAAAGTTATCACAAGAACTAGGCAATGCTAATACAGGAGCTGTAATCAACCTCCTCTTCAACTCCTGAAAATTAGCCGCGCACTTGTCACTCCAAACAAAAGCTGATTTCTTCTGAGTAAGATTGGTCATAGGAGTAGCAATCTTGGAAAATCCCTCAATAAACCTATGGTAATAACCCGCCAAGCCTAAGAAACTACGGACTTCAGTCACCGTACTAGGAGTCTTCCACTTGGTAACAGCCTCAACCTTTGATGGATCCATCGCGATACCATCACTAGACACAACATGCCCAAGAAAAGTAACTTGTTCTTGCCAAAATGCACACTTGCTAAACTTAGCAAAAAGCTGTTTCTTACGCAACACAGTAAGAACCTCTCTCAAATGATGCTCATGCTCCTCTCGTGACTTCGAGTACACGAGGATATCATCAATGAACACCACTACAAAACAATCAAGGTACTCATGAAACACCCTATTCATCAAGTCCATGAAAACGGCAGGTGCGTTTGTCAAACCAAACGACATCACAACAAACTCATAATGGCCATAACGCTGGGTGTCTTGGGACATCCTCACGAACCCTCAACTGGTGGTAACCACTCCTCAAGTCTAACTTGGAATACACAATAGACCCCTGAAGTTGATCAAAGAGATCATCAATGTGAGGTAAGGGATAATTATTCTTTATAGTAACCTAGTTCAACTGACAATAGTCAATGCACAACCGCAAACTACCATCCTTCTTCTTCACAAACAACACCGGTGCACTCCACGGAGACACACTCGGTTTAATAAACTCCCTAACCAGCAGTTCCTGCAACTGCTCCTTCAACTCTCTCAACTCAGCTGGAGCGGTCCTATAAGGTGCTCTAGAGATAGGTGAAGTCCCTGGCAAAACCTCAATGCAAAACTCTAGCTCTCGGTCGGGAGGTAATGCATAATCAGTCGAAAAGATATCCGGAAATTCATTAACTACCGGTACATCTTTTATACTAACAGTAGACATGCTAGTATCAATCACAAGCAATATACCCCATACACCCCTGAGATAGAAGTTTCCTAGCCCGCAAAGCAGAAATAACATGTATACCATTCAAAGCATGATCACCCGTAAACACAAATTTCGGAATACTAGGCAAGGAAAAAGTAACCCTCTTGCGACGGCAATCTACTAAAGCATGGTAAACAAAAAGCCAATCCATACCCAATATCACATCAAAATCCCAGATAGGCAATACTACCAAATCTGCATGCGAAACCCGATCACAAATAAGTACATCGCAACCCCTATAGACCTCAGACGCCAACATACAACCACCCAACGGTGTAGGCACCTCAAGAACATAAGGCAACTGAGCAGGCAATACACATAAATGATCTATAAAATGTGATGCGACATATGAATGAGTAGACCCCGGATCTATAAGAACTCGAGCTCTATGACCGAAAACTGAGAGAGAACCTCCAATCACTGAAGTAGACTCTGGACACCACGCTGATCAAGCGGAAATACACGTGCCTGCGCCTTAGGACGCCCATCACTGTCCCTCTTTTTCCCCGACTGTGGAACATAACCCACTGACTGACTAGCACCAGACTTAGGACAATCTCTCCTCATATGACCCGTCTCACCACACCCGTGACACTTAGCAGTCTTAGTCCAACACTGCTCAAATGCGTGCCCCGTGCGCTGACAATAAGAACATACCAGAGAACTGTTCCTCTGTCCCTGCTGCCCCTGAGGATGGAGCGTGACTATCCCGACTCTCAGACGGCTGTCCAGACTGCCCACTAGACTGCTATCTCCCGTGGCCATCGTTACGACGGTTGCCCCTACGGTCAGATTGATCACCCGAATGCTGGCCTCTCCCAGAATGCTGCGAGGCCCCCTGCGATGACTGATGCTGCTGTGAAGACTGTACAGAAGGCTTCTGCCTGTGCTACTCAATATCTCTCTCTACCGCACCCCGATAATCTTCCAACTGAAGAGACAATAGCTGCCTCATGTTCTCGGTCTTCAAACCCTTAACAAACTTAAGTACCCTCTGAGGCTCATCTGGTACAAGATGCGCACAATACCGCGATAACTCAGTGAACTTAGACGAATACTGAGCCACAAACATAGAACCCTGCTCCAAATCTTGTAACTCCTTCTCTCTCCTCTGTCTCACTACCATCGGTACATAAGAAGCCCTGAACTCCCTCTCGAAGTTAGACCACACTCTAGGAACCCGATTCAGATTCCAACTAGCAAGCAAGACTTTCCACTAATGGTTGGCGGCTCCCATTAGCTTATACACTGCCAATACAACCTTCTCTTCCTCAGTGTAGTCCAGAGCTACAAAGATCTTCTCTAAGCCCTCTAGCCACAACTCAGCAATACTAGCATCAGACTCACCCTCGAAAGATGGAGGTTTCATCTTCAAGAATCTCTCCAAAATAGCGTTGTTCCTCACTCTAGGCTCAACAGGCACATCAATACGAGGCGGCGGCTCCCTCGCCTCTGGTTCTGGTGGTGGTGGTGGTGCAATTGGTACACCCCCTAGCTGACCTCCCTGGGCCATCTCAGCCATAAAAGCAAGCATACGGCGATACATGTCCGCCATCTGCGCATTAGGGTCAACCTGCTCCTACTGTGGAGGTCTGTCACCCTGTCTATTCTCTCTATCACCTCGACCAACACCGCCCCCTTGTCTAGGACCAGTACCTCTGGTATTCATACCGTGTCTAGTCTCCACCATCGTGAACCTATAAGAAATCACTCGACGTTAGAAATCACACAAAGAACCAACCCACCTAGGCCATGGAACCTATCCTGGCCGATAGCTAACCTATAAAGCTCTTATACCAACTGTGACGACCCGACCCGGACCCCGAGGTGGAATCCCAAGTCAAGTCGTCCAAATAGGACAACAATACATGCAAAGACTCAATTATAGAAAATGACGTGACGCAACATTGTAGATGATGCGCGACTCGGCACTAAAAAGCCGGAATAATTTAAAACTTTTTACACCTAATATAACAGTTAAGACAAGTATACCAATTCATCAGCGACTTTACAACCGGAACCCAACACTAAACAGTTCATGCAAATATACCTCGACGGCTACAACATGCCGGAGAAACAACATAAATAAATAAGAGCTAAAGTAATGCCCAGCGGATGATTTAAAGCATGTGAACCAAACTACATCTATACAAGGCTCGGCGTACATGCACCGGCACTCAAAATAGGATACAAGTTACTATAAGTATAGACATAAATACAATAAAACCAAGTTCTCAAAGCAAAGTCTAAATGACTTTCTAATCCCAACGTCCTTACAAAAGAGATCAAAAGAAGGACATCTATAAACAACAACCTCGTCGCGAGTGATCTCGGACAAGCACGAACCCTGCAATGCCTCAACGAGAAGTACCTGGACGGCTCAAATCTAAAGCAGTAAAAGGGAAGGGGTAAGTCATAAAGACTTTGTGAGTTAACAATTATGCATGTCATGGCATCATGCAACATACATAGCAAGATATCATCTTTAATATCAAGTCAATCAAAGCATTCATTTAATAAACACTTAAATCACATATCCATAGTAGCACATTGTTTCACATAGGTGCTATAAAGTAAATCACATATTAAGAGGTTATGTTATGGAACCGGTGCCGCTACGTAGCTCCTGCAATACATAGCATTAACTTTTCGTGCCAGTGATACCCGTGATTGATGTATCAAAGTATCGAGCTCTCTACTCGGGTACCAAGCTCTCTACTTGGTAATTAGACTTGCCAATGTGCTTTGTTGGTTACAGCAAAGAGGCTACTTCCCCACTGTGGCCAACAGTGGAGAGGTGTGTGATAAAAACCCGGTATAACAACCCATCACTATCACGAGTCCCATAACTCGTGACGGCGATGCATTGTCACACCATCGACTCAACCAAATATGCCAGCTAGACTAATGCAATGCCAAGTAGATGTTTACTCGTCATAAAATCTCAAATAAGGAACAAGTTCGACAAGAGCAAACTTATTCAACAAGTACATGTTTACTCATTAAGGGATCAAATAGGAATTCGACAAGAGCGAATTCAACATGTCAAATAGATACATCATTCTATAACATGCTCTCAATTATGCATTTACTTCACACAATCATATAAACCGCATAAGAACTCGATAGAGTATTATAAGCACACAAACATCAAGGCATAAACATCAATCCATCTCAAAGTATCGTAAGCTAATTCATTAGTCTAATGAACTACAAACGTCGTAGGGATTGAATGTGGAGTCGGTATTGTTCAATAACTCCCTAATCTCAACTCCGGTGAGTCATTACTAAAAATGCAACTAGTAGAGCATTGATACTATATGCATCACATTGCCCTTCCTTATGTTCTCCGTTCATTTAGAACTTAATAACTAAGCCGTTCATGACCTTAAACTAGCCATAAACACATTCCCGAGTTTCAAACCCTAGAATCGGTGATTTTGTTAAACATACAATTGAAACATATTCTTTCACAAGAGTTGTTCCTAGGCACATTATCAAAAACATTCATGCTTTGCACAAAGTCAAAATCACAACTTCATAAGGAAATCATAAAATCCAACATACATTTCATAGGTTTAATTGGAGGATTCTACTTCACAAAAAGTGTTCCTAAACATCATTAGAACAACTATAATGAAGGGGACATGTTATAATATTGAACATGAAATTTCTGGGAATTGTCAGCTCACCTTAAGCCTAAGATTAATGGTTGGAAGGAAGATCAAACCAAGGATTGTTGTAGAGGAGAGCAAGGCCTTCGATTTGGCGGTCTCGGATCGTCGATCGGATCACCGGAACTCTGGTAAATGGTCACTCAAGTTTGGGCTCTCTCTATGGATGAAAATGGAGTCTAAGCTAAGCAAATATGAATGTTGGTGGTCACTAATGGCTGAAATAGGCTGAAAATAGCTTTTATACCTTACAAGTAAACCATCATCCAAGTGAAGGGGTTATCTTGCTTCCTATTGGCTATGGCTTGCTAGCCATTGATAAGGGTTCATCCAAGGGTTTAGGGAGGCTTGACTAAGGTCAACAAGGGTGGCTTGAGTCAATCAAGACGTCCAAGGGCCAAGGGTACAAGGGTCTTCAACGAAAACAATCAAAAAATCCCGTATGGTGAAAACTGGCTCAATGCGGTCGCATTGTTTTTGGTCCATGCGAGCGCATGGTGCTGTTTGGCAGGTCTGCACATTTTCACTTGCTGTCAGCATCTCAACGCGAGCCACTGATCAAAGAGCCATGCGGTCGCGAGGTTCAGGTCCTAAACTTGTCCTAAAGTTGTCCTAAATGATTCCAAAGTCATTGGCAAGCATCCTAAGGTGTAACCCAACTCAAAACATGTCGGAAACACACCCGAACAACCTCCGAAACAAGCTAAAACATGGCTGGATTCGCTCGACAATTGGCCAACGAATCAAACACGATTCAAACCCAACTCAAACTAGGATAGCATGAACATGTTCAAGGCTTGTCTAAACATGGTTATGACTTGCATACAAGGCCTTGAACTCAAATGAACATCTCTCGAGACGACAAGAGAGCAATACAAGCAATGATGAACAACCTCAAAACACAAACGAAGCAACGAAGCTTCTAAACTTCCAACCAAGCATACAACAACTAAGATGAACCTTATAAATCTTAGATGCAAGGTACTAAGACTCCAATGAGACTTATTTAGGTGCTAACATGTTAACATAAACACTCGAAACATCAATAACAAGACATGCAACGCATGGAAGACCAACACTCTAATATGATCTCAACCAACTCAATGCAAACATGATACGAATGAAATGAAGTCTCTAATATGTCAAGACACATAATAAACATGTTATAATGATGTTGTTCATGTAAAGGGGTTTGGGTTCTCACAACGCTACAACAAGAGGTATGTAACATATAATTATGTAACATAAAAGAAATCATGGTGTCATTTTACAAATGATAGAAAAACCCGTGAAGAGGCGTCGTATGGTTTAGATACTCCACAAGATAGTCTTTTCTTCTTACTTACTAAACCGTCCAAATGAACCACGGTGTAATTCCCTGCTCAAACACAAATCAAATGAATTAGAAGGTAGTTTCTATAAAAACATCTTATGCAAGTATATATATATATATATATACAAATCAAGTTGTTCATAGAATCATTATGTATAAGTGTTCACATTAATATATATACACATCAAGTCTCTCAATAACATTAATACATACAAATATGGTCAATATGATCTCATGTTCAACTAACACTTTATTATCACATAAGTGCCCATAGGAAGCCACACAAGCGATAGAGAAGATACCAAATCACTGTCATCGTATTGCTCCTGCAATCACAACTATTAATCATATCATGCCAGTGATACTCGTGATCGGGTATCAAAGTACCGAGCTCTCTTCTCGGGTCCGAGCTCTCTACTCGGGAAAATAGCACTAGCCAAAGCGCTCAATTGGTTACGACAAAGGGGGCTACTTCCCCACTGTAGCTAGCAGTGGAGGGGTGTGTGGAAACCGAATCCGGTACGGCGATACATTGCAACCACGAATCTCATAATTCATGAAGACAATGCATCGTCCCACCTTCAACATGAAAACTCAAGTAATGCCAGCTGGACTTATATGCAATGCACAAGTAGATGTTTACTTGCTAATTCTCAAGTAGATATAATGATCTACTAAACTCATACGATTATGCACATTGTTACAATAATCACAAAACCACAATAGGAGCTCATTTGAGTCTCTAAATCATAAGTGTCAAGTTGTTCACTCTATTCGATTCAAGTCCCAAAAGCTAGTAATCTAGTCAAATGAAATATAATTATCATAGGATCTCACCACGATCCTCGAAAGGTTCAATTGTTCCTTAACTCAACTCTGTTGAGTCCTTACTACAGTTTCATCGAAATAGGGTATAAATGCTATATGCATTTCTAGCCCTTCTATGTTCTTGTTTAAGGCATAGCTAGATTCTCGTTCCATTTAGGAACCCTAGTTCACGTATCAGTAAGTCAAGTAGAAGATGGACGCCTAAGGTTATTAATATCAAATCAAGCCTTAGTTCAATTCAAGTCCATAATCCCACCTTTTGGTGGAATCCAAATTTCATAGCAAGTTAACAACTCAATAGTAGAACATGCTTGAAGGCAAGAAACACTACATGCTTTATAAGTCATATTCATCAAGTATGGAGAATCAATCCTTAACAAGTTCAAATATTACAAATCACTCGGCGCAGCAATCTTTCTAATTGCATTAAAAATTCCTCTCAACACAAAATGTACTGAATATTTCTTATTCAGAAAGTAGGCTCTTTAAACTATAACTTAGCCTATTAAATCACTTCATTTGAACTTGTGTTCATCAATCTATGATCATATCAAGATCAAGCTAATAATTTGTTTTTCTGTTATGATTATTCTGCCCAGTCAATTTCTAAATTTGACCATTATTTCCTCGCAACTCCAAATTTAATGAATTTTATATATTAAGAAACTATACTCTTGGAACTATAATTTAGAACTTTAAAGTACTCTATTTGGACCTGTATTCATCAAAATACAATCACCTCAAGTTCATGTTAAAAAAAATATGGTTCTCTGTTGTGACTCATTCTGCTTAGTCAACTTGTAAATTCAGCCATGAATTTCTCACAATTTCAAATGAGTGGATTATTTCCTACTCTAAAACTATACTCTTTATACTATACTTTAGACTTTTAAATTACTCCATTAGTACTTGTATTCATCAAAATACAGCCCATCCAAGTTCATGTCAGAAATTTGATTTACTGATGTGGCCTGTACAGCATGTCCATCATACAAACTTCACCGAAAATTCCTCATTGATCCAAACGACACATATCTTACAATTCCAAAAACTAGACTCTTTTATATAGAGTTTACCATTTTAAAACACTCCAATTGGATAAGTATTCATCGATTTATGATCACATGAAGATCATGTTAATAACCAGTTCCCCTTGTTCAGACTCACTATCGCAGCCATGGTTCATGATTCATTAAAAATACTTCCGGAACTCCAAAATTTATAAAAATTTACAGAGCATCACTTAACATACACATGACCAACATAAAATATTTTTAGGCAATTCCATGTAGTAGATTAGTACTAGTAGTTTCTGGAAAACAGCTCAAAATTAGGACTGAATCTGTGAAGTTTCTTCCTAATTGGTGAAATCCTAAACTAGTCATTTCATTGAAGTTTCCAATTCCAACAAGTCCATGAACATTAGTTGTTCCAAGTCATGTTTAGAACACTTTTAATCCTATACACAAACCCAATTAAGTGTAGAGGGCAGCCCCAAAATTATTCAGATTTTAACCCTAAAGTAAAAAATTCTTTAAAGTTAACAATTGCAATGAGTTCCTTCACAAGAATTACTCCAAAGCACAATTAGAACCACATTCATGCTCTACCCAAACCCAAATTAATAACTTAACAAATCAGCCCCATAATTTACAGATTTATAACTTGTTGAAATGAAGATTTCTACTTCACAAGAAGTCTTCCTAAGCATGTATACTACAACTATTATGAAGGGAGTATGTCATTATATATATATATATATATATTTATTTATTTATTTATTTATTTATTTATTTATTTTTTATTTTTTATGAAGCAGGGGCGCCACCCTGCGAGATTTTATAGATTTAAAAAATAGGTACAAACTTGAGGGGGACAACCAGCCTTGCCCTTATAATGGGAGGACAGAGGAGTCTGACCTCGAAAAAGAGAAGAAGAATCTAAACAATGAAACCTATGAAATACGAACATAAGGAGTTTCAGACCTATCAAGATTAATGAGGCCCCGAATTCTATCGGGGAGGAGGGGCAACAGAATAAAAGACATGATCACTCTCTTGATCAACACTTAAATTGGCCAAGGCATCAGCAACAGAATTAACCTCTCTATAGATGTGGCTGAACGTAAGAACTATGGAACTAGATAAATCAGAAATTTTGCGGAGCACATACCTAGTAGTCCACGGAGGGCAAGCTTTTCCCAAAAGGCAGTCAAGCAAATACTTAGAATCAATCTCAAGAAAAGCTGAACCAATCTCATAAGAACGCAGCCATTGAAGACCTTGAAGAAGAGCGGAACACTCAGCCATAAAGCTAGTAGAGTGGCCATAGAAAGAGGAGAAGGCAATAATAAGATTACCACAATTATCCCTCAAGATTCGACCTCCCGAACTCAGCCCAGAAGACCCACGACACGCCCCCTCCGTATTCATCTTAACCATCCCAATGGCTGGCCGGATCCAAGAAATAGAACGAATAGAACAGCGACGCAAACTCCCTATACGAGAAGAGAACAGATAGTTCCAATCAGCCGAATACTAGATAGAAAGATTCACAGCCTTAACAATGGAGAGAAGTAAGGCCTTGATTCTATCAATGATGATCCTAGCCAGGCTTCTAGTTCCCTCATGAAGGGCTGTATTCCTGAATTTCCACAATTTCCAGAAAATAACCGAAGGAGTAATAACATGTAGAACCGAATAATCATGCATGTACCACCAGGCAAAACATGTTTGATGAATGGAATCCATAGAACATTGAACAGCTCCCAGCCTATTCAATTCAGTCCAGACCGTACGAGCAGTCGGACTAGATAAGAACACATGAGAAAAAGTTTCAATCTGACTAGACTAGCAACAAGAACACCGCGAAGCAATCTGAATACCTTTCTTCATAATGCTTTCATCTATTGGGATCCGTTGGAGCCATAAACGCCACATGAAGAAGCTAATAAAATAGGGAAGAGCTTTGTGCCAAATAAATTTAACTGAATCTATAAAGGGCCATTTAGGCCGAGATAAATCCCAAGCAGACGCTAAGGAAAAATTGCCCTTAGGGTTAAGGCTCCAACAAGCAATGTCAGGACAATCCACAATACCTATCCTGAGCTTCTCGATGAGATTCGACACAAAGCTGCCAAGCTCAATCTTAGCAGCATGAGCGAGGGAGCCAGCACTATCAAAAAGCTCATGCACAAATGAAAACTGACTGTCAGCTAGCCGAGATAGAAAGCCACAAGGCAACCAATTGTCAAACCAAATCGAGCAAGAACCTCTGCCAACAATCCACTTAATGGCCTCCTCAGCATCCTTCCGAACAGAACACATGCGACGCCATGTATAGGATCCACGGGCTAAGGCACAAGCAGGATGAAACAAGGAGCAATAGCTCCTTGCCATAAAGTGAGCCCAAAGACTATCAGAAGATCGAAACCTCCACCACAACTTCATCGAGAAAGCACGAACCACGTCTGAAACTGCACGGACACCCATACCCCCTTCTAGAATAGGTCTGTAACAAGTCTCCCAAGCTGTCCAATGAGCCTTGGACTTCCCATCAATGGAGCCCCAAAAGAAATTGGAAAACATACGATTAACCTGTTTAATGACCGAGACAGGAGGATCGAGAACGGCAATCTGATACATCACGACAGATTGAAGAAATGAATTAATAAGTGTGACCTTGCCCGCATGCGAGAGGAAAGCACCAGCCCAAGAAGAGATCTTTAACTACAACTTGTCGATCAGACTGTCAAAGATAGATTTCTTTTTACGACCTTCAAAGAGGGGGCACCCCAGATAAGTAACCGGAAGAGATTTACAATTGAAACACAAGTGTCTATGGATTGAGGCAATTCTGGATAAAGGAGTACGTCTGGAAACCATAAAAGAACTCTTATCTTCATTAATAAGCTAGCCCGAAATTCTCTCATAAGCAGAAAGTAACTGCCGATGTTTAATGAGGGAATTCTTATTACCGTTGCAAAAAATAACGATGTCATCTGCAAAAGCCAGATGAGAAATGATAGGGCAGCCAATATTGGAATGGAAAGCATAATGATTATTTTCTATCTGAAGGATAATAAGCGAGCGACTCAAAACTTCAGCCGCAATAATAAAAAGGCTTGGTGAAAGAGGATCGCCCTAATGGAGGCCTCGGGAGGAGTGAAAGAATCCTGTAGAGGAACCATTGATCATGACAAAGAACCAATTGTTAGAAATAAGACTCCAAATCATATCAATGAAGACTTCTCCAAAGCCGAATTTTCGCAGCCCACTGGTCAAGAATACTCAAGAGGTTCTATCAAAAGCCTTGGCCATATCAAGTTTAATAACAACATTAGAGCCATTGATTTTCTTTAGAAGATGATGGATCAATTCATGCGCTAGGAGCAGATTATCTTGGATAAGATGGCCCTTAGTAAAAGCACTCTGGTTATCCGAAATAATAGTTGGAAGAATTAGAGCCAGTCGAGAAGAGAGCAGTTTTGAAATGACTTTATTACAGAAGTTGCATAAACTTATAGGCCAGAGATCCTTGAAAATGGCAATATGATTTGATTTCGGGATGGTGAGAAGGAGCGTACTCATCCAAGACTTCGGCAACTCAAAGCCAGAGAAAAATTCAGAGATAGCAAGATGGAAGTCTGGAGCGATAATGTCCCAACAGGCAGTATAGAACTTACCCTAAAAGCCATCCGGGCCAGCGGCACTGTCACCATTAAGCTCAAAAACAACCTTGCGAATCTCTTCAAGAGAAGGAGCAGCATAAAAGAGACTGTTTTGCTCATAATTAATAAGAGGAGGAATGACTGATAAAAGGTCCTCACCCGATCGAGAACATTCAGAAAGTTGGTCCCTATAAAAAGCAATAGCAGCTCTTTTAATATCAGCTTCATTAGTGAGAATATTGCCATGCATGTCCTGAATCTCATGGATAAACATAGAATTCCGGGTTTTCTTAACCGAGGCATGAAAGAGTTTAGTATTGCCTTCTCTGTCTTTCACCCATCGGAGGTGGGATTTTTGCCGCAATCCTCTTCCAATTTAAGATTCTGTTGAAGTTTAGCTTTAGCCAAGTGAAGAGCCACTCTATTAATGCTAGAATTGTCAGCTTCATACATCAACTCCCTCTTGAGAACATGATCTTCAGCCTGCTTAGTAGCCTGGAAAATATTACCAAAAGTGGATTTATTCCACTCCTTAAGAGATTTTCGAACAGCCTTGAGCTTGAAGGCAAATCTCACCATAGGACGACCATTACAGTGGGAAGACCAAGCATTACTGACCACATTAGAAAAGGATTGATGTGTAACCCATATATTCAAAAATTGAAAACGAGAGTGCTGAGTCTGAGCAGTTTCTTCGATAGAGAGCAGAATGGGGGAGTGCTTTGAGCAAGTTCTATTCAGATGATGCACCGTAGAAGAAGATAACGTAGAGCTCCAGGATAGGTTACAAGTAGCAATATCCAACCTTTGATAAATGGTTGCATTACCCTCTCTATTATTGCTCCAAGTAAATTGACTCCCTTTGAAGCCCAAATCTGATAATCCGACAGCATTTAAGCATGGAGTAAAATCCTAAGCACCTTCCCGGCCCCAACCAGCCCCTCTAATATTTTCACAAGGGGCCAAGATGATATTAAAGTCTCCGAACACCAGCCAAGGGGAATTAAGAAAATCAGAGCCCATGTCGGTCAGGTCGTTCCAAAGAGCCTGACGCTCCATGTTCGAACACTTAGCATATACCGTCGTGATGAAGACCGAGAAATTCCAAGTATAATGCTTAACTTTAACAGTGAGATGTTGCACCGCATCATTAATTATTTGGCAAGAGAAAGCTGATTTAGTAAGAATCCAAATACTGTTAGCCAAATTACAAAACAAGAAACGAAATTTAAGTTTACGAGCTGTTATAGGAAGTTTAGAACTATCAATCATTGGTTCACTAATAGTAAGAAAAGAGACATTATGAAGCAAAACCGTGGAATCATTACCCACGCCATGAACATTCCAAAAAAGGGACTTAATCATCATGAGGATTTAAAGGGTCAGAACCTGGTTGGACCTTATGTTGCTTGCGATTTCGTTTAGACCGATTAGAGGCTGGAATTGTAGGAGGTTTACCTTTCTGTTTTTTCAAACTGGGGACAGCTAGATTAAGGCCTTCCAATTTTGAGTCATTAACCATGGGATCGTCATCAACGAACTCTTGAAGAACTGTGAAACGATGGGGGAGACTATGTTAATTTCTTGCTGGCATCCAGAATCCTCGGTGCTAGGATCATGAATATTAGAGGCAACGTTTGTAGAACAAGGCAAGTCAGAAGGCACTGACTTTGGCTGCACATCTTCCTGTTCTAACACATGAGAGCCTTTGTTGAGAGGCTGGTCAGGATTATTAACCACGATAGGAGGTTTTTGAACCAAAGGACTCATGTCATGATCAGTAATACTAGGGTTTCGCACATCAGGAACAATGTTAGGGTTTTACTCATGCTCATCCATGATAATATTTGGGTTATGCTCATCCATAACTTGGATCTTTTAGACATGGGCAATGTCAGAAGCCTTGTTCACGACTGGTACACTAGGGGAATGAGTATTGATCTCCGTGTTGGAAGGCAAAGAAGAACTAGGGTTGGAACCGGAATGATTAGGCATGCTGGAAGTGGGGTCGGGAACACTTTTAGGTTTCCAGGCCGTCTTAACAAAGGAGGTTTTGGCGGTAGCAGCCTGATTCTCTTCAGCTTGTGACTCCTCATGACCCTTCCCTTTGTGGAATTGATTATTAGCCAGCTTGCACGATGAACTATCATGGCCTTGCCAAAGGCAGAAGGAACAATAAGAAGGAAGACGTTCTGCCTCTATGGGTTGCCAAAACCCATCCGAAGAGCCACTATCAATTCAGATCTGGCCTGGAATAGGATTGGTAAGATTCACTTCGATACAAATTCTTGCCACGCTTGGTCTAGACAAGGAAGCAGTAGGAGAATCAATGAGTAAAGGCTTTCCTATCATATTAACTATGGAGAATAGGGTTGGCTTATTGAACAAGAAAATCGGCATGTTTGGAAGGGAGAACCACACAGGGACTATGGGACTTTCTATCTCTGGCCTAAACTCCAGTGTCCATTTGAAAACACGTAGAGGGAAAGCTCCGACAAACCACTGGTCCTTGATCCAAAGACGCTAGAAATCCGCTTCATGGTTCGTCTGTATAAGAACGTGCTTATGATCTAGGTGACCAAGAGTAACTTGTGCTTTGAGGCCAAATGTGAGAAATTATTTACGCATAAATTCCATTGATGGATGGCCATGAGAGAATTTTCCCACTAAACATAATTGAAAAGGCTTGGACAAGGCTGATATTATGGTTGGGGTAAGCCAAAGAGTTGGTTCCCCTTTGTAAGAGGAAGGATGAATGAGAGGAATATGATCATTAGAAGGATTCTCAGAGAAAAGTTAAGCAAAGGATTTTCTTGTCGTTGAAGAGGTGGGTGGAGGAGGATCCTCAGCGGTGGCCATGAGGCCGGACACCGCAAAGCAAAGAGCTGGGAGGCAAATGGCTAGAGAGAGAAATTTTTTAGGGTTTTCTATGTCATTATATTGAACATACAAATTTTTAGGGATTAGAAGCATAACTTAAGCCTAGAAAAGGCTAAGAAAAAGGAAAAAAAAGGTAAGGATTAGTAGTCTCCTCGTCGATAGCTACGATTGGGTGGTCTCGAATCCAAAATCGGGTGGCCGGATATTCGGGAAATCACAAAACACACACTAATCTCACCAAGAATCTCCCACACTCAAGCTCTCATCCATGGTGGCTGTAAATATCTGATTTTAGGAGGTGTAATGAGTGGAGTTCTATAGCCATGGTACACTAAGAGGTGAGAGAGTGAGTGGAAAACAAGTGTCAAGCCCTTATAGGTCAATTTTTAAGTGAGATTAAGTCCTCTCTAACTAAGGTCTAATTAAGGTCTAAGTTCAGATTTAGTGAAATTCATTAAGGGTCTCCAAGTAAATACAATAAAAAAGGCAAAACTCAAATTGCTGGAAATACCGAGAATAACTGATTCAATCAACTTTAAAAAATGCGCATGTACTGAAATACAACTCCCAAAATTACGCAATAGGTATGGTTAGAAAGATATTGAAGTCTAGTTTGTAACAAATCAAACGTATCTCAATTCCAAGTTGTCTATAGAAAACTATGTCCAAATTACTACAACCATATCATGTCCGAGGCGAATACACAAGTCACACCGGAAATGAAACACGAGTGTGTTCAAACTTAAACACGACCAAACCAAAATAATACCAAGTTAATCCAAAAGGTCCCCCTAGTCATTCAGTGCAAAACCTAGGATCAAAATAATACTAACCGAGTAATAAGACAACACGATAACTAAAATCGCGAATCGGGGAATCAAACTTATGACAACAACTACTATGAACGTCATGGCCACATGTAAACTTGTAAACATGGTTATTATGAATGTAAATTCATCCAAGCAAGTACATAAGGATTCGGGATCTCACAGTCCTAATCGTCGTATCTAATCAACATCTCTAATACCATACTCAAGAACCTCATGACTACTCGATAGTCACTTTCTCACAAGTGCTTTTATGTGCACGC
This sequence comes from Codonopsis lanceolata, assembly GCA_013146195.2. NCBI lineage: Eukaryota > Viridiplantae > Streptophyta > Magnoliopsida > Asterales > Campanulaceae > Codonopsis > Codonopsis lanceolata. The sequence continues at coordinate 64,848,844 of CM028379.1, read as the reverse complement.
GACCAAATTCCTTAAAGAGAGAATTCTTTCTTAATCTTCTCTTAAATATACCCGAGACCATAGGTTGGTCTCAAATGCTCCGTGCTCTAACAAGCACGCTCAAAATATATTCCAACTATTTCATTATAACATGAGTGTCTCATTTGGACACAAAACGCGATGCATCGGTGCACACAAACAAGATCAACAAAAACCCAATCATTGTAGGGTTTCAATCCAAGGCTCATTATCATATTATTGGCCTTACGACGACTCCGTTGAGTCTTTATACTATATTTCATTATTTATGTGTTTTCATAAATCCACACTTTAACATTTCATTAAAGTTTACAACAAAAACCAAACATTCATTCGGGCTTTATTCCCAAGCCTAAAAATCCATAAAGTTCATCATAATCATAATTCCATTTAAAGTTTGGAGACTATGCATTTCACAACATTAATCAAACGAAACCCAATCGTCGTAGGATTTCAACCCACGTTCATTTAACATATTATTGAACTTATAATGACTCCGTTGAGTCTAATCTACATTTTCTGAAAATTAGGGCATAGAAATCATGGGCCACAATACCCTCCTATGTTCATAACTAACATGAATGGAAATTTTCCAAAGGTCATTAAACCATCAAAGTCCCAACAACACTTAAATAGGCAACATAGAGCAAAAATCACATTTTATGCATAAACCCATTTAAGTCACTTCACCAATAATTCTCTCAAGACTTGAATAAATCACACATAATTGATTAACATACTACTCTACACATAAATATCATACTAATCATGTTCTGAAGAAAGTTCATCCAACCAAAACCATCATTTAGGCATTTAGGGTTCATAACATCTCTAAAAAGCCCTAAAATGCACCCATTGACCTCACATAGCACAAAGATTGTTTTCCCTAGGGTCAATGGGGCAAAAACAAAGAGAAAGAGGTGTAGTAACTTACCTAAGATCAGCCCCTTCAAGCAACCAAAACGAAATTTCAATCGGTGGGAAAGATTCTCCTCAACCTCTTCTTCAATTCTATGGCTTGGATTGGGCAATGGAGCTCTCAAGCCATGGATTCCAAGGATGGGCTCTCAAGAAACCCTAGAAGACTCCCTCTCAAGCTCTCAAAAGCCTCTCTCATGTTTTTTAGAAGTGTTGATTGAATATGAGGGGTTAAATGAGTTGTTAGTGGTCCATATAGGTTAGAAAGTAAGTGGGTTAGGTTTTAGATTGATGTAGTTGTTTCCCTTTGATTAACCCCCACTAATCCCTTCTAAAACTAAATTAGATGTTTAGGATATATCATAAGATACACTACTAGAAAAATGACTTTTAGTGACGGAATTTTCCGTTGCTAAAGGTAAAATTCTGTCGCTAATGGCTCCCCAGCGACGGAATTTTTCCGTCGGTGGCCCGTCGCTGATGTCCGACGGACCGATTTCCGTCCCTAAAGGTAGCCTTTAGCGACGGAAATTTCCGTCGCTAAAGGTTGATTTTCAGCGACGGAATTTTCCGTCGCTAAAGGCTTTTTAAAATTAATTAAAATTGAATTTCAGTGACAGAATTTTTCGTCTCTAAAGGCTTTTTAAAATTAATTAAAATTGAATTTCAGCGACGGAAATTTCCGTCGCTAAAGGCGTTTAAAAATTAATTAAAATTGAATTTCAGCGACGGAAAATTCCGTCGCTAAAGGCGTTTAAAAATTAATTAAATTTGAATTTCAGCGACGAAAAATTCCGTCGCTAAAGGCTTTTAAAAATTAATTAAAATTGAATTTCAACCACGGAAAATTCCGTCGCTAAAGGCTTTGAAAAATTAATTAAATTTGAATTTCAGCCACGGAAAATTCCGTCGCTAAAGGCTTTTAAAAATTAATTAAATTTGAATTTCAGCGACGGAAAATTCTGTCGCTAATAATGTAAAAAAAATATTAAAAAAACCCAAAAATACTATTATTATAAATTTTTGTACCTGATAACATAACAATTAATACAAAAATGAAGATACAAAATAAACAATAATATAAAACCAATTTAAAAACATCAAACTGTAAATGTTATTACAACAATCAATGTAAATTATATATAACAATTAATACCAAAAACTTGTTTCTAGAGTTAACTTGTATATTTAAACTTGTACCAATCCATGTAAACTATATCTAATAAAAAAACCTAAAAATAAAATTTAAAAAATCCTACGACATGAGGATCAAGAAAAACTTCATCTTCACGGCAATTAGCTAGAAAACCTGTCCAAGTAAAATTACTATTTTGATTAAAAATCAACAAGAAAAAGTAAGTCATTGTTTTCATATGATCAAACAAGAAGCTTTAGAAGCTTACCATAGGAATACATTTATGGCATAATCATCATTTCTTTGCTTTTTTTGCTGGATGAACCTAAACATGTACAAGTTATCCAAAATCAATTAGTTAATAATAATAACAAAAAGGGTCCACCCCTATTTCCCCCACCCCCAATATGAGTATTAAACCAGAGGAATGGAAAGAGAAGAAATGGAATGAATGTTGCTTGAAAGTAAGCACGTTCGGTTTCAAAGTCCCCCAATGTATATACAATTATGTTGTTCGGTTTCAAAGTCAATTAAACTACAACCATGGATTTCATAGCATCAACATGGCTACCTATCTAACAAACCTACATAAATCGATGTTTAAACATTAATACACTAAATTTACACTAACATCCGTTTATTTCTTACTATTTACACTAACACCCCTAAACGTACATACATTTATGTTGTTCGGTTTCAAAGTCAATTAAACTACAACCATGGATTTCATAGCATCAACATGGCTACCCATCTAACAGACGTATATAAATCGATGTTTAAACATTAATACACTAAATTTACACTAACACCCGTTTATTTCTTACTATTTACACTAACACCCCCTAAACGTACATACAGTTATGTTGTTCGGTTTTAAAGTCAAGTAAACTAAAACCATGGATTTCATAGCATCAACATGGCTACCCAGCTAACAAACGTACATAAACCAATGTTTAAGCATTAATACACTAAATTTATACTAACACCCCTTTAATTCTTACCATTTACACTAACACCCCTCAACGTACATACAATTATCTTTTTTGGTTTCAAAATCAATTAAACTACAACAATGGATTTCATAGCATCAACATGACTACCCAGCTAACAAATGTACATAAATCGATGTTTGAGCGTTAATACACTAAATTTACACTAACACCCCTTTATTTCTTACCATTTACACTAACACCCCTCAACGTACATACTGTTATTATTATTTTTTTGTTTCAAATCAATTAAACTACAACCATGGATTTTATAGCATCAACATGGCTACCCAGCTAACAAACGTACATAAATTGATGTTTAAGCATTAATACATTAAATTTACACTAACACCCCCCAACGTACATATAGTTATCTTCTTTTCTTTCAAAGTCGATTAAACTAAAACCATGGATTTCATAACATCAACATGGCTACCCAGCTAACAAACGTATATAAATCGATGTTTAAGCATTAATACACTAAATTTACACTAACACCCTTTTATTTTTTACTATTTACACTAACACCTCCCAAACGTACATACAGTTATCTTTTTTTGTTTCAAAGTCAATTAAACTACAACCATGGATTTCATAGCATCAACATGGCTACCCAGCTAACAAACGTACATAAATCGATGTTTAAACATTAATACACTAAATTTACACTAGCATACATACCATGCAAACTAACATGTATATTTCATCTACAATATAAAAATAGAATTATAACATTTTAATTACAAACTAACATTTAATAAAAATAAAAAAATATTAGTGTTGGGATGGGGATGGGGATGGGGTTGGGGTTGGGGTTGGGGTTGGGAGTGGGGTTGGGCGTGGGGGTGGGCGTGGGCGTGGGCGTGGGGTGGGGGTGGGGTTGGGGTTGGGGTTGGGTTTAGGGTTAAGTTTAAGATTAATGTTAGTGTTATGGTTTAGGTTTAAGGTTAGTGTTACGAATTAGGTTTATGGTTTATGGTTTAGGTTTAGGTTTAGGTTTAGGTTTAAGGTTTACGTTTTAGGGTTGGGGTTTAGGGTTGGGGTTGTGGTGGGGTTGGGGTTAGGTTTAGGTTTAGGGATAGTGTTATGGTTTACGTTTAGTTTTTGGTTTAGGTTTAGTTTTAGGTTTAAGGTTTAAGGTTTACGTTTTAGGGTTAGGGTAAGTGTTTAGGGTTGGGTTGGGGTTGGGGTTGGGGTTGGGGTTGGGGTGGGGGTGGGGGTGGGGGTTGGGGTTGGGGTTGGGGTTGGGGTTTGGGTTAGGGTTGGGGTTGGGGATAGGGATGGGGTTGGGGTTGGGGTTGGGGTTCGGTTGGGGATAGGGGTGGGGTTGGTTGGGGATAGGGTTGGGGTTGGGGGTGGGGGTGGGGTTGGCGTTAGGTTTAGGTTTAGGGTTATGTTTAGGGTTAAGTTTAGGGTTAGTGTTATGGTTTAGGTTTAAGGTTAGTGTTATGAATTAAGTTTATGGTTTAGGTTTAGGTTTAGGGTTTAGGGTTGGGGTTGGGGTTGGGGTTTAGGGTTGGGGTTGGGGTTGGGGTTGGGGTTGGGGGTTGGGGTTGGGGATGGGGGGGGGGTTGGGTTTAGGGTTAGTGTTATGGTTTAGGTTTAAGGTTAGTGTTACGATTTAGGTTTATGGTTTATGGTTTAGGTTTATGTTTAGGTTTAGGGATTACGATTAAGTTAGTGTTTAGAGTTGTGGTTGTAAGACCCCGATTCCCGGTTAGCTTGAATTGCGTGCAATGCTCGCATTTCTTCCTTGGTTTATGGCTTATTTGATTTATGAGAGAGTCTAGATGTGTATGAGAGATCACATTAAGACCAAAACACTTTTAAGAGATGCCATTTAGTTCTTGACTTGCTAAAGTCACAAGTCGTAACTCGACGATAGTCGAAATGCGACGCGATTGAGAGTTTACTCGAGTTTCGTGTTCCTGACCTCGATTAGGTCTTAGATCTTTACATGATGATTAAATAAGATGTTTAGATGTGTTAGAATCCTAGTTGGAGGTATTCCTTAAGTCTCGTGAAGTTTCGACGCTCCGAGGATAGCAACTCTCCTTATCGCGTAGCTTGAGATCGAGCCGGGTGATCGCCTCGTCTTTCGGGAGCTCATTTCTCCTATCTTTTATTAATCATTTGAGGGGCATTCAGGCCTATTTAAAAGCCTTTTGAAGTGTTTATAACCTTGGGTTGTTGCCCGTCGATTTGCGGTTTCATTCGACGTTTCGTTACCGAGTTGTTGCGCCTTTCGCCGGTTTTGCACCGGGTTGCTTCGGGTGTTGTTTATGAGAGTTTAGATCTACTTTAAAAGTGTTTTGAGACTTGGATGGTTTAGCCAAGTGTTTGAGGACTTTAAGGGTTGAATTATAGGTCGTTTCGAAGCTTTAAGGCTTGCGGTTGCATGCGAGAAGGGCCGGGACCGATCAAGGATTGCAGAAACTGTCACATAGTGTAAAACCAAGTGAAGCGGTTGCTTCACTCTTCACCATGTGACCGCATGGGTGCCGTGGACAGCTTGTCTCTGTTTTGATTTTTGATGTTTATTTCCTATCCTACCCCTTCTAAACCCCCTCTAAACCCTTCCTAACACCCATACTTAGTACTAATGATGTCCTAACACTCTTGGGGAGTTAATTAAGTTTGGATTAGGGGTTAATTACAACTAACAATCACTAATTGTACCTTGGAAGTTCCTATTGTGCCCTTATTTGTTTGGGAAGTATATAAAGCCCCAACCCTTTGTAAATTCAGCAAATCCTCTCATTTTCTCCTCCATTCTTCAACCGTATGATAGAGAGAGTTGGGGAGTCCATGGAGTTTCAAGCCCTAGCCTCCGTCTTCCTCAAATCTAAGGAGATCCAACCGTCGGATGATCTCCAAACTTCGGATTCGCGAAGCTCTCGTCAAATGGAACAACTTCACCGTTGGGATCGTGATTCTTTTGAGTTTTCATCTAAGTCAAGTAAGCTACTAGATTCTTGATTCTCTTGATTTTGTGCTCATTGACCCTAAGGAAAACAAAGATGATTGCTATTTGAGGTCAATGAGTACACAAGCATGATGGGTGTGATTTTATTTTGATTTTTTTTTGGATTTTTGATGGGTGAACTTGCTAGAAGCATGATTAGGTTGATTTCTATGTTCAATGGAGTATGTTGATAAGTTCAATTAATAATTTGGACTTAGGTATGAAGAGTATTTGATTCCCTAAAAATCTAGGGTTTGATTATATGTTGATAAATTAAATGGGTTAATGGTGATATGTATGATTTTTGGAGTTTATTTGGATATCATGAATTGTTAGAATCATACATAGTTATATGCTTGGGAGTTTGGAATTAAACTTGATAGATCTTGAATTTTGATTGTAAGTATGAAAGGTGAATCTTGACAATGAGTTATATGTTATAATGTTTCGTTTGACTTTTTTGAAAATAAAGTTGACCTTGATGTATATAAGAGTATGAAAGATGAATTTTTCACAATGGATTACATGTGAATGTTTCGTTTGACCTTGAGAATAAGAGTTGACTTTCATGAAAATAAGAGTATGTTAATATCTAATTCATGAATTTTTTGTTGTAAGCATGTATAATGAATTATCATTATGGTTCACATGAATAAAATGTAAGGTTTGACTTCATTGGGTTGAGTTGACTTTTATGCAATAAGAGTACGTTGGTCAACTATAATTCATGAATTGAAGGTTATGAACATGTTAGATAAATTTACATGTTGGTTATGAACATACTAGATGAAATTGCATCTTGTTTAGATTAATGGTTATTTTGGATGAAAGCATGCTTGAATAAATGCTATATTGTGATGCATGCTAGAAATGTAATGGTTGACTTTAAATGTTAAGTGTTGACCTATGAACTATGTTTTGGGGTTTTGTTGGGAAAGAATTGATTGTTGGGTTGCACAATGTTGCTAACCTTGAGAACATAGCCATGAATATTAGTTAATGAATAATAGGAGGGCTATGATGCAAATAGCTTCTATGCCTTCAAATTTGAAAAGAGTAGAAATGACTCAACGGAGTCGATTATGGATTTATATGAACATAGAGAACTACATATTGAAATCCTACGGAATTTGGGGTAGTTTTGATGGAGGTCAAGCCTCCGAGCGTTTTCAAGTGTATGAAGAACACTTGGGTATTAGAGACTTGATAATATCGCTCTAAGGTGATTATGTGTTAGTTAGCATAGAAATATATAACTATGTGATTTATAAGTAAATATCTACTTGAATGGATTGGTACGGTGTGTTGTACTTTTCCCTTTATTTGAGCATGTGAGTATATATTACCTGTGCTTGAGTTTGAGTCCAGCTGGCGGTTTTGGTTTGAGTTTTTGGTGGGACGATACATTGTCTTCACGAATTGTGGGATTCGTGATCGCAATGGATCGTCGCTCCACCGATGGCCACGGTGGGGAAGTAGCTCATCTTAGTTAGAGTAATACACATGACTTTGATAGCTATGGAACCCGAGCGGAGACTGTTCGGGGACGTCGATACCACGAATGGGTTATCGAGGGCACGTTTGTTTCCGCAGGAGTTACACGCTGGAAACAGGAAAAGAGAATCATCTTCTCTCGCTTATGTGGTTTATTTTATGAGCACGTATGAATTGTTGTGCTACATGATTAATGAGATGATTTTCATGAGATGATGATTTCTTGATAAGATGTTATAGTAAAAATATAACATGCTAATGAAATGATGATTTTTATGATTTATGTTATACAAAAAAAATATAACATGTTATTTATGATTAAAGTGGAAACAATAGTCTCCCATTCATGAATTATTATATGAGTTATGATAAATGAAGAATTATGAAACTCATGGTGTAATTGGTTTATGTAGTATGGTGATAAGTTGAAATGTAGAAATAACATGTTACATGTTATTGGAGTTTAGATGCATATTCTATAAGATATGGATGATTTCATGGTAAATTAAGTAGAACTATGTTCTATATGTTTATGAATAAGATTGAGTTTATGAGGTGAATTGTGTCATGAAATGTTATATCATAAATATGACATGAGATGTATATGTTTTATTTTGCGCATAATACCATGCCATGACATTGCATCTTTAGTAGCTTACTAAGTCATTATGACTTACTCGTTTGCTTTGTTTTCCTTAGATTCGAGCCGAGCTAGTAACTCGAAGGAAACCGCCGAGCCTACGATAGAAGTGTAATTTTTATAAAGGTTGCTACTTTAATTATTTTTGTAGCCTTAGTTTATTGGAAAGGACGTTTGGGAAGTGAAGTTATATAGACTTCACTTTGGGTAGTAAGATTGTGTTATTGATTTGGTTTTTGTAATTGTAAATTATTAATAATTGGTTTTTGTGAGCCGACAAATGTTAGTCGAGCCAAGTTGTTTAAATACATATTTATTCCATCTCAAGTTATTTATATTGTTGGTTATGTTGTACTCCGGCATGTTTAGCCGTTGAGTGTGTAGACTAGAGTCTTAGACTTAGCGTAATGTTGGGTTCCTATGCGTCGCCGATGACTTGGTTTATTTGTGCTATATATTTGTATTGCATGACAGGGAGTTTTGTTCTACGTGCCCAATGTTGCGGCACGTGCGTCGAATTTTTGGACCGATAGATTTATGATCTCTTTGGTTGTATTTAGTTTGAGCTTGTTAGCTCGGGCGCCACCGCGTTATTACGTTTCGTTTCCGCACGTGTTTTAAGTTCTTGGCGTATCGCCATTATGGCCTTACCTATTATTTGTTATTTGTTGTTGTTTTGTGTGTTTTGGCGGCACGACCTTTGGGTCTCGTATTGGGATCCGGGTCGGGTCGTCACAGTGGTTTAGGTTTAATGAGAAAGATTAGAACACTCCACTAAATGACAATCTGTTTCAGAGTGAGTGTGTGTGTCATATGTGTATGATTATGTGTGGGTCTGTGTATTTGTACGAATATGCTTACGTCATATGTGTTTGTTTGTTTGTGTCACACCAATTACAAATTGTAGCAATCAAGCTTGTGATCATGCCAATAACAGAAGCTTCTAATGTACTTTGAAGCACAATAGGATTTGTTATAATGAAGTTTTTTTACACAAGACGGTATGTCAGGAACATTATTAATGGTTCATGCCAATGTTAGGGTAAACTTTACAGAACTATTAAGAGGCAACTCAAGAAAAGATGAACCAGGTTTGAAAGCAGTTAAAAAAAAAACAAAAACAACGTAAAAATAAAATGAAATGCATGTACATCATATAGTGTGACTACAGTATAAGCATATGAAGATGGCAATCATGAACTATGATCATGGCAGTTTCGGTTTGCAAATCTCTCATCTGTTGTATGCAGATGATATGCTCATCTTCTGTAATGCTAGCAAGAGTTCAATTAAGGGGCTGCGTCATGTTCTTAACACGTATGAAAGGAGTTCGGGGCAATTGATTAACAATTCTAAAAGTGGTTTTTATATTTCCCGTAAATGTTCGGTTAGGAAAGCAAATTTAATCTCTCAGTGGTTGGGATTTCCGCAACGCTTTTGGCCTATGAAATACTTGGGACTCCCGTTGTTCAAGGGAAGGATGAAGCGTTTATACTTTGAGGATCTTGAGTCTCGGATTTCTCATCGTATCATCGGATGGAAGGCTCGTTGCTTTCATTTGGCGCTAAACTCACTCGATTAAATCGGTTCTATGTAGTATCTTTGCGATGGCTTCCCAAGTTTTTTGCCGCATTGAGCGGATGATGGCCGCCTTCTTATGGAGTGCTAATGGGAGCATCGAACTCAATGGGTTTCTTGGAATAAAGCTTGTCAAGGCGGCTTGGGGATTCGGCCTCTTGCTCAATCTCTTGAAGCCTCACATGCAAAACTTGCTTGGAGCGCAATCAATGGCAAAAGCCTTTGGGCTAAATTCTGTTTGGGTAGGTACGGTGGTGTAAGTCGTGTAGTTTCGCCCTTGGGCATCCATTTTGAATCAAGTATGGCGTGTGTCCGATGGGTCGTTGGTAAAGGCGACATATCTTTTGGAATGATAATTGGTGTGGTCACCGCCTAGAGGGGCCTTATCGAAACTCTCGCAAGCTCGATAATTTGGAGGAGTTTCGGGACTTGATTGAGCCTTCTTCTATGGACTATATTCATGTGACATGTGATTCTAGTATCCCGGATCGTCTTGTCTCAGGAGATTTCCAATCTTTTGGGAGAAATTTAGACTTCATCATCCGGTTATTGATCGGGCCTCGAAGGTGTGGCGATTCCTTTGAAGGTTAGTTGTTTCATTTGGAAGTTGTTTCATAATGGTTTACTGTTGATGTAAATCTGCAATCCGTCACATTCTCTTAGCCTCCAAATGTCACCGCCCCCCAACAACCATGATCCGAAACTGCCCCCATTTGTTCATTTTTTCCGAGAAGACTATTTGGGCTCATTTTAGCTGTCTTATTGGTTCACATGTTCATGTTACATCTATTCATCGCTTGTTCAAATGTTGGGTTCGGGGTTCTCTTCGGCAATTGGGAGCGGTTCGCTTGGGTCTTTTTGTTTTCTATTGTTGGGAGGTTTAAAGCCGTGTGCGCAGTTTTGATGGCATTCCCATGCAATAAAATTCGCTTGGCCATTTTAAAAGATATTGATGATATGTTATTCATGTATACTCCTAAATCGGGCTCCTTGGCAATTTGCTTATGCTTGAGTCTTCCTATCAAGAAGATGGTGGTTCCTAGGGGTCTGGCTAAGATGGTATCCCCATCAGGGAGTTTTTAAATTAAACACGGATGGATCATCCAAGCATGGTATGCATCGGTGGAGGGATCATTAGAGATTCCAATGGCGGTTTTGTTGGCGCTTTTTCTAATTATTATAATCATGGCACGAATACTAAAGCCGAAATTCGAGCTTTGTTGGATGGATGAAGCTCGCCATAATTTGGGTCTCTCATGTGGAGTCGATTCCTTGGTTGCGCTTGGTTTTTATCTCACAATCTTTATGCCTTGGCAAAGATATCTATGATCTTCGGCTTGCAAGAGACTTATTGCAGATTTTAATGGTACATGTTTATAGAGAACGTAATCGAAGTTGTCGATCGCCTTGCCGATGAGGCGATATTTTTCGAGCGATAGGGATTTTGTCACCTTCTCTTCCTTATCAAAAGAGGCTAAGCATCTTATGCAGTTGGACAAGTATGGCTTTTATAGTTTTCGTAGTCGGGTTAGATAGCTGTTATGTTTTGTTTTATAGTATCTCCCGTTCGAGGTCAGGCTCCTTTGTCCCCCCTATATCGGGTAAGGCTGGTTGTCCCCCTCAAGTTTGTACTTTTTTATTATTTTAATAAATATCCGCAGTGCCGCCAAAAAAAAAAAAAAAAAAAAAGTAATTGTATATATGTCATCGGGGAGAAACATCTACTACATCTATGCTTTAAACTGCACTTAGATTTATATGTGTGTGTGTGTGTAATAAAATGCTAACAAGTGCCCCAACCACTTTTTAAAATTTAGAAAGACTCTGCGTTGGAGTTCTCACAAAAAGGCTCATAAACATTTCCAATGCCACTGTGGTGAAGGGGAAGGAGGGATTTGCACCTCGATAACTTGCTCGCAAAAGAGTAAAAAGTATTTGATCACTTTTACAAGAAGGTCATAGTTACAAGGAGACATCCTGTCCAGCAAATTTATGCAAATCCACAAAACATGGGCATGGCAGAATATTTTATAACCTAAAATCAATCAATCATGAATGATATAGAATGGGTTAGCCTAATGCCTTAATCTTCAGGGTAAAAAGCCAAAGTGTCCCCCATTAACTTTTTGTTCAACCATAGACTTCCGCAACAATGCTCAAAATTGAAGCCACCCTTAAAGTAATGATACATCTGATTTGTACATTATCCCAAATATTACGATTTACCAGCCAACATCTGGATTAAATTTATGCTGACAAAGAAAGTGTAACACAGAAAGAACAGAAAAAGAGACAAATAATAAACAGCAAGAAAAAATATAAAGAAACTTGAAAAATCAGTTACCAAACTATTACCGGCCAACGATTCACCAGAAAATTTTAACCTTTAAATCAAAAGATATCATCAATTTGTATAGGTATAATCAGAGTATACCACCACAAATTGCTGCAACAATACTCTCCCAAATTTAAGCATTTCCAAAGAATTCACAAAACATTACCCCAACTGATTTGAATAACATTATCCACAAATTTCTGCGACAATACTCTCCCAAATTTCAGAGTATAGCAAGAGTATTTGACACACCAAAGCAAAAAATTCTCAACTTCAGCAGTTAATCGAAAAAAAATTAAAATGATCTTAATTGAATTCCGCAAAGGAGAATTGTGAAATTCAAACACCAGAGATTCAGCTCTGCTCCTTTGTATCCGCATCTGGGATGGAGAAGCCGACTGAAAATGAAAGAAAATGTACACATATATTGAATATAACAGTAATGCTAAAATTTAAGAAACCTCTGGAAATCAAATCACGCTTACCTGAAGGGCAACTTCAGACTGGTTGTGAGTTCCTCGTCTCCCCTAGTCTCCGACTACCAAAAGGCTCAACGACCCATCGGCTCTGAAGGAGTGACGGCAGATGAGATGACGAGGCTGAGTCTTCTTCAGTTCTTCAGTCTTCGCCGCTTTGGTGCCGGTGGCGAGGGCGGCGGTGATGAGGTAGAGTGGAGAGAGATGAGAGATCGATTGAGAGTTTTTAGGGTTTTTTGGGGAGAGGAAAGTGGAGTTTGGAGAAGATGCCAGAGTTGGAACGCGCGCACACGGGCTAGCTGCTGGCCTGTACGGTGGCGGTGGATCTGAGAGGGGTTGTCTGGTCGGACATGGCAGGCTGGAGGAAAGTGAAGGGCCGCCATTTAGAGGAGAGCAGGAGGGAATTTGGGGGAATTTAAAGGAGCGTGAGGGGTTGTGAGTTTAGAAAGATAGTGTGTTTGCAATTTTGGGAAAACTATATATATGGAGGGAATTTGGGGGAAAATCTGTGTGGGCGGGAGAGGAGAGGGGGAGATTGAAATAAATAATTTTAATTTGTTTCAATATTTTCTAAATTTATACTTTTAATTTATAGCTTTTATTTTGTTTGCAATTAATTTAATAAAAACAAAATGTGAGTGCATTCTACGTACGGTTGTAAAACTAATTAAATATTATTATATTTTATAATATAATATTATTAAATTACCAAATCCAATTTATTTTAAAAATCAAAAGATTAACTACCACAATATTATACCGAGTTTTATGTGTGTGTGTGTGTGTGTGTATATATATATATATATGATCACGCTTTTTTTTGTGGTGATCTTGTCTTGTCGTCCACGTGTGAGCAAGGATGAGGTGGCGACTGGCGACCGATGGGTCGTCTTTTCTTTCTAACCTGCACAAAGTAAGCAACAAACACCGTTAAGGAGTCGGGGCGGCCCGACTAGAACCCTCTGGTGTGAGAGTAAGATTTTCGGTGGTAAGATGGGTAATAAATGTGCCGTGATATTTGTTTGATAAGGGGTGATGATAAGAGAGTAGTGAAATCTTCGAATTTACTTACCTCTATCATAAATGTGCATTCTCTATTTATACCTGGTATTCATGTTGATGTGGCGGCTGGTGAATGGGGGACACATGGCGGCAATCATTAAATGCGTTGATGGTGTCTGTCAGAAATATGTGAATTGTGCGTTTGTCAGGGGGTTGGTGCTTGCGTGCAGCGGTTTTCTCGGACCTGGGGAAGCTGTTTGTCAGGCCGGATGATGATTGATCCAGCGCCGAGGTCGAGCGGTCTTGTGATAAAGTGTTTATTACTGCCGAGGCTGAGGATACTAGAGACCGATTTGGTGACGAGGCCGAGAGCATCAAAGGTCACTCTGGCCAGCCGAGGCTGAAGCTGTTGGAGGCCGCGAGTTGTCTATAGCTCGGCAATAAAGAAACTCGCGTTTATCTTAGGGGCGAGTGGTTCTGACTTCGTTACTAGTAGCTCTCTAAGTGGGGCCCATTATTGTGCCGAGGGTCAATTCCTCGGTTTAATCCTTTCAGTGGCCCCCTACTTTTTGGCCGCTCGACACCGAGAAGGCCAAGAAGTATTCTCGTTGTTTGGTGGTGAGAGGTCGGCGCCGTGCTTTTTGCCGAGGATGACTTCGGGGTTTAAGTCGAGGCTGATGCCGAGCTTTCTGACGAGATTGCTGGAAGTTTATGGGCTTTTTTTGGACATTCGTCTAATCGGGACGATTCGTCTTTTTCAGCCGCCACGCCATTAAATGTTTGGTTTCTTGGTTTTCGTTTTGGGCGGCTTTTCGAATTTCGAAATGCTTTTAATGCCGCCTTTTCCCTTCCCGAATCCAGAGGAATCAGTGATGCGGTGCCGTTTTGGGTTTGGCTCAAAAAAAACACGCGGGTCGACCCGATGAATTTCCGGGGCTCCGCCTTGAAACGATGTCGTTGCAGGGGGGGTATAAGAGCTTTCATTTTCTTCTTTTTACTTTTACCGCTTCCATTTTCTTCTTGCCTGATTTTACTCACTGTGCTTTAGGCGATTTCCGGTGACTTTCTGGCTGTTCCCGTCCCGTTGCGTCCTACTTTACTTGAAGCCCATAAGTGATTTTCTTCTTTTTCCCACGTTTTCTTCTTCTTCGGGTGGTTTCCACGGTCATTTTTGTGTTTTTTCCGACCTATTACTAAGTTCAGGGTCTGTTCCTCCGTTTGGGTTTTAACTTTTCCGGCTTCCTTTGGCTTTTTTCAGGCGTGTTTTCCACTTTCCTGTAGATTTCTCCGGCGGTCTTCCCGGCTGACTTTATTTGGTACGGTTTTTCTTTCCTTTCCTTTGTTTTTTAGGGTATGTCTCGTAGGATCCCTTTTCCCATTTTTTCTTCTTCGTCTTCTTCTAGCAGTTCCTCCATGGAACTAATAGATTACTGGAACAGGGTAATTCGAATACTCGTGTCCGTTAGGAGTCCTCCTCTTCCTCTTCCTAGTAACGTGGTCGAGGCTTCGGCTTCGACCGAGAATGTTCTTAGTGAGTCTCCTGTGGCTGAGGATCTTTCTCGTGCCCTGGTACCTTTTCAGGGTGTGGCCCGTCCTTTTGCCGAGGTTTCCCCCGAGGTTTCGGCCAATCCTGCAGCCGAGGATGTCGTCCTCGCTGGTTTCGAGGGCGGTAAGTTTACTGACAACGAAGATGTGTCTGTACCTCGCGGCCCTGCTTGGAGAGGTGTTGAGGTGAGGATTTGTTTGGCCGAGGAGATTGTGGTAGACACAGTGATTCATACGGAGACGACCGTGGGCCCTCTGAGCTCGGAGAGTTCGGCGTCGTGTTCGATTTCCTCAGTAGATTCGGATGGCGAGGGCCCATTCCTTGAGTCAATTTTTGGGAAGTCTCCTCGCGCAGGTCCTATGTATAGGCAATGCGAGGATAGATAGGAAGTGGTTACTCCTCGGCAAGCGAGGTTTCTCCTTGCGAGCTATGGAGTGAAGGTTAGCCCACATTGGAAGTTCGGCGATGAAGTTTTTTCTGCCCCGGACTATCCATCCGACACCCCTATGAGGGTGTTTTCGAGCCGAGATCGTCTTGCGTTAAGTCTGATCACTCAATTTTTTACCAGGGAGAGAGTCTTGCATTTTCGGCAGATCGAAAGAAGTTTACGGCGTCGGCAGCTTGACAGAATGGCAAGTGGAGCTGAGGCTTCTGTTTCTGGCAGGGAAGGAGATGAGGGTGAGAGGGTGCCTCGCGTCTTGAGGCCTTTTGAGAATAAGATAGGCCTGGCTGACGTGGAGGCATGGTCACGAGCATATGGCTCTGACTCTTTCCGAGGTTCCGTTTCGGATTCAAGATTTGGGATCTCTGAGCTGCGGGGCCTTCGTAGCTATGTTGGCTTCAATTCCAGCCTTTTCGAGTCTTCAGGGTTAAGTTTGCCTCTCGACCCTTTTATTTGTGAGTTCTTGACCCAGACGAGCTCAGTTCCGCTGGATCTCTCGCCCAATCTGACCCGAGCTTTGGTGAGCTTTGTTGTTTGTACTCGAACGATGGGTTTCGAGCCCACATTGGACCTCTTCTGCTATTATTACAAGCTCAGTATTTCCATGAACCGGCTGACTGCTCTCAGGCATCCTCGGGGATTCCCCCTCCTGGCAAGTTTTGGAAACAAAGACCATAGGTGGTCCGAGAAGGTTCTGCTTGTGGAGTCAAGCCGTGCGTGGAACTTCGAGGTTCCTGAAGGGAAACCTCATGGTCTCACGAGGACGAAGAAGTTGAGTGTTTCCGACGAAACTATGAAGCTCGCCATTGTAGCCCCCCCTGCTTAACGACGAAGGGGTGCAAGTTCGGTCTTACAACTGGAAGGCTATAGTCGAGGATGAGGGCCTCCTGTCAAGGTTTTGGGTCTCGGCCGTCGAGGGGTGCGGAGGGCGTATCTAATTTTGGGTATGCGGAGTCGAGAGGTCGGACCGCATCGTGGTTGGGTATTTGGCTCGGCGTGTCCGAGGTGTGAGGGTATAGACGGGCTTGAGTGTCCGACACCAGGTCAATTTTATTTATTCCTACTTTGTTTATGTTTTCGTCCTTTTTTGTTATGTTTGTCTTTCGAGTTCTGATGCGAGCTTTCTGTTTTGTAGACATGGCTTTGTCGCGGGACGCTGTTTTGGCCCGGCTAAGGCCGAGGAGGAGCAGAGGGGTGCCGAGCTCAAGGCTTCGGCGGCTGATAATAAAAGCACGGGGGTGCTGCCTATGGTCGGCGTATTAGAAGATCCCACGAAGGTGGCCCCCTCCTCGACTGCCCCTTCTACCAAGGCCAAGGGCAAGCAGCCCGTAGCTGATGCTCCGAAGGCCAAGAGGTAGAAGACTCAAACTCGGCCTCCTCCTTCTTCCACTCCCGTTGATCTCGAGATGGCTTCGGTCCCGTCTCTCTCCCCGGTAGGCGAGGAGGTGTCTGATAATGAGCACATTATCGGACACATCGTAAGGACAATAAATAACTTCCCTGCCCACTTCACCGGCTACGGGCAAAGGTTATTTGGCGAGGGTGTGCCGGCTGAGGCTGTGGAGACGATGCTTCCCGCCAGGCAGTTTCAACTGCACGATCTATGTGGGCTGGCCTTGAGCGAGGTAGCCCAATTTCCTTATTTCTTTTTCTCGTTTATTTGTCTTGGTTGCTTATGTTGTTTTTTCTTCTATAGATCGGGGTCGGCATTGCGTCTTATGACGCCAAGCTGACTAAGGCTGCCGAGTCCGTGAGAGGGCTGGAGAGGGATCTGTCGAGGGCCAAGGTGGAGATATCCTCTGCTACTGAAAGGGTGAAGTCCCTAGAGGGAGATTTGCAGCTGAAGACTGGTGAACTTTCCCAGCTTGGTGCCGAGAAGACAGCTTGGCTGGCGAGAGAGCAGCTGTTGAAAGATAAAGCTAGTGAGAAGGATCAGAAGGTGGCCGAGCTTGAGGCCAAGCTGAAAGGGCTGATAGGCGAGAACGACTATCTGAGGGCCGAGCTGGCTGCGAAACCCAACGAGGAGAAGGTTTTGGCGGGGTATCGAGATTCGCTGGCCTACGGGGTGGAGGCTTTAAATTACATGGAGACCAGCCGAGTCCAGACGTTCCGGGCGGTGGTGGCGATTGGTGTGCCGATGCCCGAGGTTGTGAAGATGGCGAGTCTCGCCTCTCTTGGTTCGGAGTGCCGAGGTGCTGCCTCTCTTGTGCCCTTCGATGATGCCGAGCTGAGCCAGATCAAGAGTGCTGATATTGCAGCTCAGGCCCCCGAGTGGCTACATCCTCCTGTTGAAGCGAGCAATCTTTTCGCCCTGTTAGCCCAGGAGGGTGTGTGGGTGAAGGATAGCTATCATCGTTATATTGTGCCACGGCATACCTCCCCTCAACAGGCGCAATATGTTGGTGATCAGTTAATGGCGGAGCTGGAGGGCCAGAAGACGAGCAAGGATGAGTTGTCTAAAAATCAATATGTCTCCGAGCAGGCGGCGACTCGCGAGGAGGAAGCTCGCGAGAGGGGAGATGGTTTAGGGTAGGCACAAACATTTTGAGACTGTTTTTATATTTTGGTTATATGTAATCTTTATTTTAAGGTGTATAATGTGAGAACCCAAACCCCATTTCATGTTTGACATCATTATAACATGTTTACAATATGTCTTGACATATTTGAGACTTCATTTCATTCATATCGAGTTGGCATTGAATTGGTTAAGATCATAACAGAGTATTGGTCTTCCATGCGTTGCATGCCTTGTTGTTGTTGTTTCGGGTGTTCGTTTTAACGTGTAAGCACCTTAACAAGTCTCATGAGAGTCTTAATACCTTGCATACAAGATTTACAATGTTCATCTTAGTTGTTTCATGCTTGGTTGGGAGTTTAGAAGCTTCGTTGCTTCGTTTGTGTTTTTCGGTTTTACATCATTGCTTGTATTGCCTTCATTTCGTCTCGTGAGAGGTTCGGTTGAGTTCTAGGACTTGAATACAAGTCATAACCATGAGTTAACAATCCTAATACATGTTCATTCTATCCTAGATTAAGTCGGGATTGATTCGTATTTGATTTGTTGGCCAATTGTCGAGTGGTTCCAGCCATGTTTTAGCTTGATTCGAATGTGTTTCGGGTGTGTTTCCGACTTGTTTTGGGCTTGGTAACACCTTAGAATTGTTGCCTTTGAGTTTGGAATCATTTAGGCCATGTTTAGGACAAGTTTTAGGTCTGTACCTCGCGATCGCATTGCATTTTGGAGGCTGGCTCGCGAGGAGATGCTGAGAGCTAGTCCAAAAGTGCCCCTTGCGGTCGCATGGAGGAAAAGTGAAGCGACCGCATGGTGCTGTTTTCAGCCTATGTTCATTTTGAGTGGATTTTGGCTAATGTCTCTTGAACCCTTGCCCCTTGGCCGACCTTGGGCACTCAAGGCCACCTTTGTTGACTTGTCTAGGACTCTTATTGACCCTTGGATCATGGCTTATCAATGGCTCACATGCCATAGCCAATTAGAAGTCTTTTAAAGCCTATCACTTGGATTGGGGGTTTTAAGGGAAGTATATAAACTAAAATGCAGACCTTCCAGCCATTTTAGCTCATCTAAAACCAGAGAACTTCAGGGACTTAAGCAATTTTCGGCCATGGAAGAAACCCTAGGTTGAAGGGCCATTTCCCGGAGATCCGGTGGTCCGATTGTCGAGCCGAGACCGCCAAATCGAAGCTCTTGATCACCTCTACAAGAATCCTTGCTCTAATCAACCTTTCCTCCATTAATCATAGGACTAAGGTGAGTGACAATTCCCTGAGATTTTCATGTTAAACAAAATAGCATGACCCCTTCATTATAGTTGTTTTAATGTTGATTTTGAACATCTTTTGTGAAGACACAACCTTCAATTCAACATATAAAATGTGAGTATGATTTTATGAAATCTCTATGAAGTTATGATTTTGACATTTATTAAAGCATGAATGTTGTTTGTATTAAGCTTGGGAATAACTCTTGTGAAAGAATTCGGTTCAATTCAAGGTTTAACAAAATCACCGAAACTAGGGTTTGAAACTCGAGATTGTGTTTAAGGCTAGTTCGAGAACATGAGCGGCGGCTTAGTTATAAAGTTCTAAATGAACGGAGAACTTAGGAGAAGGCAATGTGATACATATAGTATCAATACTCTTCTCGGTTGAATTGTAGTAAAACTCACCGGAGTTGAATTTAGGGAGTTATGAACAATAACGACTCCACAATCAATCCCTACGACGAATGTAGTTCGTTAGACTAATGAATTAGCTTACGATACTTTGAGATGGATTGATGAGTATGCCTTGATGTATGTGTGCTTGTAAGACTCAATCGAGTTCTTATGCGGTTGTGTGATCGTGTGGAGTAAATGCATGATCGAGAGCATGTTATAGAATGACATATCTATTTGACATGATGAATTTAGTGCGTTAGACTAATGAATTAGCTTACGTGACTTTGGGATGGATTGAAGGGTATATTTGATATGCGTGCTTATAAGACTCAATCGAGTTCTTATGTGGTTTGTGTGATCGTGTGAAATAAATGCATGATTGAGAGCATGTTGTAAAATAATGAATCTATTTGACATGTTGAATTCGCTTTTGTCGAATTCCTGTGTGATCCCTTAAGTGAGTAAACAACTATTTGTTGAATAAGTTCGCTCTTGTCGAACTTATTCCTTATTTGAGATTTCATGACCGAGAAACATCTACTTGGCATTGCATTAGTCCAGTGGCATATTTGATTGAGTCGTTGGTGTGACAATGCATCGCCGCCACGAGTTATGGGACTCGTGATAGTGATGGATTGTTATTCGGTTTTTATCACACACGCCTCACCTGGCCACATGGGGAAGTAGCACCTTTGCTGTAACCAAGAGAGCACATTGGAAGGTCTAAGTACCAAGGAGAGAGCTTGGTACCGAGCAGAGAACTCTGCATCGAGTAGAGAACTCGATACTTTGATACACTAATCACGGGTATCATTGGCACGAATGTTAACGCTGTGTATTGCAGGAGCTACGTAGCGGCATCGGTTTCATATCCTATCCTCCTTATATGTGGTTTACCTTTATAGCACTTATGTGAAACAATGTGCTACCATGGATATGTGTTTTAAGTGTTTATTAAATGAACGCTTTGAGTGGCTTGATATTAAAAATGATATCTTGATATGTATGCTGCATGATGCCATGACATGCATAATTGTTAACTCACAAAGTCTTTATGACTTACCCCCTCCCTTTTACTGCTTTAGATCCGAGCCGTTCAGGTACCGCTCGTTGAGGCGTAGCAGGGTTCGTGCTTGTCCGTGATCGCACGCGACGAGGTTGTGGTTATTAGATGTCCTTGTTTTGTTCTCTTTTGTAAGGACGTTGGGATTAGCAAGTCATTTAGACTTTGCTTTGGGAATTTGGTTTTGTTGTATTTATGTCTATACTGTATCCTATTTTGTGTGCCTACAAGATGTACGCCGAGCCTTGTATAGTCGTATTATGGTTCATCTGCTTTTAAAACTTCCGCCGGGCATTACTTTAGCTCTTATTTAAGATGTTGTTCTCCCAAGGCATGTTTAGCCGTCCGAGGTATATTTGCATGAACTGTAGTGTTGGGTTCCGGTAGTAAATTCGCCGATGATTTGGTATAATTGTATTAATTGTTATATCGTTTAAAAGTTTTAAATTATTCCGCCTGTGCCGAGTCGCGCTTCATCCGAGAATGTCAAGGCCACGCCAAGCTTTCCAAAACCGAGTCTTTGCTTGTATTGTTGTCCTATTTGGACGACTTGACTTGTGATTCCATCTCTGGTCCTGTCGGGTCGTCACAGGTGTAGAGTAGTTTTTATGAAAACTTTTAAAAACTGGTTTCTTGTTTTGGTTATCTGTAATTTGATTTTATGGTGTATAATGCAAGTTTTTTCCGCTTTTTCTTATCCTTATTTGCTTTCCCCGTTATCAATTTTTTACCATTCTTATTTTTGTTGGCTCTTTCTGTTCGATGCAAGTATTTTATTTCGAGGTTTAGAAGGCATTAGAGATTTTGAAGGCATTAGAGTCCGGCCTCCCTCGGCTAGGCGAGGAGGTTTCAAGGCATTAGAGCCTGGCCTCCGGCTAGGAGGAGGTTTCAAGGAATTAGAGCAGGCGAGGAGGTTTTTTATTCCTGCCAGCGAGGAGGTTTCAAGGCAGAGCCCGGCCTAGCGAGGAGGTGAGGCATTAGCGGCCTCGGCTAGGCGAGGAGGTTTTGAAGGCATTATAGCTCTCCTCGGCTAGGCGAGGAGGTTTTGAAGGCATTAGAGCCTGGCCCCTCCTCGGCTAGGCGAGGTGGTTTTGAAGGCATTAGAGCTCGGCCTCGGCCGGGCGAGGAGGTTTTGAAGGCATTAGAGAGGCGAGGAGGAGGCATTAGAGGCGAGGAGGTTTTGAAGGCATTAGAGCCGGCCTCCCGCTAGGCGAGGAGGTTTGAAGGCATTAGAGCTCGAGGCGAGGAGGTTTTGAAGGCATTAGAGCTTTTAGAAGGCGAGGAGGTTTTGAAGGCATTAGAGCTTGGCCTCTCCTCGGCTAGGCGAGGAGGTTTTTGATGGCAAGACTGAGCGGTCTTGAATACATGGTTTAAAGAGACAAGTGTTTCATCGAGATTTTTTCTTTATAACAAGATAACAGATCATTGATAATACATTTTCAAGTGGTCTGAATGCCAGGGGTTCCTTAGTGGGGTTCCATCTGGTTTTGCGAGCCTGTAGGTTCCTGCTCGAATGGTGTCTGTGATTTTGTACGGTCCTTCCCGCTTGGGAGAAAGCTTGTTTCTTCCCCGCTTGTTTCCGCCACCTCGATTTTCCTTAATACCAGGTCGCCGACCGAGAATGTGCGAGGATTCAGTCTTTTGTCATGGTGGGCTTTGGCTAGCTTTTTATAATTGATGGCCTTCATTCTGGCTTCGAGCCTTCTTTCCTCCAGGTAATCGAGGTCAAGCGTCCTTGATTTAGTGTTTGCCTCTTCGTTGAAATGGATGACTCTTGCATGGGAGAGCCATTTCACGGGGCCATGGCCTCCCCATAAGTCAAGGAGAAGGGTGTTTCCTGCTGAACCTCTAGATGTTCGGATAGCCCATAAGACGGCCGAAGCTCCTCGAGCCAAGCACCTTTCTTGTCGTCCAACCTTCTTTTCAAGGCATGAAGGATTTGTTTGTTTCCAGCCTCCGCTTGGTCGTTTCCTTGGGGGTGTGCTACCGAAGACTTCCAATGGCGAATTCCTCTCTCCTCGCAGCTTGCCGTGAATCTGTTTGAAAATCGTGCCGCCGTGATCCGACACAATGGCCCTCGGTAATCCATATCTGCAGAGGACATTGTCTCGAATGAAGTCGATGGCCCTTTGTTCGGTGATGCTTGCTAGGGGTCTGGCCTCGATCCATTTTGTGAAGTAGTCCACCGCAACTATCACAAATTTGTTCTTGCCTTTGGCGAGAGGGAATGGCCCGATCAGGTCAAGTCCCCACATTTCGAAAGGCCATGCCGCGACACGGGTTTGAGGTGCCGAGGGCGCCTTGGGATGTTAGCGAATTTTTGACATTTGTCGCATTTTCTGCATATACCTCGGCATCCTTTCTTAACGCCGCCAAGAGTACCCATGAAAAATGATCTTGTCGGCCAAAGTTCGAGCCCTCCGGATGGCTTCCACATACCCTCCGCACCTCGGCTAGTCCTTGTGTGATTTCTGGTCGGACACACCTTAGGAGAGGCTTTGTGAAAGATCGCATGTATAGTACATCCCCAATTACAGGTGTATTTGGCCGATCTTCTTGCCATTGCCCATCCTTGCTCTTTGTCGCTGGGCAGTATCCCCTGGTCGATGTACTTTTTGATGTCATCGATCCAACATTCCGTGGCCTGCTCTAGCATCATTATTTTTTCTTTATCAATGGCCGGGGTATCGAGGATTTCGATCCATGTTTCAGGGGGGAGCTCGCCGAGCTCACTGGTGGCCATTTTGGAGAGGTGGTCTGCCTTTGTGTTTTCAGCCCTTCCTATTTGCTCCAGTTCCCAATATTCGAATTGGGCGAGGACGAAGGATAGCTCCTCATATTTGTCCAAGGTTGGGTGGTTTACCCCATACTCCTCGAATCCGCTTCACGACGAGCCGAGTCGCCAAGATTAAGATTTGAGTAGCTCCTATTTCGCGCGCTCGCACCTGCTATCAATGCTTCAGACTCAACGTTGTTTGACGCTGGAAGTTCGCTTTAAGAGCTTTATCGATCTCCGCTCCTTCCGGGTTACGAGTAGGATGCCTCGCTCCATTGCCATTCTTGCTAGACGATCCGCCATTTAACAATGTCCGTGAGCTCTGGCCGCTGTTTGCGAGACCGCTCTTGCCTGGGCACTTGTTCGCTGGTGGAGGGTCCTTGATCTGGTGCATCACTCTTTCCTTCTGCCGAGGTAAAGGAGGTTTCGGCAATGAAGTCTGCCAAGACTTGAGCTCTGATGGATTTTCTTGGGAGGTAGATGATTGCATATTCTGTTAATTCGACGGCCCATCTCATCATCCTTCCTGCGACGTCCGACCTATGCAGGATTCTTCGCAAAGGCAAGTCAGTATATACCCCGATTTCATGGGCTTTGAAGTACGGCTTCAATTTTCTCGCCATTATCATCAATGCGAGAATCACCTTCTCAATCTGCATGTATCTCGCCTCTACCTCTGGCCGCTGCATGGGACACATAATAGATGGGTCTCGGTCCTCCTTCTTCTCGCAACAGGACCGATGCTATGGCTGTGTCCGTGAGCGAGAGGTAGACGTAGAGTCTTTCTCCGAGAGAGGGGCAGCTGAGCAAGGGCAGGCTGCTGAGGTATTTTTTGAGCTCGGCAAAAGCGAGGTCGCACTCTTTGTCCCATGTGAACTTTCTCGCCCCTTTTAAGATTTTGAAGAAGGGGAGGCTTTTTTCGGCTGATTTCGAGATGAATCTTCCCAGGGCCACTATTCTCCCATTCAGCTATTGCACTTGTTTGATACATATTGGGACCTTCATCTCGGCTAAGGCTTTAATTTTTTCTGGGATTTGCCTCAATTCCACGCTGCTCACCATGTACCCAAAAATTTCCCCGCTACGCCGAAGACACATTTGGCGGGATTGAGCTTCATCTTGTTCTTTCTGAGGTTTGCAAAAGGTTCTCTGTGGTCGTCTATATGGCCCGTTTCCTTGGTCTTAATCACCATATCGTCTATGTACGCCTCCACATTCCTCCTTAACTGTCCCCAAAAACTTTATTTACCATTCGCCGGTAAGTGGCCCTCGTGATTCTTTAGGTCCGAACGACATCATGTTGTAGCAGAGAGTGCACCCGCCGCCTGGAAAGCCGTGTTCCCTTGATCTTCTTTCCACATCCTTCAATTGCATCTTGTTTTTCTTATGAGAGAATTTCTCTATATCCTCGACTTTTGCTGAATGGGTACAAATGCTGGATCAATGCTCAATTGGTGAACCGCTACTTCCTCGGCAATGCCCTCCATATCCTCGGCCTTCCATGCGAAGACATCCATGTTGTTTCTCAAGAACTCGATGATAGCTCTTCTCTCTTCGCCCGCTATTTCCATTCCCACCTTGATTTTTTGGTCAGGGTAGTTGAAGTTTATGATGACTTCTTCTACATCCTCCATAGGCTGTAAGACTGGATAGTCTCGCACGCCGAGGCTATCGATCTCGCTGTCTCGCCGCCGACGTTCTTCCCCGACGCATGCCAACTTCCTGCTTGCTTTGATTGCTACGGGTAGAAGCTTTCTCCATCGAGTCCTCGGGCTCGCTTTGGCGACCCGCCATCCTCTGCTCCTTCCGGCCTCCCCTTTCGCCTCTTTCCGCCTCTTTCCTCTCGTTAATAAGGTATTCCAGGGTAGTGCGAGCGTCATTTTTTAGGACCCCTACCCCAAAAGAGGTAATGTATTTGACCCTCTGATGGGCCATTGATGCGACCATTCGGAATTTGGCCTAGACTCAAGGCCGAGGATGACATTATACGGGAGGGAGGTCGAGGACTAGGAACGTGACTTCCTCGCTCGGGGTATCTCCTTCCTCCGAGGCCGACTTTGAGGGCCACTTGCCTTTGCCGTGACCTTGTGGCCCGTGAACCCTTCCAATTGGACTCGCTTGGAGTAAGGTGGGCATCGCCGAGTCCTAATGCCGAAAAGCACTTGTAGTACATCACATCCCTTCCAAAGACTGTGATCTATCAAGACCCGCTTGACGAGGTTGTTGTGTATGCCAACTGTGGTCAACGGGTTTTACCGAGCATAATCGTTGACCGCCAGCTCGGTGTCCCTAAAAACCATTTCATGCTCGACCATCCCTTCCATGACGCTTTCTGCCGAGTTGCTCAAGCAGTTGATTGCATTCTTCAACTGCATGATGCTTTGAGTTTCTTCTCGAATGGTATTCACCATCGGCTATTGTCGGAAGCCAGTTGTTTATTGTCGCCTCTGAGCCCTCGGCCGGTCCGGGGCGCGATTGGCCTCTCTTGCCACGAACCTCCGATCTCCCTCGCTTATAACTCTCAGACGCTTCTTTGAGTCAGACGCATTCTTCTCGTGATGTGGCCGATCTCGTTGTGGAAGTTGCATCTTTTTCTCGGGTTTCGTGTATCGAGGGTGAACTTCATGGGGAAGGGGGTCGATCTTGTTCTCTCGCCAAGAAAACGCCCATGATGTGCTCCCTTGATGCGTTGAGGGGGTGAAGTCCTCCAACTCGATGTCTCGTCTTGGGCCCCTAATTTCACCGGTGAATTTGGCGCCCTTTTCCTCCTCTCTCCTTTTTGTTGGGTGGGCATGATCTTGCCGAGCTCTCCCCTGTTCTTTTCCCTTGTAGTTTTTGTCCGTGGCGAGCCCGCTCAGATGATAGCCGTGCCGAGAGGATGTGACTGCCGCGAGCTTGCTGTGGTGGAGGGTTGCTCGCCCAGCAGCCACCCT
This sequence comes from Codonopsis lanceolata, assembly GCA_013146195.2. NCBI lineage: Eukaryota > Viridiplantae > Streptophyta > Magnoliopsida > Asterales > Campanulaceae > Codonopsis > Codonopsis lanceolata. The sequence continues at coordinate 64,822,353 of CM028379.1, read as the reverse complement.
TGGGTTAGGAACATCTCGCCAATCGTGTCCCTTGGTCTCATGAGGAGTTTCGTTCTTCCTTCGCGCTCGCTCAAGCACATCCTTACGGAGGTGTCGTGAATATAGGGATTTGGTCCAGACCTCTTTGAAGCTGGTCATGTATGAGAGCACGCCTCTCCACTTTCTTGTTTCACGCCGCACGTGTCCTGCCTCACTTTCCTGAGGGCACCCGCCGAGGCGAACTTTTTCGTAAAGGCCCTTTGAAGTCATCCCAACAGTGATAGAGTCATGGGCTAACCCATTGTACCACCGCTGGCCTCGCTGTGGTTCCCGCAAATACTAAGCACCATATATCGTCAAGTCTCGTCACTATGATCATTTTAATTCGAACCCCGACACATGGTCCAGGTCGCCAGGTTACGGTGGTAGTCTTCAAGTATGGAATCTTCACTTTCGAGGGCACTTCCACTTCTCTTATCTGCTTAATGAACGGCCCTCCTATTTTTTTGACAGCCGTGTTAGTTCCTGTACTCTACCGAGCTTCTAGTTTCTCCATCCATGCCCTTATCTCGGCATCCGCCATCCTGCCTCCCCGTGCCGAGCCTACGACTTGTGGGATGCCGTTGCTCCTTTGTCTGCCCGAGGTACTTCGACCCTTCTTCGCCATGTTTCTTATCGGGGACCCTGAGCGAGCCTCTTTTTGCGAGTTGGCGAGACAGGACTCGTGTCTGGACTGAAAGAGCTTTGTTGGTTGAAGACTGGCGTAGGGTTGGGACTCTCCTTCCTCGCCGCGAGCTCGGTTATCTCGTGTCGAGGTGGAACCTAAAGCGAGAATGAACGCCGTCCCTAGATCCTCGCCGGCCATCCGCTTGCCGAGCATTGACTTGACATTCGTGGTAAACTTCGCTTTGGGTTTCGCTCCCACCGCCGATTGAGTTGGAGCGGGGTGCTTTGCACGTTGATTATGGGATCGGCTCGATCCGAAGTTTTTACCACCGTAGCTCATGCATTTTGGTCTCGGCCTCCTGTATCTTTGTGTATAGGGTTCTTTGGTGCTCCCAATACGCGTATTCCTAGTCCGCTTCTTCCTGGGCCGTTGGTTTATTCGTTTTGTCATGAGATCTTTCCTCTCGAAGACTTGGCTCGGGGTCGGCGTCGGCCTCTCTAAGACTCGACTTCAAGCTGAATCGCCCATCTTGGGCCTGCGCCGCCTCTCTATTTCGTTGGGCCCTCCCGAGAGAGCCGCTTGGGCCAAGTCTTCGATCTCTCGTTGACAAATAAGGGCCCCTCGCATCTCTTCCCTCGTTGTGCTCGGCCGGTTCTTTTTCTGGGCGGGTGGATGCGGCGGGGGGACGTTTTTGGAGGCCTGCTTTTTTGATCTCACCATCCTTTCTCGTTTGTGGACACTGTGACTGAGAAAATCATTTCCTGGCAACGGAACCAAACTGATCACGCTATTTTCGTGGTGACCTTGTCTTGTTGTCCACGTAGGAGGCAAGGATGAGGTGGCGTTCGCTTGTTCGTCTTTCTTGGTTAACCTGCACAAAGTAAGCAAGAAAAACCGTTAAGGAGTCGGGGCGGCCCGACTAGAACCCTCCGGTGTCAGAGTAAGATTTTCGGTGAGAAAATGGGTAATCAATGTGCCGTGATATTTGCTTGATAAGGGGTTGTGATAAGAGAGTAGTGATATGTCAGAATTTACTTACCTTTACAATAAATGTGCGTCCTCTATTTATACATGATATTCTTGTCGACGTGGCGGTTGGTCATTGGGGAACACATAGCGACAATCATTAAATGCGTTGATGGTCTTTGTTAGAAATAAGTGGGCTGTGCGTTTGTCAGGGAGTTGGTGCTTGCGTGTAGCGGTTTTATCGTGCATAGGGAAGCTGTTTTGTCAGGCCGGATGATGATTGATCCAATGCCGAGGCCGAGCGGTCTTGCGATAAAGTGTCTATTACTGCCGAGGCCGAGGATACTGGGGACCGACTTAGCGACGAGGCTGAGGGTGGTGGATACCACTCTAGTGCCTGGGGTCGAGGGCATTAGAGATCACTCTGGCCAGCCGAGGCCAAAGCCGTTGGAGGCCGTGGGTTATCTATTACTTGGCAACGATCAAACTCGCATTATCTCAGGGACCTATGTTTCTATGACTTCGTTACTAATGGTTTTCTAAGTAGGGCCCACTATTGTGCCGAGGACCATTTCCTCGGCTTAATCCTTTCAATAATTATAATCTTTTGAACAAATCTAAAATGGGATAAATAGTTAAATTAATATATGAATATTTAATACATTATAAAAAAGTTTAATTAAATGAATCTGTTATCTTATGAAATTGTTGCAGAGACGGGCGAGTGTAATATGAATTTCAAATTTACTTAACCAACTATAACTGGATCAACTCAATTTACTTCAAGATAAAATAAGTTAATGAAATTAATAGTTTCTTAAATTTATCAGAATAGTTAGTAATTTAAAAATAGTTAACAACTGAATACTTTCAATCTTAAATTTAAAATAAATAAAAATTGAGATAGTAGGAAATTGATTTTTTTTAATAATTCCTAAAAATAATTAGCTTTCTTAATTATGATATTATGTTATTATTTAAATTTGTAACCAACGTTTAAAAATTATAAATTGAAAACAACATTTTTATCAAAAGTTTAAGATACAAAAATCAAGAGACCTGATCACATGTAATATTACATTAATATTTGCTCTGTTTATACTCATAAAACTTACTAAAATGGACAAACACATATAATATTATAAATTTCGATTAACCTGGTTAAAGTATTAATTTTTTGAATACTATATTCTTTTATATACAAACATATGCATAAGTTTAATACATACAAAATGAAAATAAGATTATGTTTAACAACATCGATAGTAAAAAAGATAACATCGATATAAGAAAAAAATAAAAAAGAAACATTATAAACATCATATTTTTTCTTTATAAGATTTTGCGGAAGATATCATTATGATCAAAAAATTATACAAATGAAATATACTAAAAAAATAAATAAATGAAATCCTATGTGATATATGCATGTCCAATTGTTCATAGTTGGCACAGAACGTAGACTGTCCTTGCTCCCATGCATGTCTTGTTGAAAGAAAACTTTAGGCATGATGAGTTAAAAACACACACACAAACACATGCATTAGCCATACAACAACATTAAAGAATTCTAAAGCATGTTATATTTGTAAGTTAATTCATTATATTGTAAAAAAAAACACACACACAAACATTTACGTATTTAATTTTCTCATTTACTTTTAGCGTGTATGTGTATTCTATTGTAAAACATGAGAAGAAAAAAGCAACAAAACTAAACAATTTGAAAACTAAGAAATTTGATAGAGGTAAATTAAAACTTAAGAGTAATGAATTACAACGGTTAAACTCTCTTGCAAATGATGGTGGAGTAAACATTTCAATCATCTAATATTATTTATAGATATAAGAACAAAGATTGTTTAGAGGAGATAAACATAATTTGAATTTGAAAGAGATTGTTTAAAATGGATAAATAAATTTGAATTTAAAAAATATTTGTTTGCTAAAATTTCATTATTAATAAAATAAATAAAAATCACCTAAAGAGATTTTATCCTATTTGATTTGCATGGTTTATAGAAGGTTGGAAGAAAATAGAATAATCGTAGTATTCTACAAGTTCTAGCCATAGTAGGGAAGTGAAAATGATGAGAATTGAGAAGTCTTAATCAAGTGAAATACATATAAAATTGAATGTGATCAAATTTATCTTAAACTAACCGTAAAATTTATCACATGTTAAAAGTTTTATCAATAACCAATTTTGAAATGTTGGTTAATGTTTTCTTACCATTACGATCCATAAGAAGGTGACACGCGAAAGTATAAAATTCCTTTAAAACTTTAAGCGGGTTAATATCATTTTTGGTACCCTAACTTTACATGTTTTTTTACTTTTGAAATTATTTGTACTGACTTCATCAAATTTCATCATAAACATTTTCATTTGTCATCAGATTACATACATTTCGTCAAATTACTGTCAAAAGCTAATGGTTGATGTGTTGTTAACGTCCAATTGTCATCATATTACATATCTTATGTTTTTAATTGTTATTAGATTACATACCTTCAGGACAGAAGGTATGTAATCTGATGACAATTGAAAATGTTTATGATAAAATTTTATGAACTTAGTATAAAGGGTACCAAAGGTAAAAAGTAAGTAAAGTCAGGGTACCAAAAGTGATATTAATCAAACTTTAAGCATTTAACAGAAAGTCGTCACATGACATCTATCAATAACTTATATTTTACTAATAATTAATAGTGGTTAAAAAAATTTACCATCACGATTCATAAGAAGGTGACACGTGAAACATAAAATTCTTTTAAAACTTTAAACATTTAATAGAAAGTCGCCACGTGGCATCATGACTTCTATTTTAATTATAGTTAATACTTAATACTTAATATAGGAGTGAATCCAAGCTTCGGGGCGTTTCCAATTTTTGCATTGCTTTAGAGAGTCAAACAAAGTTGCTGACAGTTTGGCCAATCTAGCTTGTGATTCATGCTCTGATTTGGTCTTCCATTCTTTTTCTGACATCCCTCGCTCTACTCGTGGTCTTATTTTGCTTGATGCTTGTAACACGCCTTATGTTAGAATTACTTAACTTGTTTTTTGCGTTGTATCTCTTTTTCGAGGTAAGACTCCTCTGTCCTCCCATTTATAAGGGCTCGGCTGGTTGTCCCCCTCAAGTTTGTATCTTTTTCCTTATTAATAAAATCTAGCAGGATGCCGTCCCTGTTTCCTTGAAAAAAAAAAGTTAATACTTAATAAATAAATATATAGATTTTGAATTATTGAGAATCTAAGTTTTGACAATATTGATACCGAAGAGATATATCCAAATGGCCCAAGCCAGCCCATACCCAAAGAAGTGCCCAAGGCCTAAGCCCAATTGTGTAGAAGTTGACCCAGCCCATGCAAAGGGCCCATTGCTATATAAGGAGGAGACTCCCTCCAAAGTTGGAAGGTTATTATTTCATTCCCCTCTTTGGGTCTCCTCCCCCTCCATATCCTCTCTCTCTCACTCTCGGTTTGCATACATAGATATAAACATTCTCCATTTTCTCTCATTTTGGACATATATTATACATATAAGGGTTGGGGGGTTCACCCCGCCCCCCCTCACGTTGTCTGCAGACACTATGCGGCCATATATTCTACCCGACGACGACGATAATCACCGGACGACAACACGAGCCACCATTAAGACTACACTTTTGCCACCCTCAACACGATCGAGCCATTTTGTGCACGATGAAATACTTTACTGTGTTTGCAGGGAGTTGGAAAACACCTAAAACTGAGATATTTTCATCCAAGCTTTGAATGGCTGATACTTAATTTCGCCAGGGAACTAAAAATAGCTAAAGATGTTATTATTACATTCTACAAATTCAAAGAACAAGAAAAAATGTATAGGGATGTGTATGTAGCTGTACAAATATAAGTGATATTTGGCTCAATCCCTTTCTATTATGAGACTAAAATCACTAATTCCTCATTCGCCTCTCTCGCCAATGGATTTAGACAAAACTAGAAATGTAGCTTGCATGAGTCGACTCAAGGACATATGACACTCGTAATCCCATTGAATCTTAACCCTATAAGTGTCTTGTAATTTTATCCGATCTTTTTTTATGAGGATGTACACATGTAAGACAAAAATTCAATGACATAGAGAATATGATGGATGCTGAGATAAAAGATTTAGAGCTGTATTTTTCTACGTTATATTATTTTACTTCTAACACTAAGTAATCACTACAATAATAATAATAAGTCTATATCCACTATAATATTTACTTATTCCATCTAAATTAAGCTTTATATGGACTAAAACCCCGTATTCATCTCATCAATTGCATAAATTAATTCTAGCATTTATTTCACTGATCATTTATCTTGAACATAAAAACTAACTAAAATAGAAGTCCTCATATTAACATTCCTATTTCAAACTAGTTTTTATTTTAATTATAAAATTTTATATTGGAAAAATAGTTTGTTCAAGTCTCGTGGGCAATAGAGCTCAGCTCAGCTCAACTCAACTTAATTAGTCATTTTGCCAATCATTAGAGTTAAGCTACATAAATCTTATTTCGCCATTTAATTTGATCCATACTTAGGGCATAAAAAATATCATGCAATATACTCATTCGTATTTTTCTTTATTACGAATATTCATATTAGTTTTGGTCTTCCCCTTCCCCTCTTTCTAAATTGGTTGATGTTGATACAATCACATGTTTCTTAATGGTACACTAATTGGTCTTCGTTGTATATGTCACAAAAAATAAAAAAATCTCTTTTCCTAATAATGTTAGTGACAACTAGTTTTATACTCGTGCATTCAACGCACGGACATATATCATTTTCAATTAAACGATACATAAACAAAACTGAAAAGGTCAAATAAAATTAAAAATATAAATTAAGGATATGTAATGTTAGAAGTATTTCCGTGTTCGCAATTACCGTAACAAAATGATTTGAACCATCATCACGATATGTTAAATCAACAATTGACAAGATATTTGAGCCTGCGAATGATGAAAATCAATAAAAAAATATTTTTCTAGTATTCCTTACAGGCTTAATATCTGAATAAATGTTTATTATTTTAAATAATAATATGTAAATAATTTAATAAAATTCCATTTAAAAACATTACTGTTAAAAAAATAAGCAAGTAATCGTAATACAAATATTATTAGTTTGATGTATAGAAATTAAATAAATAAATATACCCAAATAATTTTTTGCACAAGGAAAGAAGAAGTAATATGGGTTTGAAATCTATATTAATCTATATTATACTAAACATTTATTTATTTTAGATATGAAACTTATGATAATTAAAAAACCATTTTAAAAAATAAATTTTTAATCCACCGCCGGTGTATACACATTTTTGCATAAATGATCTTTTGAATACAACACGTGGCCAACCAAAATTTTAAAAAATAAGAATAAAATTTTCATCTATCGATGGTGCAGAATTTTTTTTAACAACACTTTTTTGGTGTCTAATGCAGTTTATAATATGATCAACAATAAAGTTGTATGCCATTTCATATTTAAAGACATTTACAACGAATTTGTAAATTAATCTAAGGTTAAATGCGAGTATAATAATTAGATTTTCTTTTCCAATGAATTCTTCTTCTTATGAGTATTAGATAAAAATGACTTTCTATTTTTAGTAAATAGATTTAGGCAAAAACTATTTTATTTAGCAGTGTTATGTGCATATATATATATATATAGAGAGAGAGAGAGAGAGATGCTATGTTTTAAGATTTTTGGATATTAAATATTTGATTATGAGACTTTTTAATTTAAAAAAAATTAACTTGTGACTTTTAAATATGAAATTAATTATTCTGGAACTTTCTATCATAGTAAAACTATTTCGGAATATATAACTCCACTATACTATTCAGTATTCACGACTCATTCAACGATTTATTGTAGGATTTTTTGGTTTGTTTAACTGACTCAAGATATATTCTATCCAAATAGATTTTATAAGATTATAGATAGAGATTTTAAACTAAAACTGTTATTTCACCCTTACTATATATAGCCCCCAATGTTCAAGCATTGTTACCCATCATCTCTTTTGAGTAGAGTTTCTAAATAGTTATGGCTAAGCTCTATTTTGTTCTGTGTTTTACAATTTTCTTGTTCATTTTCGCTTCGGGGAGAAATCTACCCACATCATTGCGAAAGAGCATCGATGATTCCCCCTTCAACACCACAAAGAATTACACCCATGTCTGCGATTCATCGAGGTTTGAAGAACTTGGATTGAACATGAGTGCATTTGCTTACTGTCACAAGTGTTTACCCTACGATGTTAGGGCGAAAGATTTGGTGGATCGTATGGCACTAACCGAAAAGGTTAATCAGCTTGGAGATAAAGCCAGTGGGGTGGCTCGTATAGGCCTACCCAAGTACGAGTGGTGGTCCGAGGCACTTCATGGCATCTCTAATGTTCCAGGTAGAGCAACTTTCTTTGACGATGTTGTTCCTGGTGCAACGAGTTTTCCCACCGTTATACTTACAACGGCATCTTTTAATGAGTCATTGTGGAAAACAATCGGCCAGGTAATCAAGAATTTATTATGCTTTCAAATGATCTTTTTTTTTTAATAGTCGAGGGGTCACTATAGAAGGGTCACGTATGTGAAATAATCACTTAACGCCATTATATGTTCATTTCGCAGGCAGTTTCAACTGAAGCAAGAGCAATGCATAACCTTGGTCATGCAGGATTGACATATTGGAGTCCAAATATCAACGTCGTGAGGGATCCTCGATGGGGTAGAGCCCTCGAAACGCCTGGCGAGGACCCCTATACTGTTGGTACTTATGCCAAGAATTACGTTAGAGGGTTGCAAGATGTTGAAGGAACTGAAAATGTTACTGATCTCAACTCTAGACCTCTCAAAGTTGCATCATGTTGTAAACACTACGCTGCTTATGACGTTGATCAGTGGATGAACGTTGATCGTTATCATTTTGATGCAAGGGTACGTACTGATCTTCGTTTTGATGATAATTTGTTTTAATTTAGTTTTTCGATTTTTGAAGTTTTATTTTTGTGTATTTTGTGTATGTAGGTGCACGAGCAAGACATGGTCGAGACATTTCTTCGACCATTTGAAATGTGTGTAAAAGAAGGTGACGTTACGAGTGTAATGTGCTCTTACAACAAAGTTAATGGGATCCCTACTTGTGCTGATCCAAAGCTTCTCAAAGATACTATTAGGGGAGAATGGGATCTCCATGGGTATCGATCTATAATACCCTTGTTTTGTAACTTGTTTTTGTGGTGGCAAAATATGGAATAATCACTCTCGACAAACTTAAATCGGTTGTTTTCTATTAGGTACATAGTCTCGGATTGTGATTCGATTGAGGTCATGTTAGATGACCAAAACTGGCTCGGCGACGAACCTGAGGATGCCGTTTCACAAGCTCTGAAAGCAGGTTAATTATTTTGTCACTGGATAGATTAATTAAGCTCACAATTATGTACACGTTTGATGTTTTCTTGACATACATTGTGAAATTTTGTACTAACAGTTTGACTTATTCTAGGATTGGATTTGGATTGCGGGGATTACTATTCCAAGTTTGCTGGCAATGCTGTAGTGCAAGGGAAACTCAGGGAGGCTGAAATTGACAAAGCACTGATAAATCTATATGTTGTGCTCATGAGGCTTGGGTTTTTCGATGGGAGTCCACAATATGCATCGCTCGGTTTAAAGGATGTGTGTTCCAACGAGCATATTGAGTTGGCAAGGGAGGCGGCAAGGGAAGGAATCGTTCTTCTCAAGAATGAGAACGGAACTCTACCATTGAGCTCTTCTAAGTTTAAAACGTTAGCAGTTGTTGGGCCTCATGCCAATGCTACTGATGTTATGATTGGAAACTATGCTGGTAATACATCAGAATCACACACGGACACACACCATCAATTTGTTATATGTTACTAAGGACTTCAATTTTGAATGTAGGTGTCCCATGCCACTTTACGGCTCCAATTGATGCTTTTGCGGAGTATGGAAAAGTCATATATGAAAAGGGTTGCGGAAATGTTCAATGCAAAAATGAGAGCTTGATATGGCCAGCGGTGAGAGCTGCAAAGAAAGCTGATGCTACGATTATTGTAGCTGGAATTAGTTTGGATATCGAGGCCGAGAGTAAGGATAGGGAGGATCTCCTTCTTCCTGGTTACCAAATGCAACTAATTAACCAAGTTGCGTTAGCTTCCAAAGGCCCGGTGATTCTTGTAATCATGTCTGCTGGAGGAGTCGATATCTCATTCGCTAAAGATTCACCAAACATCCAATCTATTCTATGGACTGGATACCCTGGTGAACAGGGTGGTCACGCCATTGTAGATGTTATTTATGGAAAATACAACCCGGGAGGAAAGTTACCGCTTACGTGGTTCGAGAACGAGTATGTAGATATGCTGCCTATGACATCCTTGGCACTTCGACCAATTGATAGCCTAGGCTACCCGGGCCGAACTTATAAGTTCTTCAACGGCTCAACAGTTTATCCTTTCGGATACGGACTAAGTTACACCAACTTTACCTACAAGTTGGTTTCCGCCAAGAGGTTGCACCACATCAACTTAAACAAGTTTCAACATTGCCGAGACTTGAACTATACCGATGGTGCTCACAAGCCGGCTTGTGCTGCTGTCCGTCTAGATGATTTGAAATGCGATGAAGAGTTTGACTTTATAATCAAGGTCAAGAATGATGGAAACAAAGACGGAAGTGAAGTTGTCATGGTTTATGCGGTACCGCCGAAAGATATTAAAGCGGCGCCAATTAAGCAGTTGGTTGCCTTCCAGAAAGTGTTTGTTCCCGCCGGTAAAGGGAAGGAAGTTAAGTTTTTGATGAATACATGCAAGAGCTTGTACATTGTTGATTACAATGCATACCAGGTTTTGCCTGCTGGTAGGCATTCGATTTTAATTGGGGATGGTGTTGTGGAATTTCCACACCAAGTTAGTTTTGGGTACTAGAGAGATTTAGACTTTTTTGGTAAATAATTTGTTAGGAAATATGACCTAGCTAGTATTCTAGAAATCTAGTTGGTAGGCTTAGTTTAGCTAGCCAATGAGATGTAAATAATCAAATTCTAATGCTATTTGCGTATCACATCCAGTTTTAATTTAGGGCGAATTGCCCAAATCATCTTTGTACTTTACACATTTTTCCAAATTCGTCCTAAAATCCTAAAAATCGTCCCTCTACTAGCTTTATGGTGCAATTGGTCCTTCTGTCCAATTTTATTACTTTTTTTCCATTAAGTCAATGCACGTGCGGCTCACGTGAACTTGGCTAGGGGTAAAAATGTCCATGCATTCATTACCTTTAAATAGACCAAAATACCCATAGTATATTTATTTTCTTAAAACTAAATATGAAGGTATTAATGTAAATAGCTCTGGCTGATTCATAACTCTTACTTCCTACGTCAGTCCACACAGTCATTTAGATGCATGGAATCATAATAGGTTCGGAGTTATTTTCTCAATTCCATATTCCCTAGAACAAAAGAATGAAACTCTTCCCATGCTTTTCAACTATTTCAACTTTAAAGAATTCTTCATTAGTCCTACATGCTTGATAAAAAAGAGTGAAGCTTCATTTTGCACTTGCCCCATTTTGGTAGCAATTGCAGATTGCAGCTTGCAACACCATCATAGTCATTTGTGCAACTACTCAATTTCTTTGAGGGATGCATTGATTTTGAATTTAATAATTATTCAAATTCCATGGAATTTGCTTTCAAAATCATAGCAATTCTATTGTTTGGATAATATGTGGAATTCAATTGTAATTCTATATTATTGTTAAAATAAAATCTCAATAGTATATCAAAAATCTAGTTTAGCCTAGTGATAGTGGATGTTATCTATTGTCAATGACTAATTTTCAAACCTTGCTAACAACAAAATTAAGAGAATTTTATGTTTTTAGTAATAAGTAGCATATAGAGGTGGTCGGAGGTGGCAAACAGATGGTGGTGGTTGGTGGCAGAGGCGGAGGTGGTGACTAGTGGTGGTGGTCGGAGGTGGTAGTCAGAGGCGTGGATGGTGGAGGTGGTGACTGGCGCGGTGGTTAGAGGTGGTCGGAAGTTGTGGTGATGGTAGTCGTGGTAAAAGGTAGGTGAGTTGTTAAAAGGTGTGTAGGTAGTTGTTAGTGTGTATTGACAAAAATTAGAATTTAAAATCTTAGGATTTAGTATAAAATTAATTTTATGATTTATTAAAATTAATTTTATGGAATTGGAGCATTTGGAATTCCAATTCCAAATTTTAAATATGTTGCCAAATGACGGAATTGGTGTGACGACCCGACTCGGACCCCAATGCGAGATCCCAAGCCGGACCGTCCAAGTAGGCAAGATACAAGCATGCGCAAGTAGGGATATAAAATTTCACGTGGCGCGACATCGCATACATAAAACAACTCGGCTACACTTGGCCGGAAAATAACTTAAAATAACCAAGTCATCGGCGACGTTACAGCCAGAACCCAACAACTACTCCTACAATTATAACACATGCATAATAATATCCTCAATGGCTACAACATGCCGGAGACAACAACAATAATAATACCTTAAAAGAGTTTTAAGCGGAAGAAGCTGTAGTGAACCATTTCATAAAAACAAGCTCGACATATAAGTCGGCATACAAAAGATTATAAGTATCAAGTATTCAAGTTATACTACAACAACAAAATCCCAAGACAAGTCTAAGTGACTTGCTTCCCATTGTCCTTGCCCAAATAAAAGTCTAACTACAAAAGTCTCAAAAGAGCAACCTTGAGCTCACAAGCAACCAAACGCGGGTACGGCGAATCTAGCGTGAACCGTCTCTTTGGCTTGGATCTAAGGAAAACAAAACAAACAAATAGGGTAAGTCATAAAGACTTAGTAAGTTACTAAAAATGCATGTTCATGTTATAGCATGACATTTATCACAATTATGGCACATGTTCATCATATAGCACTTAGCACATTATTCACGTAAGTGTAGAAATAAATCATACAAGTAGGATATGATATAGGCACGGCCGCTACGTAGCTCCTGCAATAAAGTTTGTTAACCCAATATCGTGACTACGATGCTCGTGACTTCACATCGATATACCGAACTCCGGCTAACGCACGTATTGATACGGCAAAGGGGCTACTTCCCCACTGTGGCCTACAGTGGAGGTGTGTGTGAGGTCCCAGGTACGATCCATAGCAAGCACGAATCTCTCAATTCGTGAAGGCGATGCATCGTCCTACCCTGACATAAAAATCAAACCAAATAGTGCCAGCTGGACTTAATGCAATTCACAAGTAGATCTTTACTCGTCAAGACCAAATAAGGATCGAATTCGACAAGAGCGAACTCGACCGACCAAGTAGGGTATTAATCTCTACCATAAATCATGTGAAGGCAATTAATTGCTCATAACCAAATAATCACAACGGGTTCAATTGCACATAGTTAAACTCAACTTAGACTTGAGTAAACCCGACCAAACGGTGTCCAAACTTCGTAGGGGTTGAAATTAGTGTTCAACATGTTCAAATCTTCCCTAGAGTCGACTCCGTTGAGTCTTTACTATAAATTCCAAATTTTGGGGTAATTGAAGCTATGTGATTCATAACCCAACCTAGGCCATTACTAGGTTCAACTAAGTTATAAATTCACCAAGGCATTGCCATGTATTTCATATTCATCATAGGGTCCAATTTAGAGGATAGAACACATCATGTAGGCTTTATAATTAGGGCATTCTCATATAGCACCACTTCAAGCAACACATAAAATAAATGTTTCTAACATGTTCATAATCTTAAATAAACAAGATGAAGGAGTATAACAATCTTTCATAACCATAAAATCACCCTATACATGCTTCTAGCAAGTCCATATTTTCAAATCACAAGATGAAGGCATAAGAAGCATATATGTGTCCTCATTGACCTCAAAAATCATAAGCTTTGTTTTCCTTAGGGTCAATGAGAACTAAATCAAAGATGAAGAAGAGTAACTTACATGTATTTTACACCCAAGAAAGTAAATGAAAAGATTAATCGGTTGGAAATGATCTACTCTTCAAGCTCTTCACTTCTATGGAGGTGGCTTGAGCAATGAAAGAAGGAATCAAGGAGGACCAAGAGAGAAGCTTCAAGGAGCCATGGGAACCCTCAAGAACACTCTCTCTCACGTTTTTGGAAAGGGCTTCAGCAAATGAGGAGTCCCAAGGCTGAATTGTGGTGTTAGTGAAGTCAAATATCTAGTAGGACAAGTGTCAATGTGATGTGGTTGCTTAAAATCTGATTTTGTGGCTTGTTTAATCCACTCAAACACTCACTAATCCACTCTTAAAACATGTTACTAATGTTAGGACACAAATAATGAGGGTTAGGGAGGTTTAGGTGGGGTTTAGAAAGGGTTTAGGATAGGGGTTTAAGTGTGAAATTCAAGAAACAACGAAACAGAGCAGTCCAGCCTCGGGGGACCATGCGGTCGCATGGTCCTCCATAGCATGCGACCGCATGCTACCTGGGTTCACAACCTTCCAGTTTCTGGTTACCTTGCAAGGGCAAGGCCATTCCACCTTGCGACCGCAAGCCCGGCAGACCCAAAAAGGCTCAAAATGTAACCTAAAAGACCCCCAAACACTTAGCCAAATCAATGGGGCTTCAAACCCCAACAAAAATGAGTCTAAAACTTATCACAAACACCCTCAAACAACACCCAAACAATCCGAACGAAGGAGGGAAAAAAGGAGAACTAAACAAGCAATTCAACCGATGGTTCAACAAGCATGCAACCACGATTCTATACATGTTAAGAGCATTATGAATGACTTATAAATGATTCTAAAACATATATAGACTAAGTAAACATGCTCATGAACATCAAGAATTCATGAAGGCAAACACACAATGCTCATGCAAGAATCCGGGGTGTTACACTCTCCCCTCCTTAAGGAATTTAGTCCCTAAATTCTTACCAAGTCCATCAAACAAATGTGGATGCTTCTCGCGCATCTCCGCCTCCGTTTCCTAAGTCGCTTCCTCAATGTTGTGATTTCTCCAAAGGACTTTAACTAGGGGAATCCTCTTGGTTCGTAGCACTTGCTCTTTGGTATCCAAAATCTTCACGGGCTTTTCAACATAGGACATATCCGGCTCAAATGTTATCTCCTCATATTCAAGCACATGAGACTCATCTTTGAAATACTTTCGCAACATGGAAACATGGAAGACGTTATGAATCTCTGAGAGTGAAGGTGGCAATGCAACTCGATAAGCAAAAGACCCAACTCTCTCAAGAATCTCAAATGGGCCAATGTATCTCGGTGTAAGCTTCCCTTTCTTGCCGAATCTCTTCGTACCCCTTCTTGGTGACACCTTCAAGAATACGTAATCTCCCACTTGGAACTCAAGATCTCGTCTACGATTATCCGCGTAACTCTTTTGTCAACTTTGAGCGGTGCGTAATCTGTCTCTAATTATCTTCACGCTCTCAACCAACTGTTGCACTAATTTGGAACCCCAAATTTTGCCTCTCCAACTTCGTCCCAACAAATTGGTGATCTACACTTACGCCCATACAATGCTTCATACGATGTCATCTTAATACTCGACTGATAGCTGTTATTATACTCAAACTTGGCTAAAGGTAAGTGAGAATCCCAGCTTCCTTTAAAATCCACGGCACAAGCTCGAAGCATGTCCTCCAAAATCTGAATCAACCGCTCGGACTGACCATCCGTGTGTGGATGAAAAGCTGTACTGAACTTCAAATCTGTTCCCAAAGCCTCCTGCAACGACCGCCAAAATCTGGATGTGAACCTCGAATCTCTATCGAATACAATACTCACAGGTACGCCATAAAGTCTCACGATCTCCTGAATGTAGAAGGCTGCCAACTGAGTCAACGAATAAGTGATCGTAATCGGGATAAAGTGTGCAGACTTAGTCAACCTGTCAACTATAACCCAAACTGCATTAAATCCTCTACGCGTGCGCGGTAACCCTGTCACAAAATCCATAGTAATAAAGTCCCATTTCCATTCAGGAATCACAAGTGGTTGTAGAAATCCCGCAGACCTTTGATGTTCAGCCTTAACCTGTTGACAAGTTAAACACTTTGATACATACTCCGCAATTTCCCTCTTCATGCCTTTCCACCAAAATTGTCGTTTCAAATCTAAGTACATCTTCGTGCTCCCTGGGTGAATGGTGTACCTCGTTTTATGAGCCTCATCAAGAACTTGACCCGTATACGATTTGACTTATAAGGATTGGTCGTATACTAGTTAGTAAGAATATGCTTCCTAGTGACTCGTGAAATGTTGTATTGTCTCTTTATTAGTCTAATACATTGATATTGTACTAGCCTTGTATAATGTGTTTTATCTACCATTAATAGGTAGTTAATAGTATGAATATTCCATACTTGGTATACATACATAGTAAATTAATATGCTATGTTACATGATGCTGATGCCATTCCTATATGTGCTTATGATTGCTATTGTTGAGACCGATATAAAGGATGTTGATATGTGATTCATGAACACCCCACATCCTGTACGACGAAAGCTTTTGAAGTCACTTCAGAGGGCCCCTGACCTGATTATCAAGAGGTCTTCGTCGGAGAACTAGAATGGTATAATATGAGACAGGAATTGACTGAACCCGTTACCAAATGGAATGGAATTGAAAAATATTGGTATCTTGTTGTGCTTGTGCAAATACGTACAACATGGATATTGAAATCATGCTATGAATGAATTAACCTTGTGACTTGATTGGATGAAGTACATCGTATTGAATGTCTTCCTTGTAAGGTGAATATGTGGTATATGATGATGATTGACTACTTGATTATAGTGTAAGGGCGTTAGACCCTAGAGATTCGTGTTGTGGCTGGAATAATTTAGCTAGCCCAGAAAAATTCTTGGTTGGGAAGTTAGTTAGTTCGGTGCAATTATTGAACATGCATGAATTACTTGATTAGTTGATAGAGAGGCATTTAAACCTTGATATCCACGTTTGTGGGAACTTTGTAAGCTTTGCTAATGTCTTTGAACTCTGCCAAGAGTCAAGATGACTCGATTTTGGAATTTATTGGGGTTGAGATTTGAGTATTTCTCCCCCTCGTGTTTTGAGGCATACCTAGACGGTTACCTCGACTTCATGTGCAGGCCAGAGTATTGAACTTTTGGTTGTTGTCGAGTTTTGAATTCGAGGACGAATTCTTTTAAGGTGGTGAGGATGTAAGACCCCGAACCTTCGTGTATTTGACTTTCTCGTTTTGTTTGTCGTTTAACCGTGACCTCACTTACTAAACTTGAGGAAAGAACCTTGATTTGTATAGGTAGGCTATCTAGAAGCCAATACCTTAATTCCATATGTTCCATAGACTTTAACTAGTTAAAGTTACAAGTCGTATACCGACGCTGTTCGTTACATGACTCAGTTGAGAGTTTTCTCGCGTAGTGTGAGAACCTAAACCCCTTTACATGTATAACATTATTATAGCATGTTTATTGTATGTCTTAACATGCTAGAGACTTCGTTTCATTCATTTCACGCTTGCATTAAGTTGGTTAGTATCATAGAAGAGTGATTTCCTTCCATGTGTTGCATGCTTTGTTGTTGATGTTTCGAGTGTTTATCTTAGCATGTTAGCACCTAAATAAGTCTCATTGGAGTCATAGTACCTTGCATATAAGATTTATAATGTTCAACTTGATCATAGTATGCTTGCTTGAAAGTTTGGAAGCTTAGTTGCATCGTTTGAGTCTTAGGGTTTCTCGTGTTTGCCTTCGTTGCTTGTATTGTTTGTTCTTTCAACTTGCGAGAAGTTCATTTAAGTTCTAGACCAAGTGTACTAGTATTTCTCCTGCTTTCATAATCAATGATCATAGATTTGTTGCATTTGAAAATAAGTTGACCAACATATCACTTCACAGATTCAGTCCTGTTTTTCGGCGAACTTCGGGAAACTTCTAGTACCAATCTACTAAAGAGAATTTTCTAAACATTTAGTATGTTTTACCTTAATATGTTATGTTACTCCCTGTAAAATTAGGTAATTTTCCAAGGTGTCTAAGTACCTCATTTAGGTCTTGACTTACGGCTGTGCAAGAATTCTATTTTCAGGAAATCAGCTTCTGTACTTTATTTGTTGTAACTTTATTTTGATGAATATAAGTCCAAATTGAGTAATTTAAAATTCTAAAATATATTTTAATGAGTCTACTTTCAGAAAAATAAAAAATCACCTTATTTGGAGTTGTGAGCTATTTATGGTCGATTTTACAAGATCGACTGTCCAGTAACAACAATCTGGAAATTGGTCAGAAATTCACACTTACGGGATTTTTTGGCTGTTTTGGTTGATGACTCTCCTACCCTTGGCCCTTGGACGTCTTAAGTGACTTGAGCCTCCTTTGTTGACCCAAGTTCAGCCCTTCTAAACCCTTGGATGAGTCCTTATCAAGGGCTTGCATTCCTTAGCCAATAGGAAGCCATTTAACTACCATCACTTGGATTGTGGTCTTCTTGGAAAGTATATAAACCTATTTTCAGCCTTGGCAGCCATTGGTGATCACCAAGCTTCAGATTTACAGAGAGTAAGTCTCCATTTTCGTCCATAGGAAGAACCCTAACTCGAGTGACCATTTGCCAGAGTTCCGGTGATCCGATCGGCGATCCGAGACCGTTGAATCGAAGGCATTGCCCTCCTCTTCAACAATCCTTGGTTTATTCTTCCTTATAACCATTATTCATAGGCTTAAGGTATGTTTGCAATTCCCAGAAATTTCATGTTAAATATTATGACATGCCCCCTTCATTAATGTTGTTCTAATCATGCTTAGGATGATTTCTAGTGAAGTAGAATCCTCCAATTCAATCTATGAAATATGTGTAGGATTTTATGATTTCTATATGAAGTTATGATTTTGACTTTGTGCAAAGCATGAATGTTGTTCCATATGTGCCTAGGACCAACTCTTGTGAAAGAATATGTTTCAATTGTAGGTTTAGCAAAATCGGCAATTCTAGGGTTTGAAACTCGTGATTTGGTTTATGGCTAGTCTAAGGTCATGAACGGTTTACTTATTCAGTTCTAAATGAACGGAGAACATAGAATTGAGCAATGGGATGCATTTAGTATCTATGCTCCACTTGGTTGAATTTTAGAAATGACTCACCGGAGTTGAGATTAGGGAGTTATTAAACAATACTGACTCCACATTTGATCCCTACGACGTTTGTAGTTCGTTAGACTAATGTATTAGTTTACGTGACTTTGGGATGAATTGAAATGCATGTTTGATATGTGTGCTTATAAGACTCAATCGAGTTCTTATGCAGTTTATATGATTGTATGAAAGAAATGCATAATTGAGAGGATTTGGATTGGGACTATCTTTAGTACTCTATACATGGAGTCTACTTGTATAAGTCGCTAGGATGACCATGTTGTTATCTAAGACTCACCGGTATGGTTTGACCTTACCGGTTATTACCGCTCTAGTGTTGCTTAAGTCTTTGACTACTATCGACTTTTGCGTTATAGAATTAGTTACAACTCTAGGAAGAGTTTAGTTAATGGCTTCATGATCCTAGTCTAACGGAGTAGTCTTGGATAGTACATAATGGACTGATGGTTAAGTTGTGACTCTGCTAAATTTCATAAGTGAATATGGAATACTGTTTATATTTTATATTATGACTAAATGCATGATTCCCTACCTTGTCAAGAATTGATTCTTCTACGTGTTTCTATGATATGACTTATGAGCATATTGAATGTATTTGCCTTCGTGCCTGACTGCTCTACAAGCTTAATGAATTGTGATGAACTTGGATTCTACTATTAAGTGGAATTATGAATCAAATTGAACTATGCTTGATTTCACAATAATCAACTTAGGCTTCCCTTATATAATTGACTTGGGACTTTGAACTAAGATTCCTAAATGGAACGAGAACCTAGCTGTGCCTCAAACGAGAATATAGAAAAGAGTCTTGGAACACATATAGTGTTCAAACTCTATTTGGTTGAAATTGTAGTAAAGACTCAACGGAGTTGAGTTAAGGAACAATTGAACCTTACGAGGATCGTGGTGAGATCCTATGATAATTATATTCCATTTGACTAGATTACTAGCTTGGGACTTGAATCGAATAGAGTGAACAACTTGACACTTATGATTTAGACTCAAATGAGCTCCTATCGTGGTTTTGTGATTATTGTAACAATGTGTATAATCGCATTATGAGTTTAGTAGATCATTATATCTACTTGAGAATTAGCAAGTAAACATCTACTTGTGCATATAAGTATGTCCAACTGCCATTACTTGAGTTTTCATGATGATGGTGGGACGATGCATTGTCTTCACGAAATATGGGATTCATGGTTGCAATGTATCGCCGCAGCGGATTCGGTTTCACACACACCTCCATCCGCTAGCAAATACAGCGGGAAGTAGCCCCTTTGTAACCACCGCCCCTTGTCGTACAATTGGAGCACATTGGCTATTTTCCCTCGAGGTAGAGCTCTCACCGGAAGAGAGCTCTCGGTACTTTGATACCCGAACACGTATCAATCGGCAACGATTATGATTAATGATATGCTGCGATTGCGTGAATGCTGCGATTGCGTGAGCAATACTTTACGTATGATTTGTGATATTCTCTATCCTTTATGTGGCTTACTATGGGCACTTATGTGATAACAAAGTGTTAGTGAACATGAGATCTTAGTGACCATGTTTGTATTGGTTGATGTTATATGGAAGACTTAAAATGTGTATATACATATGCACACTTATACATGACTAATATATGAGAGAATTGATATATATAGAGATATACATACTTATATGTGAGATATATATGAAAGACTTGGTGTGTATATATATATAGATATGCACACTTACGCATGATGATTATATGGGATATTTGATATGTATATATAGAGATATACATACCGATATAGGCGTATATATATAAACATGCACCCGCACACGTGGTAATAATGTGAATAGCAGATTTGTATATATAATAATATGCGGCATATGATGTTTTGTGGGAACTACCCTTCTAATTCATTTGTTTTGTATTTGAGCAGGGGGAATTACACCACGGTTCATTTGGGCCGGTTTAGTAAGTAAGAAGAAATGGATATCTTGTGGAGTATCGAAACGTCTGACGCCTCTTCATGGAATTTTTGTCATTTTATAAAATGACACCATGAATATGTTTATGTTACATAACTATATGTTGCATATTTATTGTAGTAGCGTCTTGGGTCAATATGACTCATCCATGCTTGTTTCTAGTTAAATGCTTGATAGGCTGCTTGGCGAGGTCGAGGTAGATCGTGGC